>JARYHS010009186.1:161455055-161573594 GCA_031002005.1 Vandiemenella viatica
CAATTACAATATTCGGATCAACGCAAAACATAGTAGGGAAGATCTCAAGTCATAGAATTTGCAGTGCTTAGGTTATATAGTTAGGGTCAATGGAACCAGTTCACTTTAATATATTTTCTTCCTCGTAGATACTCCGAAAAAAGAGTAGAGAAAATTAGTACACCTCGATCTGCCAGCACTCAAACCAGTTACCTACCATGCTCGGTGCGATGCTACTCCCAACCAAGAACTCGAACTCACCAGACAATAGGAAAAACGCTTCGAAATCAGACTTATTCAGGCAATACAGCGGATTCCTGTGCATCGACTACGTTCACTTGTAGAAAAAACACTTGGCGTATTGTATCGTGGCTGTTAAGTAAGAAAAAGTTATGAGATCTTGTTCTGAGCCAAGTCTACACTTTACGGTGTATATTCACTCCACTTTGTGAAACAGAATGGTTTCTCACGACGTTATAGTTCGTTTATTTAGAGCAGGGGTGGCCAACCTGCTGCCCGCCTTGAATAATTTTCCGGCCCGCGGGAATCATCACACTTTTACAAAATATATTTACTTTATAATTGCCAAAGTAGTGAAAACCAATGTATTAAAAAATACATTATTTTACATATTTTCAAAAATTTTCATTTATATCTATACATTTTTATATATCTTTTTAGAGTTATATATTTCTTTACAATGTGCATTTGCTATAATTATAATTATATTATCTATGTTTACATATAAGAATAACAGTAAACACAATAATATTAACTTATTATATTTCAATTTTCGCTCCAAACAAATGTCTATAGTGGGTCTAAATCTAATATGAGGATATAAGATTATGCGGCCCGCGGAGTTATGATGCATTTCCAAAGTGGCCCGCACGATCATTTGGGTTGGCCACCCCTGATTTAGAATATGTATATATATGTATTGGTCATTATGCATGTCATATTTTTTTCTGAGATGATACAATATATATTATTATATTTATACGTTTTATACTAAGACTTGTCAAAACCGAAAGACCTGCGGGAGAAATCTTGGCTTTTGTGTATTTGTAAGTTGAGTAAAGCAATACATTTAAGGTATTGGTCTAGGTGTTGCGAAAACATGGCATCCATAATGGCCAAGTCACCAGTTTCTATTCAAAATTAACGATCTATAACAGCGAGTGAAACCATTCTGTTTCACTAAGTGAAGTGTTATAAACTGTGAAGTGTAGACTTGGCTCAGAACAATATCTCATAACATTTTATCTCTAAACAGCTGAGACTTTGCTTTTTTTACAAGATTTGTTTTTGTAGAATAAAATTATTTTTTTTATAACTGATACAGTTTTTTATTCATTTGGTTATTGTATTGAATTTACTCGCCATCATTTCATTGCAATTGCGTTTGGTATAAGAAAACTTATATTGAGATAAATTGATCATGAACATAAAATACACATGTCAGGGTCGTTGTAGCTTCATCAGTACCGTTATCATCTCTACAGTGATAAACGTACTTTCACACTTGCAATCAATATAAACTGGCAAATATAATTACTTTACGTGATGTTTGCTTTTTTTTTTTTTTTTTTCCTTACGGCTTTATACCTCGTCGACGGCTAAGGTCATTAGAGGCAGGATGGGACTGGGGGACAAGGAGCGGGAAGGAATTCGCAATGGCCTTTTTGAAGGAAGCATCCTGGCATTCGCTTGGAGTGATTTGGGGAAACCATGGAAAACCCAAATCTGAATGCCGGATGGGGATTTGAACCCGCGTCCTCCCGAATGCGAGGCCAGGACGTTAACCGTTCACCCACCATGCTCGGTGTTTGCTTCTGTAATTTTGTCTCAGTTGTGGAGGTGTAAGTGAACACACGGCTAGTGCGCGTCAACGTTTCGGTCCTAATGTCCGCTCCCAACGTCAACGGCTAACTGATCCGGAGCACGCACGAAAATATTATATATGTCGAACGCTTGCGCTGATACATTAGATTTTTAGGTAAACTTTTATTTATGGTACGAAGTACAAAAAATCTATTTTTTATTGCTTCGTTTCGACGTAAAGTTTCTGTGAGCTCTATCTCCGATGAACTGGTTGGTTTAGAGACGACGTCAGCAAAAACTGCTAAACCCGTCGTCAAAACCATTATGGGGAACACTCGGTCGAATCCCAGTCCGGCCATCCAGCTTTGGATTATCCACGGTTTTCTCAAATCACTGCAGGCGAATGTCGAGTTGATCTCTTCAAACCACCATGGCCGAATACCTTCACACAGTTCTTCACTCCCAATTATAACGACTTCGACGTCGATGAGGTGTAAAGCCAAAAGCAAAAATAAAATAAAAGACTTCTTTTAATTTAATTGTGATTGAGCGCAAGCTGCGGTGGCAATTTCCTTTCATTCTTTCAACTATAAACTGTTTCAACGTTTTAAGTAAATTATTAATCCATTCTCTTGTAAATTTGTCCCAATACCAACCAAAGAAAATCTTCCCACACCATTGTTCCTCAAATCAAGTGCCAGCTCGTGGTCATAGTCATCTTTTCCCTTCCATGCATTATTTTTAAATACCTGGGTGACCGATCTTCACTCGGCATCTTTCGATTTCCGTTCAGTATGCAAGATTTTACCAAAATTCTTAGAGAAGTTTGTGAGAAATTAATTTTATATACGTATTTACAAGAGTTGCTCATATAATAGTATTAGATAGATTGAATAGATTAAATGTATATATACATTATAAAAACCTAGCCTGAAGGTTGGTTGGATCCTCCAGAAGGAGGCAGACTTAGTCATTGTATCAGAGGTAGGACGGCCATTCCTTTACCCTGGGACCTACAATTTAACGTTGCTTCCGAACCACAGAACGCCCCAGCGTAATTCATATGATCAAATACAAATCTTAAGAATTCTTGCCTCAACCGGTATTGGAAGCAGGGATCGCAGCCAGAATTTTTTGAGAGCTAGCGCAGTAACACTTTTTACCCAGGCATTACATTTGAGCTGCCAGATCGTTCCATATTTCTTATAGATTCAATAAATTTCTTTCCTACTTACATAAGAACTGCAGTCGGTTAAATAAAAATCGAGAATAACATTTCAACATTTTATTTTAAATTATCAGCTATATTATGGTTTTTATTTATGAATTAATTATAAGTTTTTTTCATCTTAAACTAATACGGTACTTCCTTCGATATAATGTTGCGGATATGTCGAGGATTTTCGTTTGGGAGGAGTACTTTTAATGTGCTTGGGCGTTTTACACAAGAAAATGCCACATACAACATGCCATGCATAAAAACTGGTGATCTTAAGTCCACTCCAAAAAATTCTAAAGTTTGACCTTGAGCTTTATGTATGGCCATGGCAAATTCAGATCTTACTGGAAATTTGTTGTCGCTGCTTGGTACTACCATGCTCATATTAATCCGAACGACCTGAATTGCACATCGCTACATTTCCTCCTGGGACTTATTCAACCCATTATACACATCTACCAAGACAGTACTATACCCAGTGTACATTCACGTTAGTATCCAAAATTGATACACAATCACCTCACAAAAAAAAACGTGACATATTTTAACATATTCGTTATACAAACGAAAATATGGATTATAATTCGTTAATAAAAGAGTTATGCAGACATCAAATGCACTTGGTTTAGGTTTTTTAAAACATGTATGAGAAATTGGTGACCCTACAGAACATAAGAAGTTACTGTTTTCAAACAAAATGTTAATTTTGAACAAACGCTAGGATCAAAAGAAAGGAAGACCTTATACCGATCATATTTCACTTAAAATAATTATATATTAATGAAAAAATCAATATTTGCGATGTATAACTATTCTGGGTAAAGATAGATTTAAGTGAGAACGTTGATAAATAACCACAGATTCTGAAGTTAGTTAATATTGTGGTGTGCTATTAAGACATGTTGTTCTTTTACTACTACATTTAAACTTATTTTAGAAACACGCGGAAAAACTTATAACTAAATTACTGTCGTCATATTATATATCGTCAACGCAGTTTCAGTTGACAGTATTTTAGCGTCAAAAACTTATTTTCACCTACCATTAATATCGAAAGCTGCTTAAACAGCATTGAATACTCCTTTCAAAATAAAAAGCAAAGCACGATGAGGGTTCAATTGATGAAGCCACAATTTCACATAGCTTTGTCACATTTGTGCTTTTAATGGTGTTTGTAAACTGGCAAAAAGAAAAAAAAAACTAATACAGCTTTTCCGCGATAGCGATATTCTGTGGGTGCTGCTGCTACAACTCAAACGAAAGGTGAAACATTGGTTGGGTGTTCTTTCAATAATAATAATAATAATAAACTATTGGTGATTATTCAAGGGCGTGTATTGAAAATGTTAGGTAACTAACAAACTGCTGCGTTTGCTAGCGGATACGTACGAAATAATTGGTTCACTTCACGATTTATGCGCTTTTTGCTACTTGAAATTGATTACTGTAGGCCAACTTATCACCCCATATTGATGTTAATACTACGGTCTTCCGACAGTAGTCCGTAAATAACTTGCACTGATTTAAGGGGTAAAATTTTACCAGTCATCTGGTAACCAAGAATACAACCAGAAATTACACAATTTTACAAATTGATACTAGTGAGGATCATAAATTCAATAACAATTGTTTTCATATTTTGTAACTGTTGTTTATGAGACTACACAGGAAACTGGCAACAAGGGAACATAATGCTGATCAACACGTGTATAAGAGCTGTTGCCCCTCTGCTGCCATCTTGGTTGGTAGCTCTCAGCCGCGAACACCGTAGGTGTCGCGGATGCCACTGCCGACCCGGAAACGTGGTGTCTAGCGTTCAGTTAATTCCTGGAGTAGACGGTTCGAGTCCAGCCACATACATAAGTGATTTCCATGAAGTGTTACGTTCTTCTTGACTGTAGTGTGGATCGCCAAAGTCACATCATAAATCAACCGAGAAGCTAAATGATTGGAGAGGATGCACGTATCGATAAACTAAGGCAAATACTTTCTTTGTCTATTTTTTAGCAATTTATTCTTTAACTGTGTTATATATTTTGAAATATCACGGATAAGATTATTTCCCAACGTTTGTGAAGGAATCCGGCCACGGTATGTTAATATGAACTATTCCTCTGTAAGTGTAAAATTATTTCGTTAATCCTCTGAGAACCAAAACATTACTGACAAATACACTTGAAAGTGAACCTCCAAACTGTCAGTGCCAGAACAACTAGTAATAATTTTCAACGATTTCATGAAACAAGTACATCTTCATAGGATAATTTTTAAGTCGGAAAGCAAGCGAAAGTTTCTATATGATAAAACTAATTTGCGTAGCAGTTGCTGATTCAAAATGCTATTCAGACCTCCTATTATCAAAACAGATTGTTCTACTGTCTTCGTTGTATATGCCTACGTAAATGATGTTAAAGGCAAAATTATAGTCAGAACTGATAAACATTTTTACGACAAGAATTATAACAAATTCCGTCAAATCGCTTAAATC
Source organism: Vandiemenella viatica (assembly GCA_031002005.1). Lineage (NCBI taxonomy): Eukaryota > Metazoa > Arthropoda > Insecta > Orthoptera > Morabidae > Vandiemenella > Vandiemenella viatica. The sequence goes on from JARYHS010009186.1 coordinate 161,460,566, forward strand.
AATTAATCAAGATTTGTCATAGAGAACTTAACTGTCTCCTGCAGTATGCTTAGTACTGGAAGGAAATATTGATTGATATTCTATAATGTAAACTATGTATCAAAAAATTTGTTACCATCACAGCTATAACAATATGGAGTTCAAAATATTGAAGGCATATTCTATGGTCCGTCAGTTGTGATAGAAACCACACATATTTTATAGTATCGGAAAAAAATCGGAGAAGATAACTGGTGGTGACGATCGATTGGATTTCCATAATGTCTTGTGTGGGACTGTCTCACGGTCTTGTTCGATTAAATAAACTGGCAAATAAACACGTCTAAACACTGAACGAGAGGAGTGCACTTTGGAGGAATTTTTATCGTCCTCAGGCATTTCATCACCTCACAATAATAATTTTTAAAAGATGTTGCCGCCAGCGAGACTCTATCTGACTACGACTGGGTTTAAGAGGCAAAGAGCATGCTCTTTGCGCCAATATTTCCTTGACGGTTTCTTAATGTAGGAAGCTTTTGAACGCAAAGGAATATTTCAATGCCGATTTTCTGGACAACGGCGAAGAATTGCATGTTACTGCTTTGCCACATTCAACTCTGCTTATGAGCTTATATTTCGCAACGTATGAATCGGATCTAAATTTTACCGCTAACTTCTCTGATTTCTAAATGTGTCGAAATCACGTCGCCTGTAATTTCTCAACTGCACACATGTTTGGAAAATAATTATTTTACAATAGAACTAACATCACATTTCAGTAACAAATAACTTATTGTGGGAATTATTTGTCTAATTCTGTAGGTTGACTATAATTATTATGCACCGTCGTTAAGGAAAACAAAAATATTATGTGAAAACATGAGAGGAAATCGCATGGGACTAAATATTAGCACTGTAAAAAATTAAACGACCATTGTCATTAAAAAATTTACATCCAGATTGCCGTCGTAGACCAAACATAAATTCTTGTCTAACTGATATAAATAAAGAAAGTTCACTGAGAATCTGTGCTAGAAGCAGAGTGTTCTTAAATTACCGTTTTTTCCTGTTAGTAGTTAGTAGTAATCTTAAAAAAACCAAAACGTTATCTAAGTATCAAATTTTATCTAAATCGTTAGAGCCCTTTCCGAGATCCGAAATATATGAATACAAGAATTGATAGTTTAAAGTTATAAGATTCTTATAGCAACATCTTTCCACGCCTCATCACCAATATACGCCTTTACACTTCCATGTCTCTCTTCACCCTCTTTCTGCCTTCCAATGAATCCCATTCCAGCTCTTTTATGATATTGGTTACTGATTGTGTTCTACGGTAATTAGGAATTTGTAATCAACCCATAAAATATTTCTGCGCAACGATTCGCCAGATTAATCTACGTTGCCACATCATATGGGATTGACAGGAAAGTGCATATGAACGAATAACTATAAAGAATAAAAATAGAAGAATACAATAGTTACTGTAATTTCTATTTTTATAAATTTAAATAATTGTTCAATGAGTATCTACCAACCAAAAATTCATTGCAGTATTTATAAATATTAAAGTTTTGGACAAAACATACCTAATATTAACACCTGATGTCGTAAACCATGTTTAATTATTAAATAAAACCATGTGATTATTGAAAATAACCATATCGAAAGGTGAATGTCCATATTATAGTCACTGGAGGTGGCAGGAGAGACAAGGAGACCAGCTAATACGTCTTGCTGTTACCGTACCGTAACTTTTAATGCAGATCAGACGATTTTTAAAATCTGCACAAAGTACTTTGTATCTGCTTCCTATCAGCAAATGCATTTCAAATTTTATTCGACAGCGGTACCAAGAAACTGTAGCAGACACCAAAAAATTCTGACGTTGTATTTTAGTTTATAAGATTATAAGCATCTGTGTATGCATGTTGACAAAACAGTGCCCAAGAATTAACAGAAAATTAAGATTTTGTCAGAAATGAGATAGCAACAGGACATCTCTAAGTTAGTATATTGAGTAATATTAATCTCACAAAAACAATTCTTGAAAAAATGGCGCAAGTCTCCTGGTTGTTTATTTAAAAATAAGAGATCTTCACTATCTGAAACAGAATGATTTCTCTCAGTATTATGGATTAGATTAAAAAAAAACAAAAAACACACACACAAAAAAACAGCAACTAAATTGATCATTTTGCATGTAATAACTTTTACTGTTTTACTGGAAAAAAAGCTTAATATGTGTAATTTATTCCTAGACTTTTCTAACCCCAAAGAAGTGAGATGGAAATATTGGCTTTTGGGTATATGTAAAATTGATAAAGCCAAAAAATTTGGGTATTATAGCCATGCGTAGTGGTCAAACAACTAGATTTTTTACTTTAAATCAACTGTTCATAGTGCCGAGAGAAACCATTCTGTTTTATAAAATGTAGTGGGTACATTTTACAGATTGTTGACTTGGCTCAGAACACAACCTCATAGCATTTTGTCACTGCTCAAGCATGAGACGTGTCCTGTTTTTACAATAATAGTTTTTGTGGGATTCCGCTTAATTTGGATCGTTGATCCCTTTCTTCTTATTATTTCATTAATCTAATGCTTTGAGCTTAAAGTCCCACTCCTATCTGCAATTCCATTTAGGAATTTAAGATAGCCGACTTTCGTTTTTTCTGGTGTTTGAAGGATTGGACGCTGCCTTTTGGCCAGCGTTGTCCATGGTACGCCCGATTTTGTTTCTCATGCTTGTATATCTTGAGCACATTCTACGTGGAGGCTCCTTCAGTGTGCCACACTCTTGACCATCAGCATAATTGCCCCAAGGAAGAACTACCAGCCGGCGACAAAATATACCACATGGTGGACACTGAACCGATTGAGATCTGGGGGTCTCTAAATGTAAAACTAATATGGTGAAATGGGGATACGAGGACGTTGACAGATGTGACTGCGGGGAGGTGCAGGATCATGAACACCTGCTCAGATGTGACATCATGGGAACAGTCTGTTCGAACGAAGATCTGATTGAAGCAAATGACATGGCGATTAAGACCACTGAATTCTGGGAGAGGAGAATCTGAGGTCGTTATCTCTGGACATGGAAGTTAAAGTAAGTATTTAGGAATTTAAATTCGTTCGGCATTTTTAGTAAATTACTCATCATTTCAAATAGTAAGTTTTTCAAATTCCTGACTCATTTACCGGTGAAGGAAAATTTTCTCACTCCGTTATACCTGAAACCGAGAGCCAGATTGTGGTCACGGTCATCTTTTTCCTTTCATGCACCGATTTTAATTCTTGCACCAGTATATCTCCAGGACTCATTACTAACATAATCCTTGTACACACCGCGCACCTTCTTCACCCTCCTCCTGTCTTGCGATGACTCTCAGTCCAGTTACTTTATCATATGGGTTACTGATTATGTTTGTCGGATCGGGAGTATGGGGCTACGCTACTAGATGGCACCACAGACGCAGCGAGCAGGATGCCAGCGCCACAGCGACGGTAGAGTGACCTACGAGGAGCTACTTAACGGCAGCGCATAGCACACGTAGCTCCTCTCTTCATGCATGACTATCGAGGCAACATCATTCCGCTATCTGTCATTGTGTATTGTGAGACTGAGTCTAATAAACCGGATCCTTGTATCCGCTGTGTTCTCGTAGTTACTCTCCACTGTCTGAGGGATAACCACAGCCTACCGTCGCTAGTGAGCCATCTACCTCGAACCGGGAACACCATTCAACGCGCCCGACTCCTGATCTTTCCCAGATGGATCCGACATGTTTTTGAATCATTTACACTAACAAATATAGTCTCCATCCTTTGCGTTCTCTAAATTTGATAACAACTGTTGGAATAATAATAATTATAATTCCGTATGGTTGTAATGACCTGGTGACAGGTGTTTCTGTTGGCTGCACATTCCACCCCTGTTTTAGCCGACTTAACCTAACACGGCAACCCTAACGGGTATATTGGACCTATAGTTTAACGTGGAACCAGGATCATGGAAGCGTTCTGGCGTAATTCACACTACACAGCAAGCTTTGCCGGGGATGGTGATGGGTTAAGGGCTTTTGAAAATCCCCGCCGAGACAAGGATTCAAACGGGGTACATTTCGATTCCCAGTCAGACACCTTAACCACTGATGCAACGAGACCGCTGCCAGTCTTGGAATAATACCGATATACCTATTTTGGTGACGGCATGGCTCGCGTCATAAAGTTGCGACCGGCTGCTTTATGACGCGAGCCCTTATGATGTGGCGACACGTCGCGGGTCTTCTGTGCGCTTTATTCTGCTCGATGCCCACCGGGAATCTCGCCGATCACAGTCGACTCTACTATAGTTAATGACAGCTGTGTCTGATTCACGGCTGCAGTGGTTGTCTGACAACCGACATCCCCGTCTTAAGCTGATTGCAGCAGCATTTAATTAATCACCAATTCAAACAAACGAGAAGCTGTTAGTAATAGCTATACAGCTTCTCGGTTCTCTACCACTGCTGCTTGATAAAGACTAGAAACTTAAATACCTTGACATGACACTTGATAAGAAACTCAAATGGGCAGATTTTTGGCAAACGTTACAAAATCGTTTACTTGTTGGAAAGAGTGATGAGAGCATATACTAGAGAAGTAAGAGAATTGGGTTAAAAAACATTGGTCACGCCATTATTGCTTGAATTTGATGGTGTAATATGGGACCTTCGTTTTGAGTATCAAATATAGGAGGTGGGGGATGTGCAAAGAAGGGCTCCTAGATTTGTCTATGGAAATTACCGGAGTACACAATCAGCAACTGATATGATAAAGAGGTTGGAATGGGACTCACGGGAAGACAGGAGTTGGGTGAAGAGAGTCATGGGACTGTACAAGGCGTATATTTACGATAAGGAGTGGAAAGGTATTGATGTAAGAATTAGGAGAGCTGCATGGCAAGGAAAGTATACCATTACCACAAGCTGTCCTCAATTTCAAGCGTAAGATTCAGGCAAGTTTTTCTTTGTAGCTAGGAAGATCAGGTGTGATGAATGATTTACCAAGAACGGTGAAAGAACTTAAAGCTGTAGTTAGTAGAGGTCAAAAGTAGATGGGAACAGAAAAGGTGTCTAAGGAAATTGCCACCGTAGCAAGCGCTCATCGTAATTGTTTAAATTAAATTGAATTAAAATAGTTTGGTATCTTTTTAAAAAAAAAAAAAAAAAAGAAATTTAACGTCTCTGAATAATCGTGTATAAACAATAATTAACGTTTGCTTAAAAGTTACAAATAGGAGGGAACTAGCGCGTGTATTAAAATAAAAACCTTGTTTTGCATATCAAAACTCTACGGTTCATGTTGGAAAATAAAATAATGAGGGAAACACAAGACTTTTATGGAACATTTCCCAAGTGAAATGTAATAATAAAATAAAATCTTTAAGTATAATGAAAAAGCTATAACTAATATTTAATAATATAATATTATGATTATTTATATTAACATAGTTTTGCAATATCAAAATATGACCATAACTTCTTTTAGGGCAAGCATGGTGAGCTACTAAAATGGGATCGCTTATACCAAAACGACGTTTTTACACTTTTTAGCTGTACTAGGCTAATAGAACACTACATGTAAATCCGTTACCGCTCACCCACTACGGTCGGTACCTATTAAACGTGAGTAGTAAATTGATGTATTATCTTTTTTTTTTTGACATGTTTCCTGACCTACTAACTCAAACAACGTTTACATCACATATAACTTCTAAATTGTTATAGCATCAAATTTTTCATAAAGATTTTGTCAAATTTTTGTGGCGGCAAGTGAAGGCTCTACGAGATGTAAGTTCCTAATCGAAAGACCATAAAACTTTAATGGAAACCTCAGGAACATTAATGTGCTCGAATTCCACATTTACCACTGGTATCTCAACGGTAATTAAAAGTTACAGCTATAAAGGAGAAACAATTCCTGCTAGCCCGCATCAGATATTAATTTCTCGTTTTGATTTCGCGGTCACGACTGCTAGCTGAAACACTGTGGCACGACAAGGAACACGCTCGTCACATTGAGGAGCAGCTGAGGAAGCTGCCAGGACTAAGGTGAGTATCATCAGTCAGCTCTGTGATAACAGCGGCTACTGTCAATATGTCCATTACACAGTGGAACAGGTGCCCTTCAAAACTCATCTGTTGTAATCGTTAGAAAGAAATTGTGTTTCGTTGACAAGTTCATGCCAGTAGTTCACAGAACTGGTACTGAACGCGGTTCCTGACAGATATTTTGAGGGGAAGGATGCTGAATTGAGAACTAAAAACGGGTAGGAATTCCACCACGTTTTTTTTTTTTTTTTTTTTTTTTTTTTTTTTTTTTTTTTTTTTTTTTTTTTTTTGCTATCTTCATTCTCCCGACTGGCTACAGGCAATAATCCTCCATCCTTTCCTACCTTGCGCCAATCTCTTCATCTCAACATACTCCTTCCAACCCACGTCCTCAATTATCAACTGTTCCCTCCAATATCAAATTAACCAATCCTGCATGTCTCAAAATATGACCTACCATCATGTCTCGTCTTTCTGTAAGACTCCCCCACAAACTTCTTTCCTCAACCACCATTTCCAAAAGTCGTTCATTTCGTATTTTATCTGTCAACTTAATTTTCGGCATCCTTCCATAGCGCCAAATTTCAGATGCTTCAATTTTCCTTCTTTCTGATATCCCGATAATCCATGCTTCGCTCCATAAAGTGGTATGCTCCACAAAAAGAGTTTTATAAAAGTTCTTTCTAACTCCTCTATCAATATTTGAAATTAAAAGCTTCCACTTTTTCACGAACGCTTTTTTTTTGCTAGTGCTATTCCGCTTTTAACATCATTTTTTCTTCGGCCATCAGTTGTAATTTTACTTCCTAAGTAACAGAATTCGCTAACTCCTATTGATCTGATCCTATTTTTATATTTAATCTACTATTATTGGTATCATTTCTGCTACATTTCATCACTTTTATCTTGGTTCATATTTAGTCCAAAATCTTTCTTCAGTATTTTGTTTATGCGATTCAATAACGTCCCAATAACCTCAGTATATCCTGCTAAAAGGGAAAATTAGAGAATCGTAGCATACTGAATTTTTCTCCCTGAACACTTATGCCATTCAGTTTTTTTTCTTACTTCCTTAATTGCTTCGTCTACATACAAGTTGAATATTAATTGGGATCTTGTCTTACACCCTGTTTAACTGATCCATGTCTCAAATGATTCTCTATTTTTATGACAGCAATTTAATTCTTGTAGAGATTATAAACTATTCTTCTATCTCGATATTTTAGACCTGACTTCTTTAAAATTTTAAACATCTTGTCATTCCTAACATACTAAAGTCATTTTATAAAACAAGAAACTCCATAAAAATATCTTTGCTTTTCTTCATCCACTCTTCAAGTATTAATGTCAAGGGCAGAATTGCTTCTCTTGTGCTGCTTTTACGATTTGGTTGACATGTTAATAATAGGCTTGTAATTGGCTGATGGCAAAAATGGTAGACATATACAGTGTGTTCAGGGATGAAAGGATAATCCTGCAACCGCAGATAGAACACATCATTTCCTACTATAAGACAAAATTTTATTTTACTAAAAGTGTCACCATTTCGGAGATATTGTTTGTTTTTTTTTTTAATTTTTCAAAACATGTGACCAGTTTTTTTTTTTTAAAATTTACTCAACGTATTTGAATCAACTAAAACAATGTTCGTTTTTTCTTAAAATTTAAAAAAAAACCTTACAAAAATCTTAAATGGTATAATTATTTTATACTTCTTTTAAAATGATTGTTTTATGGTAGTTCAATGTAATAAAAAATGATGATAATGATTTAAGAAAAGGTTTTTGTTATGGTGTGCATACAAATATTTTTTTTTTATTTCGTTAATTTTTCAAAAAAATGTTCAAAATGGCCGCCATTTGCTCTTATGCACGCCCTAAATCTTTTGATACATGATCTTTTTATTCGCCGAGCATAACCTTCACGGTTAATGTGTTTTTAAGTTCTCACGCAGCTGTGTAATCGAAATTACCTCCATCGCGTAAACTAAATCTTCTAGCCAGCCCCAGTAAATAAATAATAATTAAAATAAAAAACAAAGGGATTCAGCTCCGGCGATCTTGGTGGCCATAATATAGGGCCGAGGCGCCCGATCCACCTTTCATTTCGGTGGTCTCGGACCGCTCTGGCGTAGTGTGTGGGGCAGCCATCGTTTTGCAACCACATTTCTTCCCTTGTTGCGAGCGGCACATCCTCCAAAAGACTCGGCAGCTGATTCTGTAAAAAGTTGAGATAGTTTGTGTCAGCTCATAGGGGTGTATCACTTACCCGTTTAATGTCCCAGTGCAAATGTTGACTTTTAAATGTATTTGAGAGCGGACTTAGCCAATGGCGTGAGGGGTGTCTAGTTGCCAGCTATGCAGATTCTGCAAGTTCGTGTAGTCGTCTTTTCAGCACGAAGACTCGTCCTTACACGGTATCTTGTCCAAAAATGAACCATCTTCACTAATATCTCGAAAATGACGAGACTTTTAGTAAAATAAAATTTTGTCAAATAGTAGAACATGATGTGACCTTCGATTCCTGGACAACCTGTATATGGTAGACATTACGTTTGGCAGAGATGTTTATTGTAGGATTCGTAAATGGTAGAGACGTTACTAGGTAGAAATAATATTTGGTAGAATTGTTTATTGCTATAGTTATTTTTTCGTAGTATTTCATTTTGATAGACGTGCTGAATGGTAGAAATGTTCAAAGTAGACATTTTAATAGTGGAATGTATTTTGGGTAGAGATATTTCTGGTAGGTATAGTAATGTGCCCTTTGTTGGCATATTTTTTCAGCGTTTTCCTAATACTTTAGCATATTTTTGGCATTTTATAAAAGTAGATTTTGAATAAAATATTTTTTAGAGTTGGCAGCACTGGATGTAAGACTCTTGGAACCAAGAAAGCCCCGCCGGGTGTCTGTGCAGCAGGATGTCTGTGCTTGCTGCGGTTCTGCTGCTGACAGCGGCCTCAGCCCACGGTCGACACGAGACTCTGCCCGGGACGGTGGTGGGCGGCGAGGAGACCAGAGTGGAGGACTTCCCGTGGCAGGTGTCTCTGGAGGCGTGGTCCGCGCACTTGTGCGGAGGCAGCGTGCTCGCCGAGCGCTGGGTGCTCACCGCCGCGCACTGCTTCGACTCGGGGGACTCCGTGCAGGTGAGGTCCAGCACCAGCACCATGGAGAACGACGGACTCGTCCACCAGGTGAAGCGCTGGACGGTCCACGAGCAGTATAATAAGACGGCCTTCGCCGACTGCGACATCGCCGTCGTCGAGATGGAACAACCCTTCGTCTGGACTGAGCGACTGCAGGTACGGACACACATCCGCACGTATAGCATATACAAAGCCCATCCAGGAAGTACACTGAGGTGACAAAAGTCATGGGATAGCAATATGCAATTATATAGATGGCAGTAGTGTCGCCTACAAATTGCATAAATGGTCAGGGCCTGGGCAGAACTTTCGTTTGTGGTCAAATGCTTCGTTTGGGAAGGTTGATTATGTGATTATGGACACACGACGAGAATTAACGGATTTAGAACGCGGTATGCTAGTCGGAACTAGACGCGTGGAACATTCCATTTCGGAAATCGTTACGGAATTCAACATTCCGAGAACCACAGTGTCATCAGTGAGCCGAGAATACCGAAATTCAGAAATAACCTCCCATCATGGACAACGCAGTGGTCGACCGCCGGCACTTAATGAGCGCGACCAGCGACGTCTGCGTAGACTTGTCAGTATGAACAGACAAGCAACACTGCGTGAACTAACCACAGGAATGAATGTGGAACGACCGAGGGGTGTCTCCGTTCGGACAGTGCGGCGAAATTTGGTTTTAATGGGCTATGGCAGCAGAAGACCGACTCGGGTGCCATCACTAACAGCACGACATCGCCAACAGCGGCGCTCCTGGGCTCGTGACCATATCAGATAGACCGTAGACGACTGAAAAAAAAGTGGGTTGGTCAGATGAGTCACGATTTCAATTGGTAAGAACTGATGGAAGGGTACGAGTGTGGCGCAGACCCCATGAATCCATGGACCCAAGTTGTCAACAAGGCCCTGTGCAAGCTGGTGATGGCTCCATAATGGTGTGGGCGGTCTTTACGTGGAAGGTACTGGGTTCCCTGGTCAAACTGAACCGATCGTTAAGTGGAAATGATTACGTTCAGCTACTGGGAGACCATTTGCAACCATTCATGGACCTCATGTACCCAAACAACGATTGAATTTTCCAGGATGACAATGCGCCATGTCACCGGGACATAACTGTTCGCGATTGGTTTGAAGAACATTCGGGACAATTCCAGAAGATGATTTGGTCACCGCGATCGCCCGACATGAGTCCCATGGAACATTTATGGGGCATAATCGAGAGATCAGTTCGTGCACAAAATCCTCCACCGGCAACACTTTCGGAATTATGGGCGTCTAAAGAGGCTGCATGGCTCAATATTTCTCCAGAGGACTTCCAACGACTCGTGGAGTCCGTGTTGCTGCACTTCGCCGGGTAAACGGAGGACCGACACGCAATTAGCAAGGTATCCCACGACCTTTTTCACCTCAGTGTAAGTGTAATAGGCAATTTTAAGGAATAAATAATTATTTAAAGTATGGTAGTATAACTGTTAAAGGTACGACAGGCCGTTAGCCACTGTGTAAACAGAACGCAGTCAACAGTTTGATTCAGCAAGCAACGTGACCCGTCACACTGAACCAAGGTGAACGATCGGGAATAAACATGACAGGTGGGCAAGTAGACCACCAATCACACTCCAATTTTCGAGAACATAGATCGAATTTTTAGGGTCGATGCCTGACACTGTACAAAATCAGAGGTCTTTGGACTAAGCCACGTGTATAGGAGTGTGAGAAGTGACTATATACACGGGGCAGCAGAGTGCCTCGACCTCATATCGAATAGTATCAGCCAACGGTGTCACTATGCCCGATTAAGCATTGAGAGCAGATCATCGAAAGCCAGCCGGGTACGCGCCTAACTGTAAGTGATCTTAGTAAGTCTTTGAGAACACTTCATGCACCTGAATAGTTGCTCAAGGGAACACCAAGATTGTAACCTCTCTAATACTGGTGGAATAAGTGGGAAAAAGTGTTAGATGACTTTCACTTGCATAACCACCTTTCAAGGTAATTATAGCTACCAAACTGGAAGAAATCAAGTTCGCTAGCAGCGAGAACGGACCGGAAGAGCGTCTAACCAGAGAAACGTCACCCAGTAAGTGCCAGTACAACTAATACTGATAGAGCAACATCACACTCGACTATTCCTGGTCATAACCTGCTAGACCCACAAAACAGTCTGTTATATAAGCACCGTTTGCGCATATCTCCCAAGCATTTGAAAGAATGAAGGTCGCATATGCGTAGTTACATCCTTCAACTCGAGATCGACTTACCTAATCCATTTTGATTGATTACATAAACATTAGAAGTAAATGTTTGTCTGTTATAATGTTTTAAAACAATCGATTGTCCCGCCAGATGTGAAATAAGAGAAGTTATCAAGTTTTTTAATGCGAGAAATGTTCAACCTTGTGAAATTTGTGGCCAGATAAATAAAATTTACGGAGAGGACGTAATGAGTGAAAGTATAATCCAATAGTGGGTTAGGACGTTTAACGAAGGAAGGGAAAACGTCCACGGTGAGGAGTGCAGTGGACGCCCATCATTGTTCACTGAAATATTGGTGCGCTGCATCGACAAAAAAGTTCGATCCAATAGGTGATTTATCAATGCTTTTTCCAAACATCACGATCTTTATTACACGAAATTTTCACTGAACATTTGCGCTACAAAAATTTGGTTCAGATTGCAGGCGGCCGAATTCTATGAAGTGGGTACGTTGCAGTTAGTGCCAAGATAAGACACATATCTTAATTCACATGATAAATATGTCGACGAGTGGTTTAAGTGTGTAGATTTTTCTGTAATAAAATACAAATGAAATCAAATTGCTTATCTTTCTTAATATCGAAACGGTACTTACTTTTTGGATGATCTTTGAACAAGTGAATCTGGCCGACTGTTAGTAGAGAAAGAAGCAACGTTTGTCACTCACACATTTGGTTTAACGCGTTTCGCACAAGAAAACTACTGCACGGATTTAGACGAAGTTTTGAGCAATGTACAGTCCATGATGTCAGTAGTAAAATAAGCGGCGTATCGTTATAATACAAGTCAAGGTGTCTTCACAGACACAAATCTATTCAAATTAATATTCGCTTAAAAGTTGGATTCTTCAACAGCATGGCATTATTTGCGATTGAATTGAAACTATTTTGAATGAAACTGTTCATCCCTGTGGAGGACCAGTCACTTTTTCTTTCTATTAAAATAGAAAGAAAAAGTGCCACAACCACTTGTGAGAGGAGACTTATGGGGGTAGGAATCTCATTTGGTCAACGTGAGAGGTAGTTCACGTTAATAATATCACCAACTGGATATATACACATAAAACCCAATTTTTCATTGCCTGACCATTCCAGATTAATACGGCTAGATCTCCAATTTACCCAAGTCAGCCTTGGGTTGCGACTAATTCTTAGGGGTACGATCATATGGACCTAATATTCCAGTCATGTTTGAAACCATCCCTTTTTAGCTTTCTGCGTCTATACAGAATTTCTACCACCTGTTGGTTTACTGCTGCTCATCTGTGCGATGTCCGCCCGCGGCTGCTGGCACAAAGTGGGCTTCTGCAGTTCACGTCGCTCAGAAATGGCGCGCACTGTTTGCTCGAAATCGCTGACCTGAGGCGTCCTACTATACGGTCGCCGCTTGGCTAGCTTGTGATGTTTGTATTAGCTGTCATAACTGAACTGGTCTACCTCATCCCCTGTGGCGGATGCGGATACCTTGTTGAACTGAAGATCCCCGTTATCCAATTTGCTGAGATACATGGCATGAGCAGTTTCGTCACCAGTCCTACTCGACTTTTATAATTATTTACTTACAATTATACCGCAAGATATGATATGAGCCCCGCCATGAGAAGCGGAGGTAGACGCTGTCATTATAAACAGATTGAATTCCTGCTTTCTACCAGTATTTGAATATGACCCTCGATGGTGTTTTTTTATATATCTACTTAAACTCATTTCCGAGAGATTCTATTGGATTTCTGACTGCAGGTAAGAGGGTTGAATCGACCGTGCGAGCAACTTTCTTGAAACACCTGAAGTTATCTCATAACCTTCAGTATAGTAAAAAGAAACAAGCAAGTCACGGGGGACAGCTGCGCAGGAACAGGATTCAGGCAGAACTTCTTACAAATATCTATTAGATTCCCCACGGTGGCCAAATATAACCGTGCTGAAGCAGATGTGTACGTCTAGCCGACCGACATTTACCTCTGGCTCAGCTTACTCTGTAATGCGAGGAATGCCGGAACACCTCTGTGGTTCGGATTCCGCGCTGAAGATCCCATATACCATATCGGATTACCGGGTTAGGTTAAGGTGGTTACGATGGGGGAGGGGGGGGGGTAATGCGCAGCCAATAAAAACCCTGTCACCAGGTCACTACGACTATATGGTTCACATGTATGGTAATTGTCATAGACATAAATAATAATAGTACTGTGTCTGAGAATCGTTGGCTGACAGGGAGTAATGTGGGCCACGGGAGATCTGATAGCAAGGAGTAATTATTAAAGAGAAGAAGGGAAAGAAGGAAGAGGGAAGATATGACCTGACAAAAACATGTCGAGTGAATTTGGAACCTTAAACTGTCAAACAAACCGACATAAGAACGATTGTGTCGGCTGTGGTCATAAAAAGTTTTGTCGTTGTGTATAAAGATATGCTGAATGCAATCTAATGTAAGCACGGCTGTAAAATAAATGAGATGAAAGTCGTTGTGATTAATACTGAGGAATGGTGAAGATTATGTTGACGTAAACGGGAGGAAAGGTGGAGTATATTCTTTCTTACAGGTAAAAGGAGTGTGATTGGAAAAAGAAGGAAAAGCCTGGAATAGAAGTCGTAAAAGTCGTCTGAATTGAATTAGAGGATACAAAAAGTACCTGCTTGAAGAAACCATGGAAAAAGATCAAAGTTAGAGGCAAATTACAGTATTTGTAGTGACGCTCGTTGTTTTTTGTTTTGTTTTTTTAACGTCTTAACGCCTCTTAACAGCGAGGTCTTTAGAGACGGGAAAGGATGAGGGGAAAAGGAATGGGAAGGAATTCGGTGAAGGCTTTTTGAACGAAGCATCCCGGCATTCACCTGGAGTGATTTGGGGAAACCATGGAAAACCCAAATCTGGATGCCTGGACGGAGATTTGAACCGCCGTCTTCCCAAATGCGAGGCCAGAACGGTAACCGTTACACCACCACGCTCCGTGTGACGCTCGGTTTGGAATACCAAATTATGTGTGGTTAGTGGTAATAAGTAAAGCTAATAGTAGTAAACGGTCTTCTAGCTGAAAACTACCGTTATATACTCTTGAAACGACAAAATTATTTTCCACGCAATTTTAAAACTATTTTCGCTAGGTTTACTTCTCTATTAAACAGGAGAATAATCTGACAGGGTTTTGTACGAGAAAGTCCATCTTCATTAGAAACAGAGATCGAAGACCTGGCACCACAGATTTTTCATGACAATATGAACGCTTCAGTCGCTAGCTTCAACTTAATAAAAGTATCTTTTTTTGTTTCTACTTTTAAATATATATATATATATAAACATATCGTTTTCAGAAAGGAGATTATATGGTACCTGTACGTTCTGTTTGGACAGCCGGTGCGGGGCCTAGCCACGGAGGACCCTCCCGCGGGAACCAGCGTGGTGGCGACAGGTTGGGGACGGATCCACGAAGGTGGTTCCAAATCATTCCGGCTGCGGCAGGTGACTCTGAGAGTGCAGGACTGGCACGAGTGCAAGAGGATATACGAGGCGGCGAGCTTAACTGATGTGACGGAGCGCAAGATATGCGTCTTCGAGCCGACCAAGGGAACTTGCTACGGCGACAGTGGAGGTCCGGTCATCGAGCACGGATCCAGAGTTCTGGTGGGCATCGTGAGCAGTATCGAAGGGAGGTGCGCCGCGAGAAGTTTGCCAGTCTCCACACGAGCGTCGCCAAACTGAGGGGCTGGATCACGGAGAAGACGGGCCTCTGAGCCAGGAAACTCGTATGATACAATCAATAAAGTGGGATCAATGTTTGGGAAACGATTTGTTTTTTTAATGCCCAGTGTCCTTAGCCAAAATGTTATATTTATTCGACCTCTGTCAAATATTTTACTATAATTTTTGATACAGTACAAGTAAAACTTCGCCACCGCGTTTTATCATAAAAAGTCAGTTTTTTGAAGTAATGTTACAACCTATGGATACTTCTTGCTATATTTTAACATGGAAAAAATAATATGCTAATGGATTTTAAACCAGCTTTCATAAATTAAAAATGTATTTCCAACCCAAGAAATAAGAGAGAGAAAAAAAAATACGATTTAAGAAACTACAAAAGTATTACCTCCAAAAGCGTTCAAAATATTACTTATATTGGATGCCAATCGCAAGTTTAGTTTCTGATGGATACGTGTAAGGTTTCATGATTAACTAAGAGAAACTTTGCTATATAGCGATATAATAAATTTAAAGACATTATGAAAACAAACATTTTTGGACCGATACGAGAGTGATTGTTCGAGAGTAATGGCTGTCTGAGTCGACCTACCGCATGATGGAAGCAAAAACATCAAGTGGTGGTGTAACGGATAGCGTTCTGGCCTCGCATTCGGGAGGACGGCGGTTCGAATCCCCGTCCGGGTATCCAGATTTGGGTTTTCCATGGTTTCCCAAATCACTCCAGGCAAATTCCGGGATGCTTCCTTAAAAAGGCCATGGCTGAATTCCTTCCCATTCCTTCCCATTCCTTGCCCCCATCCTATCCCGTCTCTAAAGACCTCGCTGTTGAGAGACGTAAAGCAGTTTAAAAAAAAAAAAGTTCCAAGATTTCATGCAACAACAGCCTGCATTTTTAATCTTTAATATTGAAGGCTTTAAAGGAATTTACCTAAAACAGCAGCCAGACAAAATTATTCCCGCGAAACAAGGTACACGGAATTGTATAAATTTTAAAATGTTTTAGAAATAAAAAGATATAATGAGGCTCTTTTATTGTTCAAAATGCTGAGCAGTAGACGAGTACTATGTGTGTGTAGTGTGGGGTTATTGATTGATTGTTATCGAGTCTGCTATTAACTAACCTGTCCCGAATTAACGTCTTCTTCTTTCATGATATTCTTCTTTATCAGGATTGCGATCATCTTATCGCTGAACATTTGTATAAGGCAGAATTACCAAACTCCGTAAATGGTACTGATGGCACCTAAGTATATTTTGAAGATGTTATGTCTTTGAATGGTGGGATGGAATGAACTCTTCGTTACGTGAGTGTTATTGGTCTGATACAGTTAGGTCTGGAGTTGATAAATGACTGCAAGTGCTACAAGTATAGTTCCGATTTATTATAAATCCGTCTCGTATTAAATCTATCAAATTTACGATACTGAACTGTAGTTTCTGTCCAGGCAACCGGTTAGAAGCAATTCCCTGCTAGCTTTAATTTAGACAGATACTGCTGGAATGTGGTAGTGTGAAGCTATTGGTGGTAACCCGCGGTTTAGGTCCGTGATGTTCTCAGCTGCCGGTGCACGAGCGCTCTGACTGATTATCACGCGGCAGCCTCGTGTCGCTAACTCCAGCGAGCGAGCTAAATCCACGGACACTACTACACAGCATTACATCATTACAAATATGGGAAAGTAAATATTAGTATAAGTTATAATGTCTCAACAACTTTTTTATTTATTTATGTCTTTACGCCTCGTCGTCATCCAGGTCATCAGATGCGGAACCTGGAAGAAATTCGGCCATGAAATTGTTGCAGGAAGCATCCCGGCAGTTGCCTGGTGTAATTTTGGGAAACTATGGAAAACCCAAACTTTGATTCTCGGACGGGGATTCGAACCGGCGTCACCCCGAAAGCTAGGCCAGAGCGTCAACAACTCACCCACCACGCTCGGTTCTCAACACCTTTTCAATAATTTACAAGAATTGTTGACTTAAATATAAGAATTTTTAGATTTCAATTGTTCATGTGTTTATTTATTTCTGAGACTGTTGGCGGTAGCAATTGCATTCCTAAGAATCAAACTGAGTAAGCAGTGTGAAAAAAGCCTTAGTGTACTATACGGGGATTCTTTTTCTATGCCTAATTTCTATGCAACTTAAGTAAAATGTTTGTATGTATATTATGTATGTTCGTTGAAACCAACTTTTTTTTTGGTCACCAGCGTCTCGACTGATTTGATGCAATCCTCCATACCTTCCTATCTTTAACTAATTTCTTCAGTTCCATACACACCCCTTACAACCTACATGTTCGGTTATCTGCTTAATATATTCAAATTTTTGTCTACCTCCTTTGACTGTTAACAAATGTCTTAAAATGTGATACATGATCCTGTCTCTTCTTTCTGTAGGACTCATCCTCAAGAATCGCTTCTTTTGACACCCATCATTTCCAAAAGACGTTCTTTTAGTATTTTATTAGTACATTTAATTTTCAGTATCTTTCTATAGCACCACATTTCTCGAATGCTTCAATTTAACTTTTTTCTGGTTTACAAAAAGTCCATGCTTTGCTACCATATAGTTCTATGCTACACACATATAGAAAATTCTTTCCGCTAGTGCTATTCTTCTTTTAACTTTCCTGCTTCGGACATCAGTTGTAATTTTACTTCCGAGGTAGCTGAACCTGTTAACAGTTTTTTTTTTTTTTTTTTTAGAACTACGTAAAACTGGAATTTAGCCAATAGTTGTTAAGCTAAGCATAAATTTCACCAGTGATTTGTCGGTGATGATACCTTAAACAGAGACGAAGGAAGTACGGCAATAAAACATTGATTGCATTGGCTGGAAATTCAATTGCCTTTGCGGTAAAATGACCTGCAACAAAATTGCATGAATACCAGGAACCACTCTGAACCTGAGCGTTAACACTCGAAAGTACTGGAAACACTCAGGTAGAGCAATCCCATTTCTAAATTTAGCATTTGACGTAACAGCAGTAAGCATTAGTATTTTTAGATGGTTTTCCAGTACTCTCTAATTAAATGTTTGGAGAATTTCCGATCATCGTTTCATTTAATACAAAATGCAGAAACAAAAATAAGGAACATTGTCCTTTGATAAGGTTTACAGTTCTCTCCCAACATTGTACATAACTCGTCCTGCGCTATCTCTTTAGCTATAAGGAATGATGATTAACTGTGACAGCGTCGAGAATGAAGCAAGCGTCTGACTTCTACATTCTTGCAGATTTGTCTCTCGTCGATGCTATCATAACGGTGAAGTGAAAATTTCGTTAGATACGTTCATTACATGTGTAGACACCCGTGAAAACAGAACAACATACACTAATGGAAACTGAGCATTACAGGTAAATGATAAGCCTTATAGCAAAGAAGTCACGGAGCAGGAGGCAGTTTGGAAAAACGGAGTGGGAAAATTTTATTTTGTGTGGAATGAGGCCAGAGACTGGAAAAAGAGAAATGGTGAATAATTTACGAAAAATATTGAAACAATTGGAAAGTTTAAGTTGAAAAGGACAAAAGTCAAAGAATTTAAGATATAAAATACGAAAAGAGATAATACGTGAGTAGGGATATCGGCAACGGAGCAAGTTCTCCGATACAATTAAATTCAGTTCCGAAATTACTTTTGTTCCCCGAAGATTCAGTGTTTGTTGCCTCTCGAAAGCCTAGCTCGAAACTCTAACGCTTTTCTTACCTTCCAGCTTACCGAATACTCTCTCCTACAACTCGTTAGGTCGCAACATTAATGACGATGATTGATTGGCTATGACCCGCCTGCGTTAACGTTGCTTTTATTGGTCCAGCCAGATTCAAAGGCCATCCGCTTGGCATAAAAGCGTCGGAAGTTCCACTCAGTGTGCCTCTATTCGCGTATGGTATAAAATAAAATATCTCTAGCGATATTTTCCTATTAGAGATAGTGCCACTGTGGTCTAGTGGATTGATGTAAATGCTCGAAAGCGGGTTACTTCTCAACTGCGCCCCATGGCGGTATTCAGCAAGGCGGGTATGCTGAATGAACGTCCAGAGGGAAAATGTATTATCCTTGGAAGTAAATAGTTTATTTTTAAAGATAGGGCTATTTAAAAAACTTAAGCTTTATCACCTAGAACACAACTAGAACAATCCACACACACACGGAGACGTGGAGATACTAGAGGTATTCAATGCTAGCACCAGCGACAGGTTTTCAAGAAAGATTAACGCTATAGGATGGAAACTAGAGGTTTGTTTAAAAAAAAAACTCCAAAGAGTTTAAGACATATAAAATATTGCATAAGACGTTATCGGTATTCACATGATTTATTCTGTAAGCAGTCGAAATCAATATGCAAGCAAAAATTCTAGTTTCACCCGACGAACAAAAAGTGGGTATCTACTAACGTAGCTCAGCTTCAGATTTTATTATCCATTGAGTAGTATGTAACACTGCCACCTCAGGGCACGAGACAGCATATAATACTACCCTCCAGTCGAGAACGGCGAGTCAATCTCCTTAGCGGTGCTGAAAAGATTCGTCCCTGGCGTTTGGCGTTACACCCGAACGTTCGGTTGTGGGCGACTATCCTCACTTCCCAACTGCTCGGAGCTATTCCGCCTCCTGCGTGTAGCCAAACTGGCCGATTCGTGTCCAACACGGTACCAAACATCTTGCTTCCAGGTACAGAACCACTTTACGGTCGCCCGAACTCCTTGAGTTTACCAATCGTGATGGAGGGAAACGATTGGAATTGAAATATTTGAAACAAAGTGCTTCTTTATAATTTACTCCCATTTTTTATCTCTAAATTTCCCGCCATCACCACTTATTAATTATTCTACTTTCCGAAGAATACAGGTACTTTTCGGAGACACAAAAATACACTGAAAAATCAAAGAAACTGGTATATGTATGCGTATGCAAACACAGAGATATGTAAGCACTCAGAGTACGGCGCTGCGGTCGGCAACGCCTATATCAGACAACAGGTGTCTGGCGCAGGCGTTAGATTAATTACTTCTGCTACAATGGTAGGTTATCACGATTTCATTCAGTTTGAACGTAGTGTTATAGTCGACGCACGAGAGATGGGACACAGCATCTCCGAGGTAGCGATGAGGTGGGGATTTTACCGTACGACCATTTCACTAGTGCACCGTGAATATCGGGAATCCGGTAAAACATAAAATCTCCGACATCGGTGCTGCCGGAAAAAGATCCTACAAGAACGGGGCCAACGGCGACTGAAGAGAATGTTTCAACGTCACAGAAGTGCAATCCTTCCACAAATTGCTGCGGATTTCAATGCTGGGCCAGCGTGGGAACCATTCAACGAAACATCATCGATATGGGCTTTTGGAGCCGAAGGCCCACTCGTGTACCCTTGCTGAATGCACGACACCAAGCTTTACGCCTCACCTGGGCCCGTCAACACCAACATTGGACTGTTGATTATTGGAAACATGTTGCCTGGTCTGACGAGTCTCGTTTCCAATTGTATCGAGCGGATAGACGTGTACGGTTATGGAGACATGGACCGTGCATGTCAGCAGGGGACTGTTCAAGCTGGTGGAGGCTCTGTAATGGCGTGGGGCGTGTGCAGTTGGAGTGACATGTAACCCCTGATTCGTCTAGATACGACTATGACAGGTGAAACGTACGTACGCATCGTGGCTGATCACCTGCATCCATTCATGTCCGTTCTGCATTCCGACGGACTTAGGCAATTCCAGCAGCACAATGCGACACCCCACATGTCCAGAATTGCTAAAAATGGCTCCAGGAACACTCTCCTGAGTTTAAACACCTCCGCTGGCCACCAAACTGCCCAGACATGAACATTATTGAGCATATCTGGAATGCCTTGAAACGCACCGTTAAGAAGAGATCTCCACCCCCTCGTAGTCTTACGGATTTATGGACAGCCCTGCAGGATGCATGGAGTCAATTCCCTCCAGCACTACTTCAGACATTAGTCGAGTCCATGCCATGTCGTGTTGCGGCACTTCCACACGATATTAGGCAGTGTACCAGTTTCTTTGGATCTTCAGTGTATTTAATTACAACTGATCTCACACGCTCAGAATCAAAGGTTAGCAGGTGTTTTAAAATCTTGACCCAATTTCGCGCGTTAGAATTGTTTAGTCAAATCTTTAAACCTTTAAACACAACAGAGCTTGAAGTTAGTTACTGTGTATCACACACGTGTGACAGGGGTGGCTTGGTCGTTGGATAATTTAGCCAGTTATGTAACATTCACAGTTTCAATTGTCTATCCTGTCATTACTTTTTTAATTATTATTTTGTAAAATGTCTAACTGTATTGAATTTAAAATAGTAATACGGTCAAATCAGATAATCGTATAGCATTGTTGGTGTAGGTATCTCGAACGATCGTTCGGCTGCCAAGTGACAAAGTTTTCTATTCGTTGTGGAATGGGCTTCTTCTCCTTGCCGGGTTTAAAGTGGAATCTGACCCATAGAATCGTTCTGGCGTACTCAACATTAGACAGAAGAGTGGGGTTTAGGTTAAGGGCCTTTAAAAATCTTAGCCTAGACTAGGATTCGATCTTCAGTCAGACACATTAACCACAGAGTCACCCGACCGCTCAAGTAATCTGGTGTCACATAGGTAATATCAGATAAAAAAATACTTTAAAAAATTATAAAGCAAAAAATTAACTTTCACTAACTTAGGTTATAAATTTAATATATTTAGGAACCTACTTAAATATTTGTTCTAGTAATTCACCTAAAATAAATTAGCCATTAACGTATAAATGTACTTTAAGATTTTTATTAATATCTAAAACTCAATTTCAATCATTTGACGAACACACACACACACACACACACAAACATATATATGTATTTATCTATACTATTATATATCTGTAAGCAAACTGCGTTTGTCTCTTTACTGTAACGGGTATCGCGCAATAAGTACCGCAGCATTTTGGACGTGGTTTTCACGTTTTTAGAGCTAATGGTGCCAGGTCAAATTCTGGGAAAATAGCTAATGACTTATATGTACCATGGGAAGGAGTAAACAATTAAAAATCTTATATTTGAAACATTGTGGGCAGTCGATCTTAGTGCACTTCAGACGCGCACTCCTTTCGCAATAATTTCACAAAACTTTGGATTCAGTTTTATTTTTTTACTCAGTTTTCTGGACTGCAGTGCTTAAAATAAACGAAAGACGCGATTTAAACTTAATACTGTAATCAATGACTTGAATCGCAATGCGAATATGCGAAATCGTTCGATTAATTACTATATGGTGGTATTATCTCTGGTAGTCAGTGAACAGTTTGTCTCTGGAACATTATGTCGATAAACTTTGTACATTAATAAGCCAATATTTCTTCTTTACATATCATTATGGTTAAGAAAATCAGTTTTTTCCTCGAAGAAAGATGTATGAAAAACAGCTACCATAAATATCAACAGGTAAAAATACATTTTCCCCACAGTGACTTGTAGCGAACTTTCCATATTTATGTACGTTACTCGATTAATATATATTTTGTGGCTATAAAGTGCAAATATACAAATTTTGGGTGCTGTTCAAACCACGGCCAGTAAAATAAACTGTTATTTCTGTTAAATAAGTCTCAGATTCTGCAATCTTTATCACCATACGTGCTTTGGGTTAATGACGACAGCAACATGGAACGAATGAAACTAAAAATCCATTAAGCATCTTAAAACGTTATGCCACACCGCATAAATAACAATAAAACTAAATCCATCATGCCTTATGATCTAACAAAGCGAGTCAATTGTCATTCTGGTCTAGGCTGCATTTTAACCTAACCACAAATCTGGCTATTGATTATTTTCTTAAATCACAACCGCATTAATACATTCTTCATCGATTCTTGAAACTTTGGAATTACTTACATGCGGGTGAAATAACGACATTAGTAATTTGGTGTCACTAAAACGAAGGAAATTAAAAATAATTCGTAACGTGTAAGATTAGTTTTAGTACGTGCTTTTTTAAAACATAAATAATTGATCGAATCAACATATCGTCAGAATAAAACCAATATCAAATCAGAAAAAAAGATGCTGTTATTATTATTAATAAAGAAAACTGCTCTAAATAAATTTACGGCACCACAGTTATCGTGAAATTCTCCGTATCCGAATTTAAAAATAATATTTTTTTAGCTAAGTTAAATATTACAGAAATAATATGTTTGGTTATGTCCATAAGCTACATTCTCACCAAAGTTTACACTTAGTGCTTATAATTTCAGCTGTGTTAACTATTATATATCGATATAAATTTGCGGCATCACGAATATCGTGCAGTCCTCTATTTTTAGCTAAGTTAAATTAATATAAATAAGTAACATTTTTCATTACCACCAGAGAAGTTTATACTTCATTTCAATCTAACCACTTCAGTTCTGAAATACCATGAAGGAAAATGGTTCGAATTGTGGGTAGTTGTATAAAAGCCATTAAGAAAAAAATACATGTCATTACTCATGGATTAGGAATGTATTTATATGTCATTAAAAAAATGGATTCTACGATTACCGTGAAATGTGGGTAGTTGTATAAAAGCCATTAAGAAAAAAATACATGTCATTACTCATGGATTAGGAATGTATTTATATGTCATTAAAAAAAGGGATTCTACGATTACCGTGGCGCTGCAATTTGATGATTGATTCTTATGTAACTCGACGAGACAAATTGAAAGTAAAGAATAATTTTTTTTGGTATCTCGCTTAGGTCTCGAGATATTGTATCTCAAAAGTAAGGAGGTTAGACTGAAATCCGGCATGGAACAGAAAAAATTCACCGAAACCACTACATCTACACGGTGGAAATGCTCTATAGGTGTTTTATTTTCTTCCTAGTGGTTGTTGTTAGGTTGAAATACAGCCTGGACCAGAAGAAACGCCACCAAAATCACAAGGAACTATACCTATAACTGATTTTTGACATGCTATATTTCGAAAACCAAGCGAGATATCAAAAAACAAAATTATTTTCGATTTGTTTTGCCGAGTTCTATAAGAATCAGATTGTGGCGCCACGGAAATGATAGAACTGCCTTTAAAAATAAATTTTTGAGGGGGGAGGGGAGATTGCCTACTACTGGTACTAACCATTTGAAATTTGGATTAACTGCTTCTCTTCAGGTTTTGCACTTTCCTTTTTCGAAAAAGTTACCACAAATTAAATTAAAAATGCCAAAATATGAGAGATACGCCCAGCTATTAGATGGCACTGCAAAATTAATAAAATCTATTGAAATGTTGGTTAATCCTTTATTGTAATGTTTTTTTGCCGTTTATGCTTCTCTCCGTTGTAAAAAGTCGCACAACAACAACAAAAAATTTGTCTGAGATGTGGTAGGCCCTACAAAAACGACTTCCATCTTAGAATCGGTACAAGCGATCGGAGACAATGCATTGCTTCCGTTGTAAACAAATATCCAATGTTTTACATGGATGCGACAGAACGATTTTCCCAAGCATTATTTTTCTTGGTCTAAGCCGAATTTCAACCTAACCACGACCTCTATGACAAAACGAGACTGTTTAGGTTGATATGATCCCTGTGCCGATAATTTTTGTGTCATTTTTACAGTGCTGGTAACACTACGCAGTTGCTCAGAGTCTCATATTTCGGCACTTTTAATGTAACATGTGGCAATTTTTCCGAAGAAGGAGAGTGTAAAACGTAAAGAGGACATTTTGTGGAGGCAGATACTTCAAATTTCGAAAGGTTAGTACCAGTTTCGGATTGGTGGAGAAAGAGGCAGGCTACCCGAATTTCTATACACTTCATGATCTGCGCGTGCATAGCAGCGGGTAAATGTTAGTATATGTATATATCAATTAACTGTCAAATAACCTACTTATAAAGTTCTTCTTATAATTCACCTACAATAAATTCGCCATCTGCAAATAAAAGTGTTTTAAGATGTTAATTAGTGTATTGACCTTAACTTCAACCTTTTGATGTACCGTATACATATATTAAATAATGTCGGTTATAGGGGACAGCATTCTCTGATTTGTTAGATTTTGTTGGAGTTAGGATCTTCTGTTGTATCTGGCCTTATATTCTCATAATAATATAACTATACCGATAATTAATTTTATCGCAGTGATAACATACACTGGTGTACTCGTCTTCATATAGCATGGCTATTCTAATATCTAGAAAACTGTTTTCATTATAAAAGTATTGTGTTGAAAGGTTAAATTTACTTTTTTCCAATCAGTCATCTAGGTAAATCTTGACATGATTTAACTGTAAAAATGAATTTTTTGTTCTATCTTTGTTCTTGTTTAACGTCACTAAATATTTCTTCTAGTATAGGAACTTACAACTAAACAATAGGATAGGGAAGGAATTGCTTGCTGAAGGCCCTGACTGTAAATATCTTGGCATATTGAGTGGTACACTTTGGGCAGTGGGCAGGAATAAGTTTTAAGTACTTCATTTATTGGAGAGGGTGATGGGGCGATGTACCAGGGAAGTGAGGGAACCGGGTTACAAAACCTTAGCCAGACCACTGCTTGAATACCAAAGAGCTGGGTTAGAGGTAATTGGAATACAGAAGACGGGTGAAAAGAGTGTTTTGTTTGTTAAATGCTTATAACTACGATAACGCAAGGATGGAGATTAGTTGAATGATTAGGAGTTCTATATGGAGGGGAAGAGATGACTATAAGCTGACACTTGAAAGGGAGGTAAGGGAGTCGGAGTGGAATAAATTACCAAGGGAAATAATAGACAGTTTAATAAAAAACACTGTAGTCTAAAGTTGTAAATCCTAAAGGTAGGCGTAAATAGGTGGTGAAAAAAAAATCAGTACATGTAAGGTGGGGGTGTAGGGACACTGCACAGGACTGTGTGTGTGTTTCGTCGCAATTGTAATTAAATTAAATTAAATAAGTATCCCAGTATAACTGACACAGACAAAACAAGTTCTGTTAGAGATGATCGTTCGTTTCACTAACCTGTTAAAATACCAGTATAATCCAAAATAATATTTCTATTCCCATACATATATATCGCTTATTTATTTAAAACGTTAAATATTTCGTAAGAATCATCTACATTAATGTTAATTGATTTGTTAAATATGTTTTTTTTTATTCAGCTGTCGTATTTATCTTGATATACGAATTATTTATTACTAGTAACAATTACATGAAGGGTCTAGTGTACTTGATCCGCAACTGACCATTAAACGAGTTAAATAAAACGATTTCACTGTCGTTTGTATCAAACATTGTGCCATTTATTATTCATTGGCTGTCAATGCCGATGTCGTTCATCATGCCACTGACAGTTTAAGCGCACATACCTTGTCGCTACAATGAAACAAGTTCACACAATCAGTATGGCGAAATAATAGGGACCGGGGTGAAAGATATGACAATAAAGAGAATAGTGAGGATGGAAACAAATGTTGTGAAATGTGGTAATTAGTCTGCAATAGAGCATTTTCATAAAACAGTAAAATATCTCATCACGGAATGAATGGAAATGTTGAATACGCTCTGAAAATTAGGGAACATTTATTTCAGTATCTTGTCGTAATTAGATTTTTCGTTTTAACAGTCGCTGCGAATTCCGAAATATCTGGATGTGTTGCTTGAATGAAAAATGATGAACGTTATACGTAACAACGCAGTCTACCGTTAATATATTTTGCCTTTACCTTTGTCTTTTCTTCTGGTAGCAAACATAAAAAACTATAATGTATTACCTTTTTAACTTATACCGTAAATTACGATTATTCGAGTGTTAATCTTTAAATTAGAAGTTTGATTAACGTTTTCTGTGTACTGTAATGTACTTTATTCCAGAAGACTGAAGAAATATATAACCAAACTAGCATAGTCAAGAAACAATGTTACCAGAATCCAAAGGGTGTAAAGTTTATTTGAGTGTAGCGTGATCTCGTAAAGGAATTTTCATCTGAGATGCAATATGATCTGTGGATCTTATCTGTATTTACTGCGAGGGTTATCAATTCTTGCTCCGTTACCCAATCACATAGAATTATAAGATTTGCCGAAGTTCGAAGCTATACCATCAGCTTAGAAACTGTGAAAACTCTATCCAATCTGGTTCTGTAGTTTTTTTTTTTTTTTTTTAATGGCATTTGGTAACGGAGGCCATACAGCCAGCTATAAGTAATTATTGTAGCTCTCAGTGTGTTATTATTCCAATGTATGGACGCCACAGGACGGACAGGACATTCACACAGACACACAACACTTAAACATCCATGCCCGCGGCCGGATTCGAACCGGCGGCCTTCGGCACGCGGAGCTAGCACTCTAGCCCCTACGCTACCGAGACCGGCTGTTCTGTAGTTTCTGCATGATGCCTGAACAAACGGAAAGACAGTCGCAGATCCCTAAAGGCGCGTTCTCACGACTCGTCCCTCAGCGCGTGTTAGGGGACGCCTTATATCTTTGACGCATATGTTAGCAGGTACGGCGCGCCTCGGCCCACCGCCAGGCGGTAAAAGATGAAAGGCGTCCCGTAACACGCGCAGAGCGATCTAAACGAACGTGGAAATGGGCCTTTAGGACGGCCGTCCAGGGGATACATATTCGCGCAAAAAACGGTCGCACGAATACGCGGGTATATGCGCGAAGTTATCGCTCCAATCCAAGCGTAGGGATTGTGATGCGACTCCGTCCACTGCGAGCGCTTGGGTCAAGCAAATCTACGCGACGCCGTCAAGATCCGATATTCGCGTAATGGACGTTGAGAAACTGATCATTCTTGTTAAAGAAATGTTCAAATGAAACTGTGGGAGGAAACTGAAGTTGAAATGAATCTACAATGTAATGAGTCGCGTTCCCGCGGAGGACGATCCAGTGACATCTTTTTCTCGGTAAACTGCCGCCGCTGTAGGCCATTCGTCAACCCGCCTGTTTGGTTGAATCCAGTATGAATGGGAGCTGTGCGAAGGGG
Organism: Vandiemenella viatica; assembly: GCA_031002005.1. NCBI lineage: Eukaryota > Metazoa > Arthropoda > Insecta > Orthoptera > Morabidae > Vandiemenella > Vandiemenella viatica. The sequence goes on from JARYHS010009186.1 coordinate 161,488,725, forward strand.
CAACTGAGATGTCAAAAGCATTGGGAAGTATTGTGACAAGTTACAAGCAACGCAGCTTTCCGAGGACTCGATAACAACAGGGAGAAAGCCAGCCTATGCAAAATAGGGACACGTCACTTGGATGTTTTCTTTTGTATGTTTCATGGAACGCTGCCCCATAGCTGGCAGTGGAGGCAAAGTTTACTTCTGGTTTGAGTGTTGAGGTGAGCAGACGAAATTGCCAGATCAACGCCATCCTCTGTAGGTCCGAGGTTCGCTTCCCATCGCCGGCAGTGTCGACGACAGTGTACGGACTTGGTAATGTGCCACAAAACAGTGCGACCGTTTGCAACATGTCAAGGCCCGTAAAATACTCCTGAGCAGTTACCCTGATAAGCTAGGGACCGGTTAAATGGGCCTCCTAAACCTACACTATGGCAGACTATAGGTGTCAAATTTTGTGTCAGCATTAAAATCATTTGGTTTGTTTACTAAATTCTTTACTTTTGTGAACCCATTTGTGTGTTCTTGTAACCGATTGGGATATGTCGTCTGCAGGGCTCACTGTTTAATAACATCCAAGTTGATAGAAGAATATCAAGTAGTTTTTCCTGCTGGCATAATGCAGTGCGCCTATTAAGTATCAAAAGCAGAACCACCCTCTAAAGAGATTATTACAACCACATAATTAGTTCCATTATTTATACATTTATTTAATGAACATACGATATTATTTACCTAACATTTTATGTAGCATATGCATTTATCTTCTTCCTGTCCGGTATTAGGCCTGGTAGCCTGTTACGCTCTCAATCCATCTCCTTGGTGGTCTTCCTACATCTCTCTTGCCTCTGGGATGGTATTTGAGAATTTTCCGTGGGATCTGGTCTCTCTTCATCCTCAGTACAGGGTCTGGCCAAAATGTTCTGTAGGTTTGTACAGTTTGGAGTATATTTATAATATTTGTTATATATTAAGATTTTATCTCTTGCTGTCTTTTTCATAAAATTATAAAACTAATCAACATTTTGCATAATATTAAGAACTAATACGCATTTCATAAAATATTATAATTATTTACGGCGTAATTTAGTTCCACTAGTTTACAATACTTCCTTTTCCTCTAGTTTATATTTTGTCTCGAATTTATCTGGAAATAGTTGTTTTATATTTTCACTTTGAGATGGTTGTTTCAGCTGCCCTTTTGAATTATTTTTTTGTTCCATTTTTAAACAGTATTTTTTCCCCTTAACATTAAAGTATTTCTAAATTTACCAGTATATTTTCAAAAGACAGTTAAATAATTGTTTCATTAGAAGATTAAAATGAATTAAAAATACATTCCTCATGCGCAGTTTTTTTGACTAAGATCCTCATATAACTGAACTTGGAATTAATATTTTCTTTTTTCGAATCAATAAAGAAGCAGTATAATCTTTTGATAACACGTATCTTACTATAGTTATGTACATATATTATTAATCTATTCTTCTTTCCTTTTTTCAAGTCTTCACCTATCCAGAATCATTGATTCCAACCAGAATAGTTGCAAAAATTCAGAGAAAGGAATTTATACAAACGCTTCGGAGAACAGGCGGCAGGGTTGCGGGAATATGTTTTCAGTGGAAGGGCGCCAACACAGTTCACGCGAATATAAAAAATTCGTGCGAATCCATGTTCACTTGCCAGCCTTAAAGATTTTTAATAGTATTGGCTATCTTCCCTGCAAGGCTTTGCGCGGATAGGACTTGGTGTAATACTGTATGTATCCTTCTTTAGGTAAGATGTTAGTAAAAATATTGCCTTCTGTAGTTCCATGAAACTTTTTAGATCCATTTTTGTGACGTGTGTGCATAAATAAAACCTTTTCAGTCTTTTCAAAGAAACGTTACTATTTGTGCTTTAATTATTAAACTTATTTATGTCTCTGCATTGAATGGTTAATTTACCCAGCTTTAATCGCCTTTTTTATGTGATAATAACGTAACATTTTATTTTGTTGTTCTTCTGTTTTATTTTCCTATTTTTATCATAAAAATTTTCTTCCGAAAAATACGATGTAGCAAATGCGACATGAAATCCGTCTTTTGAAAAGAGACCTTTGTGTTTGGTTTTCTATAGCGAATAAACAAATGAAGTACCGCATTTTTTACTAAGAGTAACTAGGAGTAACGTTAACAATTGTCTTTTGTCACCACAGCAAGTTAAATTTCAGTCTGAGAATTGTTGATTAAATTCGAGAATGATAAATGTTTGAACGAAATTACTTTGTTTACTGGCAAAACATTCTCGGTTAACGAAAGAAAAAAAGAAAATCCAAATAATTAGAGAACATTAAATTGTTTTTATGATGTAGACCTTTTTATTATTCTTTCGATTGGTTTAATGCGGCCTGCTATATTCTTATTATATGCCAATATCTTCCCATCAGCATACGTCTTAATCCCAATTCCTATACCGCTGAACAAAATGAAAGGCATTTGCAGTCTTTTGAATCTCATTCATAAAGGGATACTAAACGGGGTTGATAACTTTATAAATACTGAAATTTTTAACTGAACTGGATAGAAGAAAGATGTGAAATCAGATTCATAGCAAAGGTAACGAACTATACATTTTAATACTTCAAAATTTAGTTGCCAATTTCAGATGACCAAATTGATGCACGATAGAATTGCCCTTGGACTACAAGAACCAAGCATAACACAACGATGCAATATCGCTAAAAAAAAACTATTCCTTAACTCTCATGTATGGTTTCATATTGTATTAGCTGAACCCTGACTGGCAACTTCAACTTCTGGAGTTGGCGGGCGCCGATATTGGCAATCTGTGCTGCGGAATGCCTCCGGTCAAAACCGCTCGGCCACCACAACCGCTTCCACCACCCCAAGTTAATTACCAACTCCGGCCATCGAATAGTTAATTGACTACTGATGGGACGTGCGAGCGATTTATTAATCTCTACCACCTAGCTTAGTATAGCAGGAATCGTGATGCGTCGAAAAAATACATCATAATTGGGTATCAATAAGCATCAGGGTGAATGCAGTTAATGAATGCAATTAATGCAGCCAACAGAAGTTGTGTGTACAGCGCGAAGATCACACCAAAATCCAACGACTACAGCTCTTCCCTTCTGCTAATGTCTTTAAGCTGCAAGCTAAAAGAATTGAATCTCTGGACTACTTCATAGCATACTGTCTTAACCATGTTCGTTAGGGATCATCCATAAACTACGTGACTTGGTCTGGGGCGAGATGGGGTTGTCTGGAAAACTATCGCTGGGCTACGTTGGGCTACGCTGGGCTATGTTGGGCTACGCTGAGCTACGTGGGGGTGGGGTGGGGTGGGGTGGGGTGGGGGGGTTGTTCCGAGTCAGGCCACGTCGCTTTTGATTCATATTATTTGTTACAGTTAAAATGAGGTACAGAACGCACAACAGCATGTGAATATTTATTTCCGTCATTTAATTATCTCCGTGTGTAATTTACGATAGTCTGACAAGAGAAAACAGTACAAAATGTCTTCTGGAATCAATAGTTAAAAAAAGCTGGAGCTACGTGGTTTATGGACGCTCCCTTATAGGTATGTAACTTTTCTTGTAACTACACCCGAGGTAATGTTATTCGAGCATCGTTTATTACAAAATGTCTCCTTTTATTAAATCCCCAGAAGTTCAACTTTGTTTTTGTATAGTTTTACGTTTTGTCAAAGTCTAGGTCGATAAGGATGATCTAGTCTAAGACTTCGTAGTGAATCGTGCCATCTAACTAAAATATTTTTTTAGTCAAAATGTACTACAAGCGAGCCCAAGGTTTGAATGTGTCCCCAGAATCGCGGTGGTTTAACAGGTCCTGCCACTTCGGTGTGTCGACAGTTTGAAGAAATGCAGTTCATAATAACTTCATTTCGTATTGAAGCATCCCAATTCTCAATGTCGATGAGCACTGGCAAATGCAGTGATTTGATTTAATGATTATATTGTCGCAATTCTTATTAATTTGTGTTAGTAATTATTCTATGAGAATGGGTCAAGGCCAGTTATCGTGAACAATATTTAAATTCCACTGTCTTTGTGGAAACAACCATTAATCCTTGGAAGTAATTGTTTCGATAAATAAAGTATTGCTTTCCTTTCCATTTTTTTTTCTTCTTCAATTCAATAGTGTAAATGTAAGTTTTCTGTTATGATTCATGATTGACTTGCAAAATATCACAGTCCCTTTAATTTATGTGAATGATCATTTCTGTGAAGAACCACACCAACAATCACTTATTTGTTTATTAGTCAATAAAATCTACTTTAAAAAATAATAAATCACAGAGAGTAGCAGATGGAACATCACGGTACGAAGTGCTTTTGTGAGAATGCGGTGATTTATGAGTTATTTTGATTACGATTCGTCCGTCGGATGGGAAAATTAAATCTGTTAGTTCTCTTTATGTCTTTCTCAAGAGTGAAATCCGGTTTTAACTTACTTCGCTCACATTTATACAACTCCAACTTATATACAACAATACTATATATATAATTATCCTCCGCACATAAAACTGGAAAAATGCGTCTAAATGTCACGTTCAGGATGATCAATACGCAGCGTTACCATCCTCAATCAAGTCGTCATTTGAAATTCGCCAAAGACGCTCCACTTTATCATTTTTTTTTCTTCTATCTATGTCGTCTGGTATATCAATCCTCCGGTCCAATCACAATGAATATTTTTTAAACCGATACCTGTCTACTACATTGCTTTTTGATGTAAATTCCAAGCCATTGTCGGTTGGAGATATTTGTTTTTTTTTGTATCTTAAATATTTGTTAATCACCAGTTTGGCTGTTTGCGTTGAAGTGACGGTATATTGTACTTCAAAGATGACACTATATGAATAAAATTTTCATGATACCTAATCACTAAGCTTAACTCAGATATTAAATTTTACTTTGCACTTCTCCTTTTTGTGAAAGTTATTGGCGTACAGATTTAACCGGTTTTGGCAATCGCTCACTGATGATCATCGAAATTCTAGTGCTGTTCTTGTAATCTAGGAAAGATGAAAGGTATAATTATTGATACAGATGTGGTTTTGTATATATACCATAAACACTTCAAAAACCAATGATTTTCACAACATTTATCACATACAAACCCCAAACGTCAGTATGATGAAGTAGAAATTTAAATTTTTTAAAACACCGCTATTAGCTATATTCCATAAAGTAAATTAAGCGATAATGAAAGAGGTAGAGAACTTATTTTCGATTGGACAATACTCGTTTCATACTGATGTTATGCAATCTACTTCCCATATCTTTTGTTGAATTAACTTCCTTTTACGCATACATAGCTTGCTGTTTTTCCTTTTTTGTAACGCATTTCGCTACACAAAAGCCAATGTAAAATAATAATCTGTTTGGCACAAGATTTTCAGTCTTCTTGTAATGACAAACATACCTAATCCCTTCGAGTGTGAAATGCTTAGCATCTCATTAATTCTGACTTCAATGTCACGAAAGCTCAGATAACTGCTTTTACCGAGTATAAAGTATGAGATCATTTATGAGACCAGATTAGTCTAAAATAAATTATTCAAAACCGCCAAAAAATGGTAAGGATATAGTAAGGGCTATGTAGAAAATAGAAGTTGATGTTCAAAAAATAGAGTGAAGAAAGAAATACAAAGCAGAATTAGAGACCAACCTAAAAAAATGAAATTCCAACAGAAACAATTCTCGTTACTACTTAGTTATTTAAACATGTAATTTCTAGTTCTGAGACAAATCTATATTCTACATTTACTGCAACAGAATGGTTTCTTTCGCTGCACGAAAAAAGTGCAAGCATATTGTGGCCAATGCTCGCCATAATTTTTACTGATGTATAAGGTATAATTTGTGTCAAGAACTCAAAGAATAATGTTTGAAAGAACTACGAGTACTTGTCAGCTTTTTAAGATAAAACCCTTGGCATTTGTGCACTGGAATAGATTGATGAAGTTACAGGACCAATTGGAAATAGTTTTGTCTCCGAAAAATGCATTTAGAATACAGTTTCCTAGACAATTGAATTCGTTTTAAAAAATCTGTCTGTTTCAGATAGTGAAGAGAATTCTTTCTGTAGATTGTGGACTTGGCAAGAACCGAGATTTCATATATTTTTATCATTATACTGTCACGAGAGTTGATCCTATTTCTACAACGATTCTTTTTTGGGTGGACTAGCAATTTGAGTTATCTCAATCAACACTACTGTTTTCCGTTTCCTGGGCCGCATTTGACGCATCTGTATACCGGACACACAGGCCCAAGTAAACAGCATTACTCCGTTATACGCAGCTTCTCTGTGAGTTACTGGCCCTAATTATACCACCGTGGTCGAGTCTGATAGACGCTCCCTTCAGGACATTAACACATATTTTATTTTGGCGTCCGGCTGTTTGCCCTAGTGGGGCGTGGTGACGGATAAACCTATGCTGCCTGAATGTTCGGCGACCACTCTGCCGTGATAATGCGCATTTAATACGCACATTATCGCGAGCAGGACGTGGCATTAATAGTCTGCAGTGCCTAGCAATGATCTGCCTTTGCGAATTGCTTGCCATAGGGCGCAGATTATTTCGGGCAAACAAGTTTGTATAGCCGCTTATCTGCGAAACATAGCATAGCGCTGATGAGAAGCGTATATGGACAACTTTGAGGCACCTACTAACTTGTACCAGGTTAATCATGTATTTGCTCATAAACTGTTCTAATCTGTTATTTTTGTCGTTGTGGAAAAAGGAATATAATTACTGAGGAATAAAGAGCTAAGACCCACTTTTGATTTGCATCCCAGCTTTCGTATTAGCAGCAATGGTTTTGAGTTTACACCAACAAACAAACTGGGGAGTCTGTATAGTTAAGACATTTGAAATTAACGATGAAGTGAAATGCGTAGTCATTTTTATATCAATGTGTGAATTCTGTTTTATCCTCATTGCCATATTAAAAGGTTTGGCGCATAGACGATTCATTCAAAAAATAAAACACAAGTTAGCGATAGCAAACGTTGGTACTCCACAGATTTTTACAATAGAATAGAGTCATTTCCATAGTATAAGAGTTTGAAACTTTGAAATGTGGAAAAGAATCAATCAATTTGAATCTAAATCTTTACATAACAAAATAGATGTATACATCAAAAGATGCACTGTCACATAACAATATGAACACACGTTAATTATAAGAATAGCATTTCTACAAGCTACAGGTGTTTTTTCATAATTTTAAAAAAATTTCTTCTATGGGGTAGAAGGAGTTGTCAATGAAAAACTATTTAAATTTTTTCTGAATTTAATTTTATCTTCTCCCCGACATTTGGGATGTGATGGGGGCTTGTTGAGTATATACATTGTGAGGGAACTATTTGAAGAAAAAAATATTTGTGTCTAAAGTGTTTCTTTGAATAGGTAAGCTGTTTTTTCTTTGGTGAACGAATAATATAAATGATTGTTGGATGTCAAGTCAGAGTTCGTATGAGATTGCTGAAATGATTGAAATGAAATGGACTGCGTGTTATATACAAACTATTAACACCAGTATTATTCATGATAAATGTTAAGAAGAAGGACGTTAATATGTATTGTCAATTTATTTTGAGAATGTATAAATTGTTGAAACTACGGAGAATGTGGATTGTGATAAATAAATGTTGTAATACAAGAAACAGAAGCATTTGAGTATTGATGGGAAGGGAAGTACCAATTTAAATATTAAAATCAATTTGTGTAAACGGTTATATAGGAGATAAATTTTCAAGATTTTATTTTAGATTTTTAAAATAATATATCATTATATGTTGTGGTTCAGATCGTACAACATATTACATCCAAATACAAGTGCCTAATAGGTATTTGTGATAAAGGAATAGTAACACCATATTATCCCTGAATATCTAAATCATTTTTGAACAACTATTTGTAATGTTTGTGAACAACATTTTCATTTCTATTGCAATAATTATATATATATATATATATATATATATATATATATATATATATATATATATATATATATATATATATATGCTTCCGTGCTCTGAATACGAAATGCGATTTTGGCTGCACCCAATCACAAGCCAGAGACATAAACCATAGAATTTAAATTATGATCAATATAAAAACACAGAAATTTAACAGTTTTTACCTATTGAATAGCCTGGCCTCCTAATTTTTATACGTATGTTTGGTATGTCTGTTGTTAATCTGCGTCCTGTGATGAATTTCATTTATTTAGATTCAGAAAAATGTGAGGACCAGTCATTAGCTTCGAACAAATTATTAATACCGTAGAAAATACAGTTTGAAATATTTTAAAAATAAATTTTCCTATGTTTGTGTCATCTGCACAAATGACGCTAGATAATTTACATATATCAAAAGCAATAATGAACTCAGCATAAAAACTCCATTCAGAAAACAGTGCAGCACATAATGCAGCTTTAAAAGTTACTAGTGACATTTTATAAAGTTTTTATAAAGTACTGCCGCCGCGAGAACGTACATAGTTATCTTACTAGTGACAATTTCTGTTTTCTGATCTGAAGGTAAGAACTAAACTATTTACTACTAAATCCATGTATACCATAATTCTTTAATTTTTGTATAAGAATTTCTTGATCAACGCCTTAGATGAATTATAAAACTTTTATGCAGGTAGTAATTTATAATTTATTCCTTCCAAATTTTTTGTCACTCAACAAAAATAGGGTTTGTTTTGTTGAATGACCTGTAACAGTCATTTAGTTATAATATTTTTGTTTCTCAGGTGCTCATAAACTCTATCATTCATAGCCCTTCCAAAATTTTTGAGAATGCTATTAATATGAAAGCAGCATGGTAATTCTATGTAATTGACTATTATCTTCTTAACATGCTTTAATTTGCAAGATTTTTACGTATGTTTCAATTCAATTTTCATATTTTTCCAGACATCAGAATTATTTGAAACTTGGCACATATATTAAAACCCGATGACAATACAATAATTCCATAACTATGTCCTGGTATACTGATTACTTTGACAGTAAAAAAGAATCCCAACGCGGCAAGTTCTCGCCTGTGTCCTATGCAATCACGCGGACACAATTGTTAACCTGATTGCAAACACACAGGCGTCTACCTAAACAAGTTTTTCAGGAAACATGAAATTCAAAGCAACTCCTTATGATTAACAAAATCTGCTTAGATTACGATCAAGAAATCTCTTTGACAGACAGGCTTATGTTGCTATCAGTCGCATAAAGCAACTGGATGGTCTTCAAATAGAAGAACACGATTGATACAAGCTAATAGGGAGATATCCATGTAATGTTGTCCCTTTAGGTTACGTGCACATAAATGAAATAATTTTAAGTTAATTGCAATACATGAAATCATGAGACTCGAGTGTCCTCATTATTTATATCTTCAATTTGGTTTTAAGGCTAACAAAAAAATATATTAAATTTTAAAAATCTAAAAAAACACGCTTTCGTAGCAATGCGAACTAAAAAGTTGAAAATAATACTGTTTTTTAAAAAACACGTTTTTTAGCGATATGAACTAAAAAGTTAAAAATAATATTTAAATATAAAGATTTTGTTCAACAGCGATACGATGTTCAGTATAACATGCTTAAAATAAAGTCAAGAATTTAGCTTTAACGTAAAAAATAAAAGCGAGGGGTGCTCTTTACTTTCCTTTCATAATGACTGTACCTTTACTATAGCTAAAAAAAAAGTTAAGACAAGTGATATCTAGGACCTTACACTTTTTTTTACATTAAATTTTTGGGTCAGTGATTTTATTCTTATTTTAAGCTAAGTAAAAATATGCTTTACTGAATTATGGGACATCCTACCGCTGTTGAATTTAAGAATTATTTATAACTTTTTAGTTCACATTGCTACATAAGCGTTTTTTTTAGCTTTTTAAAATATAAAATTTTAAATTTTTATTTTGTGGAGTGGTTTTTCTACAGCACATTTAAGCCTGTCCGGGACACATATTAAACATATTACTTAATTCTGCGGAGCACAGTTTACATACAGTCGTAGCCAGTCTAAAATTTGCTGTTACGAGACATGATAACTTTTCTTATATCTTCTGTTGTAAAAGTCTACATACAGTTCGTAGGGAACCGGTCTCAGCCTGTTTTAACGGGGAACTATTAATGACATTGACGGGCCTCATAATACAAAATATACTGCTGCTACGCAAATCCAGATGAAATAGAAAAATTTTCACGCTAAGCTCAACAGTTCTATAGAGTCTACACCGAATAATAACTTGATGGGCAGTTACTTCTGTTGTCAAGGGAATGGAAAAGAATATGGAGCTCTACATGCAACCTCATATCCTACTAACCTCAAATTTATAACGTCTTCTTTTATATTTTTCTTCTTCTTTGGGATGAAAACTTTTGTACTGTGTAACGTATTGTTTCTATCTTGCTCTTGACATTGTTAAGGTATTGGTTTGAAATTGTGATTAGATTGTGTTTGTTTAACTATTCAAGTAAAGCTTGTCAACATCTCATCTTTTGCTGTATTAATAAAGTGAAACAGCATTTCTAACGCATAAAAATTTCAGTCTAATGATCAACTAATTTTTCAATACTTTATTCCCTTAGCACCAACCTATTCCCTTTAATGAAATATTTCATTAAAGCCCCGAAAAGCACTCGTTGTTTCGCAATACTTTCTGCACACGACCAACTACCTTCTAAAATGCAACTAAGTTTGATTAAAATCATTGCTAAATCTTATTTGAGTTCACGTACAGTATATAAAGTTTATTGATAAAAGCAGAGGAAGTAAAATGACATGTTCAACACAACATTTTTATATGTGTAGTTCACTTAAACTGTGAAACTATCAGTAAGTAATCAAATTTGCTGATTCTAGTTCGGATTACCTTGTATGGGATCCAGCAGTCAAGAAATCACATTCTAAAATTTCTTATTTATTTTAAACTGGATACTTACTGTATGAAAGAAGCAAAGTTTTTATTTCCAACCAAAAATTTGTTTAGGAAATTGCTTTCGATCAGTATGCCACTGAAATATCCATTTTTAATTATACTTCTAGTTTCTCAAGCGAATATTCACAATAAGGCATTGACTGCTGTTGGTTGTGTTCGTTTAATCTGACTTAATTTTAATTGCGATGGAGGAAATGCTCTAGTGCCAATTTCCTCACACATATTTTATCATTTCTCTTTATTTATCTTTAATTCTTAGACTGGATTTTTCTCACTCATCTACTTTTTCTCTTTACGAATTTTTATCGTAAGATTTTTAAGAGTGTTTTGTACTTTCCTCATTAATTTATTCCAATCCTTGACTACGGAGCCACAAAAGATAGTTTTCTCACACGCTTGTATCTGAATCGAGTGCCAGTTTGTGTTTATGGTCATTTATTTCCTTCCATCCACTATTCCTAACTTGCCTACTCTTATCCTTCCATCCCCACAATGTGCTTTGTACACTCTCTTCACCCTCTTCCCATATTCCAGTAACTCGCAGTCCAGATCCTTTATCATGTCAGTTAGTGATTGCGTTCTGCGGTTTTTTCCTTCCACAGAAAAAAACTAAAATTTAACTGCCCTCCTTGCACAGCATCCAACTCCTGTACACTATTTCCGGTGTTTCGATTCATACTACAACACCGTATTCAAACAATGGTTTTTGCTCCAAAGTTAGGATAATTTCTTACAGGAAGCAGTATCGGTTACTATAATCCTAACACGAAGAGTAGAAAAGGCGCTAAACATTAGAGAAAGCAAAATACTATTAACAGATTTAATGTGAGAATTTTAAACCACGGTGACTAAATGCGTAGTAAATATTTTTCTATTCAATCTACTCAGTTAAGAGGAAACATTGTGCTTAAATATTCAGCGTACCTGAAAGTGAAATTATACCTTCCATTTTATATTTTGCCGTGAATGAAACATTATGCATTTAAATGACATTTTATAGTCCACTCCTCAGTTGTTATATTAAGATTCAGTTTTGAATTGTTTTATAATATACAATATCTATGAATACCGTTCTCTTTATTCAAATTTCAGGCTTATTCTCAATTAATAATCTGCATTTAATTTTTAATTAGTACGCGAGATTTAATTTAAAAACAGTCACACGGCAGAGAGAACTCTTTAAAAGGCATTCAAACAAAGCTTTCTATAGAATCTGCAAAATGCAAATATTTTCCCCCCTGTCTATAGCCATTATCCATCAGTAAATTTATATATTATAAATACTTTTATCTTGTACTGGTATTCTTTTAAATGCCATATGCCAATTCAGCTAATGATCAACAATAAAATAACAATAAGGAGGTTTGTGGATAATGTGAAAATTAGTTTGTTAACAATCTGATTTGGAGACTTTATAAAATCTATGTGCTGACTAATAACCTTACTACGAATAAATAAAGAAATTATGAACATGGTATTGAAAGAAAAGCGTTTAATTGAAAAATAGTTCAGTATTTTGTTTTGGGTCAATGAGGGCAGAGCCAAGAACGTCACCTTTAATAGACGAAATATGTGATGCCGTCACCATTTTTGCAGGAGACTTCAAAGATTTTCATGTAGAAAAAATAAAAATAATTTTGCTGGTCGCAAGAGACAATGTGCCAAGTTCTGCTTGCATTTTTAGTACGCAGGCCACTCCGAAGAGAATTGAACTGGGTCGACAATTTTCATCATTTTTTAGTCTATTTTCAGCAGGAATTTAGTGCAGGAGTTTGCAAGTTATTTTCTTTGGAGTTCGAAAGGTCTGAATAATTTTTGTCGAGGTCCATACAAGTAAATTACTTTTATGTTGTTGAAAAAAATCTTTTCTGTATACTATAAATACAAAAACTATTAAGAACATTAACTAAAATACTTGACATATAACCATCATTATTGTAATGCGTCAAATTACGATTGTGATCCTGAACCAGTTATTTTAAAGTTTGGCTTCGGAAAAACAAGTAATGCGAAGAGGGTATTCATGGTGGGCATCCTTTTATTTTGATCGATAACTTTTCTAAAAGTTCAGTTTTGGAGGTAGAACTATCCCATATGCAGTGTTTAGCCAAAAGTTCTTTTGCGTAAGTCGGTTATCAGAACCTTGAGAGCAAGTGATTGTAAACAGAGGAGTAGATAAATGTTAAGGCATCTTCACACGCACGCGATTGGAAGAAAACAAAATTGTCGTTCGGAAATAGAATAATTTTTATGGCTGCGTTTCTGCAACAGTAAGAGTTGTTAGGGTAAGAATAACAGCCAACCAGTTACATCAATTAGGTTTATTTAACCTTGACCGCGGTTTCGACGATCATAAGATCGTCTTCTTCAGAAGGACGTGTAGAATCACATATACGCAGATAAGGGTTCTTTGGCTCTTTTCTGTGTTTATGTGATTCTACACGTCCTTCTGAAGAAGACGATCTTACGATCATGGAAACCGAGGTCAAGGTTAAATAAACTTAATTGATGCAACTGGTTGGCTATTATTCTCACCCTAACTCCTAATTTTTAATGATGTTAATATGCCATAGCGTTGTGATGGAGATCACTCAGATATTTTGACGGTTCAGTTTCTTGTCCTCCATTGTAGGGGTTAGGATAGTAATCCTCCAGTTACTGACAAATGATCTAGTTCAACGTTTAGGCGAGTCCACATTTCCGTTTCAAAAATAATTACTTATTTTACTAGCATAATAATAAGATATGTTTGAACATAAAGCTTGCTGCTCAGTGAACTTGTGAAAAATTACCATTTTACTCCTTGACCAAAGATTATCTTCAACGCTGTTATTGATGGCAGGATATTAAATTTCCGTTAAAGACAACAAGATATTAATATGCTAGGAACCATCACGTTATATGGGGTTACCATTTATTTCCTTGAACACAGTATGGTAGCAAGCCTAGAGAATTGACATCATATCATGTACGAAGAATTTCTCTCTTGTAGACTTCGTAAGCGACAAAAATTTTATCTTTGACAGGACTGGAAACATAACGCTCCCTGACTGATATATGTCATAAATCTTTTGACGAGAAATAATTGGACAAATGCGAGTCGAGCCTTGCGCTTTAAGGATTCCATACTATAGTAATCAAACACACATCTCGCCTGTAGTAATACAGATGGCAATTACTAGGCCTAACACATTTTCATGTTACGTTGCGGTCCACTGCTCTCCAACGCAGCACCAATTTGCAATACTGTCGTTTAATTACACCAAATTTATTATAGATAGCTTTATGATAAAGAGCACTTTTAATTTAAAACATATAAAATAAAATTATGTTAGCACACGGCAAAGTAACAACAAACTAAAAACTTTTGATTATTTTTCATACACCTCACAAAATATAATAGATACAAGTGTGTTTAATATTTGGCTGCTAGCCAGTCGATACTGGGTACAAGTTTCAATCCATAGATTGTACAGTTTTTGAGATAGCCCCCGTAACAAAAATTGCACAAATTTACTACTTTAACCACCACTCGTTTCTTTATTTTCCAACCAAACAATTGAGAAAATATGTTAATCCTTTTCTTGGCTAGCTGTTGACATTCGCACTCCTCAAGCTGGGGGGAGTTTTTTATTTTATGCTTTCCTTTGATTTATATTTACCATTCAATAGTATAATTTTACTAAATTTTAAATATGATATCCAGTTTTGGGTTAACGAAATACTTGAATGAAAATTTGGAGTTTCCTACTTACATCATTTAAATGTTCGAGGTCTATTACAAATAGAGGAATAGAGGAGCAATGATCTCCCTTTGGATACGGAAACCCTAAACAGTTCCTTCCACCCGGATAATCACGAAAGTAAATCAAGTTTTCAAAAATAAAGATCGAAGAGAACAATCAACAACCAACTGATATTTCTAACTTCTACCTGCAGCCGAGTTCTAGAGCATTTTTATGTTTAAACGTTATGAAATTTCTGTTACGAAAACAAATTAACCATGGCGAACCAATTATTTGAAAATAACTGCAAAAAACAATTTGAACTGAAACAGCGCGTAAGTTCGGTAAAGCAAATTCATGACTGCGATTTACAGAACGGATTTTGAAAAAGTATAACGTATTCACACAATACTCTCGTGCGTCTTCATTCCCAATATGGTTGTGCTCTATGGGGTCCACATCCCAAAGGATTGACTACTAGTATCGAGAGAGGATTGCGAAGAGACATTGTATTTTGTAAGCGAGAGCTGCATGCTTTACGAAAGTGTTACCGAATTGGTGTTGAGGTTGGGATCGGATTATCTGGCAGACCAGCAACATAGATTTCAACCGGATTTATCGGCAACAGTGACAACACCCATGTTTATTTAAACTGTGGCGAAATACTCCAACCACCAACATTTTTGAGTCATAATCACCAAAATAAGGTGCCGCACTGACAACTATGTTTTATTGTGCTCCCTTGCTGTCAATGACCGGAATGCACAGAAGGAACATTAACATCGTGGCAAAGCACCCTCTGCCATCCATTATCAATTACGCATATTGTGTTTGATCCAATCTTGGATATAAGAAACTGTAAAATTATTTTTGAGAATGCTATAGAAGATTGAATTATTTCCATTAAAGTTAATTCCTTTGTAATTTAACAAAAGATGCAATTTTCTAATAACTGTTAGCGTCAATGACTATATAAATGCCAAACGCTGATAAACTATTTCAGTGACTTTGTTTCCGTTTCCTTCCTCAGTCGTCCTTTCTTCCCGAAACAAAACATTATGTATTACCAAACACAAAATTAATTACGAAATATAACGTTATGGCCTCGCATTCGGAAGGACGGGGGTCAAATCCCCGTCTAGGCATAAAGATTTGGGCTTTGAATGGTTTCCCCAAATCAGTCCAGGTGAGTGCCGGGATGCTTCCTTCAAAAGTCATTGGCCGAACTCCTTCCCGTTCCTTATCCCCACTCCCATCCCGCCTTCAATAACCTCGACGTTGACGAGGCGTAAAGCCATAAGTAAAAAAAAAAAAAAATTAAGAAATAGAATTTCTTTCAGTTTTTAGATGCTGTTGTAAGAATTAATAAAGAACATTTTAATTTTTTTCGAATACTATTAAGAACTGCTGAAAAGTTTATGTCCGTCTGTGGAATTGGCCGTGATAATTTCATATCGCTGATGAGCTTTCTCTATAATATTTAATGTACAATCACCAAGTCAATGAACAAGAGTAGTACAGGATATAAATTGAAGTCTGTCTTTCTCTGAATAAGACATGTAATTTTATCAATGCTCATAATTTGAAGTATCTGCTAAGAGAGCTGCTGCACTAAAACGTATTCCATTCTCGCTGTCACCTGACCTGTCACCCGACGTGAGATGAGCAGTGGTACCAACTATCCGGCTGCTGAGCTGAGAGCGGATTGCTGCTGGGGCGTTGTAGAGCGACGCGTCTCGTCCACTGTAATTAATTACAATTTATCTTCATTAGCATTGGCCGATGGCCGATTACAATTATTTACGGCAATCGGTGGGCGGTCCCGCGGCGTGTTTTCACTCCATTAATTAGGCCCGGTCGCAGCGCTCTCTAATCGCCGCTGTTGCAGGTAGATGGCACGCGAGGAGCGCTCGTTGATAAACGGACCAGCGGACCCAAACATCGACGCACAGCTCAGCGGCGGCGGTGATGCTCATTGTGTCGCCCACAAGCTTCACGTTTCGGAATTCAGAGAAAAGCACGTGCGTTGGTTTTGATCAGAGGATGACTGCAGTGCCCCGTGATGGATCTAAAGTGATCACTTGACTCATTCTGGGACGAAACTAATGCCTGCTTTCCGTGCTCAAACCGAAATCAAAGTATGAACAGTAGTTATTCAAGGTGTCACAAGAAAAGCGTAATGAGTAAAAGTTCTGAAAACTTAGTTGATCGCAAATCAGATCTGCTATGTTTTATGCTGTGTTCGTTACTTAAAATTAAATAGTGTTTTTGTCTTTGAAATAATTAAAAAGATTAATTTTATTTGAACTAAAAAAAATATTGTAGTTCAGACTTTAGCACTCCGACTACCATTACGATTGCACTTTAATATCTATATTCCTGGTGAAGTATTCATTTCATGAGACCGAGCTTGATGAGTGAGAGACAATGCTACGACCTCGCATTCGGAGGACACGGGTTCGAATCCCTTTCCGTCCATTCAGATTTCCGTTTTCCATTTAAACGTACATGTTTTTATAACCAACTACAAAAGTCAACTGATCGTGGTGGGTGAACGGTTAAGGTTCTGGCCTTGTATTCGAGAAGACGTGGGTTCGAATCCCCGTCCAAACATCCAGATTTGGGTTTTCCATGGTTTCCCCAGATCACTCCACGCGAATGGGGGGATGCTTCTTTCAAAAAGGCCATGGCCGAATTCCATCCCGCCTCTAATGACCTCAGCCGTCGATGAGGCGTAAAGCTATAAGAAAAAAAAAGCTGACACGTTGAATGTAATAAGATAATATTTATTGTAATGATAGCTAATACTGGAATATAATTGAGCGAAAGTACCCATAAAAGAGTAAAGAGAACAGAACATAACGACCTGCAGCACCATATCACTGAATTTTAGGTTCGGATTCCAATTAAAATGTCGGTCCCAGGGGAAAGAAACTGGCCGTCCCACCTCTAACACAATGGCTAGGATCCAACGACCTCCGAACTATGTCAGTCATTATGTCAAAATTAAGGATTGCAACCCTGCAGTGTTTTCAATCCTGCTGGATTTTTGCAGATTTACACCATTCCCGCGGGATCCAGCGGCATTGGCGCCAACAGTTTTTTAACGCATATATTTAAAACGTAGTTATTTAAAGCGTTAATAAATTAAATAATAGACATCTGTTAATTAAATTAATAATCAATTTTAAAGTTAAATGATAAAAATTAACAGTTAAACATATTTTAATTGCAAAATGACATTAAAATATTTTAGCATGTTTTAAGTATATTTCGAGGTTTTACCTTTCTATTTGTATATTTAAACCAATTTTTAAATAAACAATCAAAAATGGAAAATATTCAGTCTTAAGTCATATTATGTGCCTTACAATACATCACATCAGTATGAAACATGGTATGCATAATGGCCAAGTCACCAGAGTTTTTTTTTTTTTTAATATTATTCTAAATGAACTATCCATAACACCATTTCTGTTTCACAAAGTGAAATGAATATACTCTGTAAAGTGTAGACTTGGCTCAGAACAAGATATCATAACTTTTTTTCACTGCACAAGCACGAGACTTGGCCTATTTTTTACAACGATTGTTTTTGTGGGATTCATTATTATGTCTCCTGACTCCTTGATTGATCTTATAGTTGATTCATTGTTAATAAAAGAAACTACTCTCCAAGACGTAAACTGTCAAGTATTTCAGTTTTACTTTAAGTGGCGTAACGACTGTTTAAAACTGGAAATTATTATTATTATTATTTTAGTAAGAAAGGAGACTTTCTTGGCGTATGATAGAAGTGAAGTCCTCACGGATGTATCGCCAGATTTAGTTGTAAAAATACGAAATTTGACACGTGAGGAAGACGGCGGAGGCAGCCGTCGAAGTATGGTAATTTTACAGCTCAATTCGGTGATACACCCGCAAGACTTCATTATAACTTTTTTTGCCTTTAGTCGAAATAATAACAAGGAGTTGAAAGGACGCATGCTGTTTCACTCAAAAATAATGTATTGTTGCGATTGACCAAATATCCCAAGAGGGATTAATCGAAAGCCAGAGCGCCACATGGAAGCAGGCGGCTTTCATCAAAGAACATGTTTTTCAAAAGCTTTGAGCCGACGGGCGAGACAATAAGTCAAAGGATATAGAATCGCCTTTTTATAGCTGCTAAATAAATAGGTATGCGATCGTTAAAATTACGATAACATTAGTTTGGTATCAACGAATAATCAGCTTTTCAGCCGCAGGTACAGAAAGTTTTCACAATTACTTTTTCTGCAAATACAGTAAATGGGAATATTTAAACCGTGAATAAAACCATTAACTGTGTAGTTCAGATGACGTGTGTGACACATAAAAGAATTCATATTACAAGTTATAGTAATGTGTACTAAAAAAAAAAAAAAAGTAAGTTTTAATGAATACATAAAATTGTATCTATTTATTTACAAATGAAGAAGGTTGACAAAAATAAACGTTTATTCACATGAGTCAAATACCGACTGCAAGGGTAGAGGCAAAAAGTACAATACATCTGATAGAGGTCGAGTGAGGCAACGAGTCACGCAGGCTGACACTGGTTTGCGGATCCTTTTAATTTTGTGCGGGATACGCCAGGCTGTCAAATGATGGGGGATCCCGCGGGATTGCGGTATCCCGCTTTGCTGGATTGCAATACCTAGTCAGAACACGTTAATGCAGAGCCCATTTCCTATCTCGTTCTGTAAAAAAATAGGTAACTGACATCACATTGACCTGTTTTTTAATACGTATTTACAAATATGCTTCATTAACACATACATTTACAATAATGAAGTATGATAAAATACAATTTGCAATTTACCAAAAATATGTTCAACCTTTTCCCTCTCAATCTACTCTCATATAAACGACAAAATTTGAATTACGAGAAAGAAAATGTTGTCATCTGTATCAAATTATGCACTAAGCTAGTACTATCTTGAAATGGAGGAGGCTTCGATACAATTAAACAAAAATATTAGAAAACAAATCAGTGCCCTGAAGTTTCACAGAATACTAGAATCGAAGCCATGACTAAAATTTTAAAGGAGCACACTTTCTTGTTTCCAAAACATTAATCGGACTACTGATATTTCTTTTTAGTGTTGAGGACTAAAAAACAATTTAATATTTTTAGGACAATTGTTTTTCTGAGAAAGGATTTGATATTTTTCTATTCTGTGGTATATCTATCCTATGCAGTAGGACTAAACTAGCGGATAGCCTTTGTTATTGCTTAAATTTTTACGTCTCGTCTACGTCGAGATCATTAGAGACGGTAGAGGATTGGAGGAACGTCGGAAGGAACCATACTGACCGAAACATTGGTGGCCAGATTGGGATTTGGACGCACGTCTTCCTCTGACACACCTACCTGGTTTTAGCGAATCTGAACTAATTTTTCGGAATTTGATTCTTGAATGACGAAAGTAATAACTATGAAGGTCACCCGTATAAGACATTTCTACCCAAGCCGCTAGATAGCAGCAGCATATATCACAGAGATATTACTGCTTCATTGACGTAGACAAGGATTGAGCGTGTTACTGATAGATAGAAGCGCAAAATATCACAGAGATATCAATAAACTCTGTTTTTTGTACAATAAGTAGATTTTTTTTTCTGTTACAGAAACATTTCTGTTTTTTCATGCCAGGTTGCTCTCACCTTTCTACGAACATAGATTTACACAATTTTATATTTGTGAAGAGGATACACAGGGAGGGATGTATTCTACAGCTTAGAGAGATTAAAGTTGTTTCGAAATCTAGGTTCAGGCGCGTGAAACGAGGACCTCGTCTCTAGATCACGGTGACTGCATGAAGATAAAGGGGGGTGTTTTGCTTTATTTAGTTCTTACAGTAGTGAGGAAGGTACCTAGCTTCAAAAAAAAAAAAAAAAAAAAAAAAAAAAAAAAAAAAAAAAAAAAAAAAAAAAAAAATCTTCATTTTTTTTTATTGTTTTCTCTCATTCCTTATGTGTGTTATTCGGGAAAATTGTAACCACGAATTAGTGTGAAAATGGCGGCAATAGTGATACCCCGTTAAAGGAAGAATACAACAGTATTGCTGTACCAGGAGTGGTAGATTTTGTCGTGATTACTACTGAAATAAAATCATGGACGATTAGTGTTATAAATTACTTCCACGAATACGTCAACAACACAGAAAGACGAACAAAGATTTGTAGCTAAGGCAATTGATAACAACAGCTTGAGTAAATAAATTATAGTTGCAAAACTTTAAAATAGTCGTTGACTAAATAGGCTGTTCTTTGTCCCGCTGATTTGAGATAGTGGTTTTTAAATAGAAGAGCTGTACTTATAATCAGAGTGAAACAGATGAATGGTCTGTAATTTTGTATGAATAATGTGAGAAAATCGAACGTTAGAACCCAACTGAATCATTACTCATTATGTTTGTGATGTTTATAAGTATTTGAAACGATAACTATGATACTTCAAGAAAATATAGTCCTCATGCATATTGAAAACAAACTGTTGTGTTGGCACGTTGATTGTCATATTTTACTGCTTTTATTTCATTCTGCTTATGAATGAAGTCGCCTTCATTTGCATTTCTGAGAGATCAAGTTGATTAATTTCTTTCTAATTGGAATATCCTGAAGAAGTAAGTAAAAGTACTAAGTGTAGCAGATAATTCCGATAATTTTTGCAACATTCCAAGTATTCGAGCTGGTTAACGATTATTGCTGTTCGATTGGAGCTGGTTCTAAATTCATTTGCTTTTGAAGTCATGTAGAAAAATGTTATGATTAACTGAAGTGCAACGAAGTGGAACAAAAACCGTTTGATCAATTATCAAAGCAGACAGAATTGCACCTCCTGGTGGAAGCTATCTGGGAGAAAAGTTTCTCATTTAACGAGTTTATCTTCAGTAATTACAGCATTAACAGACGGAGAAAAAGTGGCTACCTCACAAGTTTGAACATTAGATAAGCTTTAAATTGAGTAATGGAGCTAACGTTGTGGCTAACAAGTGGCGCGAAAGGAATGAAGTAAAATTTCTCGCCTGAATCAAACGTTTTCTGCTCGGCAAGTTCACGCGGCGTGGCGCGCGATTTCCTAATGAGAGAAAGAACCTGGCGAAAATCTGGCGCAGCCAGCGACTTTCCGCGCCCGAGACCCGTAATTACCGAAAGAAAGCGTTCCTTCTGCAGAGGCGCGAATAAAACGGCGGTATGGAGAAAGTTCTTCCGCTCGTTTCAGAGTTAAGGAGTTTTCGCTCTCACTAATTCCAAAAGAGCTGAATCGAATTTTATGCCTTTCTGCAAGAAAGAAATTGCCTTTCTCACTGCATATGGATGCAGTGCCGCACCATCTAAATGGTGCACAGCTTAACAATTTGATTGGAGTCAAGACTCCCGTTCAAGTCTCTGCCTTGACTTTTCACTACAGCATCTGTTATGTTAAAAGAGATTGCTGGAAAATCACTGCATTTTACAATTGTAATCGAAATGAAGATATCAAGAACAACGACAAAGACACTGAGAGATAGGAAACCAAAACTTTTTAGGGCTACATATAAAAAAAGCAATGAATGCTAACAAAAAAAAAAAAGAAATATGATTGACGAACAAACTAGAAAAAAGCGGTGTCGAGGCTCAATGTTAAAGCGCCAAACGGGAGAAGGAAAGATTTACGGTTCGAGCCCTTAACACGACCTTAATCTCGGGTGTGTAATGTGGAATACGCCAGAAACCTTCCGCTGAAAGAGGTTTTTACAAAATGTCAGGAGATTATTAAAGAAAAGAAATTCACATTAATTCCAGTTTCTCCTAAGTATCCTTGAAAACCATATCCACCGATTTCATAACTAGGCAAGCACACACTTAAATGAAAAGAAGTCCTCTGGGCCAATCTATTTCACTGGTAGTGACATTCAAACAAAAATTAATATTGAATTAGCTTGGCCGAATCGTCATTACTACGGGAGTTTGAATGGCCCTCCACAACACTTTAAACCAGGGTGCGCCAACCTTGAACATTTATCCAGAGATTCATCACATTTTTACAAAATACATTTATTTTATAATGGTAAAGTAATGAAAACCAATGTTTTAAAAATCTTTATTTGTGCATTCATATACTCAAAAATTAGCTGTCGAAATAATGAAAAAAAATTAAATTTCATTTTAAAATAATATTCTTGGAAATATATGACAAATATTGCTAACATCAACGTTATTATGTTATCTACGTTTACATTTAAGAATAATATTAAACACAATAATAAATACTCATTATGTTTCAATTTTTTACTCCGAAAAAATGTCTATAGTGAAATTAAATCTAATATGGGTATATATAATTTTATATACGGCCCGCGGAGTTATGATGCACTGGGGTTGGCATCATTTGGGTTGGCCACCCCTGCTTTAAACCATCGCCTCCCTTTCAAAATCAAAGCACTGAGTCTAATCTATGGGTCTGCAGACAATTATTCTGAGCCCTTACTAAATCTTCTTAGAGACTTACGACACTTTATCCATCACTCTGCCAAAATCACTTCCACTCTCCAATAAACGACGATCAGATTTCAGTTACCAAACGAGATAATTAGTACTTCATACCAGTGGCGGATCCAGGGGGGGGGCTAGGGGGCTGAAGCCCCCCCCCCCAAAAGCAAGCACCAAGGTCACCCCTGACGACATGGACTTTGGGGACTTTTTTTATTTTGCTCTACAGTTTTAATGAGGGCGGCAATCTGAAATAATGAGATTTCTGTCGGCGAACCTCTCCTCCCCCGAGTCAAGCCGCCCCCCCCCAAACCAAATCCTAGCCCCCCCCCCAAAAAAAAACAAAATCCTGGATCCGCCACTGCTTTATACCAGCTAAAGATTGCGGTTTCACAACTTTGTCTTCTCCTGGGGGCGGAAACATACTGTAACAGCCCTCAAACCTAAACTTAAACTGGAATTGTGTTTTATGAAGCATTTGTAGGAAGGTAGAATGTGATTAAAAATGGGTTTGTATATTTGAATTGTAATTTACTGTAAATCAGTGTAAATGGGTTTTGTTTTTTGAAAAGAAATTATGTAAACTCCATTCAATATGTTTCAGGACAGAACTATGGCAGAGAATTACTTAAATGTTTGTAATTGTAGGTATAAGGTGTGCTACGATGTTTAAAGGATGATTTACTATACTTTAAAATGATTTATGAGGATAATTTTGTGTTATCTTTAATTTCCATTTCCAAGCATTTTTAGCGATTATAAACGAAAACGATTAAGTATCAATTCACATTGTTTTTAAAATATTTCCAATTGTTTATGTATTGTTAATGTTTGAGAAATATCTGTCGGAAACCTTTGTAATGTTCTAGAACTTTGGATAGAACTTATATAAAGCGATCAGCAGAGACAGTTTTAGCTTTTCGACGAGTTTATGAACACTGTGTGTGACAGTATTGCCTTTGGAAGAAGTGGTGAATGTAATCGCTGGATTTGTTTACATGTGTCCATTATCTACGGAGCTCGATGTCTGACTTGCAATAAAAACAAGTTAAAATTTGAAACTGGATCGTGGACTGGTTATTTAATATATCAATTAATACCACGAGGCATCTAATAATACGTTCTTCCAGTAAGCATCGGTGGTGCAACTTTTTCCCTTCGAGCTTGTCAAGTCATACTCTAAAACAGACTAATATCGCCCAAAATCAAAGAAATCCCTAAATAAACACCGGAACGTTACAAAATGTAACTACTGTTTCCTTCTAGAAAAAAGCCTGCAGACTGGTTTGAACCATAATTATACAAACTTACCCGTGGTTACACTTCATTTCAAAATCTAACAACTTTAATGGTCTATAAGAGTGGTTTGAAAAGATTTCAGTCGTGACTTTACATAGCGATAGCATCAACAAATCTAAGAGACACGAAGTTTCGAGAAAACATTAACCCCGCTAACAGATATAAATTAACAAAATTTGTGATTACAACACAGGATTGTATACCGTCGGAAAATAGAGGCAGAAACAACTACTATGACTTTCTTGATCACTGCTGTTGTTTAGAAAGACAGCAAAATCGCCATAGCTAAATTTCGTTTTTCTAAGTAGATGATGTTAGGACGAATTTTTTATTACTGGACGGCACAATGTCCGCAACTGATACCTAGTTCATGCCTATTCTTAGCCTTTTCTTCCAGCATGGAGGGCCTGATCAAGCCTGTACCTTAGATCTGATATACCCGCCAGAGTGTGGAAGGAGTGTGTGAGTGGGCGGGTAGATTAGGGCCTTTCAGTCGGCCGCCCCCGGGGACGAGTTTGGAGGCGGCTGCCGCCCCCGGCTGATGTATGGGTCAGGCAGTAATTGCACGTGGAAAGAGGAGATCCCGGCGGCTGGCGGACAGGCTGTGCGGCGATTTATGTGCTACTGTGCGAGGCACTCTGCCAACTCGCTCGGCATACCTCAACCTCGTCATACACTGTGCAAAGTATATAGCAGAGAGGTTGCAGCCTCTATCTGATATTGAAGAGTCCAGTGCCAAAGTAAGTCCTTGTAGTGGGCATACGGCATGCCCATCTACACCAATAAAACGCTAATCTTGGTCACTGCGTCTGCCACGCTGTGACGTAACGCAGTCAGCCTTCTCTGCTACATTAACAGCGGCCAGAGATATTAACATGTTGGTGATTTTTTTGGCCCAATGTCCTTAGTTTCTACTATAATTTTTGTTTGTTTGTTATTCTTCCATCTTACAAATTAAACAAATACTTTTTATGGTAAACGCGTTTCGTATTTATTTAACACAACAAATTTATAAACAAACACAAAAATCAAGTAAGATTATTGTGTATATATATGTTTACCTAGGGCACAGAAGATGTTTTAAATAATGACAAAACGCTTTTGTCATAAAAAAAGCTTTTTTTTTTAGTTGAAAGACGGAAGAATACCAAAAAAAACAGTTTCCAAAGATATTACTCCATAGTAGAGGTTATGATTTTATTTAATAACAGTTCTATTTAACTAGGCATCCATGAAGAAATGAATTGCCAGAACATTATAATAAAAGTTGAGTATTGTAATTAAATTGAGATATTAACATTATTACTGCCTTTTATTTATATTCGTTCAATGTAGATTATTTCGATAAGTTCTTAATCAATAGATGCATTAAACAAATGTTTTAATTTTCTGGTAACAATGTTAGTGGATGTTTTGATTAGATTGAAATTTAGCCTGGCATTGGACATTGCAACAGAATGCATTAATTTGTTTTGGTTTAAGTAATTTGTTTTCATAAGCGCCACATTTCTTTGTTTGTATTAAAGTAGTTTCACATTGACCGTTGGATGTAACTATGTCAGCCGTTCAAACATCAAAACAAGGATCTGAATCACGAAAACAAACAACGATGTAAGAACTCTTGATGATTTTGGATCAAGTTTATATCGCGATAATGTTACTGACATGCAATACAGTGAATGTATTAATTAGAGTATGATAGAAGCTTCGAATTTCTGGCGGCAATATTTGTGGAGTTTGAGGCTGGGTTGAAATGCAACCTGGACCAAGATGACCACTGAAACTTTTAGCTACAGCGTGAGGCACGAGGAATCATATTGAGCTTAACTTTATACCAATTTAGCATGAAACTGAAACTTTTTGCTGCATCGTAAGGCACGAAAAAAAGCATTGGGCTTATTTTATAACAATTAATCAACTAGGAATAAATGACATGCAAGAACACTCCATTTAACACGTCAATTTTGAGGGGCTTAATAAATTTAAATATGAAAAAATGCATTTGTTTCGTTGTTTGTTGTATTGAAAGTTATGAAACTGATGCTATTTTATTAGTTTCTCTGAAGACAAGGAGTAACCGGTAGCGTTGGAGCCTAAGCGAAACAATAAATACAGAAACAAAACTGCAGACGGACTTCAGAAAGCCTAGGGTGGCGCTAAAATACTGATGCAGCCTGGGAATAGCTGCATAAATCTTTAATCAATTAGTGGGACTGTAAGGGTAAACCTCAATTGAGTTATACAAAGTTAGTTATGGCGGTGGACAGTAAGTCACGTATGAGTAGAACTTGTAATTATTTTGTGAGACAGTATGATAAGTAGGAAAGTAAAAAATAGTATTTGGATTAACTTAAAAAGTTATTAATGTTCTTGATCGCCAAGTGACTGGAAGCAAGAGAATAAAATAGGCGAGACAACACAGTACAACCATTTCCTATAAGATAATATAGGAGCAAGAAGAGATTAATTTTAAAATTGTATCCCGTGATCAATCAACATATATCTTACAGGTAAAAGATGACATATGGTGTTCTAGTCCTGGCTGGAAACAATTAATAAGACATATTGAGGTAAAAATAAGCAAATACGAATTATTTTAGGACACGGTCATTAAACGTTTTATAGATACATATTAAAGTGAATGTTACATGTTGTTTCTTTCAGATAAGCATTATTTATTTTGTATCCCAGTCGGAATAGGTAGGAAACAGAACGATGTTTTGAGGACAACAACAAATATTTTCATGAGATGTTGTAAAAAACCAGAAATGTTCTTATAAAATTGTGGTAAAGTTGCATATCTCTGCTTTAAGATATACATGTTAGAAGATTATAAAGAAACTGGCCAGTTACTGACTATTGCAATGAAGTACTATTTGAGGACAGCAATTTCTAGAGGCAAGTTTATTGCTTATCGACCTCCATACCAACAAACGAAATGAGGACTATGGCCGTAAGAATGTAATTTCTTCAGAAACTGAATCCTTCCATCCTGTAGACT
Source organism: Vandiemenella viatica (assembly GCA_031002005.1). NCBI lineage: Eukaryota > Metazoa > Arthropoda > Insecta > Orthoptera > Morabidae > Vandiemenella > Vandiemenella viatica. Next base: position 161,516,232 of record JARYHS010009186.1, read on the forward strand.
AACGCATGGCCATAGTGCGAATGTGCTGATGCATCTGCGGCGAATAAACGGATTTACAAGTGGTAAGTCGAATAAGCAAAGACTGAATCTCTTTAATTAAACAAGGCTGTGTAACGAAATGAAAAAGCAAATCTTCACTCTGTTAGAAACATCCTGTAACATACGCTACAGGACTTGGTAACGAAGAAACCAAACGCTATATAATTTTATACATATATATATTTGGTGTCATCAATCTCTCAACTGCTTTGACACGCAGTCCTCCATCTCTTCCTATCCTCTTCATCTCAACATACCCCTTACAACCCACGTCCTCAACTGTCTGGTTCATATGTTTTAATATCTGTCTTCCTCTCTACCCACGTATTAACAACTGTTTTCATTAAAGTTTACTAAGCAGACCTTTTTTTTTCGTGGTGTCGATCATCGTAAGTGTGTAGTGGTATTTAATTCTAAAATTCAGCGTTCTGTCTTTCATTTCTTACGAACTTCAGTTGACTATTTTTATCTTCATTCGCCGCACTGGCTCGTTATATTTATATATGGTGACATGGGAACAGTAGCTTTCCCGACGTGTCATTGAAACCCCACAAAAATAATTCTTTTTAAGAAAGGTCAGGTCTCGTGGTTGTTTACCGCCAAAAAGTTGTGAGATCTTGTTCTCAACAATTTTACTCTATAAAATGCGTATTCACTTTACTTTCTTAAACAGAACGGTTCCTGTTCTTAGTATGGATTTTTCTCATACGGATATTTCACCGATTTTATCACTCAGTCACTAAATGAGGATCATCAGTACTGTAAGGTACTTCTCGTAGTCGTAGAAAGTTGAAATTTCGTACATAGGTAGTGTTTTATCCCCATGTTATAAGAAAAGTCTAAAATTCGCAAAGTTCCTCTGCTTTACCTTTATATGAATGTATGTATGTTTGTTCTTCATACAAATCCACAGTTTTTATTCGATCTCGATGAAACTTTACACACTTATCCTTTGAAACAAGGAGAAAAATACTGTCTACATTTGGTTGAAAAATTATCTGTATAAATAACACATGTTGTCTCATAACTTCGAAATACGGCGATAGACAGACACGTTGGATATGGACGTCTCCGTACCGTGTTCCCGTGTAGTGGACTGGCAGCTCAGACATCCTTACCAAGTTATGGTTCATAGCACAGGTTCTACCCATAACCAAACAAACAGCTGCAAGACTGACTTCTAGTTTAGGGTGGTTTATCTGGCGAAACAACATTTTTCGCACAAAAATGTCTTCGTTAGTGCTCCCGCCATATAAAGGTGGCCTGGGTCTAATTGACGTTCATTTGAAGTGCAAGGCATTGCTGATTCATAGGACTAATATCCTAAACAATAGCAACAAAAATAATTTACCAAAGATCTTACTAAGCCAGATACAACCAGAGGATCGAAACCCACCGATTAACATAGGACATATAAGTTGTTATTTGGACTGGGCAAGAACATATTTTCTTGAATACAGCTACATTACAAATGTTAATAACGTCCAGCAACTGAAAAGTGTTAAGGACATATATATCAGAAAATGATAGAAACGATGGAAAGGAACAACATTGAATTTAAATATCAACAAACAAATTGGAAATCAGTTTGGCAGAATATTTCCTATAAATATCTGCCGCATAATGTTAAATCTACTTGGTATCAAGTAGTTAATGAATTAATTCCTACAAACAAACGGTTGCACAATATACACTTGTGCAACAATACAAAATGCGAACATTGCACACAGGAAGACACATTAGAACATCGTTTTATGTGCAAAGAGAGGCAGGCGATATGGAAATGGGTGGATGGTACGTTGGCGTCACTTAATACTTCTACAAATTATAGTTTGAACGTTGCCAACCTAATAAAACCGGATAAGTCGTTTTATCCAATATCGAAGAAAAACTCCATGCTTTGGATTATGGGGCAGTTTGTAGATTTTGTAGTAAGGAAGAAAGGCACCGACTTAAACGATTTTAAATATCATATCTTAACAGAATTCAGTGCTGCGGAAAAACATAAAAACTACTCGACGTCATATGGACAATTTCTAAGGACAGCAATCCAGCGAAATCTATAAGTCACTAACGAAGAATACAGAGCTGGTAGTAGACAATCCCTTTCAACGAGCAGAACTTCTTGAACCACACGTGCCGTGACAACGGAGGACCTTGGAAATCAGAGGTTGGCTACTGGAAACTATCGTCTTCATCATCTTGGAAATTTATAATATCAAATGTAACTGCCTTATTTTTAAGTAAATAAATCTATATAAAAAAAAAAAAAAAAAGAGTGGTTAAAGCGTTTGTTTACGAACGTCGTGGTCTCCGGTTCAAATCTCCGTGGAGGCTAAGATTTTTAAAAATTGTTTTTCATCGTAAGTGTCAGGCCTGGGCCGTAGGTTATTCGGATTGAATGTTTAACTGTAGATATTAGAAAGTTAGGGGTGCAATGCGAGGCAAATCGTAGGTAGTCTTGCAATGTTGTAGGTGTACACTTTTTTACGTTATAATGATCCCTCAGGTGTTGTTCGCAGTCAGCGTGTGAGTGTGAATCACAGTAATATTATTATAAATACGGAAGTAAGTATCTGTCTTTTTGTTACGTTTTGACGACTAAATGGCTATATCGTTGTGATGGAATTTTATAAGGAAATCTGTATGAAGGGCACAGGATATTTTTTCCAGTATGATTAACAGTTGTAGTCACGAAATTTTGAGACCTTATCGAATGGTGACAGAAATATGTTGGAAATTGATTCTCTTCAAGTGACAGATTCGGCGGTACAATGATATAGTGTTAGCTTTCCTGTCATATTATTCCGACTCGATATTGTTTGGGACCAGTCCTTCGTTGCCAACAACTTTCTACATTTAATTCTGGCAAAAAAATTCTTAATCCACGCGTACGAAGTCGCGGCTACGAGCTAGTAAGAGATAAAATAAACATTGCTGCAAAATTTCAGACAGATTGGCTTACTATTGGCCTAATATTATCGTTTCAGAACGAGGTGTCAGAAACAAGATGGATATTGCGACTACAATAGTCAAAATTGCTAGGTGAATTCAAAAGCTAAAGAGATAACATTTTCTCGCAGGAGGAAGAAGAAGTGATTTGTACAAATAGCACCCACGACTCGTCATATGTTATTCATGCAAATTAAGTATAAGTCGAAACTTATATGTGCAATAGTGTTTGGTACTTCAGTGGGTACCAGCTAGGGCTGTTGATATTTTAAAAAAATATCGGATTTTCGATATATCGATATTTTAAAAAATATTTATATCGGGTTCGATATATCGAAGAAAAAGTATCGATATATCGACCCCATTACATAAAAACAATGTTACAAAAACAAATCATTTTAAAAAAGTCTTGTGGCTATTTAATGATGAAGAGTTGCGAGATATTTTTCTGAATCAAGTTTTGATTTTCTCAACAAAAAAATAGTTTTTCATGACGTCAAGGATAAAAAAAAATTTAAAAAAATTGTGATTTAGCCATTATACTACTACTTTACTAAAAGGAAAGGCAGAATGTTTATGATTTACTCGAAGACTTGTGAATCCAGAAAGAGCATCGAGGGAAATCTTGGCTTTTGTTAGTTTAAAAGCTCAATAATACAACATGTAGAGGCATTTATTTATGTTGATGTTCTATTATCAGAGTTTGCATAATGACCAAGTCACTTTTTTACAAGTATTGTTTTATGTGGAATTTAATTTCTTTTTGTAGGTTGATAGCTTATTCTGAGTCTTCTTACTTTTTTGGACCAAATGTTTGCACCTTAGCATAGATTGTGTATCCGAATTTATCAATATTCCTGCTTGCATCCAATTTCTATATCAAAATACTTTCCTCGACTACGCACGCTCATGTAAAACAATGGGCTGGAGTCCGATTCGTTCTGTGCGAGCTTCGCCGTGTCTGCATTGTTACCATCGGTGTAGGACTACCAATAACTTCCAAATTAAATGTAGTAACAAAGTAAAATTAATTGTGTTTTTTATGCTCCTGATCTTTGTGCAAAACTGAAATTCAAGGCATATAGCCTCATCAAGAAGAAAGCAATTAACCTACAAATTTTCTCTAAGACGTTTCAGCTTTTAGATTGGCATTGAAAAAACACAGGAACTTTTCTTATACTATGGGGATGAAACCAAGTATGTGTACCAAATTACCATTTTCTAGACAACTGGATGTTGCATAGAATTATGATGAGAGAACGTCATAGTTATTTAAAAGAGTTTCAGATCCAAAAAAAATCCAAACTAAGGTGGTGAATGAAGTAAAATTTTGCACCAAAACTCATGTCAGAAACTTCATTGGACATACTTTTCAAGAGCATGAACTCATGTTTTTCCCGTTGTTTCATCTACTATGAATGGAGAACTCCCTACATTAATTGAAAATTTCCCCTTCTTTGATATTGCTTCGCAAATGGGTAACGCTTTACCATAATACAATTTTTTAAAGCTGAGATTCTAGGGAGGAATGCAGGATTTAGGGCGAGGGGTGGGGGCAAACCGGGGTACTTGCTCTGGGCGATAATATCGTGTCCAACAATGCGTTTGGCAAACAGTTAAAGTGGCGACATCAATGCGTTTGGCCAACAATCAAGGAGGCGATTCTCGGGGTCAGGCTGGCAACAATGTTTGAAGAGGCTGCAATCTCAGTTTTTCCCCGGCTTGGAAAAATCCTAGAGCCGCTACTGTCAAGGCAGTTCCCTTGGCGTTAATGTTTTTTAAATGCACCAATCTATGATAATAAGTTTTTAGCATAGCGCTTTGTAAAGGCAATCCAAAAGTGGTAGATTCTTTTTTTCAATTTCTTATCTTAATAAATTCGTTAAGTGATATAACAAAACTGGCTGTAACATAATTTTGGAGCTCAATTCTTCTGTTGGTATGGAACAAGAAGCGTATCCAATTCGCGCGAAATATTTAACTGTGGAGTGCCAGATACAGGCTTATAATTTCCGGAATTTCTGGGTCTAAAAAGTATTTTAGCGGTATGTTTGAAGAGTGAACAAAAATGCAAATTAATAAAAAATTCTATTTTAGGTAATTATGTTATCTAACGTATATATAGCACCTCTTTTAACTTTATTAATTAAACTATGGTAGAAAGTCAACATCAGGTATTATGAATCAAAAGGAAAAATACTAAACTTAAAACAAAAATTGACCACCTCGTTAGGAATTTTTTACTTTGGTACAAAATCAACATCGGGTATTATTAATCAAAATCTCAAAAATATTAAACCAAAACTGAACACTTCTGTTAGGCTCATTAATTAAAATTAGGCAGAAAATCAACATCAGGTTTTATCAATAAATAAGAAATTAGCATCTATCTTTTGCTAAATCAAAATCAACATCAATCCAAATAGATCTTAATCATCTACTTTTAAAACATTTAATACTAGATTTTGCCATTTTCATAAATGTTTCTCCAGTCACTGCTTTGCAAAACTGATAAAATTTCTCAGCAAGAGTCTTCAAAATTGATTGAGTTTGCAGTTCAGCTTTGATCGAATCCATGAACGTTCTGTTTCACTCTTATTTCATAAATTATTCAACGGACTAAAACTTGTCTCGTAAAAGTCATTGCTTGTTGGAATTGACAAAACAAAACCAACTATTTTTTTAAAATATTCAAAATCATTAAAAACGCTTGTTCTAAAGAAATTGGCCCAGATTTTATCGTTCGGAAAGTCTTTTGAGGATAAGGACCTGAAAAACACGTTTCAGACATGTGAACTCTGTATAAAGGAAGTTAATGTTAACTGCATCTAGAATTTTCAAATTCCCAGAAAATTCAAAGAGTATTTTCCTGTCAGTTTCAATTCCTCTGATTTAAGGGACATTCCATCCTCCCGCTGCAAGCATGGGATACTTGGCTTGGCCTCATGACCACCGTGGTGAACTGAGTTTGAGAAAAAAACTAGTATACGGAAATTCCGGGACAGTAACGCATAATTCCTGAACACGAGATCAGACACAAAATTCCGGGACATTCCCGGATTTTCCGGCTATCTGGCAACCCTACCCATACCTGGTACATTACGATTAGTTTCTTAATGCTAATACTTTTGCATTGATTGAAGACAAATTTTAAAAACTTTTCAAAATGTCCAGACAAGAATTCTAATGAATATTGAATGAGTTATTTTACCTTTGTTTTTTACTTCTCCACAGGCCCGCCGCTAGCTGTTTGAGCGCCCGCGTGCAATAGCGATTATGCCGCCCCCTGTCCAACTACAGCCAGTGGTGGATCTAGGAAATTTCCGAAACGGGTCAAAAAACTGTGAGATTGCCGCCCCCATTGTTGCCATCCCCAGTGTCGCCGCCGACCGCCCGTAGCAGCTGTTGAGCTAAAAAAAAGGAGGTCGCCCGCTAAATAATATGCTGCCTGGCACGCCCCCTTACGGCGGCCCTGCTTCTCCATGTGCTCGTATCGTTCATTGTTTCTTAAAATTCTATCTATGAAAATGTATTGCATGTGCAACACAGGTAATCGTTTTCCCTCCAATAATAACTTGGAATATTCTACCAGGAAAACGGAAAATAACCACTTATTTTTAAAAAATATCGGACTCCGATATCCAGATTTCAATATCGATATATCGATATATCGTCCTAAAAAATATCACTCATAAATATCGATATTTTTTTAAAAAAATATCGATATATCGATATATCGATATTTTATCAACAGCCCTAGTACCAGCTGCCTCACACTAAGTCCTAATTCAACTCTTTAATTGCTATCCATAGCTTCCAACGACATTAAACCATGCTGCCTCATTCCGTATACTAGTAGAGTTATTAACTATTGTCCATCCACCTCATCCTACCAATAAAATTGTCAAAATCCTGATGTGAAGATAAATTCATAATAGCGTCAATGTCATCAAGCATGATTATGTAAAATACGTCCGCGCAAAGACACGTTCAAGTCTACAATATCACACTTTTTCCCCCAAGGAATGAACTTGAAGTGTGCAGTAGTCATGTTAAAAATAGATCGATTTGATGTAATCAAAAAAAACGAATATTGATAAGTTTTCAAAATACACATCTTTCAAACATTCCGAAAAAGACACATAAAAAAAAAAAAAAAAATAATAAAAATAAATAAATAAATAAACGAACTTTTATTATATCGTTATTGAATGTCCTTAAGTTCATTCGTCTTGTGTCACAGCGACGCAATTCCACAAACTGCATTGTTTTTGATGAAATTACACATGAACATCAATTTTGTTAACTGCAAAAGACAAACAAAAAATTAGGGCACTTTCACATGCATGTAATGACGAATAAACTTTATGACTTGAAATCGTCTTTGAATTAAATGCCGGGTGTGGGAGAACAATTGCACCCAAATGAGTGACAGTGTCAGTCGAAAAATTCAAACTTCAATAGGTCAGGTACAAATGGACATAGCGCTGCCATTTTAAAGAAGCCAGTACCACTCCTATATTCGTCGCAGCCTTTGATTTCAGTATCCAATAATTGAAATGTAGTAGTACATCAACATATCACTATACAAAATCTAGAGGGACGTATGGTATGTGTTCTCGACACGCAATTCGTAATTTTTAACTTTTAGTTTTCAAATTTATAAACAAACACTTGTATGGAAAAATCTAAATTAAAGTTTCTGTAACAACAAACGAATCTTTTAATAAAAAATCGCAGCACGCAATTTAATGTCTGTATGAGGAAGGAAGGGATCTCAGTTAAATATAAAAATGTGTTCTTAAGCGATTAGCGGCCCATTTGTAAATGCTGTAAGAGCCGCTGGTGACGTCATCCAGAAGACGTGCCTCTTCAAGGCAACTGTCGCCTTACCCTGAGGCAGAAGCGTTCACAATTTGATTACAGCATCGTTGTTTCCGTTAGAATCTTCACTTTACTAGCTTAGCGGCCCCACCATCCCTGTCTTATATTAGTTTACAGTTCACCTCATCTGAAGTCAAAACAGATATCCCTATTAACTCTTAACAGCATTTTAATTAATATGGTAATTTCAGAAATTTAATCATTACTGTCGCCCTTGCCAAGAGAAGCACTTCACAATTCCTTCTCCTGTTTGTTTGAAAGCTAAGACGAAGAGCACGGGAATTTATAAGGCCCGGTGGCAAGAGTCTCTTTCATTGGCTGGTTATTTCATAGAAAACTATTATTATATTCACTAAATGTCGTTATTATAGATAATTTTAAGCTATTGGTATTCGAGTTATTCAACAAATTCAGACGGAGTTTATATTTTATCATATTCTTGAAAAAAAATTGTCACAACAAATGTTCTTAAAGGGGGAGCGGTAAAAAGTACCATTTTCGAATAATTTAATCATTGTAAAGCTAAACATTTTTATAAGAAGTTATTCCTGTCGATACAAAAGCACCAAATACGTAGATATAAATTTCCCCCAAAAATTAAAATGTGTTTCTTCGTAGCGTTAATGTTGCCTACAGTGAGGCAGAAAAAATAGCAAAATTAATATTTCTGGATAATAACTGGTTTTCGTGGAAATCCTTTAGTATGATTTGAGTGGAGAATAATCACAAAATTATTTTACAGAAACAGTGGTAACCTATAAAGTGGTTATTTCCAGCAAATTTCTAAAAAATCAGGATTCATGTATTAATTAGATCCAGATATTGCGCACTAGGATGAGACTTGCACGAGCTACAAATAGAAGTAAATACCTTAAGAAACGATTAGGCTACTTTTATGAGATTTATATCAAATGTAATGCTTCAAAGTACGTAAACTAAATAAGGAAAGCTATTTTGCTTAAAGGTGGGGAATATGTCTCTTATTTTAAATTTTATTCGCAGATACTTAAAGTACGAAAATTATTAAAGATGTGAATGATGAAGACAGAAAAGATTTAAAAAGCAAGCATGATCTAAGATGCACTAAATATAACGAATATAGATTTAAAAGTTCAACTGGAAGGATGATCTGTGTCTACTAACTGCTAGATACCAACTAAAAGGGTTTTTAGGGATTTCAAAGTGGTTGCTGGTAACATATTTTGTTTTCCCGTATCCATATTACTTTAATTTAAAACAAAAGAATCAGTTTTTAAAAAAAAATTGTGTATAAAATTTAGGGAATTAGAAAAACCTTTGGTTGTAATAGTTATACTCCTTTTAGGCAATAGGATTATAAATTTAACTTTGAGAGTAAAATGCTCCTGAATTGGGCGCATTCACGTTATTTATAGAGACTACTTTAGTCAATGAGAATACTTGGAATAACTTATAAATATTTTTCTCACCTTGTGCCGAATGACATCATCATGTCTTTTTTAAATTTATGATTAATCTGTAGATGTTAATGACCTATATGTGAATTACTCGTAATATTCAGTCAAAAACTGAATGAAATATATAATTGGCAAACTTTATCTCTAATTTGAAGTCTGCATTCAGCTTTGGGCTCCTTGTGGTCAAAACATTGCTATATTGATAAATACTTATGATTCCTTTCCTTATAGTACATTTGCGGTTCGTAGTGCAACAATAGACGCAGAAAAACCAGTGCCCCACACATCAAATTTTTAACTTCACACATCACTGAATATCACATAAACCATAATGTTAGTTTATCGTAGCGTTATTAATGCCACGCCTGGTACCTTAAGTCGTACACCACTTTATGCTGTACGGAAGGGATTGTTCGACTCAAGGTTCAGAAGAAACTGGGCACGACAGCTAAATTAGCTTATACATATGCAGATTGTCAATTAGTGAGAACAAAACAAGATGCGAAATCAAATCAGTGATTATTTCCGCTTAGACTTCTCCATTTATGAAGCAGTTAAATTAGCTGTCATACGAAATTGTGAATAAGATTTTTTTAAAGAACGAAACTAAAGGATTTAATGAGTGAAACAGAAATTTAAACAAACTACGTATTAAGAGAACACGTGTATTAATATCTGGAAGAATATAAATTGTTTCATGGTGTGTACAAGATGAAACAATGGGTTTTTTGTTTTTGTTTTTGTTTTAGCTAGGATACAAGTTATTTTATGTTTGTGGGATTTTTAAAGCTAACCGCAAAAGAGAAGATCTGCATAAAACTTTTGCTTTGATTTACGAACATATGTAGCAAGTCTCAACTTTAACAGCACTATCTAAATAACCCACATCTTTCAGACAGTTGCAAAACAGAAAGTTAATCTGAATACAGAGCACGAAAATATAGGTTTACAAAATTATTAGTGTTGATACAAGTTCTATCGTAACGACCTTGTTCTTCAGAAAATAGCGCAACACATATAATTAAAAGTTAATTGAAATATTGTTTACGTTGCTTCTATCAATGGTGTAATAATGTAAGCACAGAATATAATTTCATCACTGAGGATTGTCTTCAGCTTTATCTGAATACTTACGAAACTGGTGAAATCAATTCAGCATACTGCTAGTGGTAAATAAATTAACTATTATAAATGTTTGTGTAGTATATATTAAAGTACATAAAAAATAAAAGAAGAACTACAATATTTTCTATCCCCTATGTCGAGGCGATAAATGAGAAATTGCATGTTTTATCATGAGCTGCTGGAAATATTTACTATACTGCTTGGAACCACACTAAATTTAGGAGGTAAAACGGCACCAGATTTAAATCCAGGTCCCCGTTTACCAGTCATCCCGCAATCACCTAGGTGAATTAGGGAACGGTTTTTAATTTCAACTTCATAAACTACACGTTTCAGGAAACAAAAACCTGCTATTCAGAAAAGAATTTACACATTTCGCACATAGGTTGCAACATATAGATTCCCAGATTAGAGTAATTTTCTTCCGACAAGAAAAGGGGAGCTGGTGTCACCAATCCGGCATGGTGAATACGCTTCCGATCCTCTGAAGTTAATGATGATCGGTAGTCATTAAGAGACCTCAACAGTTCCATAATTAAATATGGCTGAAAGCATTGCTATTCTTGTCAGAGTAGAGCTGGTTTTTGTTGAAGGCTACCAGGTGGTTTCGCAGCAACAATAAAGTTGTAATTGTAACTATCAACGGCCAACGCTTTAAAGCTTTCTGCAATAGTAGAGCACTGAATTTGGTGGGTGAGTGGCTAACGCTCTGACCTCGCATTCGGGAGGACACCGGTTCGAATCCAAATCCGGGCATCCAGATTTGGGTTTTCCACGGTTTCCCCAAATCATTCCACGTGAATGCCGGAATGGTTCCTTCAAAGACCATGGCCGAATTCCTTCCGGTTCCTTGTCCCCAGTCCCATCTCGCCTCTAATGATCTCGACAACGACGAGGCGTAGAGCCATTAGTTATAAAGAAAAATCTTGGAAGTGCTGAAACCCCTCTGCTTTACACCCCGCTGGCAGAACGCACAGTAATGTTCCCTAACTAAAACGTACCAAAGTAAGGTTGGAACTGGAATATCTCTAAATTCAATACACTAAACTTCCTTCCTTGGGAATGCAAAACTCTAAACACATCCCTCCAAGATGCACTGCCTTCGACTAGGAGGAACAGAAATTAAACTGAAATGAAAAATAACAACCGACTCAAATCGTGAGCTGTGGCAAGATTTCCACTATTCCTCTTCGGAGAACGTATCAATTCGTTATTCGAGGATCGTTCCGTCAATCAGCAGGGAGCGACCTGGGTTCGGCTCTGCGCCTGTTTGATTGTCCACCCGCCGAGCACAGTTGCACCGGGGTTACGGCGTCGTAAAAGCCGTGGAAGCCATTCCCCGTCAACTCGCGTAAATCCACGTCACGTTCACGTGCACACCGCGTGGGTTACGACTTCCCGGCCGACATCCCGTTCAGAATAAACTACAATACACGCAAATTGCGAATTAACGATCACCATGTTTCTGGGAAAGCTCTCGTAAAACTGTTACGAGGCGAGCGTTTACAAAGAAGTAAAAACGGAATCTTACATAAGGGCACGGGAACTGGTATTCCTGTTACAGCATGATCGTTACTTATGCTTATAGCCTAAAGTAAATGTGTAATGCCCGCCCTCTTGGCTCAGGTATTGTAATGAAGTTTGTTGCTTAGCACGGTAAATTGGGGTAACAGAAATGGTTAACTGTGAGTTTGTATACCAACCTCACCACAAAGCGCATAGAGTGTGGCCATTAGATGCTGTTGACGGTGACTCATCCATCGAATTGGGACGTTAAACTTTCAGGTCATCTTCGTACGTTTCAGAACAGTAGCCATGAAAGGACCAACGCTGGGTTTAAACCATCCCAACCTTTCATTCACAACACATATAGCAGCATGCACTGAAAAATTTCATAATCACACACTGTCTCCCACACAAATAGTAATAAATAAATACACTCCAATGCTGCGGGAGGCAAGTTCAAACCACCCCGTTTAAGGGAACCCACAGGTAGTCAAATCTGAAAAAATATCGATTTTTTTTGTTGTGTACCAAAAATTATTTTAAACTTTCCATTCCAAGGGATACTTTGATTTAGCGTTTACTCGTCCTAGAAGTGGAGTTATTACTATTTTCATATGCTCCATCTTTATCTTTATAAAAATCTCGTGTCACGATGTTCGTCCGGGATGAACTCCGAAACTACATAACCGATTTAGATGAAATTTGGCTTACTGTGTGTAATTTAGTCCAACTTAAAAGATAGGATAGTTTTTATCTGGATTATAGACCTCAATATTTATTATTTGTGAAATAAATGTTCATTAAATGTTTGCCATAGGACAATGGTTTGTAATTATTTGTAAGCCACCAAAGATAAGCGGTCTGCTGGCTAAGTGGTTAGGGCGTCTGACTATTGATGGAAGGGTCCCCGGTTCGAGTCCCTGTCCCGGAGGGGATTTTTATAGACACTTAACCCGGCATTAATCTCCGGTGCAGCATGCTGTGTAAGGTAAAATACGCCAGGACGGTACTGTGGTTTGGATTCGACGTTAAAATGTAGGTCTCCTGTACCAGGCAGGATGGGCGGGCTAGGTAAAGGCGGCTACGACAGGGGCGGTATGCGCAGCCAGTAGAAACCATGTCACCAGGTCATTACGACCATACGTAATTATTATTATAGTTCCATAAGTTTCTAACAGATGGCGATGTGTTAACTTATCGATACAACACTTGGTTGGCTGGGTTGGGTATTCATCCAGTAAATCAAGTTCTGTTTCAATTTATTTATGCTACAGTTTATTCCTAGCAGATGGCGGTGTGTTAATTTATCGAACCATCCAGTAGATGGGGTTGTATTTCGATGTATTTATGCTACAGTCTATTCCACGCCATATGTGCGAGTTTCTTCAATTTTAATTGTGCTGTGTATTGTGTTATAATTATACTGTATTGTTGTTCATAGTTTGTGTGTCATTATACCTAACGACAAAGTAATTACACACATGAATATAACATTGAAGAAAACGTTACGATTAATTCGAATCGTGTAAGTATTTCTCGCTAGCTTAACATTTTTCTTCTTCTTTTTGTTCAGCTAGAGACCACGTGTCAATTTCAATTCCTCTCCTGTTGTTTTTTCTTTCTTCCTCCCCAGTACTCCTTCATTATTGCACTCCTTTCTACATTTGAATCTTGTCATATTCAAAGTCTGCTATCGAAAAATGTTTCTTTCCATACAGTTCACTGGTATTATTTCGTTTCAAATCTTTCTAAACCTCTTGAAAGCCTGGTGTCATCCATGCTATAAATGTATCGAAAAAAATATAATTCTTCTTTTTCTGTTATTTTTCAATGTTATTATATATTTCCTCATTAGTTCTTAACTTCCATTTTACTGTATTTTTCAATGGACCCAAAAATTCCGGTTTCACCACTGTATTATAGTGTCTTATTTTAAGGCTTTCAGAAAGGCACTTTTTGTTGTGATTAAAATATTTTTCAGTGAAATGTCACCAAAGAATCTAACCTCGACAATGCGTGTAGCAGAGAGGCACGACGCACGACGAGAAAGCTCATCAATCAGCAACACAAATCGCGGCAAGTAAGAAAATTCAAAGTATCAGGACAGCTAGGCGTCTTATGCAAGAATCTGGTGGCTTCCGACAGACATTACCAGTGATGTATGTTTAAAACAATCGTTTTTATGGCGGAATGTCGAAACACTTTGATTGACCATGAACATGCGAGTACAGTTGCAAAATGATCCATCGGCACAAGTATTTTGTAAGCAATTGCTGGATATTGGAAAAGGTGAAATAGAACTGCATCGAAATACACAATACATCAAATTGCCGGACAAATTCTGCACTGTTGTTCACTCAAAAATGAACTAACTCAGCGTGTGTTCCTGGATATATCAAATAATTACTTAGATCATAATTGGATCAGTAATCGTGCTATTTTGGCAGCAAAAAATGTTGATGTCAATGAAATTAACTTCCAGATACGACAGTTGTTGCCAGGTGATCTGATGTCTTTTAAATCAATAGATACTATTGTAGATGAAAATGAGGCGTAAATTTTCCAAATAAGTTTTTAAACTCCTTGGATATTACAGGAATGCTGCCACACAATTTCCGGTTAATGATTGGTTCACCGATTATTCTTCTTCGTAATTTGAATCCAGATTATGCAACGGTACACGTTTGGTGATCAAAAGGATCACCGGAAATGTTCTTGAAGCAACTATTTTGATTGGAATGTTTAAAGGAGAAATCGTCCTGTTGCCACGTATTCTAATGATAAAGTTAGGATATCCAATACCATTTAAAAGGCTTCAATTTCCGATTCGTTTGGCTTTCGCTATGACAATAAACAAGTCACAAGGCCAAACAATGTCCGTTTACGGCTTGGATTTGGAAAATACGTGTTTCTCCCATGTCGCCTGCTCACGTGTAGTGAAACCATTAAATCAATTTGTATTAGCAAAAGACAGGCTAACTAAAAATATTGTGCACCAATTAGCGCTTAGATAAATTAAAATTATAAATGGTAATAATTTAAAATAATGAAAATAATTGTTAAAAATGTTTAAAAATCAACTTCATAGGCCTCATTTATAAAACTGAAATTTCAGTTTATATAAATAAATAAATAAATTATATAAATAAATAAAAATAATTTATTTTTATAAATATCAATTTTTATATAATTTCAATTAAGTAATTTGTAATAAAATGTAAATTAAATGTTTTTATGATCGTTTGTCCTTAATTTCAACTCTCCGTAATTATTTACCAACTACATTTGAATTTCCAAATCGACTACAATGTTTTGTCTTTATTAGTGAATATTAATTTGACTACTTTAGGAAGTTTAGAATAACATTAATCCAACATACTATAATTACTAAGTCACAGCAACGCGTGACCGGGTCAGCTAGTCCTATAACAAGGGAAAGTACTGACAAACTACGGAAGACATTTCGTGTAAATTAGATTTAAAAAAAAAAAAAAATTAAGGAACAATTTCTCAAAAGTACTCTAGATAGGTAAACATTTTCTCATCAAAATTACATTTTAACACAGTCGTATTTTTATAAGTCTAGTACTTAATTTCATAACTATCTGTGCCTTTTAAGATTTATCGTAATAGTCCACTTCTACAAACACATCTTTGGTAAAATATATTTTTTTGTTTGCAAAAATGTTTTTTAAAAAGAAATTATTAAAAGGGAACTGGGAAAAATAGCAAAATTTTTCTCCTTCTTAATTTTAAAACTGAATCAGTGTATATGTTGATGAAGTTTCAAGTGAGTGTATTGAATAATTTCCCCATAAATTTTCCTCAAAGTTTATCATTTTTACATGGGCAGAGTAGGCAACTCCGGCTTCCATTAAATTTACCGAGGAGATGCAACTAAAGATAAACTCTTTCCATGACATCTAGTTACACCTGAATAATCGATACTTTATCATTTCACTTTAATATACTACAAAATACTAATTTAGGCTCAACTACACGACTCATCGACAATACTACTAGTGCAAACTTAAGATGAGACCAGCATCAAATATTCCAGTATGTGAGGATATGGACTTGCTCCCTTTAAAACATGTTATTGTGTTTCTTTTTTTAATCTTGCAGTATACTGAGTGTTTAGGTTTTCAGAAATTTGCAAGGCAAATAAGGATGGAGAGTATCTTTGTAGTCATGGTCAGTTCAGAGCAAGATTATTAGCGAAATGTGGCGGAGATGAATTACTTGTAATTAATGAACTCAGGTTGTATGTAGTAATGTTTGTGTTATTAATATGAATTTTTTGATTACCAAGTCAACCTGTTATGCGGTTTTAATAAAAGAATATTTGTCTTCATTTTACGAAAGATTTATTTGTAGAAGTGGACTAATACGATAAATCTTAAAAGGCACAGGTAATTATGAAATAACTATCTAAAACGTCCAAAACGAATTCCTTGTTGCGTACCACTTGATCGTTTTCACAAGTCCTCTCACAAGTTAATATTCACAAACTAAGAGTAACGTATTAATTATAAATGTGCTATCATAATATAAAATAAGGTTATAATTTTGTAGATTTTTCAGGTTAAGTAACAGGATAGTAATTTAATTATGATATAATTTCAACCGCATGTATATGTCAAAGAAAGATGGATATATGACTTGTTTAATTTTCGGATAGTGGTGATCATAAAACTGCCTCTAAGCATTGAAAAACTAATTTTTAGTGGACCAAAAAATCCTCTTTTTATTTCATGTTATACTTCTATGTGCTCCTTTATATGAAATAAAGATATTAATTTGTGTTTATGTTTATCATTATCTTTGTCACATATTTTTCGTATTTATCACTGCCCATCGTTGGAAACTTCTAGCATTGTGTTTTTCTAGTGGATTAAATACTGTTGGTTGTGCTGAGTAACCAATCAACAAATCGATGGACAACTGGTACGAACACCGGAAAGGGTGATTGATCAGATCAGTAATTTTATTTTATAGAGCTCTGAGGTGTAATGACGAAAAGAGAATGCGAGGTGGCTACTGATGAAACCGACTATTCAGACGATATAAAGAGAAAAATTAAATAACTAGAATTGTTGGGTTATGTATTGCTTATTATATGGTTAAATCTTACACGACATTGGTATAAGCCCAGCGTATTTGATAATTAATTGTTAAACTAATTAATTTTAAAAAAGTTGTACGCAATTTTTTGTTCGTACGTTTATAAGGATACTAGCCGATACCCGCGACTTCGTACGCGTGGACTTCGAATTTCATTGCCAGAATTGAATATAAAAAAAGGTGTTAGTAACTTATGATTAGTCCCAAATATCACCAAGTCGGCATAACATGACAAGAAAGCCATCGCTATATCATTCTATCGTCGAACCTGTCGCATAAAGACAATCAGTTTTCAACATATTTACAAACAGAAAAACAAACGAAGGTGCGGGAATGTGGGAAAAAGGGGGGGTTAACTAAGGACAGTTTTATTTCAGATTGGTCTTTAATCTTCTGGATGAGCATCCGATTCTTGGATTTTCTAATAACTTTAGCTGCTCGTGCATTGCTAGGCCTATCACTTAGGCCAAGTTTACGCCCGCAAGGCATGTCAAAAAAGAAGACACAATAAACTGACGCCAGAAACATTTAGGCAAACACAAAGTAATGGTACAGTGCAAAGAAAATCGACATCTATACTAAAATAAGTTTTGTCTCTAAACGAAATTTACTAACAAATCATACACTAACAGACTGCGCGTGAAGCACAGCTTGAGCAACCTACGTAACATTGCAGATTAACACACGCATCCATCCGTCTGTCACCATTCCATAAGTTCTCAAAACATCGAGACTAAAACTGTTACAATTTTGGCCTCCGTCGAAATTTGAACCGGGAACTCCGGTCCAAGCATTGGTAAGCCATCGCATTTACCACTGAGCTACCAGGCATTGTTTCGAAACAGTACACCAGAGTTCTACAAATTCTTAGCGTCGGTCTATGTTCGTTTCGGTAATTTTTCAAAATTACATTACAATATGTACTATTTATACAGAAAAAGTATCCTTTGTCCATCCTAATGCCAAATCGCATCTCCTTGTCAAATTTCATCACAATCAGATTAGCTGTTTAGCCCAAAAACAGACAGACAGAGAAACAGAGTTACTTTCACATTTATAATATTAGTATAGACTAATCAGCGACAAAGTAGCAGGATTCGATTTTGTATAATAATATGCTCTAATTTTAACCGAAACAATCACTTATCGGCTATTGCACTTCTTGGCTGTACAAAGATCGGAACAGAATCTTCTCAGTGGGAACATCAGTTTCATTTACGTATCGCCCGGCTACACAGACTTGTTGATTTGGCGTTGTGTTGACTATCCGGCATTACACGGTGGGAGACACAACCAGAGATTAATACACCCTCTTTCGCAGTCAGTAGACAAACACAATGGGACGGAGTTCCATTCGCTCTGGCTCACACCATTCCCCAAATTAGCGCAGCCGTCTTAATTGCAAGGGACGTGCGTGTTCCTGCCGCCCGGTGCGGATCTAATATCCGACCGAGTCCGACGCGGCCGCGCATGAAATATTCATCAGCGGCCTGGGGCTCGTCTGGAGGGGACTGGAGTAACGAGGCTGGCCAATCAGGGCAGCTAGCAAGGATGGCGAGGAAGGGTGGGGGGCGCATACAGTGTCCCGTCCAAGGCAGAGAAGCTGTTAGGCTCTGATATTTATTCATCATGCCTCCTCTAACAGCAATTGCTACCATTTCAATGACCTAACCAGATCACGATTTTTTTTATTTTTAGTTCTTCGGCCTTCATTTTGTCGCGTGTATGCCGAGCAAAAGACAACTTAGCTCACCGTCTGATGCGGTTGTAAGGCTGTCCAGCCGGCGTCTGTGAGTAATTGTCCACACACGTTGCAGTGCTCGAACATTGAGGCAACGAAGCCGTTCTATCGGTTACTGTCATACGGACAAGATGGCGGGGCACCCCGATATGGTCACATTATGAGGCCCAGTCCCTCCTCGTTGCTGTGTGCGACTCTCTTCTATCCACTGGTCGTAGCAACGTGCCCTGTACAAGCTGCAGTCTAATATTAATACGGCAAACCAGTTTCCCGGAAACCAACCACGTCCACACTCACTCACATGCTGACGTCTACGAGGCACACCAGTACTCTTCGGACGTTTCCAGTTCGTTTGATGATTGAGTGTGTTGTAACTGTGACTTGTCCGCCGCACCAAAGAGTGCGCTGCTGGGACTGCGTGCACGCCAGCTCTCTGCAATCTTAATCACTTAATATGGTTCCATTGTTCTATACACCGTTCGGTTTTGAAGCGATTGACGCCGTTCATTCTAGGTGTCGCAGCTTTCACAATCAGTATTTATAGAGAATTGAAGAAAAGTTTATAGCACGAAACATTGCTTGCAAGATTCACGCTGATTTGAAATATCAATAAAAATGTTGATAATAACAACAAAAACGAATATAGTATCTTTATTGGTTTCTTTATGACATCATTGAACGAAAATACAATCCCTTTCCGGTAGCAAACCCGGGATCTTCAATGCTGCAAGCAAGTGTTTGACGGTAATATACTAACAGACATAACTCACTGCAGTTTCTGAATTTCTGATACTAGTGACTTGAGGTGATATGGCAGTTTAGGAAAATTAATTTTTCTACAGGAGATATCTTTTACTGTTTGAAAGGAAACCTTCTTCAAAAAATTAAAGTCAGTTAAATACATTATCTGACATTTTCTTTGTGTGTGATTTCTGACAGAAGTAGGATCTTCGGAGTCAAATTATGTCTCAGGTAATCAATTTTTTTTTTGCTTATGGCTTTACGCCTCGTCGACGTCAAGGTTATTAGAGGCGGGATGGGTCTGAATACAAGGAACAGGAGGGAATCCGGCCATGGCCTTTTTGAAGAAAGCATCCTGGCATTATCCTGATTTAAGGAAACTATGGAAAACCCAAATCTGGATGCCCGGACGGGGATTCGAACCGCCGTCCTCCCGAATGCGATTCCAGAGCGGTAACCACTCACCCACCACGCTGAATCAAGGAGTAGTCCGCCAATGGTAGTGGCCTTAGCAGGACAGTAATTTATCATCGTTTGTTGGAGATTCTAATCGTTACTGACTTGGATATTTCTTATCGTAACTGCCTTGGATATTTGCACTGTATTAAAGAGATATGTATTGTAACTTGTCAAAGAATAAGACAAAGATAAGTTACTGCGAAATCTGTAAAGGAATAACGTCTATTGCTACCTTCTCTTCTTCTTCTTCACCACATTTTTCGAACATTACGGATCAGCATCCTTTGACGAGTTCCACTCATCATTGGCATTGTTAAATTTGGAGCTTCGATTTTATGGCCACATGCCCTCGTTGGCGTCAAGTATTTTATATCTAGTGGAAGTGAAGTGTTGCCATCTGTCTTTAAAATGTGTAACTATGTTATTAGTGCGATACGTCCATACATTCGCCTAGATGGCTGCCCAAAACCACCTAAAACAGAAATCAGAACGCGGGGACCCGGGCTAGTGCCTCGGCATCGTTGTAACCCCCTCCCCCCCCCCCAAATCAGTGTACGGAGCCTCAGCGCACTGGGCCACACTGTCGGGTGATCGCTCCCTTATCCGCCGTATTTAAATTTTAATATTAAAAAGTCAAATTACCACGAAATATTAGTACAGTGATATGGTTCCCGGCTACGATTCGAACCTGGAATCTCCTGTTCACGTTATTTCGTGACAGTATTATCTACGACAGTTATCGATATTTGATTTTCTTTCGACCAATTAAAACTGGACTGTTTTAATCTCTGATTAAGTTTTGCTGCATTGTCTAAATGAATATGCATATCACGCATGAATGGCTGCAACATGTAGCTCCCAATATGCGAATGTCCTTAAAGATGATGACCAGTAATCTCTCTAGGAACTGGTTATTTGCGGGGATAGAATCATTTGGAAAAGATGCAAGTTTGTTAGTCGGCTGTAATATCGGCATCTTGTTCTGAACAGTGATAACATAGCTCCTTCTATAGTCCCTGAATATTTAAAAGGAAAACCGCCGATTCCTCTGGACACAGCGTCAAACAGTGGCGATGGAGTTTTCTCCAGCGGTGGATTATCCCAGCAAGCCACGGGGCGTTGGCTGTAGGCTGAATATCGCTGCGCCAATCCCCGTCCTACAGACACAAGCCGCATTTCAGCGCGCGTTCTCTTTCTCGCTAGTCGCGGTGGCGGAAATTAACCGGACACAGCGTCGCTGGTGCGGATATTTGGCCGCCACACCGCGGCGATCCTATCGGCTACCTGCCGCCGCATTCCACGCTGTGGACGCAATGTTGTTCGATTCCCTGTGATGTGCTTTGGCTGCTGTTCTTTCACAGCTCTGTGTTGCAGGAAATGTTCGACAGTGAGGATACGTTTACACTGGAACCGTGTTTCACCGATTTTTAACTCTGCCGAACAGCCAGCCAAAATCTGCCGTCTGGACTGATTATATTGCTCCAGACTTTGAATAATTTTTCTTCAGTTCCCAACACATATGGTTGCGAGAACTACTAAATTGACGTTTTTGACATGTTAGGTGAGAAATCTCTCTCGAGTTTAAATATTATCTTGGACAAAAGTGAATCGGTAAACGACATTTTTAAAATTATTTTTGTATTTTTATTTGTTTTCTCCAGAGAGAGAGGTTGAGGAAGAATTGCATACATTTTTCTCCAAACTATTCGGATAGCGAATAAATTGGGGAGTACTTCAGAATGAAGCGGGTGAAACATTCAAATTTCAGGAAATACATTTCTCCAGAAAGGCCTGATTATACTTAACAGATGTGCACTTGACTTGTTCTATAAAAATTTTATGTTCCCAAATCACATATATATGTTTTCCCCAAGGTTTTCGTATGGAAACAATTCATTTGATTTATAAGTTATTTTTAATATCTATCATTAAACATTTTTAAATTTTTATTTGTGCTTATAAATGTTTAGTATCAAATGCAGGAGTTGGCGATAGTGCAAAGAAGGGCTGCTTTATTTGTCTCTGGAAATGATCGCAGAACACAATCAGTAAACGACATGATAAGAGAGCTGGAATGTGATTCGTTGGAAGACAGGAGGAGGGTGAAGAGAGTCATGGGAGTGTACAAGGTGTTTATTGGTTATGAGGTATGGAAAGATATTGGGGTAAGAATTAAAAGTAACGCATGCAAGATGACCATGACCACAAGCTGGCACTTGATTTCAGGCACAAGGGTGCGGGAATATTTTCTTTCATAGGTAAGGGGATTGGAATAAGTTACCAAGAGAAATGATAAATAATCTGGTAAAACGTAGAAATAATTTAAAGTTGAAATTTGTAGGGGGCAAAAGTTGGTGGCTACAGGAAATGGAAAAAAATGAGTGTTTGGGGAAATTGCCAACGGTGGGAGCACTACATTGCAATTAAATTAAAATCACCGAAACAATAAAGTCTGTTGCCAACAACAAAAATCGAAAATTTATGAGAAGACTTGTTATGAGAACAATTTATGTAATTTATTGAATATCAAAAATCGTAATAAGTGCTCATTGGCGAAAGTACATTTCCACTGTTGGGTCGGTGAATCGCATGTATCGGAGTGTGGCTAAATATGAATGCACAGATGCTGCTAGACAAGCACGTTCGCCAGAATAAAACGAAATTATTTGGTAGCTGACGGAAGTCGGCAGAGTTTGGAGGAGTTTGGCCGAGTAGGTAGGTCAGTTCCACCGGAATCCATATTACTGCGTCTTTAGTGTATTTGGCATGTACCAGTTGAATACCAACACAGACGAAAAACTATCTGTTAGCATCAGAACGCGGTAAATATGGCACAGGTTTAGACTGGATGGCGCTCGCTGCATTACAAATTGACAGCGTAAAATCTGAGATAGAATCAAACGCTAAAAATTTATTCGACTAAAAACCTACTGATGTCACTGTATTATATTTAACGAATTTAATTATAGGCCATGTACCCCCTAAAAATCGTTAAATCCGAACTGCAGTGTATTTTGTATATATTTATTACTTTGTTTAAAGTGGCAGACCGATTTTATTGCTGATCATCGAATTTGGAATTGTTTAGATACCGTACAGCAGCAAAACTGACGGTTACATAAAATAATAACGCAATTAATACAAGAGATGAGCTATGTTTATTCTCAATGAGGGAGGTAACCGGTTACTTTTGCAGTTAAAATGAGAGAAAAAGGGACAACTACATTATATGAGGATTGTGTGAAGATCCAGGAGGTTTACGATATAAATTTGAAGGTCTCCAATTAGTATTCCGGTTTCGACTTGGATTTTCAAAGACCCATAACGTCCTTCGGCAAACAGTACTGATGCTCTTCAGTTTATTTCGATAAGGACAACCAAACAAATAGTTTAGAGGTATTTATCGAAATGGAAAGTGAATCACCTTACTACGTTAATTGCTGTGATGATCACAGTGAAACTGACGGGTGGTGAAAATCTACCAGAAATAAATACATCATGCAGTTTAGCATTTTTGGCTACAAAACAACCCTCACTATGTTTGTACATTTTCTTTATACCTCGAAATCACCCCTTAAAAATATTTTTCTGCCAAATAACATTACCATGACGTTTTTGCAGGAACCATCCCAATATTTTTCGAGAAACCACTGAAAGCCGTAACAAATGGTGGGGCGGGGATCTTAACCCAGGACCTGCAGAATGATAGTTATCGCTCACCCATCAGACTCGTTCCAAATTAATGAGCCTTATGTTCTGTTTCGGTCCCAAGTTTTCTTTACGAGTCGAAATTTGTTGTGAAAGAGTATCTAACCCTATCCCAGCAAATTTTGAACTCCACTATGGTAAAAATACAAACTGCACTACGGTAAGTATGCGGCGGACTGAGTAACGATAAATAGCATGAACTTACAGAATATTGATGTCATAAGCTCCACTTCAGACGTAATTAGCATGCATGATTCATAATTTTCACATTCAGTGTATAAAAATTTCAAAGTCATAAATACAGGAATAGCACTAAGAAATTTATGGGATACCATTTATTTCAATTTTATGAGCCCATGTACTGCTCTAGTTTACTGTGTGTGGCGCTAAATAGATCATTCTAGGATATCAAGATTATTGGTTGCAGAAGTTTCAGTCTGGAGCTGTTATTTTACGATATTTTTAAACAGTTATTTACGATCAATTTATTGAGTGCTGTCATCCATTTTCCACCACGCCCTACACATACTGAATACTGTAAAAATAGTAGTAAAAAATTCGAACTAGTTGGTGAGTGGTCTTCATATTCTGAAGAGTTCCTTCCGAGCATCGTTAATTTCATTTGCCTATTGGAATCGGGTTTCACACCAAACGAAATAAGTGGCGAATTTTTATAATATTCCATGGTTGACTTCTTTGTAAACTGTTCTCTATTATCTGTGATTGCAACAATGTTTAAATACCCACAGGAAGAAAAAGTTAATACAAAATTTACACGTTACGTCGACAGTGAGAAACATCTCCCCTCAGCTCTCCCTCAAGAGAAATACCTTTAGTGATTGTCACTTCTGATAATATTATATTTAGTTATCTTGTTTGTTATAGATGTCGTATGGATCAAACACTGCTCTAAGCAGATGTTTTAAGCGTACATCTAAGTTGTCTCTATTTGCCTATGTATGACAGCTTCTCGAAGTAATCACTGAACATACTTTAATGGGATTTTCACACTTTGGGAACTTAAGACCTAACTCAAAATCTGAATTATGCTTAGATCATCGAAGCATAAATTTTTTTTCCCGAACTTCAGTAAAAGATATATTAATCTAAACTACTATAAAAATTGATTTGTTTATTTTAATCGCGAAAAGATACCATGCTTGAAACTCCGGGACACGGCAAAACATTTCACAAGACGTAATTTTTCTCTTTCGCTAAACTTGGTTCTTTGATCATTAAACTGTGACACTATAATATATACACTGAAGTTAAAAAATCTTGGGATGGAAAGATGGTTATATCCAGATGGGGGTAGCAACACAGAAGAAACAAATAAACGTGTCATGTCGTATCGGGGCTTTCATTTGCACTCTCGTGAGTCATGTGAAAAGTTTTCTGTCGTGATTATGGCCACATGACTTGAATTAACAGACTCTGAACGCGGAATAGTATCTGGCACTAAACCCACGGAACATAGCATTTAGGAAATTGTTCGTGAATTCAACATTCCTCGATACATAGTGTCAAGAGTTGGCCGTGAATATGTAATGTCCGGCATTACCTCTCGCCATAGATAACGCAGGTATCGACCACGTATACTTGATGACCGCCACCAGAGACGTCTCCGTCGAGGTGTCAGTGGTGACAGACAGGCAATACTGCTTCGAAAAACAGCGACAATGTGGAATGTACAACAGAATTGTGCAAGTGGAGACATTGCTGGGATATGGTAACAGAAGATCGACGCGAGTGCCTCTACTAACAAAACGCCATCGGCTGCAGTTCCTCTCCTGGATTCGGGAACATATCGGTTGGATCCAGGATGGCTGGGAAAAGGTTGCGTAGTCAGATTAGCCACGATTCCAGTTGGTAAGAGCAGATGGTATGGTCCGAGTGTGGCGAAGATCCCCTCGGATCCAGGTTATTCGGAAGGCACTGTGGAAGCTGGTGGATCACCATCCTGGTATCAGCTGTCGGCATGAACTTGGACCTATAGTGTGCCGCCATTACCTAACAGGTACTGAAGCTTACTTGATCCACTGCTCGCGTGTTTGTCTTCATACTGATATGTCAGACTCCAAGCTAGGAACTTCACCAATAATCATTCGCCAATAGTCATTCATTTCAATAGGGTACATTGTGGCTTACCCTGCAAGGCAATCAACCAATGGAGTATAAGTAAATTCTAACCAATCAGAATAGCGCATCTTTAGTACTCAATCGCAAATGGAATAAAAGTAAATGTTGACCAAACAGTAAACCAATCATTTCTCTATCAAATCCAACCAATGATGTAACGTGTATGCTAACCTACCTTCAAGTGGAAAAACCAATAGTTTAGCCTATGTGTTGATATGATTTCTATGAGACAAATCACCTCTCCGTAAACTAGAGAAGTATGACAAATTTATGTAATTGTTTTAGTACCAATCGGTGAACTTATGCAGTGCCTGAAGTTTCTCAGTAGCTAAGGCTAAATTACTTTCTTTGAAATATGCCTCAGACTACCCTCGAACCGAGACAGGTAGGCGCAAAGGACGAACAACCACTCCCCTCTCTCCAGTCTCCCATCTCTGTCGCATTAAGTGTGAAATCAAAGGTTTCGCTCCGCCGATCATTCACCCACGTGATATAGCATCTATTTATGGCCTTAATGTTCATAAACAGCCATAGGCTTTTCCAGGACGACTGTTCGCTGTTCTACTGAAAATATTTCGCAATTTATTTGGGGAAAATTCTGGACAGTTCTAGCGAATGTTTCGACCACCTGGTTCACCAGACATAATTCTCTTCGAGCATATCTGGAACGTGGTCATACACAATGTCCTTCGCCGGTAATACTTTAGCAATTATGAACGCTATAAAAGAAGCATGAATATTTCTTTAGGGGACTCCCAACGACTTGTGGACTCGACGCCACGTCGGATTGACGCAGTTTGCTTGACAAAAGAAGGTCCTGCACGAAATAAGGAGAATCGCACAATTTTTTTCACATCAGTGTGTATTATGAAATAATAATGAGTTAATTGATGAGCTAGAAACTTATTTTCGGAAGACGATACATTGTGATGCATTAAACTGAAATTTTTAACAGTGAAGTAGAGAATGATATATTTTAAAGTTGTAAATGAACTGCCAATTGAAAGTATTTGAGATTTTGGCGTGTGAATTTACGTGAGTCAAATACCTATTTGAAAAACACTTAACTTCAGCATTTTGTTTTTCACCTTTTCACGCATTCAATACTGGAAAAGTTGAGCGAAATGGAATTCATACTGTGCTGCAGTCAGTGTTGTGTGTGAGTTTTTGTGTTTATGTATGTGTGTATTGGACGGGCGCGCTCCCACAGTGAAACAAGTTTGGAATGGGGTTCGGGGACTGGGGAAACCTCTGGGACGGAAAGTTTGTCTGCTCCCGGGGAAATACAGAGGTGTAAAATAAAGTTGGTGGCCCTGTGGACACTCCTACACGAGCGCTGTCGTGCCGTAACTCCCGTGTAGCGGACATCATCCAGGCATATAGCTCGTGGCAGCTGTGGTGACTGAGAAGTTTATCAATCAACAAACTAATCACAGACGAACCGGCAACGGTTATAAACAGTTACACATTTAAAATTTGTATTATATTTGTATGTGGTGCTAGGTGCTGAACTTTTCTTACTATTTCCCTTTCAGACCGTTCGGAATCGCACTTTGCACTATATAAAACAATACGGAAGTTAAATTTTAACTATTCACCGAAGAAATGTATAATTTTTCGCGGATTACACTGTATAAATGAAAATTTCAAGCCAAAAATAGAGATTTTAGAAAGTGTTGAAACACATTTTTCAGTTCAATTAGCGTGAAATTCAAATTTTATTGCTAGAACCAGTATAAGCCCGTGACCGTTTTTGCGTATCGTCACGGGTCTAGAATAAACCCAGTTTCTAGGATGAAAGATAATGACATGTTTCCCTGATTTGACCAAATATGAACTTGACCAGTGTTTCAGGGTGAATAAAATATCTTGAGCCTGAAAAACACAGAAGCATTAATGGAGGTAGGTATTATACATGAACAGGGATGATAGCGCAGTCGTGTAATTGCTTAAATACAAAATTGACTTGTATTTGATCCTCAAAGTTCACTCTGCAAAATTTAAAAAATTCTTGTTTGCTTCGAAAGCATCATGTTGTTTTTTATTGAGACTGGGCAAACACTCATAATGTAATCATTGGTTATAGTATCTGTAAAGGCCAGAAACCTTAAAACACATTTCATATTATTAAACAGTTGAGCAACTCCGAAGAAATGAATTTCCTTAATACTCGATTCGGTAACAGATTTGGTCTGATGTCTACTTAAAATAACCTAATAACTCACGTACAGCGAACATGAACAATAGCCATTAACGAAAGTGGTCAGTAAAATACCAAAAAAGCAAATAAACCGTAATGCGTAAACTTTGGTCAAGCAACAACATTAGCGAAAACTTTAATTAGATTGAAACTTTTCCAAGCTGGAATGAAAATTCATGGTTACAGTAGAGACCATGAGTAATTAAATTTTAATTGTTTTAAAAGTTTTTTTTTCAAGTTGCTTTCATTAGCAACATGTTATTGAAAAGCAGGTCAACGTTTTATCAGCCGCAAAATTTATCACTATTTTTTTAACAAACTTAATTAATGTATTATGGCAATTAATTTGGTAGGAGTTGCTTATCTATTAAATTGTGAACATAACTACGAATTTCTACTAATGCTATCTCTGGTCGCTGTTTTGTGAGCGAAGGCTGACACGTGACACCATTCTTCAGCCAATAGCTATCGAGGTGAGTGCATGAGTGAACTTACGAAATTATATAATATATTGGGTATAGAAAGCTGTAAGTTACATTAAAGGTGTCACAAATCAATAATTAAAAAATGTATGTAGTAGGGCCTAATTTAGTATCTAGATATTAGGCTGTGTAAATATGAGATAAATAAAATAAACAACCCAAAAAGCAAGCAGTCGGTATAATGTGACGGAAAAGCCATCACAATACCATTCTACCATCGAACACGTCTCATGAAGGGACATGTTTAATAATGGAAACAAACTAAGGGAGAGGGGATAAACTGGGGGAGACTACCTAGCACAGTTCCTCCGACGGATTTTTTAATTAAATTATGATTATGTCACTTTCTGGGAATAACTTACGTCAATACCGTTTTTTACACAACATTTTTGGTTTTCCTGTACTTTGATAATATAAATATATACATTTATAGCGGTTGGAAATCCGTGTCCTAGCTACACATAACTGCCCATGGGAAAAAAGCACGACGTATTTTCTAAATGCTCGCCTTCTACTTTCAGGTTTTTTTTTTTTTTTTTTAACGGTTTTCGTTCTTGTCAGGTGAGTCGGGCTGTTGTAGAGTTACAAGATCCCTTCTCAGCCAAAAAGGAAGCGATTGAGATTGGTAACGGGAAGGATTTCAGCTATGGCATTTAAGAGGAAGCATTCCGGCATTTCGGGAAAACATGGAAAACCGAAATCAGAATGGTATATTACGTGGTCAGATCATAGATCTTCACCCATACCATAAGATGTGAATCACAGGACATGGTTATCCTGACCGATTTGCGACGCAATTGACGCGGGGTTAAACCTTCCAAAGAAGATCAGTTCCCTCCCACTCAAGAAATTGTAGGAATTACTTTATCTGCAATGGATAGTTACGCCCTGCTGAACTGAGTCGATCACGCCTAGCTCGGTTTGCAGTGACATGTTAGGTAAAGGTGCCACCCCCTCTTATAATGTTGTGTCTGTACATGGCATTTATGAACAGATCATGTATAAACTGACTGCAAAAGAAACAATGCCTGAACGACCAATATACCATTAAAGAGACTTACGCTACCCGTCTGTCTGTCATTGTTCGGTTAGTTTTCAAAATTTGATGACAAAATGTGTTATTTACCCAGAGAAAAGTATAGTATGTCGTTCCTGATGATACGTGGTATTTCCTTCAGAAATTTCATCAAGGTTGGTTTAGTCGTTTAGTTATGAAAAGGTAACAAGTAGACAAGGTTACTTTTGCATTTATAATTTTAGTGAAGACTAATAACGGAACAGTTATAATTTTCCTCCCATCTCATACGTGAGATCGTTAACTATAACTGCGTCTGGCGATCAACGTGGAATAAACTATTTCGAGTACTTTGGACGAAGTTATTTTCTTCATGCAGGAACTGATGAACAGAATAGGAAACATAGCGCAGCACAATTCCTGGCCACCAGAATGTGTATCAAGAACGTAGGTCACAACATCAGGCTTCAGTATGGATTGTTGATGGTGTTACGTTCTGTGTGAGAGTGACGTTAAAACTGGCGGTTACCTCAGTGTCCTTACAGGGTAGACCAGAATAGGTCAGTTCCGTATTTTAGTCTAAACAAAGCATTTCAGTGCACACACACACACCATTACAGTGATGCATTACAATAAGCAATTTCAAATTAGAGAATGCTAGATAAACAAGTTCAGTTATATTTCCCCGCAATGTTGATATCGACGTGGTGACTGCCTAAGTTCTCCCACCGAGCATTAGGGTAGTCTAATTTTCAGTTCTTAATATATTTTTTCTTTGTTTTTGTAATTACATCAATATTTCATGAAGTTACTCGCTGTCTGCGTTACTTACAATGCAAGTCATGCTCTTTTGAATGCTGTACTAATTCTGTGAGATAACGTTTTTAGTAATGTGTTTTATCTGTTTTATTAATCCAGAACTACGATTTATTACATGATATCTAATTAATACAATGTCGATAATCATATCGATAATGGAGCCAGTGCAAAAAATTTTGGTCTCTATAGTTGGTGAACTGTTATTTGCCAGTTTCAGTTTAGCGAAGTATTCTTATGGAGTCTTCACAACTTCCATGGTGCCCGACAGATCAGTCATGTTCAGAGTAGAATATGGTTTTGCGTGTGGTCAATATTTTGGTAATAAACTGTGCCCTGAAAATTGTACTCACTTCGTCGATGATTTAAAAATAAAAATTAAACACTGAATTTTGTTATAAATTACCCCCGTCACCTCATGTGAATTACGAAGGCAATGAAACATTTTATTAGAATTTTTGTTTTGAAAATGAGAACACTAAGAAGTGTTAGTTAGTAAACTTTAAATTATTAACGTAATCTGTTATAAAGTTGAGTTATTACTGTCAAGTTAGTGTATTTATTGCCAATATTGAAAACTGACTTTACCTTAACCGAGACAGCAAATGGTTCTAGACTTTTCTTCCACCCAGCAAGTGCATTAAGGTTTTTCTTCCTTTTCATTCTTCAAACCCTTAAGACGAGAGTTACTGATACTGCCTTCCATTTAATTATCTGAAAAAATAAGCATACCGACAACTGTAACACATCCTGATCTTTGGCAGTTGTGTTCCAGCCCTGTAGTTAAAAATGTTGAATTCACTACTCACTTACAATAAGAAATAAGTATTCCTGGGATATTAGCAACCATAACAAGATAACCTTTACTGCCTATATGTTTACAAAAATAGCAATTAATGCTTAATTGTCTTCGATGGTAAGAACTCAGGGGCTAATAAACTAGTTCTGAATTTCCTTTAAATCTTCCCATGGATGCTATTCCAAGTCCCAATGGAAAAACAATTTTAATTTTATATGAGTAACAACTTTGCAAGAAAATCGTAAATATCTGGTGTACAAGAATTCTGCGTTTGACGTTGCACAAATAAACAAACAATTTATGAGTTGACTAATAAAAGGTAATTTTGATCGTCATGGCACGATGTCTGTAAAGCCACCATTGAATGGTGGTATAGCAACAGCTGGAAATCCTTTCACTCTCTGCCCATTAGTGTGGCTGTTACTGCAAGCCAAGAATGTATGTTATCTGTCTACGTTTTTGAAGTGGTTCAATATTTTTTTCCTTTGAATTAAAATTTGAAATCAACCTGAAGGAAAGGTATGTATTTCGATTAAATGTACAAGTAAATTTCTAAGAGGACTGTGCAGTGGATCGATTTGCCACACTAATGGAAAATCTTTCTGATAACCCGGACCTGTGACGTGGAAGGGTTAGAGTACAGTGGATTGAGAGCTGTGTGGTGGGTGCGTGGCCAGCCTGCAGAAAGACATATGCGGCGACTAACTTCGGTGCAGTTCGTGGTGATTCTTGTGTTCCATGTCGTTGACTTGGGTCTCCGACGGCCAGCAGAAAATGAAACCATCGCGAGGGACGGCTGGGGACAGCAGACTCAGTATCTCCGTGCTAAATGGTAACTCTGCTGATACAATGTGGTGATCACCGAACACCGTTATCGTATCGATCAACCCTGTGTCGCCATTGAGAAAATCTCATTACCCTGCTGAGCTTAGTGAACGGACGTATCGAAACACTGTGAATTGATGTAAAATGAAACCAGTGTCGGATTTCAAGATGTTTGTTTAATTGAGTCGTACTATAGTCAATAACATTGGATGAAGAATAATTTTGTAATAAACTTATTGTCAATGTCGAATTGACTTTATTATTATTAATGGAAATATGGGAATTTTGGCTCAATATTCAGACCAGAAGACATTAAGTTATACATCGGGACAACTTGGTAGGCACATGTTGCGGTACCGGTAGAGGTTGTTTGTTCATCAAACTGCTGATATGCTTAGTAAGAAATGCCGATCACTGACGTCAATACAAGTCTTCCTCAGAGCTTGACGAGCAATACTCGCTCTCAGTATAGCGACAGTCATGGGTTAACTAACATCTTTAGCCGCTCCCACCAGTTAGCTTAACCTGCCAGTATGTCTTTACCAGCCAGAGAGTGATAGATTTTATCCAACTTATCATTATGTTAGCTTAGCCAGAATCGACGCTTGCTCGGAACTCTTCCTTGCAGCAATCACGTTTTTCCTGTGCTATGCAACTATTAGTCATCTATTATACAATGTTTAACCAGTTAGAGGTCTTCGTTCCATTGCTAAAATTATTTGTTTTTTTCCACTTGCACCTGCTATTATCTTGCAAACTGCTAATTATTATAATCACCGACACCGTACCGGAAATACGGACGGTGTCAGTCCGACTTAATATTAACTTTAGATAGACTTCAAGACAAGAAGAATGAAGAAGCATCAAAATGATAGGTTAAATATGATCATCGCAGAAGAGAGAAGATGAAGACAATAGTTAGAAATCCTTCAGGTCAGTCAACTAAACGCCCACAATTATAGCCAATCAGCAGTCAAATCATTCGGCCCCTTACAGTATATTAATGTTAAATGTAGGTACAACTGTGTTGTCAATAATGTAAATCAACATCCTGAATCCTCATATCAGCAATTTCATTCGTTAATAATACTTTTATTTATAATTCATGCAAACAAAAAGTAATTTAACTCTTAACAAGAGGTGTACACCCCAGGCTTGAAATATGTTCAGCATTGCAAAATGAAGATTATGAATGTTACTTGATAAGAGTTAAGAAATTACAAGAAATGAATTGTCAAAACACTGTATTCAACCCATAATTGTCGACGGGCTTAGAAACTGTTTATATGCGATGTAGATGTTTTAGTTTTATTCTCGGTGCTTAGACATCACTGTTATAGTATGCTAAGAAATATGTACATACATTATCACAACGTACCAAAATGGAAATTATGTCAATTATTTAGTTACAATTCTTTTGGTTAAGCAACTGCCAAGAAATGAATTGGGATAACACAGCGCTCCACCCGTCATTTATAACGGACTCAGAATGTAATAGAATTATTGTATTAAAACAAATAGGGCTTAAACA
The DNA here is from genome assembly GCA_031002005.1 of Vandiemenella viatica. Classification (NCBI taxonomy): domain Eukaryota; kingdom Metazoa; phylum Arthropoda; class Insecta; order Orthoptera; family Morabidae; genus Vandiemenella; species Vandiemenella viatica. The sequence continues at coordinate 161,549,754 of JARYHS010009186.1, forward strand.
AAGCTCACGAGTACTTTCAAGCCACCATTACGTGCTCAAGTTCCTTTGTTTCGTAAAAATATTCAGTTTGTTTGAATTGTGAAACTTTATCGTAATTTGCAGGATACAATATAATACCATGATCCATCGTCGAATCAGTGATTAACAATTTTCCACTGACTGCAAAAATGAATTAAACTGGGAAATGAGATAGAAAAATAATCAAGCGAATGTAATGGGATTACACTTTACTGTTTTTACAGTTAGCCAGTATTACAGTTTAATTTATTTTTAAAGCAGCTTTGTCAGACGTGAAATATAATACTGCCTCCGGGGTTTTGGTACAAACGCAGCAATTCGAAGGGTACATTTCCCCCTCCCCCTCTCCCCAGAAATGTCGGCTGAATAAGGAAAGCCTGTAAGGAATCAACACTATTCAGTGAACACATAATTTTGTTTGGCGCTGTACTTCTTCATAGGAGAAAGGATGTTAAAAATAGCGGTCTGGTGTATAATGGTTAATGTTCTGACTGAAAATCGCATGGTCCCCGGTTCGAATCCCTGTCTCGGCGATGGTTCTCAAAGGCCCTTAACCCTACCTTTAACTCTCCCGTAGTTTGTTAGGCAATGTCAAATACGCCAGAACGCTTCCACGATAAACAGTCCGTACCTTTTTTTTTTTTTTTTTAATGGCTTTCGGCGACTAAGCCATTCAGCCAGCGCAATGTGTTTATGATCTCATGTGAATTTTTTTTTAGTTTATCCAGTGCGTTTATGCTTCCTATGTATAGACACCACAGGACGGACAGGACATTTACACAGACACACAACACTTAAACATCCATGCCCGCGGCCGGATTCGAACCGGCGACCTTCGGCACGTGGAGCTAGTGCTCTAGCCCCTACGCTACCGTGGCCGGCAGTCCGTGCCTTCTACCAGGTAGGTAAGCACAACAGAGGAGTATGCGGAATTCTGTCAATCTGCAGCCAAACCTTTCGCGAATATTCGGGTCAGTGGATGAATGATGCCATACGCTTTATTACTACAAATTAGAGATATATTGCTGAATAAGATATTCCATCTGTAATCGTGTTATTTGAAGATGTTGGCAAAACAGTACTGTAAATGTATACCTCAAGAAAGACGATTTGTTAGTTGCTGGATCACAGAACGTAATTTCCGATCACATGGGACACTTTTGTGTTAACAGGTGGGAGGAAACGTTCCAAAACAATGAAAAAAAAATAATGTGACCATTGCTAGAAATATTCCAGAGTAAAAACTTCCCTGTTTTCGCCTTAAGGTCCGATGGACTAATAATTAACGTTGCTCTTTCTGAGCAGTTGACAAAGTCTTTTGCTGCTGTGTACTACCAAAATCAGTAATATGTCAGTTATAACGGCCAAGTACCTATATAATAACATAGAACTGAGAGATCGTTGAGGTCAGTAGATGATTACTGAAAACAAGGTAGAATTAAATGTGTCAATTACTACAAAAAAGTCATTCTTCTTGAACGAAACCGAGAAACAATAAAAAAAATTAAATAAAACTCAAATCTGCAATGTTGGACCCGAATTTGATCATCCAGAATGAACCAATACTAATGAAACAACTAAAGCAAACTTTTATCTAAACCACAATCGAATTATACAAAGTATCCATAAAGCGATTATGATCTGTGATTTTAGTAGTTTCCAACGCCACTAACAATAATACCGTCTGCAAGTAATTGAGAATTTTATCGGCAATTATGAAATACTAGCCTCGTACCCGCGACTTCGTACGCGTGGATTAAGAATTTTTTTGCCAGAATTAAATATAAAAAGTTGTTGGTAACGAAGGATTGGTCCCAAACAATATCGAGTAGGCATAATATGACAGGAACGCTATCACTATATCATTCTACAGTCGAACCTGCCTCTTGAAGAGAATCAATTTCCAACATATTTCTATCACTATTAGATAAGATTTCAAAATTTCGTGACTACAACTGTTAATCATACTGGAAGAAATATCCTGTGCCCTTCATACAGCTTTCCTTATAAAATTTCATCACAACGATATAGCCATATAGTCGTCAAAACATAACAAAAAGACAGAGACTTACTTCCGTATTTATATTAGTATTACTGTGGTTCACACTCACACACTGACTGCGAACAACACCTGAGGGATCATTATAACGTAAAAAAGTGTACACCTACAAAATTGCAAGACTACCTACGATTTGCCTCGCATTGCACCCCTAACTTTATAATATCCACAGTTTAACATTCAATCCAAATAACCTACGGCCCAGGCCTGACTCTTACGATGAAAAACAATTTTTTTAAATCTTGGCCTACACGTAGATTTGAACCGGAGACCACGACGTTCGCAAGCAAGCTCTTTAGCCACGGAGCTGCCAGTTCACTACACGGAAACACGGTCTGGAGACGTCCACATCCAACGTGTCTGTCTATCGCCGTATTTCGAAGTTATGACACAACATGTGTTGTTTATACAGATAATTTTTCAACCAAATGTAGACAGTATTTTTCTCCTTGTTTCAAAGGATAAGTGTGTAAAGTTTCATCGAGATCGGATGAAAACTGTGGATTTGTATGAAGAACAAACAAACCAACAAACAAACATACATTCATCTTTATATATAAAGATTATGAAATATAGGTACTTGACACTAAAGATATAATACTTAAACTTCTCTAAACAAAAATCTGTTCAAATTAAAAGCACTGCGAGGATTAAGAAAAATGAATTTTAAGACATAACGATTTAAAAAAAAAAGAAAGAATTACGTGTCAGTTACGATTGCTAACAATTACAGTTTTAATTACAAATGCAACGATATTGTGTGTTAGTGTGCTGAAGTGGTTCACTGTGCAGTTGAAGAGATTTCTCTACCTTAGCTTGCTCCCCGCATCATGAAATTTTCATTTGCTGGGTGGCGGATATTAAAGGGCCTCTTCCTGCGGCCCGTCGTAACAGTGAGCCGAGTCATCTTTTCAGCATCAGGGATAGCGGCCCCAAGCAGCACCTGCAGGGATAGGAGACCACGAACTTCTGCCACTCCTGATTTTCCTTTAAATTTAAAGAAAGTGACGTGGTTTCGTAAGCTATTTACGAAGCAACTACGACTCGGTCTTATGGAAGGAGATAAGGTAACTTACTGAGTGAATCGGGCTTTTTGTTTTCTAAATTGGAAATCACAATAACCACAGCTTTCCTCTGTATAAGAAGTTCGTAATTGAAATTCAAGCTGCGTTCCTAGGGTTACATTAATTATCTACAGTACCTGCGTGACCGATCATCGCTCGCTCGGCTTCTTTCAATTTATGTTCAATATACAAGATTTTAAGTAAAGTTTGGTTAAAGTAAAAGGATTGAAGGCTTCCTAGGCATTTTAAGGTGCACAGTTCGTTGTTATGACTAAAGAGAAGCTTAACTAACATCAGTAGGCTTACTGGCCCCTGAAACTACTACGAAATGAGGTTTGAGCCGTATCTGAGAAATCAGACACAAGAATTACTCCTCCATCGTGTTACAAACTTGAAAAGCAAAACATTGTCTATTTATGAAATTTCAACCAAACCGTTAGAGCCATTTCCGTGATTGTCTGGTTTACCACCTCATAAACTGCTTTTAAAGAAAAATGCTATTATTATGTTAAATACGAATCTCAAAGTTAATCAGGGATTAATTAATAGTGGAAGATTTTTGGTAATCCACTTAGATAAGAATATCATCATTGTTAAATTCATTCACTCCGAAAAAATTATGCTCATACTTCGCAGTAACCTCACATTTTCTGACCAACCGTGTATTTCCAAATGCTAAGAAAACAATCCGTAAAAGAAGTGGCCATCATTATAAATAGTAATAAAGCACAAGTTCAGACGCTTCAAAAGGCAGGATTGTATTTTCAGAACCTGTTTTTTCGTATGGACGCACGTACGCGGCTTTTTCACGAGTTTGTAGATTCATTAGTATTTATTTTTGTGTTAAAGACACATACAATCAAAAGGTCAACGATGATCACATTATAATTGCTAATATTGTTTTCAAAGTAGTTTTGTTAAGTAAATAAGATTGAAAAAAGGACATCTGAAAAAGCTGATATTTTTTAAACATCTACCTTTTAAATGTTTTTCCAATTAAACTTGTAGTTTTTAATGATGACGAATTTTTACAGTAAAAGTGATATTTAATACTACTCTTCAAAATAAAATACCTTTCATTAATAAACACTCGTATTTACTTATTTCCACATTATAATATTGCCATTCAGTGACTGACCACGATACTACTCACACGGGTCAACAAGTGTACAAAAATTATTCCTTTTAAGATATAAGAGTTCCTTGCTGTCACCAAAGAAAACTGAAATCAGGCCAGCTTACTGGTACCTGAAATATCTACGAGGTACGAAATAAAGAATTACTAATTTTTTGTAAAATCGCGTTTTTGCAGGGAAGACACCTATATAAGTAAACTTAAAAAATAAAACGTTATCTAAATATGAAATTTCATCCAAATTGTTAGAGCCATTTCCGAGATCCAAAATATAATTATATTATACAAGAATTGCTCGTTTAAAGATATAAGATATTCCCACCCATACAAAAGCGATGCACAAACATTGTTGGCTTTTCAGTTGAATTCATTGTAAGCAATTCTTCAAATTCATATAAATCGTTTTATCATTCCATCCACCCGCGTCAAAATTATCAATCTGTGCGTTATTTCTATCATTATAGCCGTAAAAATTCTTAATCCGATTTAATCATATACGTATGTATATTCGTGTTCTAAGAAAATGGCGATAACTATGAAAAATATATCTCAATTTTTATAGAGCAGTGAACTTTTGGAACATACATTTCAATCATAGGAAATGAGAGGTATTTAAATCTATTTCAATTATTAAGGAATCATAAATTTTGAGATAACTATACAAGTTTCATAGTGTCCAATTCTTCCGATAAGAGAAAAAAAATTTCTTGGATCCTGAGAGGCATTCAGTGTTGTCTACGAAACGATTCTGGTAAGTGTTGTAGACGCAAAAACCGAAAAATAGAAATACTTTCCATAATATAGTTAGCTCAGCATGATTCATGCCAAATGACTTAAGAGGATGGTCATATATCTACAATATAGATGAGAATTGGCATGGTGCCTTCAAAATCCTGTGCGAATAAAGTTCAAGTTGTGAGCTTAAAAAGATGAAAACTTCTAAATGTTTTCGAATATCACAACCATTAATTTTCTCCTGTTACAGTAGTTCTTGTTTCGTCAATACTGACATACATTCAGTAGCTACTAACGAGAAATTAAGTCAAATTAAGTTTGTTTCTTAGTTGTGCCAGCAGAACTTAAATAAAGGAATAATTAGAAAAAAAAATAAAAATAGGCAGTAAATAAGTTAACTGTATTCAAAAGACTATTAATGGTTTCAGGCAACCATTTTTATTCGTTATTCTTTTTGTGGTAAACTAATTATTACATTTTCGTATAGTTAGGTGGAAATGTTGTTTGTTTTACAGATTATTTCGTTGCTTTGTTCGAATTAAGATATTGCCGTATCTATTAATATGGCTGTGCTCAATGAAACGTATTGGCACACTGCAAGATAAACGGTAACGATGAAACGATTGTTGAAAATAGTGCTGGAACTGTATAATCTGCAAGCCTATATTGGCGATAGGATCTGGATGTATATAAGAGTATCGAAAGGGAAGAAGCGATTGGCTTGACCACAAATTGGCCAAGTGTATTCCTGCCTAAGATACTTTCCTTAGTGGGTAAGCGATTCAGTACTAGAATAAATTACCAAAGGAACCACTGAACTATTTATCTGAAATGCTGAGAGAATTAAAAATTTAAATTCTTGAAGGGTAAATAGGTGATTGAGAAAATTAGACTCAAATGTTCAATAAATAAAAAAGAGATTGTGAAATGCAAAAAAGATGAAGAGGGAAAATTCCACCGAAGAATATGCTCCATCGAAATTAGATTTAATAAATTCATTTTTGACAATATTTAAATGCCAAATTTGGCTATAAATAAATAAATAATGAATTTCATGAAAATGAAAGAATATAGAGTTTAAAGTAGTGAAATTACAAAGTAGTGAAATTCCCCTGTTAAAATAGAATTGAAACAATGTTGGTTTTCAGAAGTTGATTAAACAATTCTAACGGTAGTAAATCTACGTGTTCCTATAGTACCTCCCGGTAGACATTAACACTGTTGCTAGACTGTACCCCGTGTGTTTGCGTGCCTTGTGTGTGCGGGGGTTCGAACCCTTGTATTGGCGGATCGCAATTAACCGCCGTCAGTCGAGACAGAGTGGCAGCGCTCCCCACAACACCTGCTGCGGTCAGACAGACAGACAAGTGATCCTCGACACACTACACTACCCTACTGACACACAACTACAGCCGCCAGACATTCAACTGCACGGCCTCTCTATCAGGTATAACTTCACTAGTTAAATCAGCACAATTCACGTCTCTTCATATATGCGTATGACATTAGCAAAACGACTTTTGTTTCGACATCAGTTTCTTGATTGGTTGGTTCAGTCTCCTATTGGTGGAATTTAATTCAATTGCAATGCTCTGGTGGCAATTTCCCTAGCCATGTAATTACAGCTTTCTCATTATTCTTTTGTTATTATTATCTGAGTGTAAAATTCATTTACGAATTTTAATTATAATTTTTGACTTTCAATGTAGTTATCATAATCCAAAGCTACAATTTTTCCGTTTCCCAGATGATAATATTTTCTCTGTCGGTCTTCAGCTTCTTTTTCCCAATATTACCAAGACCTAAAGTTTAACTATCAGAAAGCACTATACTCACTGTAATCACTATTAGAAATTATGTTTTAACTTTTTTGTGTAGATGGTAGGATCAGATACAAGGTCGTTTTTTCTGCCAATTAGATGGCTTCGTCACTACCTGATTGAAGGTCTGACAGAGATACAAAAAATGTACTATAGTTTCGCCGAAGAAACATGTGGTATCTGGTTGTTCTCCCAGGTATCCATATAAAACGAGAGTGTCTTTCCAGCGACCAACTCCAACTTGAAGTCTGTTCAGTGACTTCCATATGAGTCCTTAAGAAGCTTGATCGAGACTTCAGGCTCGATGGCACTGGTACATAACCATGCAAAGGTTGTAGGGAGTTTTCGTCCAGTTTAATGGTACGGTTGAGGCAAGTGGGGAAATATTTTATCGCGCTACATATGAACAGTGTCTCGAAGGACTAGTAGCGAAAATCCCAGCGACACTTATTGGGCGACAATTACTATTTTCACCGAGTGGCTAACAAGAATTTATGGCCCATTGTGAAAGTATAAGCTGGAATCGCCGTGTATGGGTTGCGAAAGATAGTTCTTTTGACTGCGCCGCCTGAAACACACTCGGTATATGACAGCGTCTCCAGACAACAATATTTGTATGGTATGCAACCAGCGTCTTGGCCAGACTCCTAAGAAAAAGTGGAACGAAGCGAATTTTTGAGGAACACAAAACGAAGAATTTTACTGAGGTTCAATGGTGCTTACAAATCAGCAGCAACGGATGCTCCAAACGTAGCACTTGGAGGTTATCTCTGAGTTTGGAAGTCCTGAAGCGTCGAACAGTAAACCGGTTCAGGACAGGAAACCTGGAATATTTGGAGAAAATCAAGGGAAGTGACTAGATCGTTATCGAAATGAGGGCAGTGAGATGGATATTCCATAGGTAATGAAGAAGATGAGCCAAATGTAAGGCGCCCTAACAGAATTCCGAAACATTGGCGTGCCATTTGTTTCAGGACAAATTTAATGAAAAAACTGACTTTATCGGGTTGATACTGGTTCAAATCTTCTTTGCTGGCAATTTAAGCGCGCTGACAGTATTTTTCAGATTCTGTACATTAAATAGAAAATCAATCAGTTTAGAAATAAGACGTGTGACAATATCTCACTCAATCAATCGTTATTATTTCACGTAAATAATATTATAAGCTTATATACATTGCTTGAATATGGTAAAGAAGTATGGGACCCACATTTTGGGAATCAAACATAGGAGTTGAAGGAAGTGTAAAGAAGAACTGCTAGATTCCACTCTGAAAATTACTACAGAACACTATCAGTAACTGGTATGATAAAGGAGCTGAAATGAGATTCGCTGGAAGATAAGAGGAGGGTGAAGAGAGACATTGTAAAAGGCGTGTATTAGCGATGAGGGGTAGAAAGATATAAATGGAAGAGTTAGGATGTCCATGACAACAAACTGGCACTCGATTTCAGCCATAAGGACGTGGGAAGATTTTCTGTCGCAGGTAAGGGTATCAGGGATTGGACTAAATTACCGAGAGAAATGATGAATAATTTACCAAAACCGCTAAAATAATTTAAATTTGAAATTAATAGCGGGCAATAGTAGATGGGAAAATAGAAGTGTAGGGAATTGTGAGTAGAGAATTCGCTCCGTTGCAGTTAAAAACATTAATTCTTATAGCGTAGGATTCCAGAGTCCGTTTTGTGTGTAGTCTTGAGGGAATAGAAAAAGTTCTGATCAATAAGTTGCGTTAGATCTTTGGCGGTAGCCATTGTAGATAGTTGAGAACAGAGATTATGATAATTGGAGCTAATCCAATTATCATAATGCACAGGCAAGTTCTGACGCTCAGATTTTTTGTAGAATTTTTAATGAGATTGCTCGGGAAATAACACACAACAAGAAAATATTGCGTTCTCTGTAGAGTTTGTTTGACGAACAGACTGCCGTTTGCAGCGCAGTAATGTGGCGCAGTTCGCTGATTGGCCGATGCTCGCCTTTCCGCTGGCAGCGCGCCAAGCGGCGGCGAGGCCAATTACTGCCTGAGCCGGCTTTGCGAAGCTCCCTTCACTCGTAGCCGGAGAGGGCATGGGAGGGGGCAGGCGGCAAGTTTTGAAAGTCGCTAACAAGTCAGCGCCCAAGTCAATCGAGCGAGCGACGCGCACCGACGACGGAGCCTAATCAGCCGGAAGGAAGGAAATCTGTGTCCGTGGCGGCACCTTCAAACATCGCTCAAACTGTTATTAAGGTGTCGGAGGTGAATTTGAAAGACTCGTTATTCTCTCAACTATATTGCTGCTATGTGACACCTTACTGCTCAACTGCACACAATATTCATCTCTCGTAGCCGGGCATTTTGAGGGAACATTCCGTAGGTCATCGTACTTGTGCGGAACACAATAATTATATCGTCTTTCGGAATTCTGTAACCTTAATCTCAGCAAAGGCCAGAAGTAGATCTTGCTAAGTGCAGGCAGTCTCCATGTTCAGGCAGGGAGTAAACATTCCAAAGTCTATATCTTTACACAGTGCTATTCTGGTGATGAATAACTTGCTTAGCCTTTTACGGAAGCTTATCAAGTAATTGGGGATACTGCAAGCTATGTTCTCTGTGGATTTATTGCTGTAATTTTTGAGTCTGAATCTCGGGGTATTGTATAAGTTGTTAGTCAGAACCAGGAGACCGTCACTGGATTTGCCCGACTGACTACAGAAAAGCAGCTACAGATCACAATAAAGGCGTCCCTTACATTAGGCCCAAGAATTCAAGTCCAGCCTAAGTTCAGTTTGGTGCACATGAACTCATGGAACGTATCATTTTAGGAGAAGACATGCGTGGGAGGTTAGAATTACGATCTGGCCATCCAGACATATATTTTCCATAGATTCTCAGAATTACAAAATGTCAATTCAGGCATAGATCCTGAATACAGCGTTTCCCCGATTTCCTTTAGTTCGACTGTAAATAATTCTCATCTGAAAAAACGGGCTGCGTTGTTGGTGACACGTAAAGTACCAACGTAAAAAAAAATCATTCCACGAGAATTAATAATGAAAGTATGAAGCTAGTTTACGTACTGAATAAAAATATTAGAAAACTGAAGGAGGCGAAAAGTCAAATTAAAATTGGTGGTAATTCTGTTAAGTCTTCCCATAATTTAGTTTGTGAGTTTGCACGGGTAGAGCCTTACTCATTGCGAACTTGTGAAATATTGAATCAAATGAGATACTTTTGTCAGAGAAGTCGCCAGAAGTGCGTATTGTAAAATTCGTGGGGTAGACATTTATTACGTTTGATTCTGTGTCAAAATGAAGAATTCTTCACTCACATGAATAGCAGGTGCAGTCGAGGATATAAGTGTTGGACAGAGAAGTGTCTCGAAAAAACATCCCGAGATTTCCGTTTTAGATTAGACACATCATTGGCGATAGAAACAGTCGTTCCTGCGGGTGAATACCTGTCATCTATGTCCGTTAGAGCAAGGGTGAACAATCTTGCAGTGTCACGACTGCCAATCGTATTAGTTGCTGAGTTTCTGTAATCCTGATTAGACTAAGTGGTAGGAAACTCGAGCGGTGTATGAAAAGAGATGCCTTTATGAATTGCCGTCTAAATTCGTAAATAACGAAATCAAGCCCGGAGAAAGTGCAGCGTATTGTTCCCTGCGGACTGCTTCAACTGCGAATGACGAAGTTGCGTGGACAAAAGATTGCTGCGAACAAGCTGCTACTGACTCAGTAATTACGGAACAGACAACACTTTTTCTGATGAACTTCACGCATCTAGGTCACCTGAACGCTCTTGTTGAAAGCAACACATCCAGCCTCCAGCTGAAATCTAAATACCTCGCTCCGTAATTTTGTTGAGTAACGGCAGTTTCCAATCACTTTCAGTTATGCAGAAAACAGTTCCTACCCGTAATCGACTGAAGTTAGGGTCATCTGATCTCATGGTCTGATATCTAATTTATTTTAAGTATCTTGTAACTAATTCATAAAAAATGAAAATTAACAGTTTCATGCTTACACTATCGATAAAACATTTTTTAAATGAATTTAGAAACCACCTTTGCTATCCAACACCAAAGTGCCAGAATAATATTTTTTAAAAATTATATGTCAACAGTTAACCCACAGTAGTTACTTAAATATTACGAGTTTATTGTATTTCGTTTAAAGTGGCATCACGAGTTTGAAAATCTGGGATTTGCAATATCAGACTGTTGTAAGTTATTGTTAGTGGGTAAAATTTTTTCAGTATTACTAATCATTTTTGTGAACCAGTACTTAGCAATGCATTAGTCTTATTCATACAGTAGTATGGCTAAATCAGAGCGCTTCGGAAGGTAGTTCATGATCTTCTGTTTAATTTAGTGACAATAAAACAAAGATGAATCTGTCAGTAAATAAAAGGATTTTGTTTGGATTCACAAATTTTTCACCGTGAATTAGAATTTCTTTACAAAAATATAATTATGTAAATGCTTAAGATAAAGTGGTCAGTCATCTATTGCGTAAATATTAAGGATTTTTGCTGTGGTCCCTTCAACATCCTTGCTTTTCAGTTTATCTAAAGCTGATTAGGGTTTATATTAATTTTGGGAGACTCATCAGCGATTTGTCAAAGAAACATAAGAAACTATGTTACCGAAGTCAACTCAGGATTTTACCATTTCTTGATTGCTTAAGAAACAAATGAAATGCAGAGATTCAATTTAAAAATTTCTTTCTCTCTGCCTCAATCTGTACAGTATCATGTTTACTCAATTTATGCTGCTGGGCCTGTAAGTAGTAATATCAAGTCTGTTGCTCTAGATGTCCAGAGAATATAACGATACAACTGTAATGAAGTTAATCAGATAAAGATGTTTATCTGACTTTAAATCAGCCGTCTTGATCCATTATTTTGAAATGGATAAATCTTGTTTGGGTTTCTCCTTCTCTCAGTTGGAGACTACTCGTCTGAAACTCCCGGAACAGGGAAGCTGAGAGAGCGGGGAGATAGGGGATGTGAGGGGGTGACTTGTTTTTCTTAGGAGAAAGATGCCGGTCGACTGAACTGCAGCTGGGACAAAACAATCGGAAACGCAACATCCCTCCCAGTTCACGTTTATACTCGTTTGATACATGGAAATATTATCGTGAAGCCAGGTAACGAGCAATTTATGTGTTAACTGACAACTTTGACTGTTTATAATGTTTTGAGTAATATATTGCAAAAGTACATCACAAATTTTCTCCAGTATAACTAGGATAAATTATAATTTAGGCCGCCCCATTTGAGAATTGTTTTACTAGTGTAGAATCATTTACAACATACAAGAGAATAAAATTTAATTACTTTTAAAGATGAAAGTTTCAAAATTGAATTATTAGATAGGTTTATGCTTTTACGACACTGAGCTCCAGGGATCAGAAATATTACGAAACAATTTTTGCTAGACGTTATAACAAGGCTATATTATCTCTCCAACCTTACCAGGCAAGCCAGGTTATAAAATGCCGATGATTCTTTTTATTTAACTCGGCAGTTGTTGCATATTAATGTAAGCCTTTAAGTGAAAATAATATTTACTAAACCAAGAAAAACCACACATATATATAGAACACCAACAACATTAGATGTTTATTCAAATTCAAATATCCCACACTACAAAAAACTCTCGCAAGTTTTAACACAGTCGTTGCTCTCTTTTTTCTTACTGCGATTACCTCTCTCATACTAATTATATTATTCTTTGGCAGCGCCCGCTGACCAAAGATAATTGTCACTTAATGTAAACACTTATAAGCTAGTATTAGCGTATATGCTACACCTGCCCCCACTTCGAGGCAGATTAATAAATTTAGCACAATTTTTAATTTGCCGAGAAGTTATTGAACTACACAATGGATGACAACATTTTCTCCTTGAAAACAATGTCCAACAGTTCTTCTCAAATTTAGTTCGCAATGGCACACTATGCTAATAATTTCGATTAAAAATCCAAAGTATTTTCACAGTTTATATCAGTTCACTATTTACAATTTTGCTTGTCACTAAATCTGGCATCATATGCACTATATAGCGTCCAATTCTATAATTGTTCGTTCGCCCTGACACGTACACTCAGTTCAGATTAAACATGCTCAAATTTCAATCTTAACCATTACATTTATCATGCTACTTTTTTCATCACAACAAGGCGCTAACAATAACATTACATATTACTATGAACCATTGGAATGCTTTTCATGTTTCTTTTACGATACTATTCTGTTTTAAGATCAATACAATATTACTTTGACAATTACTTAACATTTTATCTTTTCAGTCCTTTGTTCTATACAATTTTAAATCGATCACATTTCTTAATCCTAATATTTTATTAGATTTGGCATAAGCAAGTAAATAGGCGCTCGCATTTGGCTTAACAACAATCTTAAAAGGTCCGTGATATATTTTAAAGAATTTTTTAATCTCTGCATTTATTTCGCAAGAATTTTGTCTAGTTTTCACCAAAAATAAATTCTACAAACGAACCGATAATGGAAATACTTGCCCCCGATAAGCTTCTTGCATACACGTAGTTCTACCGTAGCTTTTTCTTCCGCCTCTTCCAATTCCTTTCTGCCACTTTTATATATTCTTCCAGCCCTTCATGTAATTTCTTTCTTGTTTTCCAGTTTTCCTTTTCATGAGACCATTCAACTACTTCTCTTGTACTTATATCAGGTGGGTACTCTTTTCTCAAATAATTTGAAGTAATTCGGTGTCGGCCGTCATCGATTGTGTCCTGCAACAATACTTCCATCGATCCCTTCTCATCTTTCCTGTCAAAAGAAACATATGTAGCGGCTTCTGTATTACCGTGCCGGAAAAATACATTCGTTCTTTTATTGCTACCTGGACCTGGTACAATATTCTTTTCTTCGGTTCCCATCTGCAATACATTTTCATCTTCTTCTTCGTCATAACTCCTTATAAAAAACATTCTTATTTCACTTTCATCATTTTCTTCATATTCATTCTCACTACTTCTGCATTCGTAATCTTCTCCATAGATGCTAAGAACATTTTCAATTTCTTCACTTTCGTTAATACTTAACTGTAGCTCGCTATCATTATCTGCTAATTCTTCTTCCTCGAATGTCTCTTTTAACGACTCTTTTCGTGCTTCTGCTATACTCATTTTTTCTTCAACAGCTTCTACATAACTTCGTACTTGGCCTTCCAAAATTTTTTCCATTTTATTTTCCACATTTTTCTGACTTTCTTCTATTTTTTTATTTAATGACACTTCTACAGTTTCAACAATAGTTTTCTCCTTTTCTTCCATATAGTGATCCATTAAAACAACGACATCTTGCTCCATAACTTTCTTGATTTCAATGGTATCTTCCCTCATTGTTTTCAGTTCTTTTTCTGACTCCTTCTCCATCTTCAAATTTCTTCCAGACACACTTACTATCAATTCTTCTGTCCTTTTAATATGCTGATTAATACAATCCGTAATCCTTTTCTCAGATTCTTGACTACTCTGTACAACTTGCGTGATTTTTTCATTAATTATCCCGATGTCTTGTCTGGTTTTTTCTAGGCTCTGTTCAAATCCTTGTCTGGTTTTTTCTAGGCTCTGTTCAAATCCTTGTCTGGTTTTTTCTTGGCTCTCTTCAAATCTTCGGATGTCTTGTCTGGTTTTTTCTTGACTCTGTTCATATCTTCGGATGTCTTGTCTGATTTTTTCTTGGCTCTGTTCAAATCCTCGGATGGCATTTAATATCAATTCAAGGTCCATACTCTTTAGGTCTGTACTCTTTTCGGCACTCATTCTAGCAAATTTCATACAGTTATTATATATAATACATATATTACAAGCAACAACAAAAGTGTTACTACTCAAGAGAGCCAATCACCCAGCAAAAATCACTGCTTCATATTTAACTTCTTTACTATACACTACTCACTCCTTATCAAAATAATAAATGATTTACTAATGAAGAAAGACATTCTCAATAACAATTACTGCTTCAGTTTCAAGTTCTTTACTATACGTCATTCACTCAGTGTTCAAATTTTAATTACTTTTCTTTTCTTTTTTTCTTTTTTTATATGACTGATGATTACTCCACCTCAGAACTTATAAATGGAATGTTCTCTACTTGCCGTGCTGCGTAGAATGAAAATCTGGAACTCGCCGCTGCCACTGCGTCATCAGAAGATTCCAGTCGTTTAGGATGCTATGCTCATTAGTAGTACACCCATAAATTCTGGTCCAGGGTCGCCAAATATAACAAGGGCTATATTATTCTATTCAACCTTACCAGGCAAGCCAGGTTATAAAATGCCGATGATTCTTTTTATTTAACTCGGCAGTTGTTGCATATTAATGTAAGCCTTTAAGTGAAAATAATATTTACTAAACCAAGAAAAACCACACATATATATAGAACACCAACAACATTAGATGTTTATTCAAATTCAAATATCCCACACTACAAAAAACTCTCGCAAGTTTTTAACACAGTCGTTGCTCTCTTTTTTCTTACTGCGATTACCTCTCTCATACTAATTATATTATTCTTGGCAGCGCCCGCTGACCAAAGATAATTGTCACTTAATGTAAACACTTATAAGCTAGTATTAGCGTATATGCTACAACGTTTATAATCCGAGAGCTGGATATGTAACTGTGATTAAACCATTTGTTACTGTCTTTCATTGACGGAATAAAGAATTAGTTTCAGACTATGCAATTAAAATCATGTGAGTGTATAACTTAGGATGATCAATTGCAACGAAGCACACACGCTCTAGTGGCAATGTAGCTACACCCCCACATTGCCATGAAATTACTGCCCATCCCCACCTCCTTTCGCCCATTACGAATTCTAACTTAAAATTCATTCAGTTTTTGGTAAATTCTTAATCATTTCTCTAGATAATTTATTTCAGTCCATGATTCCCTTATCTACAAAAGAAATATTTCCATTCCCTTTCACTTGAAATAAAGGGCCAGATTATAACCCCTCCCCTTCCATGATACGAATCAGACCACAATTTTGTTGTGTTTTGAATGAGTGCTACGAATTGTAAGAAATCTCATAATTCAGAGGTGATCAGTTCCACCAATGCTTGAAGTGACTGCAAGAACCTTTAAAAAGCCATTACGAAATAGTAGAATCTTGCAGTAATCAAAATATTCGCCAACATATGTTCGACATCTTTTGAAAGAAGTCTGCAAAATACATTAAAATTGTGTGCTAAAATAGAATCTTTATCACGAACAGATTTTTCAGACTGATTATGTCTTCATTTACCTTTAACACATGTAATGTAATTGCTCCTTTTGTCAGTTACAACCTGTCTCATAGAAATTTACGGAGTTGTTAATTATCTGTTCGGATATTCATAATACGAAATCTGTTTAGGCTTAGCACCATAAATCACACATTTACGCAAATATCAACAATGAATGAAGAAAGTACTTGTAAAATAAAATCGTGCATAGAAATTTCAAAATCAGAATTGCAATTAATAGATAATCTCATACAAAATAGTAAAGAGAATTAGTTTCCTCAACACCAGAAGAGAGATAATTATTACATCGACTCAGCACGGTTAAACAACTGTTCCCGTTTACCAGTCCACAGTTATTTTCAATACTTCTTCTAGCGGTTGTGTCCACAACCATCCGATAGTGGTCTAAAGGCGTCTATTTTCAATCAAACTGAACTTCATGGATTTCTCCTAAACAGCTTAATTGTTTTTCCACTGTTATAGTAATCTCTAAGATTGTCATCCCTTATCTTCCATGTTAGTGGAAGCAGTGTTTTATCTTTCGAAGTTCGTTGACATCGACTGCAACTTTCTAAGGAAAAGATGGCCGTTCTAATAATTCAACGATGATATCTTCCCGAATAATAATATAAATGACCTAACCTAAAATGAAATGTTACCTTTCATTGGGAAACAAATTAATTTCTTCTAATATTAATTCTCAATAATAACATAATATTTAAACATTCCAATCCCTTCTGTAAAAACCACCTGTGCATTTATCAGTCTCATTGGTGAGACCCGTTGAAATGAGGTTAATAGCACGTGAAACATCTACAAGGTGATTGTGAGATATACAGTGAATAATATTTTTCTTCAACATCTGAACTGAGAATCGTCCTAAGATATCAAAGTGCAGTAGAAAATCTTGTCATTAATGTGAAACATTTCCGCGTCTTACCCATGAACACAATTTTTATCTAAGAGTTTGAAAAAAAAGACTAAAAAATTAATATCATGAATATATTTGGCACTGACGAGGGACACCTTTAACCCAGAACGCTCGGATCTGCACGAAAATATGCTTAGAATAACAAGCGATCATAAACAAAAAAGTGATGTGTGTCATTTCCATCTAAAACGTTGCATTTTATCACGAGTAACATACTGATTTTGTCAGACTACAATGTGCCAAAGCACAAGTGAAGATACATGATCGTTATTTCATCATGAAACGTCACTCTGTGATTTACAATCCATTTGCTGCACCTACGTATAAGCCTATGTCGCAATATGCTTTGGCGAAAGCCAGGATATGACATTGACTTACCAACATCATCATTTGAAAATATTAATTAGTACGGGCTTTTGATATTGGACTGCGTGAATGCGAAAGTGATTTGAAATGCGATAACGTGGCTTTAGCGAGGTGTGCACATTGTTCTCTTTCACTTTGTTTTGACGTCATGGAAATCCCGCATCTGCACTTTGAGCACTATCAGGTGTGCGGTACTGCTGTATATACATGTTTTTGCGCTATATTAAGTACTTTAAGCAGCGAGTTTTCGGCACTGTTGACTGAAAATGTAATGATACAATGACGTCATTGAATTACATATAATTTCCTTCATATGGTATTGATATCTTGTTACTTTGTTTCTCTCTACATGTATTAAAATGTTACTTGATGTAGAATGCAACGTTTTTCATGGAAATGACACACACAACTGTTTTATTTATGACGCTTGTTATTCTAAGCATGTTGCCGTGCGGTTTCAAGCATTTGAGGTCAAAGGTGTCCCTTGTGAGTAAGATATACAGTAGATGTATATACATTGCCATAATAATTGATATCTTATGTACGTAGTACTCTGGAAGTAATGTACATCTGTAGATTCATTTATTAAACACATACTTCAATCCGCTGATAAATTATTATAGATGCGAGAAAGACTGGGGAATGGATAAGGAACGGTAAGGAATTTACCCATGGCCTTTTGAAAAACCTACCGGCATTCGCTGGAGTGATTCGGGAAAACCATGGAAAACCCAAATCTGATTGATCGGACGGGGTTTCGTACTGAAAAATTAGTATCTGTCTTAAAAATATCCTGAATCAATTTATTAATACTCTTCTGTAGCATATGAACGTTTATTCTATTATTTTGAGTCAGAGAAATTGACGATAATTTAAATAAAATATACGGCGAGCAGTTTTCTGCAGTCGCGGAAATTTTTCGCTTATTTACTTTTGCATCTCGTTTTGAGTGTTCCATCTCCTTGAATTCGAGACACAAGTAGATAAGTAACGTAAAAATATATGAATTGTTAATCTTTTAAGCAGTATCTTTCCCAGAAGTGAATTAGAAAGCTATTGATCTCCTTTCCTATGATATAGCCGATGATGAGACATTAGTTTGATTAAGGGCTTCTTGGGTACATAATTAGGTCTTCTAGAAGCGCTGCAACCCAGGCACTGTTCTGATAGGTAATTGAGGGTCAGCTGACATCCTCACGAATGTTTCAAAACTCCTCCATCAAGATACATTTTGAAACAAGGGAAAAGATATTCATCGTACACCTGCGCTTTCCATTTTTGCATTGGCGATTGTTACTACAGATAACGCACGCAATATTAGTAGAAGGAATGACAAAAAAGGGTGCCAGATATAGTTTATCATTGGGTCTAATTAGCTATAGCTAAGAGAAATTCCTAGAAGAAATTAATTTACCTCTGAATTAATCCAAGTTTTATAGGTGTAGCGGGTTAGTAACGAGAGTCAGTTTTTGAAGGCACTCATACTAACGGATATATTGTTTTTAATTAAAGCCACGTATCCGATATGGTGTGTGTAAAATTGGCATAAATGAATTTGTGGCTATTTAATTTACTGAAAATTCATTACTGCCATTTTCTACGCAAAAACAATAAATATTTTACCGTTAAAATCAATTCGACTTGAAAAGAAATTATCTAAGTTTGAATGAATTAATTTGTTTGATTTGTATGCTTATTTCGGAAAGCTTTGTATCACGTTATTAAAAGGAATTGTATGTTTTTAAATTCCATTTGATTTTATTCTTTTATATTTTTTAACTTCTCTCCGATGCATTTAAATTAGTGGTTGTAGG
This sequence comes from Vandiemenella viatica, assembly GCA_031002005.1. NCBI lineage: Eukaryota > Metazoa > Arthropoda > Insecta > Orthoptera > Morabidae > Vandiemenella > Vandiemenella viatica. The sequence continues at coordinate 161,568,962 of JARYHS010009186.1, forward strand.
AAAGAATCCCTACTTTGCATTCATTATTTTTGAAAAGGTAGCTTTGTGTTTGTAACGTTTTGTTCCAAACTCCTGTTTAATTAATCTCATTTATGTAATTAATTTACCTATGTGTTGAGAGCAGATGAAATGAGATTCGTAAAGTGTTACAGCCATTCTGAACTTGTTCTTACCACGAAGGCTTCCCATCATCGATAATCTTGTTAATTTTTCTCGATTTATTTTCAATATTACTTAGGACATTCAGTAGATACGGAAAGGTTTTTGAAGTCTCTGTGTTCCTGGAAGATGTAATTAATACTTTTCAGGGAATTACAATCCATTAATACGCGGCATTCACTATCTGACACTGCATGAAAGAGAACCAGAGTGTTTCTGAAAAGACGCTGAGTCTCAGTTAATTGCGTGGTATTTTTTTGGAGTATGCCTAACAAAATGTTAAAACTGGCATTTCTCATGTGCTTTTATGAAGAGCCAAAGAAACTGGTACACCTGCCTAATATCGTGTAGGGCCCCCGCGAGCACGCAGAAGTGACGCAACACGACGTGGTAAGGACTCGACCAATGTGTGAAGTTGTGCTGGAGGGAATTGACACCATGCATCTTGCAGGGCTGTCAATAAATCCGTAAGAGTACGAGGGGTGTAGATCTCTTCTGAGCGACACGTTGCAAGGCATCCCATATTTGCTCAATAATGTTCATGTCTGGTAAGTTTGTTGGCCAGCGGAGGTGTTTAAACTCAGAAGAGTGTTCCTGGAGCCACTCTGTAGCAATTCTGGACGTGTGGGGCAACGCATTATCCTGCTGAAATTACCCAAGTCCGTCGGAATGCACAATGGACATGAATGTGATCAGCCAGGATGCGTATGTACGTTTCACCTGTAAGAGTCGTATCTAGACGTATCAGGGGTCCTATGTCACTCCAGCTGCGCACTCCCCACACCATTACAGAGCCTCCACTAACTTGAACAGTTTACTGCTGACATGCAGGGTCCATGAATTCATGAGGTTGTCTCCATACCCGCACACGTCCATCCGCTCGATAAAATTAGAAACGAGACTCGTCCGACCAGGCAACCAGTTTCCTATCATCAACAGTCTAATGTCGGTGTTGACGGGCCCAGGCGAGGCGAAAAGCTTTGTGCCGTGCACTCAGCAAGGGTACACGAGTGGGCCTTTGGCTCCAAAAGCCCGTATAGGTGATGTTTCGTTGAATGGGTTGCACGCTGACATTTATTGATGGCACAGCATTGAATTACGCAGCAATTTGCGGAAGGGTTGAACTTCTATCACGTTGAACGATTCTCTTCAGTCGTCGTTGGTCCCGTTCTTGCAGGACCTCTTTCCACCGCAGCGATGTCGGAGATTTGATCTTTTACCGGATTCCCGATATTCACGGTGCACTCGTGAAGTTGTCGTAAGGGGAAATTCCCACCTCATCGCTACCTCGGAGGTGCTGTGTTCCATCTCTCGTTCGCCGCCTATAACACCACGTTCAAACTCACTTAAATCGTGAAAACTTGTCATTGTAGCAGCAGTAACCGATCTAACGCCTGCGCCAGACACTTGTTGTCTTATTTAGCCGGTGCCGATCGCAGCGCCGTACTCTGAGTGTTTGCATATCTCATATACACATGCCGATACCAGTTTCTTTGGCTCTTCAGTGTATTTACGGGGTAAAATTCTAAACTAAATGGACTACTAATTGTTCTATCCGATTACGTTTAGAACGAGATTTCCAATCTAAATTACTTCATTCACCAGTTTCTATGTTGTAGCGTTTATTTTCTTTTCCTTGTTTGGTTTACGTACCTGCTGTGTGATAAATGGAACAATTGTGGTTTTCTACATTCGTCTGTCCTTCCTTGGTTCGATATGTCATATCGTCATAACTTCTGAATCGTTTAACTTAGAAATTGCAAATTACTTTTGTTTCTATCAAACGTAACACAACTATAACATAAAATTTCGAAAAATCAAGTGGCTTAAAATAGTAACAGTGGGTTTAGATGTGTCTGAAGAAAATATTTCCTTTATCTTATCTTCATAGATATCAAACTTGCCGCGACTCTCAAGGGGTCAAGATTTTTCTTTTTATTCCGTAATAGGTGGTAGATATTGTCGAAAAAGATACAATGATACCATTTCCTCACCACCCGCCATATTTTCGAAACGGCTTATACGAAAATATTTTCAAAATTTGCAACGATGTTTTGCCTTCTGAAGTTTATAGGAAAGTTATATCGATTTTTCTGGAATTTTTGCCTTTGGTAAAAAGCCTAAATTAGTGATTTTGTACCTCATATGTATCATACGATGGAGACTTTCATTAATCTGGTAGTAAATTATCTCTTCAAATTCAGAATATTTTCCGAGAGCTTGTAATATTAAATCGAGATTCGTGTAAAATACAGCTCATATATTTCAGTTATACACTAATTTAATATTTATTGTGATGGCCTATACTGTTGTTAACTTCGATTCCTAGGAATTCTTTTAAGACTTGCGGTGATGTGTCTGTCTATGTTGAAGTCTTCTCCTATTGATTGCTATGCACTTGTACTTGTTCTGCGATGGGATCAGTGGAGTCATACGGTTAATCAACTGTTCTATTGTAATGAAGTAGTGAGCCTAAGTAGACTCACAGTCGATGTTTTATTTGCAACACAAGTACGATTACAGTTAAAATTTTAATATAGGCGCGAACATTAAGTTATAAATATTCTAGCGTAATTTAATTATTTTGTTTTGTTCTTCCTATCCTATTTAAAATTATGCTATTAAGTCTCGTAGTCTTGCTGACCTAATTCTTGATTCGTGATCCCTAAAATATTATATACTTTCACTTCACAAGCAAGAGAGACAAACATAATTCACGCTGACTTTATTTGCAAAACGTATATTTAGACAATTATTTTCCATTCTTGTTAAAGCACAACCAGAATAATTGAATTACACTCTTAACATTAAAACAAAAAGATTATTATACTGAACACATCAGAGATAGTAATAAAAACTACTCCAACGGAAATCTGCAATCTCCGTGGAAAAAGCTTCTCCCTATCAGAATCCACTGCACTGTACCTGAAGACTGGTCTAACCTCAACGGCTCGGCACCCTTCGGTGATTCTCGGTAATCTGAAAGTGTTAGGTACAGCGCTGCTTGGCTAACCAGGAAATTTCAAATGTGGAACTGGATTGACTTTATTTGCGCCTATATTGTTAAAAGGAAGTGTAAAGTTCAAATAAAAAACGGAATTTGATTTCATTTGCTCTTAAGGTGTTAAACAAAATTGTAACTGCAATGCACCTAAAATGCAATTGTATATTATGTAGTGGAGATAAAGTTTTGATGCAACGCAGAAATATATAAATAAAAAATTGTAATGAGACGTTAGTCTAAATTAATATTTTGGCTTTTGTATATCTGTGGCGACTAGAAGCATATATTCAAATATCGAAAAGAGCATCAGAAGTTGATATTGAATTCTGTTACTGGAACCAAGTAACATCATAACCCAAGAATTTTCTTGAAATTAGATAACAAACAGGGAAGTTTATTAAAACTAAGAGAAATTTTACACGAAACGATGTAATCAGGAAACATATCAGTCAAATAAATAACAGCTATTTTTTTTGAAATTATACTTTACTTCCAAACTTTTCATAACAAAAATTTACGTCATTCAAAATCAAATACACCTTTAAAAACGTCCAAACCAAATACTACGAGAATCTAATCAGACAAAGCTTACGCACATCACGAAAAATATCAATAAAAACATAATGATTAATTGTTATTTGTGTTTCCTTAAAAACTTTTATCGAACAATTTATTACTACCACCATAGGTTTTAGCAGTCATTTTTGACGGGCAATTACACTAGTTACAAATACGTACAAAATTACATTTTTACGCGTCTCGCAATATTTGGTGTCATAACGTCGAGCGAGTTTCTAGGGTTGATAAACTTCTAAGTGGAACTGAGAAACTAAGAAGAGTATTGGCAGATACTGGCTGAATATATCAGTCGGCTGTCCCAGGCAAGACTGAGGAACTCTTCCGTAGACCAAAGGCCAGTGGGAGTGCGCAATTATTGCCTCGTGTCCAGATACTGTGCCGCGATGGGTACTGACGGAAAATTCCTCCCTGTTCAACAAGTAATACCTGCCACGCAAGCCAAAGAGGCTAAAGTTTCGTGAAACCGAAATAAACTTTGAATAATCTTAATACATATAGATAAAACCTATAATAGTTCTTTAACTGTATCTTGTTTTGTGTCTAATTATATATATACCATATCAAAGACAATTTAACAAAAGTACTTGTTATTGTTTTTTTTTATTATTACTGAGAGAGATTTTCGGTACTAAAGAGGTTTTACTCCAACATAACAATAAAAACTCGGAACACAAACTTGACTTTATCTTCTCAAATTATTTCTCCAGATGCTTCGGTCTAGTGTATCTTCCTCTTCTGAACCAAATCTTCTCATTTGTGTTTGTACACTTTTGAACAAGGTAAACATGGGCCATCCGCTTTTCCTCTCTCCTTATACTTCCCATTCCTGTAAACGTTTGGTATCCTAGCATCTAGTATGCTACAGGGTATCAGAAAAGGACTCCCTGATTT
>JARYHS010009186.1:161574594-161653252 GCA_031002005.1 Vandiemenella viatica
AAAAAATATCGTTAATCTTGAAAACAACATCTAACATTTTTTCTGATTATACAAACGGAACAGGAAAATAGGGATTTGTTTTTCATGTTTTGACACGGCAGCATATAAAAATAAAAATAATTCAAACTTTTTTCAATAGTATTTGACCCTACAGTCATTCTCATTTTTTTCTAGATTGTGTTACATCTTCTTCTATGTGATTAACGTACTCTTCTGTAAACACAATACAAGACTATTACTAAATAAACTATACCCACTTATGCCCCATGCTGGTTAAAAACTCGCACACTTTTAACTTTAAATTATTACGATGCACACTCAGTTTCATAAAAATAAATTCATATTGAATAATAAACCTGCCATTAGGCTCACTTGTACGGTATATAAATTTGAGCCTCTAACGATTCCTCAATGATTTACAGATACATCAGTTTTCGTTTACTAGTACTTGTAAATCTTTACGTAATTTTAAGCCGTACATTAGATTCAATACTGTAAGAGCTCATAACTGTCTATATGGCTTTTATTTATGAGGCGAGTAGGTGTATATTTGTCCCTGCGCAATAAATGTTTCGTGCGAACGTTTTAGACAACTGCTGAAATAAATTTCAGAAATTAATAACTGACTAGAATTACTTGCACCTCCCCTCCATAAATTTGTGCTAGAAAGCTCAATTCACACATCTCACAGCAACGAAAAATATAGGTTTGTTAATTGAATTTCAGAGATGCCTTAGATAAGAGTCACGTGATGCATGTAAAAAGAGCGATCATAAATAGGAGCGTCAACATTACCAGCCTCTGCATGGGTTAAACGTGAAGTGAATATCGAAAAGAAGTCCCAAGAATAAATACACTGCTGTCGTCCCAAGATGAAACAAAATGTAATAGAGATAGACATGTCAGAGCAAGTACAGAAGCCTCATTAAAAAAATCACGCATATCACAAGCTAGTCGAAATTAAATGACTTCGACCTGTCATTACTGTTCCACATTTGTCAAACAACTTTCCATGTAGGAAGTCTGTTTAAGTAATAACTACCTTTAGGTTGGAAAAAATATAATGAACTCCCTCGAGGGTTAAAATTGGAATGTGTTAAAAGTGCTCTTCTTTTAACTGAAGATATTTCTCATTTCGGCCATACAATTTCTGCAAACATTTCATAATTAAATTCATCCGGAGCATCAAGATATTTTTGGCCGTAAAGAAGCAGCTATAAATCGCAATAAACTTATCTGGAGCGTGATAATTCAGAGGGATCTAATGTTGGCCAAGGAAATCTGAATCGCAGCAGAATAATCAGTGAAAACCTTCCTCCTGAGTAAAATTGGAAGCCTACATTTATTTCATTCATTCTCTCAGAAAATTCACGCATGCGCAGTAATCTCGGCTACATTTCCATAGAGATGACCTTTGGCACTCTGAATTTGTTCCCACAAGTGGGAAGTTGTAGTTATCCTAGTGGCTGAATAATGTAAAAGACTGCAATTGAATGTTTCTGTTTGGAGAAGCAAAGAAAGATCAACCATGGCTTGGTTAACAGCAAATTTCAGGAATCATCGAAGAGAAAATGATACTTCTCAATGCAAACGTATCGGAAAAAACTCGTCGCGAATACTATTACATGTTTGACAACACTCCTTAACGCAAGAGTTCTTACTGAAAAGATTAAGGCTTTATTAAACTGAAATGGCTACTCGATGGGTTTCTGGTAACAATTACACGATTTAGGAAAGGAATTATATATAAGAAGCTCCTGTTCTGTAACAGAACAGCGGAATAATGCTTAAACTAAAAAAAAAAGACCTGTATTTAAATATGAATGTACAAAATAACAACGATTATTTCAATGTAACTGAAGTAAAAATTCAGCTTTATTTTAGCGTGCTTCCTGGTTTGATTTAAAGCTGACACCTGTTCTCTAATTAAAACGCTCTGAGGCACCTGTTTGCTTTTTTTTTTGTAGAGAGTGATTGGAATACGCGCACTCCATCCCCTGTTCACACAGCACAAAAACGAATATTTGTTTATGCCTTCACGAAAAAGTTTTTTACTTGTAGTCTCAGAACATTTTCACATTCGCACAACCAAAAACGTGCTAGATTTTAACGAAGCTGTTAAACATTCTATATGATCCATAACATTCTGTTAAGACAGAAACAAATAGTGTGATGTCAGTAATCGTACGTTTGTTTAGCCGTTGAAGTAACCAACTACAAAATCGAACAATATATCCGCTTTTTTTATACAAAAGTAATAGTTGTCTCCTGGACCCATACCGTCCAGCAACCGAATATTCTAAATTATTTTTACCAGAAATAAATTGAAACTATTCAGGTATTATGTTTTAAAAGATCTAAATACTTATCTTACTTCTCTATAATTTTATGTTGGTGCTCTTAGATTCGATTAATGGCAATGCAAATTTGTGACTAGGATGCAGAAAATATTCACATTAGTGAAACATATTCAGTAAATTTCATCTGATTTATATAAAATGTGTGAAACTTCAAAGTATTATCTTCCACCCAGTGATGGAAGTAATTTTGTGAATTACTGTGTTCAGTGCAGTGTATTTTTTGCGTTGTTAATGAATGCAATACGATGGAAGGGAAAGTGTGAAACCCAGTGCGTGTCCATTCAGACCTACACTTCCGTAAGGTTCAGTGGCGCCGCCAAGCTAAACGTCCCCACAACCGCAGTGTCATTCGCACACTATACACACTACGGAGAGGCTTGAGTTTTAGACCAGGACTTTTGAGCGCACTCTGGTGAACGGGAAATGTTTACCATCGTTTCGTCTCCCTGTTTAATAATTAAAATTTCTTACACGTCAGTGCCGTACTCTATCACTGTGGCCAATAAAACGGGATAAAATCTCATTTAAGAGCTGGAAAATCCAAAACAGTCCACCATTGTGTTATCCTTGGGAAGAGTCGCAGACATTAAGTTAAGAGGATTATGTTAGCCTGAAATAAGAACACCGTGCGACTAAAACAATAGGCCACCGCACCTGAGAACGAAGAATAGCATTTCATAACTATTGTCCTCAAAGCCAAAAGGCGAGTTTAACGCTCCACACACGGCACAACGAACGGCGGAAAAAGCTTTTACGTTGTCCAAGAGAGCCTGCAGTGCCGCGCGAGTTAGCGGAAAATAAAACAAGTGGATCCCAGCACAGCGCGCTGCGCCTGTCAGCCCCACCGCCCGCACAACTTTGTCGTTCTGGTCGACGTCAGGTACGACACGCGCGTATCCGAAAGGGATAAAACGCTAGACACTACTTCAATCATCCTCCATCTGACGGGATCGTCAAGCTATTCAAACCCATGCAGTACTCGGTTAAAGAGGGACCAGACACAACAATGCAAATATTACTAAGGTAGTCTTATTCACATCACAGCTAAGGATTGCAATCCCGCAGTGTTTTCAATCCCGCGGGATCCGCGCGGGATTTGCGCCAATCCCGCGGGATCCCGCGGGATCCGTGCGGGATTGGTACAAACAGTTTTTTAACGCATATATTTTAAACATAGTTACTTAAAACGTTAATAAATTAAATAATAACTAAATTAATAAATAATTTATATATTAAATGATAAAAATTAACAGTTAACAATATTTTTATTGGCAAAATAACATTAAAACTTTTTAGCGTGTCTTAAGTGTATTTCGAGGTTTTACATTTTTGTTTTTTAATCTAAACCAATTTTTAAATAAATAATAAAAATGGAAAATATTGAGTCTTCGGTAATATTATGTGCCTTACAATATGTACATCACATAAGTTTAAAAAAACGGTTTGCTTAGTGGCCAAGTTACCAGAGTTTTTTTTTTTTTTTTTAAATAAACGTTTCGTAACACCGAGAAAAGCATTCCATTTCACAAAGTGAAATGAATATACTGTGTAAAGTGTAGACTTGGCTCAGAACCAGATCTTATAACTTTTTGTCACTGCACAAGCACGAGACTTGGCCTTTTTGCGTGATTCATTATTATATCTCCTGATTCCTTGATTGATATTACAGTTGATTCAATGTTATTAAAAGAAACTACTCACCAACACGTAAACTGTCAAGTATTTCAGATTTACTTATGTGGCGTAACGTCGTTTTTAGAGTGGAAATTATTATTTTTCAGTAAGAAAGGAGACTTTCTCGGCGAATGATTGCAGTGAAGTCCTCATGGGTTGTATCTCCGGATTTCATTGCAAACACACGAAATTACACACGTGAGGAAGACAGCGGAGGCAGCCGTCGAAGTATGGTGTTCCTACAACACAATTCGTCGATACACCCGTGAAAGTTTCATTATACCTTTAGTCGAAATAATAACAAGGAGAAGAGGGATTAATCGAAAGCCTGAGTGGCACATGTAAGCAGGTGGCTTTCGTCAAAGAAACGCATTGAGGCAGTGGCCAAAACAACAATAAGTCAAGGGATATACAATTTCCTTTTGATAGCTGTTAAATAAATAGGTACGCGATCGTTAAAATTACGATAACATTAGTTTCATATCAACGAATAATAAAATTTTCAGCCGCAAATTAGGAAATTGTCACAATTACTTTATCTGAAAATACAGAAAATGGGAATAATGAAACCGTGAATAAAAAGCTGTAACCTTGTAGTTCAGATAACGTGTGCGACACTTAAAAAATAATAATATAGTTAGAAAATCGTACTAAATACGCACCATAACTCAAATTAAAGAAATGTGTCTTCGAAACAAACGTAAGTTTTGATGAATACGTAAAAGTGTATTTATTTACTTACGAATGACGAACGTTGACAAAAACAAACGCTTGTTCACATGAGTCAAATGCCAACTGGAAGGGTTCAGGCAAACAGTGCAAAATATCCAACAGAGACCGAGTGTGGCAGCGAGTCACGCAGACTGACATGCGTTTCCGCCGGATTTTGCGGATTGCGGATCCGCTTAATTTTGTGCGGGATCCGCCAGACTGTCTAATGATGCGGGATCCCGCGGGATTGCGGGATCCCGCTTTGCTGGATTGCAATCCCTAATCACAGCCCTTACATTTAACAATTTGTAGAGATATACAACGAAATTTAATTTCAAGAAAATGTGGTTTACGTTTACTGAATCTACGAAAATTTTTATTTCGTTATTTAAACATGCTTCTTGGTATTAAAATAGATGAGAAACTCTGTTGGCACAATTTGCAGATCTGCAGATCTAAATCTGTAGGTTTGCAGAGCTAGAATTAACGAAACAGGTGTACTCCTCATATTTCCATTCAGTGATGTCAAATGGCATAATTTTTTGGGGAATCTCTTCACAAAGTAAAAAAGTTTTCATAGCACAGAAAAGAGCTATTTTGATGTTGTGTAGGGTAAAACCAAGAACTTTTTGCAGACAACTTTTTTTAAAAACTCAATATGCTTACATTTACTTCTCAGTATATATATTCTCTCATGTCCTTTGCCATAGATCATTTTAACCTGTTTACTTCTAATTCACAGGTACACAATTTCAATACAAGAAACAGAAATAACTTGCACAAAACACAAACATCTCTATCATTAGTACAAAGAGGAGTTAATTATTCTGATATACATCTGTTCAATAAACTTCCCAAGAGTATAAAAGAGTTTGCAGATAATAAAGATATATTTAAAGGAAAACTCAGAGATTATCTTTTTGGCAACTCCTTCTACTCCATTCAAGAATTTGAACAGTATAATTAATTGTATTCAATATGACTTTTGCAAAATTCAGTTATAAAAATTAATGTTTATTTTTACTTTAATTGTCTTTGTAACATATAATTGTTTTTACTATGATTATGACTCGTATGTATGTGTATTTACCATGACATGTTTCACAACCCATAGGTCCTTCCTCAGCAGGGATCCATGAAAAAAGATTGATAAATAAAATAAAAATTATGAAATGTACGGTTTCACAATTCTTTGTATATTATGTTTACATCTCGTTGGATGGTCTCAATCGATTGACATAATTTTTATGTTTACACTGTAACTCAATTAGCAATGGAACTATCTGTTTGAAATTTCTTCTGTAGGTTTGCAGCTACGAACTTAGATTCTCAGATTGATGACATGAATGTCATTTCTTTCGGTCTAAAGATTAATTTAAATTTAATTAATACATTTTGATATTATTAAATTAAGTTTCCATCGAATTCTGAGCCTTATTCCACTTTATTTTTCATAAATTCCAATGTTCACTTGTATCTCTTATACAAACAAAAAACATGTTAAAAATACTCCCAAATTTGGTAATAACATATCATAATAAAATGCAATTTGTTACCGTCCTGGACAGCTGGTACAGTAAGGACTACATCCTGATTAATATTCATAGGATAGTTATGAATTGCTCGTACTACTACCAATTTTAATACTTCATTAATAATACCGATTGTTTTTCAGATATTCTATTTAATATCGTATGATACAGCAGAGAGGGAAGTAATTTGCGGTATTCACGTTTCTAGCGTTAATAGAGTTGTAAATTAACACACACGTAACCAAACTAAGCTACGGAAATCAGATGTGGATTGAACATCACAGGAATCTATTATGTAGATGCTCATGAGTCATTTATGAACACACATCATTAGAATTGACTTATTAACAGTCAGATGGAACTAGCTTTAATGTCAGCTGTCCAGTTTTTATTTATTCATTCGTTCAAAACATTTGAAGTTTATCACCGGGAATAGGGCACATTAAGAATTCATGTTATGAAATGATAATGAGAAACTAACGTAGAGGCCTCATTAAAGTCTGTTTAGATTTTTTGTTTGTGTAAATCGTCACAGTTATTTGTATACGATTTCATTAAATTAAATTAAATTAAATTGCAATGGTGCGCATGTTCCGGTGGCAATTTCCCTAAATAACCATCTTCCCCCTTGTCTGCATTCACCTACATTTACCCTTTACAAATTTTAACTTTAAACTCTTTCAACGCTTTTGGCAAATCATTCATCATTTCTCCTGGTAACGTATTCCAATCCCTGACACCCTTACCTAGAAAAGAGAATCTTCCTACACCCTTGTGCCTGAAATCTAGTGCCAGCTTGTGGTCATGGTCATCTTTTCCCTTCGATGCATTACTTTCAATTCTTACACCAATATCTTTCCATGCCTCATCACCAACATACGCCTTGTACACTCCCATGAATCACTTCACCCTCCTTCTGTCTTCCAACGAGTCCCATTCCAGCTCTTTTATCATATCTGTTACTGATTGCGTTCTGCGATAATTTCCAGAAACAAATCTAGCAGCCCTTCTTTGCACCTTCTCCAACTCCTGTATTTGATACTCAAAATGTGGGTCCCATACTACACTATCATATCCAAGCAATGGCCTGACCAAAGTTTTGTAACCCAATTCCTCTACTTCTCTTGTACATCCCCTCATCACCCTCTCTAACAAATGCAGAATTCTTAAACATTACCTACTACCTATCCAATGTGATCTGCCCAGTCAAGCTTGTTATCAAATGCAATGCCAAGATATTTACATTTCAAGTCTTCAATAAGCAATTCTTTCCCCACCTTAAAATCATAATAAACGTTTTGTTTTTATTTGTGTATCTAATAAGCTGAATCTTCTTTGCATTTATCTTCATCCCATGTTTACCAACCCAACTAGATATCCTGTCCAGGTCACCCTGCAACTGTTTACAATCCTCAACCGTTTTGATCCTTGTATATAGCATTATGTCATCTGCAAAGAATCTAATTTCTGATAGTAAACAATCAACACAATTATTCATTAGAATAATGAATAGCAATGGTATCAATATGCTGCCCCGTGGCACTCCCATTTTTACTTCCACTTCCTTTGATACCGCATTTACTAACCTAACTTTCTACCTTCAAAAAATTCTTCTATTGAGCAAATCACTTTCTGAACCACTCCGAAAGATTTTACTTTATTCATTCGCTATAAATAGGTCTAATATCATTTCCGTACAAACAAACAACATCTTTCAACACTACCATCTCTATTATACACAGTTTATAACAAAAATCAAGTAAAAGAACAGGATGCAATTTGGCAATGCTTCAGGTTGTATTAATCATACATCAAGCCAATAATAAGGTATAATGATTAAAGATAGACCTGAATTTTCAGGTGTATGAGGCTGTGAAAGAAATATAGAGTTTGGAATCATTGTCGATCGCACGCGCTTAACCGCTGTAATCGATGATATGGAGGCGAGACATGATCGTACAGTCGCAGGGCGCGGAACCTTATACGTGGGTTCATAACTACAATCTTTCTTACGTGTGCCGTACTTAAATTTTGTTAAATATTGTCAAACATAATCGTACTAGGAACTCGAATTTTTACTTTTGGTAATACTTCACTGAGTCAAAATCACTAAAAAATTATGGTATAGGAATAATAATAAATTTTTAATTTGCTAGTAAATGATTTAATTAAAATAGCGTTATGATATGTGACTCATAAGAAATAAAATGTAGAAAAAACAACTGTTATGTAATGATAGTGAACTAAACATTTTTTGGGTAATAGTTACAGAGCTTTTTACCATTCTTTGCACCTCTGAGGTGTTCGTTAATACCAACGATTTTGTTTAAAATCGTCACGTTGTTTTAGAGTTATAATTGGAACGGTGTCAAACAAAAAATATTTACTAACAATATATGAATTATGAACTCAGTCGTGAATTTGTTTGTTGAGATTCGAGGTTTCTTTAAATTCTTCTTAAAATGCAGTACATACCGTTTTATTAGAAGCTCTCAGTTAATGAACGTTTTATAAGCAACAAATTAATATCAGCTTATATAATAGTTGAACTGAACAAATGAATATAGCCTAATATAAAGAAGCGTACTGAAATTTATTTTAAAATGGTTATTCCTGTCAATCATCTGATATCAGCGAATAGCGTTAAATAATTTTCCGATGCTAAATGCTCCTATCGTGAAAATTTCATGAACAAACAAAGATCAGAAGATGGGCACAAATATTTAATAAATTATTCGTCAAGTTATGCTCCTTGAGCATAGTCCCTTTGTCTCAGACATAGGTGTAGTCTATATTGCTCCCTGTTTCATTTTACATCTTCTCCATCTAGTATATGATGGTGAAAGTGCTAAACGAAAAATGGTGATTAATATTAGCAGTTCATCCAATTCAATAGAATACTAGCTCGTACCAGCGTGGATTAAGAATTTTTTAACAGAATTGAATATAGAAAGTTGTTGATAAGGAAGGTTGGTCCCAAACAACATCGAGACGGCATAATATGACAGGAAAGCTATCACTATATCATTCTACCGTCGAACCTGTCTCTTGAAGAGAATCAATTTCCAACATATTTCTGTCACCATTCGATAACGTCTCAAAATTTCGTGACTACAACTGTTAATCATAACTGGAAAAAATTTCCTGTGCCCTACATACAGATTTTCTTGTCAAATCCCATCAGTATCGATATAACCATTTAGTCGTCAAAACGTAACAAAAAGACAGAGACTTACTTCCGTATTTATAGTATTATTACTACGGTTCACACACACACACACACACACACTGACTGCGAAACAACCCCTTGAGGGATAATTATAACGTAAAATGTGTACACCTACAGCATTCCAAGACTAATTATATTTGCCTCGCATTGCACCCCTAACTTTGTAATATCTACAGTTTAACATTCAATCCGCCTAACCGACGGCACAGGCGTGACTCTTACGATCAAAAACAATTTTAAGAATCTTAGCCTCCACGGAGATTTGAACCGGAGACCACGACCAAAACATTAGTAAGTCAGCACTTTAGCCACTGAGCTACATGACCGCTACACGGAAAAAACAGTAGAGAGACCTGCATATCCAACGCGTCTGTCTATCGCCGTTCAGTAGTACTTCGAAATTATGAGACAACATGTATTATTTATACAGATAATTTTTCAACCAAATGTAGACAGTATATTTTTCCTTGTTTCAAAGGATACGTGTGCAAAGTTTCATCAACATCGGATGAAAATTGTGGATTTGTACGAAGAACAAACAAACAAACATACATACATTCATCTTTATATACATATAAAACAAATAACCACAGCAGTGAGGTGTCACCTTCCAACATGGTCATAGCGTCAAAGTAATACAATAAAAAAAGGAGATGTAAGGATCATGTCGTGTTACTTTGATGGTAAATGGATCTATCCATAAAATCTGGTATGTCTCTCAATTATTTCCACACCTTTTTGTGAAAACTTTTTAAAAAATCCTCTAGACTTTGTATTTAAGTTGACGTATAAATTATCAAATGTGAGTAAAGTACTAAATTTAGTGACGATTTATAAACTTTTATGAACTTAACATTTACGATTTTTTATTTTTATATCTTCAGAAACATTGGAATCAGTGGTTATAATTGAGATAAAAGAAACAATACCAAAGGAACAAATCATACAAATATATTAGTGAATGTGCAGCACATCATCCTGGTTAACATAATACCTTACGTGAAGTAAAAATTGAGGGAGTTTTTACGAGTGGAGGAATATCTGATGTTCATTCACCAAACTTTCGATGTAGTGAATGTAAAATAAGCTTTCCAACTGCACTCTCCCTCCGACCTGCGGGGAAGTCACCTTTGTGGACGGAATAATTTTCTGCGACGTGTACGAAGGTTGGAGATGAAAAGTTCGCAGCGCCGTATAAAGCTTTGTTTGTACTGAAATGACTGAACCATTGTTCTCAGGCTCGACATTTATGAGCCAGTTTTCATTAAAAACGTCCTTCTCCAACATTAACGTACAACAATTGCCGCGTCTCTCTCATAAGCTCCTAGAATGCAATAAACGCCAAAGACTGAGTTAGCAAAATACTGTTAGATTGACATATAAGCGTCTTATGGTTATCATTTTCACGAGGTTCTTGTTTAGAGACATAAGCCATTGATAAAATAACGAATACTTACTAACGATATATTTATATGTTAACTGGTCAGTGATTGGATTTAAGGAAACCATATTAACAAAATTATTAATGATATGGAAAAAAAGGAATTTTCTCCTATACACGATTCAGAATGTACTCCTAGTTTAAGATTAAGGCACAAAAGGATGATTATTATATTACCTATGTTTATATTATAAATAGCAGAAGCATTCAGAATTAAAACTGTAACCGATTTACTTTCTTTGCCTTAATTGATGAATGTGGTGGAAAACTCTACCATCAAACCTTGGGTTAATTCGAATACTTTAAAGGCTTTCAACATTGTCAGTAGCTATTTGGAAATAGGGATGAGTTATTAATTAATTAATTTAAATTGAGTGAATGTTACGTTCGCAATTTCCCTACACTTTTCTCCCCTTTCTTGTTTTTATTTTTTTTTTTTATTTTAATTTTTTAACTATTACACCAGTATTGTGCATAAACGATTAATGCTTACATGTTCCGTGGTACTGTACTCGGGAAGGAGACATTGCAGTATTTGGCATCATAGATTCTTGCCCTTTGTTATACCCTGATAAATTTTTATCATGAAGCACTGAAAGTGACACGTTGCCACACGAAGGAAAGTATTTAATGGGGTGGAAATGTAGAAAAATCACTAGAAGAAATTGTTATTTCCACAATATATTTAAGTAGCGTTGTAATACCTTAAAATCAGGTTATGAATCTTCTATTGGGCGTTTGAATTGATGCATTGTATACCACCAAAAATCCAACACAACGAAGCATTTTTCGGTAATGTCACTTGGAAACTTTGTTTTCGTGTTTTTACATCCAAAGCTTAGAACAGTACCAGATTATTTCGGTCATGAACTGTTTGATGGATACATAAATGCACTACTGAAACACTCACCATGGCATCAGTGGTAACATAGAGACTCTGTCGTTTGAGTGTAATCGATTAAGTAGCTCGAAGGAATCCAAATCAACTAATTTCACAACTGATTTCGGAATATATATCCTTCATATTACATTTTTCTGAAAAAATACATAAATTTATAAAACTATTGACACTTCCAGATTGCAGAATATCACAGCATGAGCAGGCAAAAAAATCTTTAAAAGTAATTTTTTCTCTTTGCCACCAATTATTTGTTGGCTTTTAATAAGGGTTATTGGTTCAAAGCCCCTTGATTTTTAGAAGTTTCAAACCCGTCATTTGTTTCTAGCAAAGTTTTATTTCTGACGCATTGTTTTCTTATGGAATTGTAGGCCCCGTTTATTCCAAATCATTAATGTGTTAGATTAGGCAAAACAATAAAACATCGAAACCGAATACACAGTGGAAAGAAGTCTCTTATATACGTCGTAACTCTCTTATAATCATTGTGTATTTATTGTAAGCACATTTTAACGACACACTACCTTAGAGGTGATTTCTTCGTCATCAAGGTAAAAGATACAGCAGCCGTAGGTTACGACCAATTGCTATTAAAATGATTCACATATTAAAAAAAAAAAATAAATATTACTGTGACTTTTCTTCTTTCGCTGAAATTTATCCTCAGTACAAGCACATTATTGCATCTTCATAAGCAGTTTTAACAAAATATAATGGGGAAGATCTTACATTTTTTAAAGGTTTACAAATTACTAACGAATCAAAGTGTTGCCATTCCAAATAGTTATATAAGAAAATAGTCATAAGCACTTTTATAACCACTTAATTTTTCAAAAATAAAATTTGATCTAATCATAACCAAAGGTACTGACTGCGAGCGGTTTAAATTTAACAAAACAGATATCTTTTTTCGAAAACGAAGACGCGGTACGTTGTATCAGCGTCGAATGTAGGGGACAGTGCTCCGTGAAGCAGCAAATAGAAATCTCAGAGATTGTTATAGCGTCAGACGTTGGCGTGACAAATTGGTCACAGATATTAAAGCGAAGCGAGGACTTGTTTCAACAGCAGCGCGAGTTCCGAGAAGACGTGGGCCTCAGTTCCATGATAAAGCATACTCGATAGAAGCAAACGTCGATGCGACAGAAATCTACAACCATTCCGGGGGTAAAGAAAACTTCGCTGCCAGAAAAAAAAATTGATCAGAAACAAAGGAAAGCATATGAAGATTGCTGCTGCTTGTATACTTCGTCTCTCCAGTAATAATAATAATTCCGTGTGGTCATAATGACCTGGTGACACGGTTTCTATTTCTTGGGTATTCCGGTCCTGTCGTAGCCACCTAAATCTGACCCAGCAATTCTACCAGGTACAGAGGGCCTATAGTTAAACGTAGAATCCGAACCACGGAAGCGTTCTGGTTGTACTGTACATTACACAGCTAGACAGCTATTCGAACCTCTCGACCCCCAGTCAAACGCCTTATCCACTGAACCAGCAGACAGATCCGTCTTTTTTTTTTAAATACTCACTGCCTCCTTTTTTAACAAAAAAACTACTCACGCCCCATTTTCAGAAAACACCAAATACTATAACCAAAGTAATTCCAATTTTTTTTTTTTTTTGTCTCGTAACCCACATTTTGAAATAGTGATTCGATGGCAACCCCTCTTAGATGAAGAGTACAGTACATTTATAGAAAAAATAAGGACAGATTTCTAAAACTAAATTACAAAAAGATATTAATTATGTTGTGTACTGTGCATAGTTTGATTAACAAATACGTATTTTCAAAGAATTATTATGATTAGAAGGCTGAGCTCGGTACGACACAAATTTTTCTATATTTGTCATCAGCAATCATAAAGCGCCACGTTCCACTATCAACAATCTCAATCTTTTTTTTTTTTTTTTTTTTTTTTTTTTTTACATAATAAATTGCTTGGCTGCATATGATCATGGGAGTGCAGTAAAAAAACTTCTTTGATGCATCCCTTAAATCCTGATATAATATTAAAAAAACAGGAAGGCGGTAATTGGTTCTCAACGCCTTAAACCCCCCTATGATCTCTTCAACGCCCGTCGGTGATATGTACCACCCCCGCTGGAAATCACTGCTTTATACGATACTCCTCTTTAATTGCCACAAGTCACAACAATTAATCTTATACCTAAACAGAACTCTTCAATGAAGATTTAACGGTCTGGAGGCTCAGTGGTTAATACGTCTGACTTGGAGATCGAAAGGAACTAATTTCGCATCCAGTAAAAACCCTGTAATCTGGTTACTACTGAATATTGACTGCAATTATTACGATTCACATGTATGAAATTACAGGATGATGAGCAGGTATATATTACATTAATGTCGAGTAGGAGGTCCAAAAATACGGGTAGTCTTCGATTTCTTACGGGTCCCAATTTAGTATATAGAAATTGGCCCTGTAGAGGCACCACAATGGAGTTCTCCCCTTGTCTTACTCCTAAGGTATCGCTATACGGCTTCCCCTTGTGCGTCATATTGAACATTTCTTCTCTCCCTGCTGCCTTAATACTCTCATTACTGAACTTCCCGTATCACTCAGTCCTATACTATTAATTTCACTACGAATTATTTTAAATACTGGTGTGCTTGTTACTATTGAATCGCTTGGTTTCCTCATCAGATGTCACAACAGGAACTTAATCAAGGCCATTGGAATCAGACTGTCACCAGCAACTGACATCAGCAATATTTTGTAATCTGGCAGACTAATTCACACTTCATGGATGGTGTTATTGAACAGTAAGATTTATTTTTAACTTCTGGCTTTACGTTTCGTCGACGTCGAGGTCATTAGAGGCGGCAAGTGATTTGGACAAGGAACAGGGAGGAATTCGGCCATGGTATTTTGAAGAAAGCATCCCGGTATTTGCCTGGAGTGATTTGGGAAAACCATGGAAAACCCAAATTCGAACTGGCGTCCTCCCGAATGCGAGGCCAGAGCGTTAACCACTCACCCTCCACGCTCGGTATGCCCATTATAACATACCTAATTTTCTTTGTCACAGATGCAATAAAACTTTATTAATAGCTGCACTAAACATCTCAGGATCATAGAATAATTGCTGTGCCAGAACGCAGATTCGAGAAAACTGCAGTAACAAAATTGAGGAACTACACAACAACAATTCGACAATACGTTAGTAGAAATTTCATGCTCCATACAGCAATAACGCATCTGGAGCACTTTCCATTTATACAATTAGGCTATTTTGGTACCCATGAAATTTGGTTTACGTGTGTTAGACTTTGCAGGCTGCAACATAAGAACGAACAAAGCTGCGCCCGGAATGAAAGCATCGGTTAGCAGAGACTTCTCTCACCTAGCTACAATGCGAAATACCTGTTGGTGTCACATATCCTATAAAGTGACGTTGTACATTGTATATTAAACACAGATGTTCTAAACCGTTAAATAATTACATCTAGAATATAATCCTGGTAATTTATTTGATGTGTTGATTTTGTACAAAAATATGAATTTGGAAGAGTATTCGTCGAAGTATTTTGACTGGCTGGTTACTACTTTCAACACCCAATAAAATTTTATGGACTTTTTCTAAACACTGCTATGAAGATTTAGTTTTATTTTTCGAATAATGGTAATATGTGAAAAACATTTAATTATCATTTTCAGCAAGGTTTTATAAATAGATCGGAAAACTAGCAACGAAACTACATTGGACCGAAAGCCGTCATTAAAATATTGTTTTAGAATGAGACGAGACAGAAAATGTTCGTGAATTCTAGTTATTGACAAGGTCAACTGTACACTCAATCAAGATAACAAGCAAAAGAAAAAGAAAATATTGGTCATCATAGTGGTATTATGATCCTGTACACAAAAAACCTGTCGCTGATCCGTTGTGGCTCTTACTTGTTAAAATGTTTATATTACTCAGTTTGAAATTACTTAAGTATACTTCTAACTCACTACACCACTGGTCTCCACATCTCTAAATGCTGGACAACTGGATGTATGTTTCTCAATTTTCACTGGATGTTTTTTTTTTTTGTTTAGTGCTTTATGACTCGTCGACGTCGAGGTTATTAGAGCCAGGAGATGATGTAGGAAAGAAACAGGAAGGAATTTTTCTATAGCCTTTCCTATGAATACGAATTAGCATTTAGTTATTTAGGTAAATCATATATAAGATTCTCCCTCTTCGTGCATCCTGGGGATATCTACCTTTACGTCATCTTATCACAAGTGACATCTAACATAATAAAATGTAAGTTTTGTAACCTTGTTTTATCGTGTTTCCATTCAAGACAGAGAGTACATTTTGCATTTCTATTATCTTTCATAACATCTTATGTAGGTGCAATTTATATTACTCCTATTTGAATTCATTATGTAGAAAAAAGAAAGAAAAGTTCTTATCATTTAGTTTTTTTTTTAATAACTTGTCCTCTTTTTGTCAATTAACTGTGAGTATGCATATTATCACTTTTGAACACCCTACTTATTCACCAACCTTACATCTCTATACTCGTAACTCTCATATATTTTTACTACAAAATTCTATCAATCCGCTTTCATTGTGACTTGTTTCCTTGAGTCGTTCCTTTCGACTGTTTCACATTATCCGTGTTTTATAGATACTTCTTGCTGTTGGTCGTTCTCCGTCACTTGGTACCTAACCGTAAATACAATATATCAATTATCTTTACATTTGAATGTCATCATAATAAATACATCAATGTCATCAAATTTTTCCGTCTGCTTTTAAGAATGTTTCTTATGCATACAAAACGGAAATCTGAAGGACCATTCAGGGTTCAAAGCCACGACCTCCCAAATACTAGGCCAGAGTGTTACCATTTACCCACAACTCACGAATTCACTTGGAAATATTGTGTCGCGTAAGTTGTTATACCGTATGAAAAAAATATATTTACTTCTGTATATCTTGTCGGTCAAAGATTAAGTATAGAGGAAACTGATGGAAACACCAAGAAAAATAATAAAATAACGATAAATAGAGCAATATTATAAAAAGGTAAAAAAAAGTAAAAAAAAAAAATGTTTTTCGTGGTAGAGTACGTTGCAGTATGCATGTAACCAGTTTCTGCTCAGCTATGTCGTATTTCGTAAGTGAAAAAAATACGAAAAGCAAATCTACTGCACGTGGTGGCTAGTTAATACGTTTATCGTATCCTTAGTCCGCCTGGAAATGAGAACAAGAGACTGAGAAACATGCATTAAACTGTCAGTAAATTTATCTTTTAAATGGTAACGTCTCTTGCTTTCGGTTTCCGTTGATGTTACATAGACTAAAAAATTGAGATTTTCGAATATCATAAACAATTACATTATGTAACACTAGTTTACATCAGTGCTGTAGACTCCTAAAATCGACTAAAAACATCGTTTTACTGCTTTTGGAATTAATTAATCGGGAACTGGGCACAGATACAAAACCAATATTTTGTATTTTGCATTTATCAAATACCTTACTTCACTTTTATCTTATTTTATTGCACAATCAGATACTTTCAGAATCTTTCAGAAAGAATTGGTAATTAAGATGACTGATGGAATTGCCACAGAAGCGTATGCTCCTTTTGAATTTAATTAATAATAATAATAAATAATAATAATGATAGTCAATGAATGAATCTCAGAATATTCAGCTTGTACTATTTCCTTCTCGGCATGTTTGTCTGTCATTCCCTGCAGCTCTTTCGGCATCGCGATCATTGTTTATCGCTCTAACAAATCTGTTACTCTCTTTTGTAAGGAATTGAAGCATCCCCGTGAGACAACAAGCGATTGTGCTAACCCCAGGGCTGGCGTGTGAGGCGCATGCCGCTCACGAACTCTCCACCCCATTACGCGGGATGGCACGGGGTGGGGTTAACGGGCCATTGCGCTTGATACGCCCCCGCCGGAACATTTATATTTCGCACGTACTCGCTGCTTGAATTCAATAACTCTACTGATATTCCTATCAGATTCACTGGGCCGTAAGTAACAAGAGGCAGACACGAACAGCACACCTGAAAACTGACATTCTTATGATCTGAATGGATAAATTCATAGCTGAATGACTGAAACAAAATTTATATATGAAATTAATCACAAATGTTATTAGGACAGGTCTGTTAATTTGTTTGCTAAATACGAAAAAAGAAAAACCTCTAAATTTTATGTATTTGTAGGTTTCAAAACTCATCAATAATGTTCACTACATATTATTTTCTATATGAAATATGTACCCATTTATCACAGCAATATGATGACGGATAAGTCTCAAATTTACACTGCAAGATTTTGCCTTAAGTACACCCAAGTCTCAAAGCAGAATCATCCGGCCGAATATTAATTCAAGTAATGCGTAAATGTCAACCATTTAGTGAATGAATTATATGAATAAAATGTGTTTTTGGGGATCAACGGATTTCTCAAGTGGACGTGAGACCTTTTTCATAAATCGTAGACTCTTATTTTCAGGGGTTACTTGAGTTCTTTAACAGACACAATATTCAAGCAAAAGGAAAAAAAATCAGTAAAAATACTGTAACGTCCATGAGTCCATTTATTTTGTTGTAGAAGATTTTAAGAATTAAATTCTTGTTAGAAGACTTGGGACAAAATTCTGTTTTATTTCATGTGGTTTACTAAACTATTAACCATCAACTATTTGCTACTCACAACACCACCTCTGTCCTCACTACCCATAACACAGAAAGAAAATACGGAGCTTTAATTGAGCAAATTTACTGCAAGAACAATGAGATCCATAAAAGGGATTAATTTCCACTAATCCAGTATGGATAAAATATAATATATTCAAAGTTTTTATCAAAATCGACAACGAAAATATTTTTAATTATTTTATGTACTTCCCTGTTACTACGGTAGAATATTTAGTGTATCATCTCGCAAAGGACTTTACTAAATTGTTACTTAGACTGAGGCTGATAGTCTTCTTACACAGTTTTTCAAAAACTAAACTCATTAGTCGTCTTCTTTGACCTACGCTTAATAATTTCCTTAAAACTCTTATTTAAATATTTCTTTAAAATGAAATCTGTTTTAATGCGTAATATTGTAATACACTGCATTCCCTCGATTCTTTTCCGAGCCTATTTACTGGCAAACTTCCTTACCTAATTTTTAAATCTATATATACCACTTATGCGGCTATCACGTGACACTTGCATCAATTTCACAACGTCTTCAGTAAATTCTGCCTCTTTTCATCTCAAAACAATCTGTTGATAACACATTTAACCAACATTTCCTACCAATGCTGTAAGCCTCTGAACATTTTACAAATTACAACATATACTGAGAAAATCACCATAAATTTATATTTAAAAATCCATTTCGTCTTAAAACGAAAAACTATCAAGACTTCAGACTGAACAATATAATATTGTTTCTTTAATAAATGTTGTATTTCGCAGGTATTTACAACACAGTCGGATCTACTGGGTCCCTCCACAGCGATGTTAACGACTTGTTCGCTCAGCGATAGCGAAACTGATTACTCCAGTGCGTGGAGATGTCTGCTGGAGCACTCGTATCGGGTAAGCCCTCCAGGTCAGGTCCAGAATCTAGTTATCAACGGTCGAGCGACCTCTCAGCCGCAGCAGAACCAGTCCGTGAAAGTTCTTAAGACGCACCTCTTCCTCCACAAAAGAACGGACAGTAGTTATTCCATCTGCAATGTCTTACTCCACATGAAAACTTCTTTTATGAGAATGCAACGATTTTTCAGGTCGCTTTAACGTATATAAAAAAACTTCAGAGTATTGAAAACAACAACCATTCCACATTCGCCGGACGTCACCTACGAAGTGATCATCAAGCGACAAACCTAAATAACCTAACAGCCAACAACTACAAACACAATACCTCATTCTATATAAATAATTTTTTCTGCTATCATCAGTCTTTCGATTAGTTTGATGAAATCCTCCAACCCTTCCTATCTTTTGCTAACCTCTTCATCTCTATATATCCCCTACAACCCACGTCATCAATTATCTGCTTCATATATTCCAATCTCTGTCTTCCTCTACAGTTCGTACCTTCGACTGTTCCCTCCACTAACAACCCAATCAATCCAGCATGTCTCAAAATATGACCTAAGCTTCTTTCTGTAAGCTTCTTCCACAAACTTCTTTCCTCACCCATTATTTCAAAAACTCGTTCATTTCGTACTTTGTCTGTCAGGAATATTATTATAAACAGATATCAGTAGCCGGTAGAAAAGTGGTACTAAATAATCACATAAATCTAGCTATTAATCTACTGAAGCACACACTAGAAAACAGAGTAGACACACGTATAAATGTGCGAAACACGTAGCCACACTTTTCTTCCATTTATATACCTGTCTTGATGGGAATTTCTTAAACTGACTTCACTTCTGGCACAGCTTGCTGTGTAATGTGTAGAACGACAGAACGGTCTCGTGCTTTGGATTCCACTTTAAACTATAGACCCCCTCTAGGGCTAAAATCCCTAGTTGTAAAATGGGTATGTACCCATGCAAACCAAATTCAAGCCGAAAGGCTTAAAGTGGTTCAAGCAAACATACATAGCTATATGTGAATGTAATATTCTACACACAAAACAACCACATCGCGTAATCATTACCCAATCACGCACTTTCTTAATTGCCGCTAACAGTACACTCGTCTCAAAGTCACTTCAGATGGTAACGGTAGACAAATCAGTAGCGTTAACGAGCAATATCAATCCCCAAAAAAATGTAATTTTTAACTGATGGCTCTCGCTAATTTAGTGAAAATACCAAGTACGACATTCTTAACGATAAAAGCAATAAGAATCAGCTCCTAAAATAGTACTAATATAAATGTACATTGTAATTAGAAACTGAAAGTATCAACGAAAATAACTGATTTTAAAATGTTAAACAAATGACACAATTTAGTCAAATCTTAACGTTAAGAAACATTGTAGAAATATTATACGAAACCAAAATTAGGTTGATAATATGTGAAAAATAGACGAAACGTTAAACTGAAATCCATTAAGCAAACAAACATAAAGCTTTACTTTACTAGTTGTTACGTAGATTACCATTTATTCATGACGTTTTAGTACTTTAGGTTGATAATATGTGAAAAATAGATGAAACGTTAAACTGAAATCCATCAAGCAAACAAAAATAAAGCTTTACTTTACTAGTTGTTACGTAGATTACCATTTATTCATGACGTTTTAGTACTTTAGGTTGATAATATGTGAAAAATAGATGAAACGTTAAACTGAAATCCATCAAGCAAACAAAAATAAAGCTTTACTTTACTAGTTGTTACGCAGATTACCATTTATTCATGGCGTTTTAGTACTAGCCATTGATATGACTACTGTGCTCATCTCATACTGAAGTTAATGAAGAAACCGACCAGTCATATCCAAATATATGCAAAGTAGAAAGTAATTGCAATTGTTTACTAATACATCATATTCGTTACATTCAAACTGTAGTTTTCCACGCTATAAAAACATTATGACACCAACAAATTACTAAGCAAAAGATTTAGAGTTGATCGTAATCGAAACAGATACAGTAAACCAATTCTTGTACTAAATGCTGTTTCACAAATAATGTATTTGTAATACTTATGCTTCTACACTAGACTGCTCAGTCAATATCAGATGGGCTACAGTAACAATTTTTCGATTCGATGAATCGCAAGTTCGCTAATTCCTACAAAAATCATTAAACGATCTAACTACATGATTTTCCACATCCCGGATTCTTAGTCAAAAACACAGAAAAACTTTTTGATTCTAATAGAATAAATATAGCGCAAGATTCTTCCATCTTAAAGAATGTGTTACATGTAGAATTGTGTTATAAAACATTTAACTTTACTCCAATAACCAGTATCCCTGGCTACGAAAGGTTTTTGATTATGGTTTTACGCCTCGCCGACGTCAATGTCATAAGTGGCGGGAAAGGACGGGAAGTAATTCGATCATAGCCTTTTGAAGAACGCATCCCGGCATTCGACTAAAGTGATCTGGGGAAACCATAGAAAGCCCAATTCTGGCTGCCCGGACAGGGATTCGAAACGGTGTCCTCCCGAATGCGAGATTAGAGCAACTCCACTCACCCATCATGCTCGGTACTATAAAAATTATGCTTTCTATGCTTATAACTCATCTGGAAAGACACGTACACTTGAACTAATTGGAATTTGTAAAAATGTCGGAAGATAACCCCCTCCATGCAACATGGTAGATCCTAGCAGCCCTCGAATGTGTCACGGTAAAAGGCAGGAAACAGTGACATATGCCTCGGTTAGAGATTGATATTGAGATAATGCATATCACTTTTACAAATTGATATATTTTTTTTCGTTTTTCATAACTGTACTTTTAGAAACGGCGATTTAATATAGTTAAAAGTTTCCCAGTCCGAACATTCGTTGCTTTTGAAAGATTCTAGCGTTCCAGCCCAGCGAACCTCTTTATTCTACCTGACGCAGGTGAAAGCTGTTGTGCTACCATATTTCCACCGCAGCAGCGTTGGCTATGAACCCACGAGACCCAGCAGCGATCAGCATGAACCCGCGAGATCCCAGCTATCCCTGGAGGATTATCTGGACAACCACAATGACAACAGTCTCGTCCCTTGCGTTCTCGTTTATTCTCGAGGGAAATCGGGTGGCTCGCTCGTGTGGAGGCTGACTCTACGCGACCGACACAGTGCAGCGACATCATTCTCACTCATATCACACTAAGAGCTTCTTACCTTTATTTCGCAACGGTGCACATACAGGGTGTCCAGAAAAGGACTCCCTGATGTCAAAATTAAATATCTCGAAAACAAAGATCGATAGAGGAATGCAGTAAACGGTATGTTTATTGTGACAGCTGTAAGAAGTGTATACAGCAGTGTGAAATAATAGTTACAAAAGCTGCTAACAGATGGCGCTGTTCGCTGTACAGCTCATATCAGCATACATAAGTGAAATAATCGTATGAAAACAATCTTTGCAAACAATCACATCACAATGTTTTCAACCTCCTTTCACGTTTCAATGGTGGAACTGATCGCCCTGAGCTTCGGATCACTATTTAGGCATTGCGTATGGCGATTACAGCGCCATCTGTTAGCAGCTTTTGTAACTATTATTTCAAACTGCTGTATGCACTTCTTACAGCTGTCATGATAAACATACCATTTACTGCTTTCCTCTATCGATCTTTGTTTTCGAGATATTTAATTTTGAAATCAGGGAGTCCTTTTCTGGACACCCTGTATTTCGTAGATATTAGGGCTTAGTATCTTCTGAATGAAAGAAAGAAGCCTTATAGTACCACTCATAGTCTGTATCTCCGTTTTTTAGAGCCTCATGACTTCCAACCCATTTAACCTAGAAATTTGTAACAGTTTTCTTCGTATCATCTCAAATATGATTGTAAAGTAAAATTTGGAAAAAAAAATCGTGGGAATGGTAATAATTGTTTAATTGTTTATTTTAGAGTAGTTGAAGCAAAACTTTTTGTCATATTATCTTCAAGGTTGTCAAAAGAAAGCTAAGCAATTATAAAATGTTTTTGTTTTTATTTTTAACATTTGTACAAGTTTTAGGCGAAAAACGATAATAATATCTATTTTGCCCTTTATTTAAGAAGCTACTGAGCGGAAAATTCTCTCATTATTTTGAAATTATATGTAGTCTTCTAAAAGTTGTGGCCGACCAAAGCTGTAAAAGTTGTTCTCACTGTTTGTCAGCCGTGGGCAGGTAGAGGCTTCCTTCGTTGGGACAGATCTTCTATGAGGTACTATACGAACTCGAAAGCCGATGGCCTGTCTAGCCACTTTCGCAAACATGAGAGAGTTTTTGGTGCAGTCTTGTGTAACCAATGAAGTGAAATGGCGGTCTGACTTACCGAAATATTCCACAGTTATAACAACTGTAAGTTTACATTAAAAGATGACTGGGTCAATTGTCGAAGAATATTTGGTGGTTTGGTTTTAGCCAATTAGAAATAACTTAATAGTCGGAGGGAGTGTGTGACATATATGTCACATTTAAACAATCCACCCCGATCTATAATATTTTCTAATTACAGTTGTTTATTTCGAAGTAAATTATATATATATTTTAACTGCTTTACGTTTCTCAACAGCGAGGTCTTTAGAGACGGGAAAGGATGGGGGGCAGGAATGGGGGCAAGGAATGGGAAGGAATTCGGCCATGGCCTTTTGAAGGAAGCATCCCGGCATTTGCCTGGAGTGATTTGGGAAAGCATGGAAAACCCAAATCTGGATGCCCGGACGGGGATTCGAACCGCCGTCCTCCCGAATGCGAGGCGAGAACGCTAACCGTTACACCACCACGCTCGGTAAGTAAATTATAAATATTCTGTTTTATTACATTAAAAATTCCAACAAAATAATGAAGCCTTGTTCTGAAGTTAGAGAATGCATTGTTGTCGCACCCAAGAAAAGCTCGCCAGCCAGCGCAGCGCAATACACTCGTAATATAGCTACATAACATTCAGTGCAGTCCACGCAAGGCCACCGAACAGTAAAGTCATGGCATAGGTTTGTAGGCAATGAGGCAGCAGCCTCGACTGAATGATTGAGTGGTATTAAAGCGTTACATAGATTTTTGATAGTATTTAAAGAGCATTGGGAAGAATTTGTAATTTAATTTATTTTCCAAGAAGAACGTAACAAATGAAGTTAATTGGTACACTGTATTATTATTTGCACAATAATAATACCTCGTGGAAATATTTAATATATATATATATATACTTGCTGATGTCATACATTCAATTCAGCAGTTTAAATGGGAGTTGACAAATATCTCATTTCTTAGTTTGGATAAAACACGTTTGGAGTACACAAAATAAGTATTGCTGAAATTATTTTTTGGAGTATTAAAAATAATATCGGAACTACAAAACCTATGTCGTACATTAATTCAGCGAAAATTAACTATATAGTTCGTTTTCAAATAATATAAGTTTATTGTACGTGGACTGAAAACACGAAATATCTCCAAATCATGCGTTTATCTTCATATCTTATTCATATAGATTGCCACAGTCGTTTGATATTCTCAGTGAAACACTGAATAGCAAGTGTAATAAGTTTTCAACCCATATAAGAAACGAATATATAATTAAAATTGCGAAGGTCGGTTAGATCTTTCAGTAGTAGGAAGACGAAGCTGTTACGACAAGCAGAAATGCCACGATCTTTCGTATTTCTGGACAGTGACTTGTACTTGAGAAATAATAAGTAATGAAATAATCTTCCATAATTTTCGTGGCTAAACGTCCTTCCTTATTGGTGAAAAAATAATTCTAGTCACTGCACTGAATAACTGATAACTAAATGCAGTAGCGGTGTACACTAATATTAAGCCACTGAATATGGCTCTCACCTTCTTTTACATATTTTTTTCATATCCATTTAAAATACCAAAAGAAATACTGCGTTTCTACTATAATTATTTACTGTCAGACATAATAATTTATCATCATTACACTACCACGTTAAAGTTTTTTGTAAGCACACTCTCAAATTAAGCAGCTTACAATACAACTTATTAAGTGTTGGCCTAAAGAAATACACGTTTTTCCATGTATTGGTATACATTTTCTGATACTGTAAAGAAGCATTGCAGAGATTCCTTTTGTAAATACAAATGGGCTGCATTCATGTTCATGCCTATTGCTTATACTAAGTACCAGAGTTAGATTTTTGATGACTGGAAGATATTCCACTCTTTAACTGGTGCTGCAAGCTGAGTAACTAGCTACATTAGAAGATAGTAGGTGCAAATGATATTAATGAAGACTAGCTTGCTTCACAACGCTCGTGAATTGTCATCAAAGCGCGATAAAGATGCGAGTATGAAACAGCAAATTAGTCAACAGGTATCCAGTTTCAAACAATTCTTTAAAAACACGACGCAAGTACTACTTTAATACCTTAATTTATTTTTATTTAATTGCGATAGAGCGCACACATTTTTCTCCTTTACTGTACCCGCCTTATTTTGCCCTCTACAAATTTCAATTTTAAATTCATTCCGTATTTATTTTAAATTATTCCTCATTTCTCTTAGTAACTTATTCCAATCCCTGGCCCACTTATCTAGGAATGGAAATCTTCCGATATCCTGATGCCTGAACTCGAGTGCCAGCTTGTTTCGTGGTCATATTTTTTTCTTCTATGTGATGCTCCTGATTCTTACACCAACATCTTTCCTCGCCAATATACGCCTTGTAAGTGCTTTCCCATAACAGCTCTTTTATCATATCGACTACCGATTGCGTTCTTCGGTAATTTCCAGAGACAGATCTAGCAGCCCTTCTTTGTACCCCTCCAACTCAACGCAAAATGTGGGCTCCATATACCCCACAACATTCAAGCAATGGCCTGACTAAAGTATTGTAACCCAATTCCCTTACTTCTCTGGCACACCCCTCATCCCTCTCCCCAAAAAGAGAAGGATTTTGAAACATTTTCCTGCTACCTGAACAATGTGTCCTGCCCAGTTGAGTTTGTTATCAAATGTTACTGGAAGGTACTTACATTTCAAGTCTTCGACAAGCAATTCCTTCTTCACCTTATAACCGTAAGAAACATTTAGTTTTTTATCTGTGTAAGTGATAAGCAGCCTCTTCTTTGCAATTAACTTCATCCCATGTTGGCCTACCTAGCTAGATATCCAGTCCAGATCTTCCTGAAGATGTTCATAGTCTTCTCCTATTATATAGCATTAGGGTCATCTGCAAACAACCTAATTTCCGATAGTAAATCATCAACTCAATTATTCAATAGACTAACGGTTAGCAATGGTCTCAATACATTCCCTGAGGCACTCTCGATTTTCTCTTCCACTTCTTTTGCTACTGCTCTTTCGTACTCTGACTTTTTCTGTCTATCTTTCAAGGATTATTCTACCCTGCAAATCACATTTTCATCCAGTCCAATAGTTTTTAACTTATTTACTGCCGTTTTATGCCTCGGTATGTCAAATAACTTTGAGAGATCTAGTGCTACACTATCCATATGTGTAGGATAGTAAGTAAACTGAGTGAAATAACTTGATGAGTCAACCATTTACCTCCTATTTGTTTTATCAAACATAAAATCGAAAAGGAGAGCACGCAGTTACATCATGAGACTTGTTGCACCAGCGTCAACAATTGAAACATTATCTGTTTCCATGGATTGACTCCTCCAATTGATTGACGTCAACTTCGTTTCCAGGGTTCGATTCCCTTTCATTGTCGGCAGGCTATAAATAGAGTCCTGCCACGCGGCCTTACCTTAGTGTAAACCTGGGTACGACGCGGACACCCTTCGGTTAGTCTGCTGACATGGCTCCTCTTCAGCTAACAACGAGGTAAGCACGGGCACAAGATGTCAATCTATTCTGGGAATGCATGTTAATTTTGCAACTATATTGTTAGGTATGAATAGCTGCAAATGTGAAATTTCGTAAGGTGTTTTATTTTCAGTTCACTTAAATTCTGATTAATATTTTTCCCCAATGGCTGTCATCTTGTTCCAGAACTTAAACAAATAATTCTTCTAATACTGCTAGTATTCATACTTTGGCGATGGTAAAACTCAGCATTTGTACAAAAGAAGGAAAACAAAAACAGTAGTAGAAACAGTAATAGATAAAATTAACGGTACATAACAGAAGTTCATCCAGGAACGATGCGAGAAAAATTATCTTGCACCGTTAATCATAATCTCACAAAAACCATTATCACAAACGGAAAATAAATTTTAGGCTCAGTTAAATCTAGTGAAGAAAGTAGATTCATACATAAATGGCTTTTAAGCTTAGCTTATCGGTTACAATTACAATATCTTCGAACTTAACCCCATCTTGCTTTCTTTATCCGAAATAAAATGCATATTTGACACTTCTTTGTTTCTTATTAATTACTTCTGGATAAATTGTTTCAATTCCACAGCTTCACCAATATATATATATATATAAAAATACTCAATACTCAAGGCAATGTTTTCAGTCACGTAAATTCTTTTATAGAAATAAACTACTACCATTACAACCATTACTTTTGCAGCTTTCATTGCTGCTTCAATATCATAAGAACATTTCTCCATTTTTTTAATTAAATTGTGTACATCTGAAGCCCATATAAACAATCCAGTACATAGTCTTCTCCCGGTTGTCTATTTGCTGCCAAAGATTCTCACAAAATATTCCATTAATATACAATATTGATAGATTACAGTATACATTATGAAACCATTTTCTATATTTATACGCCGGCCGGAGGCATGGCCGCAGCTGGATCATTTATTACGTAAATACATTTCACGCGGATTGCCTTTTCGTCAACACCCGGGATCGGTAAGGTGTTTTAGTTTGATCATAACTTACCTTAACCATTGCTTTCCGTAACCTGTTTGATGTTAATATTTTGCTGGTTTACCAGTAGTTGACACTATGAGTATTTTATACCGCCATACAATCTTGTTGTACCTGAAGTTCTTAAGTATATACAAGTAAATAGATTTGAAATCACATTGGTGCTAAAAAAAATATTGTACAGTTAACTCTCTTTTAATATAACGCATTCGGCTTCTCTTAGACAATACAGCCAGCTTACGTGTGATTTCGATTCATCCACTTTTTCCAGATATATATATATATATTATTTTTCTAGTAATTATAGACACCACAGGTCGAACACTGCAGTCACACACGGCACTTAATCACCCATGTCCTCGGCCGGACTCGAATAGGCGACCTTCGGCAAGCGGAGTCAGTATCAGCCGCTAAGCTACCGAGGCTGGCGTGCAGTTTACTTACTTCCTGATTCCTCTTATTTACCTTGTTCACGCAGACAATGTTATAGGCAAAATGTATTTAAAAATGCAGTAAATTTGTGGTTGTGGTTTCTATTAAACTGTGGTAATCGTTACTGCTTCATGAACGTACGTTTTCCTTTCGGCAATAATGCGCTGTGAATACGAAACAAAGGCAGGATTTAAATCTTCTCTTTTTTTTGTGGTGGGGAGGAAAGAAAATACCGGCTGTAGGGTCCTGGTGGTCGCGGCCCATTCCCTCCGTCAGTGGAGCTCGGAATTAATCGCCCTGCTCCTCCGCGTGGCTTTCCCGGTGATAACACCCTCCTCCATTCTGCAGGCCGGCTTTATAAAACGCCGAGCCGGCGGCGTTATTTGGCTTACGGCGACGTAAAAATTAATATCCGCCTCGTAAATCAGGCAGTTAGCGTTAGGGAGGGTCCTATCGCGACAGGTCGGTGGAGACACATTCCCGCGCTGCGTTGAGGGCCCACTTTTCTTACGCGGGCGCCGATAATGTGGTCGCCAATTGCCGTCGCCACAGCCTAATCGACCAGCGGCCACTGTGCACCCGAGATGACCCCCCCCCCTCCTCCCCCGGCCGGACGACATTAGCCTAATGCATCGATAAGCGCGGGCCGGGCACCTGCAACCTGATTACGTCATCAATTCCCCCGCGGCACCGCAGTTCCAGAAAAAACCACCCACTCTACAGACTAGGCGTGGAAACAGTTCCTTTTGCACCACTGGTCCACAGAGATTTACGAAGTGCGGGTATTAATTATCTATCACGCATTAATTATATAGGTTCCCATGGTCAACTGATGTATCAGCTTAGGTGAGAATTAGATTTGTGTCACACTTGAGGTAAATATTTGAAGGAAATTGAACTAAAGGTATCGATATTTTTCTTTTAGTACGGAAACTGTTTTTTCTATGGTTGTCGTGCTGGAGTTGTTGGAGATTTTACGAAATTGTTGAACAAACTGAAATCATGTGGAGTGTGGTCTTGCAAAAACTAATAAGACTACTATTATACATGAGAAAAGTCAGGAAAAATTATATTAATCTGTTAGTGATAATGTATGAAGTGCTTTTACAAATTGTTAAAAACTATAGGAACTGTGGATTGTGTTGTTAATGGTGTGAATGAATGTTTTAATACAGGAACAAAGGTTGATACTAATGAAAAGGGAAGTACTAATCTATATTAAATTCAAATTGTGTAAATGTATATAAATAATAATAATTTTAGACCTTTCACCGATATAATTTTATATGGTGTTATAATAGTTGGTACTATATCTTACATCTATTTACAAAAGCCATATACGGTCGGTAATTGAAAGATGGATTAGTGATACATAACACCCTGTCGAATAACAACTTAAATCAAGAAATAAGGAGAAATAAGGCCAATTTTTTCAGGAACTCACTCTCTGTAAATTTTTCTCGTATTCTTCAAGATATAATCCGTCAAATGATGTATTCGAAGTCGATATCAAGTAAACTTTTCAACTTCAAAACTGAAAAATGGATCACACTTCCAACTAAACAAAAAACGACTGTTCAACTTCTTTGTACTCAATCAGAGGAAAACTACTTTTTCTTTATTTAATTTATTGAAATTCATCAATAATATTTTCTACTACATTTATAGCATTTGAAGAACGGAAGGACAAAGCAATCTTTAACAAACAGACAAATGTCCTTGTTTTTTCTTCCCTGAATTTAATCGATTGTCTCTTATAGTTAATATAATACTTGTTTGTCCAATTTCTAGATACTTCATGTTTAAATAATGTTTAAAAATCTTACCAAATCCAGTCTTAATATTTCCGTAATTCAAGCTCCGTCCTCACTCTTTTCACTACTTTCTCTAAAACCAAGATCGCTGCAGAAAGAAATTTTTTCATTCACCATAGATTTTCCTTTTATTTTTGTAACATATTTTCATAACAGTTAAAATAATTAGCCAAGTTACTTTTTTTATTTTATGAAAGTTGCTTACACTTTAGGACCGAACCCTTAGAATGCATAGGACAAACCTGAGCCTAGATGATTCATGGACTTGGTAATGGGAGTTTTAGTTTCATCTTAACACATTATATGAAATACAAGTGAAAGCCGCTTTAACCGTGTGCATCCGTATAGAAGGTTAGAAAATTTCCTCCATCATGAATTCCAGAAGAGTAGGAAGTACTTTTAACACTCTACTTATCATTAAGGATGTAATATTTTGTTTGAAGGATTTATATAAATCTTCAAGTGCTTTTGGAATATCTGACTGAGATAAATGTCACTTCTTTTGCCGCTAAATTTTCATATTTTATTTTTTCTGTACTATCTGCCCTTCTCTAATTTGTTACAAAGTTAAGGACTGGAATGACTGAAATTATTCTATGACAATGAACTACTATTTGGTCATGGCGTGCAAATCTAAAATTTCCATGTTACCAATTTTTATCAGGTCAACAGAATTTTTTCCAGAGCAATCACAACACAAGGAGGGTTATTTTTTGCTGTCATTAAAAGGCTGGTGGTAAAGAAATGTTGTAGTCATGAAGTTCCAAAACAGTTGAACCGTAGCTGTGTGATTTGGAATGCAACTTAAGACCTACGATTTTAGTCTCCTAGCAAATAAAAGGAAGTCAGGAACATGGATTTTTTGTCACTTTCACCATCTACGCTGCGTTCCACCGCGCCTCCCGTACCGCTGCCCCCACCACGTACGTGACCATGACGTGACGTCAGTGGCAACTGATAACTGGTGATGGTCGTATAACTGCAGTCACTACAGGACCTCGACACTTTGCCAGAACATGAAGCAGGAAATCAAACTGATGCTCTTCCCCGATGGGAGCAACGAGAAAGTTTTTATACACACACTTTTTACAATCTGAAGGCCTTTCCAGAAAGTTTTGCGGTGGGTTAACATCCTTCTGTAGGATACGCAAGAGGCATATTAGGCTTAGATGTATGATGCTGTTCAGTTGCTTCCAACTGTATATCTAATGTTGTTGCAAATGTATAAATCATTTTGAGCGTTGCACCGTAGTGTGTACAAAACAGAACGCGAAATCCAGCGATGGCATGTTATAACTACTTTTGTCGGAAGGCGTCAAAGGTGCCTCTAGGTTGGATGACCCCATCCGAAATACTATTCTTCTTCATAGTCGTATTCATTACTCTGCGCTATGGACAAATTTCGTAAGTTAATCGAATCTGGATCGGTAATTGTGTGTACGCGCCCTTTCCTTCCCAGCTGACCTTGTTCCGGATGGTACGAACCTTATGCTCTACCTCGAGTCGAAACAGGTAGCATCTAATCTAGTCTTACACTTTCACAGCCTCAGTCACAGGGAAAAATCAATGATTTTCGAAAACTTTCACAAATTACACAGCGAAATAGAAATGTACAAAAGATAACAACGGTTTTATTTTTTAATACCTGTTCGGCGATACCACACTAGATGTGGTACATAAAAAAAATTAATGCCTCTGTGTGTGTGTTCTTTAGTATATCATTTATTTAAGAAAATAATTGCTTTCGATGTGTTTTGCTGTGAACAAAACTCTTCTTCTTTTAATATCTTATCAAAAATAACGGAAAGTCAACGCAGTTACGCGGCTGACCTACGTAACGGATGGTAGAAGGGTGGGTGGATGGAAGAAATTGAAATGTTTCCGATTTTGATATTTGGTTACACAGCCCGAACACACGATAGCCATTTTCTTTAGTTCCTTACAGATGATATTTTCTGAAACATAGACGGCAACTCTAGGCACTAATAATTCGACGTAGTGCTATCCGAAAAGCGTAAAAACTTTGACATCGTCAGCATAAGCCATCGTGAATAAATGTCGAACATTACAACCGAAATATGTAGCTTTTTAGATTAATCTAAAATGTGGCCTAAATGGATGGCACCTTCTCCTTTGTGGAACGAAAAAGATAATTGAAGGACTGAAGGAAACGAGTCTATGTGATGAGTGAAGAACACTTTTCCTCCATGCACGCTAACCGATACTTAATTCTGTGACAAATGTCGCTGGTGTGGGTGGCTCCTGTTTTGCCGGTCGGTGAGTTATGCGCTGCCCGGCTGGCACACTTGACCGGAACACGGTGATCTGCTGGTAACGGCGACCCGCGATAAAAACCATCCCACCAGCCACTCGCCATGAGATAAGTGCTGCCGCAGACCACGATTAACCCTCACGGGGACGAGTTATGAGCGCCGGCCACGTCGAGAGGGCCATCTGTCAAGGCGCACCACCACTGCCCGCGACGCAGCCCGTAATGGTCGTACGAGAAGTATCCAGGGGCAAATGTCGCTCTTGTACAGGTCACCGAGATCTTTTTTTCCAGCGACTGGAGCTGAAAGAGCTCTGTGCCTATTTTCAATACCACAGCGACGGACCGTAGCTGGCATCGCCATCTGCAGGTTCCATTTTTTTCACAACGCGAGGAATGTGACTGTAATTGCATGGAGTCTAGGGAGATTTTCAGGACGCTCAACTTAAATCATTTTTTTTTTTCAAAGGAATCTTGGTAAGTAAGTAAGATTTTCATACACTACGTGGTACCTCAGACGGAAAATCTGTGATTGACACATTTTCATGTTAGGTTGCGGGCTCTACTTCACTGCTCTCCTGCAACGCTGCTGAGACTATAGTTCAGTTCTAATCTGTATATACAAAGATGGATGTATGTATGTTTCTTGGTTTGTTTGTTCTTCATATAAATCCACAGTTTTCATCCGATCACGATGAAACTTTGCACACTTATCCTTTGAAACAAGGAAAAAAATACTGTATACATTTGGTTGCAAAATTATCTGTATAAGTAATACATGTTGTCTTATAATTTAGAAAAATTACTGAACGGCGAAAGACAGACGCATTGGATGTCTAGGTCTCTGTACTGCCTTTCGATTCAGCGGTCAGGTAGCTCAGTATTTAAAGCGCTTGCCTACTGATGCTTGGATCGTGGTTTTTGGTTCCAATCTCCGTGAAGGCAAAGATTTTTAAAAATTGTTTTTGATCGTAAGAGTCACGCCTGGACCGTTGGTTATTCGGATTATTTAGTATAGATATAGATTTTCTCTGTCATATTACTTGGTGTCTGCTTAAATGTTTCTGGCATCAGTTTATTTTGCCTTCTTTTTTTACATGCCTTGCGGGCGTATACTGGCATAAGTTGTAGCTCTAGCAGATCACGAACAGCTAAAGTTATAAGAACCCTATACTCGGATGCTCATGCTGAAGAAAGAAGAAAAGACCAAGCTGAAAAAAAGCTGAACTTAGTTAAACCCCACCCCCCACCCCCCGCCCCACATCCCCTCACCTTCGTTTGTTTTTCTGTTTTTAAATATGTTGGAAATTGATTCTCTTCAAGAGACAGGTTCGACGGTACAATGATATAGTGTTGGATTTCCTGTCATATTATGCCAACTCAGTATGTTTGGGACCAATCCTTCATTACCATCAACTTTCTATATTCAATTCTAGCAAAGGAATTCTTAATCCACGCGTGCGAAGTCGCCGGTA
The DNA here is from genome assembly GCA_031002005.1 of Vandiemenella viatica. NCBI lineage: Eukaryota > Metazoa > Arthropoda > Insecta > Orthoptera > Morabidae > Vandiemenella > Vandiemenella viatica. The sequence goes on from JARYHS010009186.1 coordinate 161,608,850, forward strand.
TCAGCTAGTCATATATATTATGGGAACATTATAACTAACTTAGCAGAATGTTGGCTCCATCTTCCTGAAGGAACCATACTAAGCCCGTGTGTCATAGGTAGAACGGCTTTCCTCAGGGGCCTACATTTTAACGCAGAATCCGAACTATAGAACGTCCTGGAGAAGCTCGTATGATCAGTCATAACTGTTAAAAATTCCTGGTCCTCCCAGAGATTTGAAGCTGGGACTGGAGACCGAACTTTTGAAAGAAAGTACCTTAACCGGTCTTATGAACAATTTTCATGTTAATTCTTAACGTCTTTCTATGACACTATATTTCAAACACTTAAATTTTACTTCTTTATGGTATTGATTAGAACAAATACCATTGATATAAATTGATTTGTGTTCATTGAATGCAGACTTAGAATGTAGTTTCCCACTAATACTATATCAAATAAGAAAATTAAAAGATTTCTCTTTTTATGTAAGCTTTTTATTGTTCGTGCTACTGTGCCTCCATGATCATTATGGCCACGGCCATCATTTGTGATTTTACTGACTAAATAGAGCAGAAATTACTAACGCCCAGTGTATTCCAAACACTGAAGCAAAGATATAGATGAGTGTGGCAGTAATACTTGGCATCGGCTGAGTACATTTACGAACAGCAAAAAACTAATGTTACCGGTCATTAAAGAATTCTCTCTAGTTATAATTCTCTGTTTTTATAAATAAAGCCAGTGTTATCTGAACGCTTTTTGCTGTTCAGTTTAACGGTCTCGTGGCTCAATGGTTAAGGTCTTTGAGTGGAGACCAAAAGTCCCTGGTTCGAATCCCTGTTTTAGCGGAGATTTTAAAAGGCCCTTAACCTGACCTTCATCTGTGGCACAGCTTGTCGTGTAATACGAAGTATACCACAATGCTTTTGGGATTCCACGTTAAACTGTATATCCCCAGCACCTGGTAGGATAACCAGGTTAGGTTAAGGTAGCCACGGCAGAGGCGCGTTTGTGGCAATTCGAAACGCTAATAATCGGCGGCCCAACCCTTTGGGAATATCCCGGCCAGCAAAGCCATACGAAATTATAATTATTATTAACAATCTATATAAAAAAAAACTACACACAATTTTCAACTGCTTGAAAAATATCGAAACTCAACATTTTTATCTGAATCATAAAATTTAGCACTTTCAACATGTTTAAATTAGTTTTGTATAATATTTTATCGTCCCCATGAAACTTTCGTCTATGTTGAATAAATTGTTTGAGATTATTTTTTAAATAAGAAATTAACAACCATAGTTATGTTTAATCTGTACTGTCCTATCGATAGCGGAGTCATGACACAATAGGAAAGCGCCTCCTATTAGAAGTCCAGTTGGAATACAGGAGATTTACAGGTATTTACTGCTCCTGAAAAAGTTTTAATTAGTGAAAATACTATCTTCAGTTATGCGATATACGTTAACATCGTCCGTGCTTCGAAATTTCTGTATGTAGATCCGCTTTTCTAGATTTTTATCGCAGTTTAGTAACAAGTCTTTTCTTAGGAACACCTTATGCGGTACGGATACAATTAATTTAAAATCACTTTAAACACAGAAGTAATGACGTCTTGTAATCGCTCGGTTGCTTAAACTACGATCACTTTATGGACTTTTCCCGATTTTGATATAAGGGGTAAGGTAACATTCTATGATCAAGTCTTCATCACGTATCGGATTCTAACAGAAAATACATTCCACTTTGTTTCCATTGTGGAGCTTTACGTGGATTTTAATTGCTTTATCACGATTTGTTCAATTTCGTAGCCTCTGATTGTGTTTTCATAAGAGATATAATAAACTATGTTTTTCGACTAAAATCTAGGAAATTTAATTTTGGGTAGTTTGTTAGTTTGAAAAAAATTGTTGATAAATCAGCGACAAGCCGAGATTTGATTCCAGATTGTAACTTAACAATTTCTTTTGCGGCAAAAGTTCAGTATGATCAAATTATTTCATTATTTTTGAACGGATTACAATTTTCTCTTCATCTACATTTGTTACCGCATTCAAATTAGGTCTAAGAGCCTTGAAATAAATACTGTAAATGTTTAAAAATATTTCCGTGCAATTTTAATTAGTCTCTGCAAATACTACATAGTAAGTAATTAAATGAACACTGTCTTATTGGTTTGGCCCAGCTGTTTCAGTAATATTCTTTCACTATTCCCGTTCGATTGTGAGTCCACGGTCAGCATATTATGTCAGATCAGTCATTTGGTAGCGTGCTTGTCACATTTGCTATATGTAGTAATTTCTCCAGTTTAATTATGCTACTTCAAGCGCATAATAAGATATTCTGGATACTGTCGTATGATGTAACATTCAGGTTCAACGATTTGTTAAAAGTGAAGTCGAATGCATTTCTATAAAATATAATTTATATCACAACAATATTTTCGAAGATCAAGAAGAACATCTTAACGAAAGTATAAATCGTCTTCTGATAGCTGTCAACTGTAATAAACGGATTAACAAAAGGATGACCCATCTATCGATCTTAATCAACGAGTCATTTTTTATATCAAATAACGAGGCATGGTTACTGTGGAGAATTGCTACATAGTTAAATTCGCAGTGATCCGTGCCTCAATTTAAAGAGTTATGTTAAATGCACTTGACCGTAAAAATGTTTTACTGTTGGGCGAATTGAACACTAACTCCGTTCGGTAAACCATTGACTGAAACTATGATCAGTGATATGAAATCTGTGTTTACGGCCTCTTTTATCAACAAGTCAAGAGAATGTCATAACCTCAATAGGATTTCTCGCAGTTGCTTCCTGGTGGTAACCTTGATACTGAAGATAAGATTTTAATTATGTATAGAACTATATCAAAGTTTTAATTAATTGGAATATTGCCTCTAATAGTTTATGTTCTGAGCTGTGTACACCTGAAACGATATGAACATATAAGGATACGAAAGGGACGAAGTGTTTCTTTGCCTTTGCTGGCTCTGTCGTGTGTGATGTTCTCCTCCTCTTTTGGCCGGCACTCTCACTCCTCACCCCTGCACGTCTCTGGATGATGTTTCAAGCCATTATCGCAGCCACCACCTTCTCAGCACCCCCACTCTCCCCCTGAGAAACAAACCTGCCTTCTTCTAATGGCGGACTGTCGTCTAAAGTGAGAAAGGAGCCTCTCACAACCCCACCCTGATTCAAGGTCCCACGTGAGTTACGTTTAAACTGTATAAAAAACATGGTAGTGCTTTCTTATTTTATGCAGTCGAATTGAAAGTAAATATTGTAAGAACTAAGAAACACGTGCGCTGTCACCGATTTTACGTCAGCACACATGAAGAGTATCGATGGATGATATTCTAAGACGTATCACCTTAATAAGACTCTACTGTAAGGAATATGTAACATCCATCGAAAGAGACAAAAAATTAGCATTGTCAATTACTAGGTACTTTTGCGCGGTAAGGGTTTCCTATAAAGCTTTAATTTCAAACTAAATTCACAAAACATGTAAAAACTTTTTTTAAGTTGCTGATTATATAAGCAACCAAAAAATAAACGTTAAAAAAAGTTATTACGTGTCTTACAAAAGTTTTGTGGAAATTGTAAGAGAAGTGTTTTCACGAAATATTTATTACCGGATTAATGAAATTCTTCACTGACCGATACATGTGACTGTTCTCATTACATTTTTCATTTCCAGTTTCTTAAATCATTTCCTCTATGAATAGCATCCATTCATTTCCTTGTATTCCTCAATATTCTTTCAATGTACACCGGGATTTCTTCTGCGATCCTCACCGGAATACAAGCTACATTATACTTTATAATACGGCGTATTTTAATACCCCTTGTTCTTCTTCCTTCTTTAACTCCAAATTATTCAAGTCTTTCCATTACTTCCTCAAAAACTCTCCAGATTTTTTCGATTCTCATTGGTAATCCCTACTTGTTATGGATAAGTTCCTTCTTGGTTTCTCAGTTACAGTTCCAATTGATGAGATTTAATATCTCAATTTTATTAAATATTAGCAATAGTCTCCTAATGGTTAAAATTCTCGTCAATAAGGCATACTGTTCCAAACATTAACTTAATTTTCGTTGTTCTTCTTCTGACTAGTATTCTTCTAAAAACAAGAATTTTTCGTAATTGTGACAATAGCTGACAATGTCCCCAATCCCCTCACTATAGTGCTTTACCACTTAGCATTCGCTTTACATACTTGGTTTTTGCACTATTCTTCCAACCATCTGGTAAACTAGCTTGATGTATTTTTGCAAAGACTCTAAGATGTAAGTCACTGTGGTGAGCAAATTTATGCTTTCGTTAACTCAACATCTAATTTCACGTAAGATGTCTCTTTCACTCTTGACTATTACTAGTCACTTTTCATTTAAATCTGTTGACCGTTCAAATAAATTTATTTTCTCCAGCGCTGCCCGAAGTGTTCAAACTATTTTCCTCAGCTTGCGAACCCCTTTGTTTTGTTCTTTTTTTGTTTCTTCTAATTTTTGCAACATATCCATCGCCATGTACTCTACAGCGTTGCTTTTAACTTCACCAATACCGTCTTAACCGCTTTTTTGTTCCATTTTCCGCAGTCCTTTGTTTTCCTCGTAAACCCTGCTTACTCGTCATATAATTATAAATAAATTTGTAATTACATTAATTCACCATCCAAGTGATTGTTTTTCTTTAACTCCGGCATATTTTCCTAAATTTTAATCAGTTTTACAACTCATCAACACAATATCTACTCTCGTATCAGAAATTTTGTTTTCGTAACTGTACAAAATCCGCTAAGAACCGTTCTCGAGGCAACGCTGAAACAAGCACCAAATTCACATTCTCACTATTATTATAAAAAACTTTTCCTTTAATCGGAATCTAAAGATCTCTGTCCTCAATAGCTCTCGTCATAAGTCAGGATTCTGCAATATTACATTCTTCCGTCTTCTTACTTTCCAATAACTCCATACAAACAAACCGTAAAATATTCTCTTTTAAATCCTAAAAATGTGTTCTTAGCACTTAAAGTCTTAAATTACTTCTTATCGTTTAAAAGCAACTGAAATACACTTTCTGACGAAATAAATACCTTGGCTCCATTCAATTCCTTTTTCTTTTCTTTTTTTAATGTACTAATACTAACGATTTTCAATTTATTTTCGATATGCCCTCACTAACACTTTAACTTTTTTATAATTGCTTCATCAACTTTGAAATTAATTCAAACACATTCATTATTTATTTTATCCCATTTCTTACTACTTCAAAAACCCAACTTCATTCTCTGTCTCTCTCTCTCTCTCTCTGACTTCCGGATATACCCAATTCCAACGCTGCTACTCCACGTCAGCAGTAATACTACTGCTCTCCTAAAATTTGACAACTATTAATCCCATGCCTTTGTTGAACTAGGACCCTTATATTTGTCACCCACATTGATTATCCAGAAATTTACCTGCAGATATATTATTTCTTTACAAAATTACTCATTTGGTTATTTTGCGAAACTATAAAGATTGCTATAGTTTTCTTGTAATCTTAATAGGCTAGATATCATTATAAATTATGAAATTTATGATTAGTAGTTTCTGAAATAAAGATATAAATGGTATTTTCTACGGTTTATTGCCAAAAGCTTCAAAAATCGTGGAATCAAAAGGAAAAATCGAGAGTCAGCAGGTGGCAAGCTTCAACCCCTCCCCTCTCCCCCATCCCGATAAACATCCTGCAATTATTTTCATCCCACGTGAACTTTCGAAATTGTTTTGTTATACTTGTTTTATACGAGGGACGGACCTTCCAGGAGTCGGACACTTCACCGTAAGATCAAATTGATGCGCTTTCCTGGAGAGAGACCGGCGAATATATTATACAGTGGATATACCTCCATTCATTCACCTCCATTTTTGTTGGTTTGAGTATACCACTACTTGTGGAAGGGTGTAAATTTTCCAGGTCGACTGGCACAAGTTGCTGTAAGTCATAAATTGACATATTTTAATGAAGTCTACAGATGCTATTTAGTTTAAGAAGTTAGAAATAATTAAAAAAGCAACAGAGATGAGAGTATATACTAACACACTCTCCATACGGGAGCTCCAGCTCTTACGTTAGTTCAGGTAATGTTTTTGTTGACTGTATCTGTAAAGTATCAGATAGCACTGCAATTTACCTGCAGAGTTCATTGTGGTGGACATGATTTGTAAATAACATTAATCGAAATCAAACGCAAATCATTTAATTTTCAGGGAAACTGATTTTAAACAAAATGATTATAGTAAATTTTTTAATGTATGTATTATTTGTAATTTCACAAAAATGTACACATTGAAAGCAATTGATTAAAAATTTCCATTCAACTGTAGTGAAACAAGAAGCCAAAAATGGATTAACTGTATATCCATCACTTATTATTAAGAAAAACCTTTTGACGATTGTAATTTTAATGAGTGGCCTTACTTGATACGTAATTACAAAAGCCAGCGGCATTTCTAAATCATATTATTTTGATTTTTAGCAACATTAGGGCTTATAATTAATGCATTTATCTAAAATTGAATAAATGAAATTTAATCTTTAACTACCAAGTTCAAAAAATCACCTAATATAATAGAAAAACACTTCAATGGACTAAATCGTTATAAATGTCATCAAACCATGAAATTTTACCTACTGTTCAAATGGAAGAATTCACAAACTGAACAATCTGACCGAAATTTAACATTCAGTTAAGCGGTTTCAATAGAAGACTGGTCTTCTGCCCTTTACTGTTGCATTTTATGTACATAGTCTGACGTTGGTCGTGATATCCCGGAAGGGATTGGTCACAGAGTGACAAAGTATTAGATTCAACACGCATGCTAACTTAATCCGGTAATCCTAACGTGTATAGAGGACCTATAGTTTAACGTAAAATCCGAACGATGGAATTTTTCTGGCGTACTTCAGACAAAGAAAGCATTGCCAAAGATGAAGGTAGGGTTAAACGCCTCTGAAAATCCAACCAGAGATCGGATTTTAGTTCGGAGACCTTCCAACCCTAGTCAGACGCCTTAACCACTGAGCCACCAGAACGTTCGTGTTAATTACTAAGGATGAATTTAAAAAAAAAACTAAAATACGGAAATGAAATACATCGACATTATATAAATAACAAAACATTCAATAATAGTTCTAAAACTACAACAATTTTGTATTTTTTTTTATTTATTTAAGTCGTTTATTGCTGTAAATTGTTATAGCAAAGACACAACACACATTACGCTGAAAATTGTGAATACGACTCGTTGCAGTCCTGTAATCTGATCACACCTAATGAAGCTGGTAGACGTGTTCTGCTAGAGCCCTATCTGCTGAATTGAGTATGACGGGTAGTAATGGAATTTTCATCAGCGCAATCGGCTTGCGACTCGAGTGCTTCTAAGAGTATCCTAAAAAAAAAATTAAAAAATGAATGTGTGAATATAAATTTCAGATTTTCATTTAAACTCCGGGTACTATCAGATCAAATTTCTAAAAGTAGTCACATCGTATTTTTCATAACAAAGTTTTTGTGATGGCTCTTAAACAAAACGAAAATCAAGTCTAAATGACAGTGAACCAGATTAATCACGTTAAGGTACAGCTGTGAAATAGAAGCATATATGTGTAAAATATATTCCGCACTGGGCTTAAACAAACATGTATAACCACTTACAACCGCCAAAAATTACCAGATAGTTTCAACTAGTCAGAAGCTTTTTGTTTCAAATTAAATTCACACTCTCACTACCCGCGAGTATTTTGCTAACGGTATGGACATGTAGCACACCACCAATGAAATGTATTGTGCCGGCAAACAAAAAACTGAAGAAAACAGAGCAAATAGCGGTCCAGCCATCGAGCGGTGCATCCCATGGAGATTTCACTGCAACCAAATGCCGGTAAAGCATCCATTCGTTCAACTCAGATTCAGTTCACGGAAGTTAATGAAAATACTAAAAAAATCTTTTCACGAAATTACTGTTTGTTAGTGTAATAGAGACCAATAGATTATTAATTGATATAACTTTCACAGTGTTGTCTCCATTTTTTTTTTTTTTTTTTTCACCAACAGAACTTAGTTTTGAACATCTTAGACTAGGTTAAATATAAATTTATAAAACAATAATTTTTCTTTTGTTTCAAACAGCTGTGTTTGTTATAATTCATACGGTGAGAGACCGTGATGTTTCTTCAATTTAATAAAAAAAAAATCCACACATCTGTACTTGGACGAAGATGCAAATTGAGATTACGTGCATGTTTTTAATAAGGCCAGATATAAAGATTATATCACGAGGAAATCATAACTCTTTACTTTGGATATTAGGTCATACTGTGTATAACACTGAAAACAAAAACTCCGAGGACCTTGAAGATTATTTAGCCACCCTCAAAATTACACTATAGAATCTGAAAAAATCACAGAAGTAAAACATCTCTTCGGATCTTATCTAGTTTGACTTCTCCCACACAACAATTTTAACTTGTTTTTACAAGTTTACTTTCATGATCAGCAATATACACTATATCTTGTCACTTAAATCATATAATCGTTTCAACAAATTGATCTAAAAGTAGATAGTAAAAAAAAGGAGATGAAACGTTTAATTCGCTCTTCTCGAAAGAACCACTATTCCCTAGATCTTAATTCTTTTATATTTATGAAACAACACAGCAGAAAAACTGCGTTGCGAGATGTTTCGTATTTTTCATAGTAACTTGAATAAACTGGAAACTATGAGAAAGCCAAAGTATTTCCAAGATTTCAGTAATATTATGCTTAAAAAAGAAAAACGGCTGGGTGTAAGTTGTTTGAGAAAAGTATTTTGTGTGTTAATTCAACTAACATACTTTAAATGTAAATCAACGTGAAGGCAGTCTGACTGCGAGGCCGCACAGGAATTGTGTCAGCTGGTAATCCCGCGCGCCGGAGTAGGAACTAAATATCCTGGCAGCGTCCGCGTTGCCCTTTTTTCCTTCCGGCGTCGTCTCCTGGTCCAGGATTTACGCTGACGACCCAGTTTCGTATTCGCTGGCGCTATCTGTGCCGGAGCGCCGCAATTACGCGCTACGTGAACAGTGGTCAAGAGCTGCTCGCCTGTCCAAACTCTGAGCAACTGCCGCACCGGGTGAAGCCCTAGGTGTTATATAAAAAAAATAAAACAAAACATTAACTCGTTTCTCGATTGCTCTACCCGCAGACTTCCCTCTTATTGATGACTCTATCCATCTGTTCATTCTTTCATGTCATCTAATTCCTCGGCGCTCATAGAATAGACGGAAGAAAATCAGATAAACATAACCTTGGCGATGTACAATGCTTACCAATTGAGGTTCGTGTGGTCGTAATGACCTGGTGACAGTGTTTTTATTGGCTGCGCAAGCCTCCCCTATCGTAACAGCCTTAACCTAACCCGGTAATACTAATAGAAGTAGGGGCCCTACAGTTTAACGTGGAATCCAAATTACGGAAACTTTCTGGCGTACTTCACGTTACACTGCAAGCTGTGCCAGTGTTGAAGGTCGAATTTAAGGGATTTTTAAAATCGGAACCGAGACTGGGATTCGAAGCGGGGAACTTTCAGTCTCCAGTCAGACGTTTTATACATTGATCCACGAGACTGCTACTCTTACTGTTGAATTCAACATGCGTTTATGTTAGCTGCTAGACACCTTGCCCGAATAATAAGGTAACATAAGTGAAATAGTCGGTGAATTGATACCTCCGTAATGTTGAATGTGTTCTCTACCCGCTTGGTTGTATTACGTAAGCCCTTTCCGCTGGCTCAGGTGGTTTCGGCATTGTATGTTCTTTGCACCTTCTAAGCGGGTTAGCTGGGTCAAGACGAGTTGGTGGAAGAAATTTTCGTGAGTAGGACAGGCAGGGTAGGATAATTTGTAACTAACTACCAGTTTGTTCGTTAAATCCAAACATCTTCGCAATGTGTAGGAGTGAGGGCATGCTACACTGTTGATGATTTGCTCGCAGATGTGGTTATTTAGCTTGGCGTCTACTCCTGGGTGTATTTCGGAATAATAGGGCTGAATGAGCCGGCACTGCGCTTTATCGTCTCCGTTCCCTCATCTTTTATTCATTCACAACGCAAACAAAACATTACACATAACACACATACATCACTGTTTTCCTCACAGATAACTCGTCCCAGTAACTCGTCCATGGATTTCCGGGATAGGCGAAGGGAAGCCACCCTAGATAATTTCCGGACGTGTACTGTCATAAGAAAGCAATTCCCTCCAGGTTAGTAATGGAGATAAATGTCACCAGCATTATCTTAACATTACAAGATTCTTTTACTGGTCGCCATTTTCTATTTTCTTCTATGCTACAGAGATAATGTTCCTGATGAATGTACGAGGTGCGTGAGAAAAGTAGAGAAATTGGTAACACTGTGAGTGATCTGGCAACGCTGTGTCTACCGGACTGTGCTAGACCGATTTGTTCATTTCTTCCACATGCTCAGTCCGAGATTCAACTCCGTTCAGCCAACATATTATTTTTGACAGCGTCATCAGGTGAAGTTGTGTTTTTGTTTAGTTTTTTTGTGTGTTATACAGTACATCTTCAAGTCTTCATTAAAGTTTGCAAGTTAACCGAACTTACGAAGACTGCCTATAGAGCTCACTGATCTTCGTAGTACGTGATGAATAAATTTAATGATGACTGAAATGAAGCACAAGATTAAGCGCAGAATGAGACTGGCAACACTGACTGAGACAATACATAAACCGGTGATTCGAGAGATGAGCATTCTTTAAAGGGACTTTGTAGGATGGCGAGTAAAATACGCTGGTTAAAGAGCTGAGTGGGTGTCAAACACATATCGTCAACACTACCTGTTTCTGTGTGAAGAATCATCTGAAAAGGCTCCATGTTTTGGAAATTTGTCGTCTTCCACCTTCTCCTAGATACAACCTACCCCGGAAAACATGGAAGACACTGAGCAGTGTCTGAACAACCCACGGTAGATGCAAATACCTGGTGCATAGTAGGGTAACAAAATAGAAACCTCCTTGTGATTTGTGGAAACCACCAACAAAACTATTCACCACATCACCATAGAATGTCCTCTTAAGAGATCCAATGGAACGATTCAGCAGCTTCATGAAGCAATCACGTAACAACTTAATGCTGCATCAATCTGTAGAAACGGCTATGTCTCAACATCTATTGTAATCAATATATTAATTTTATTTTTTTGCCATACGAAATAAATCCCTCCTCACCCCATATTCCTTATCAAACACTTTCTAAGGATGAAAGCCAATGAGTTTGGTGAGAGAGCACTTGGAGCAATATCGGTGCTTCTAAATTTAACAAGAATAATAATTATCTATTATTTAATTACATCTGTCCCTCCTGTAAAGTGTCAATATTTAAAACGGCTGTGTACGAAACTTCAAATATGAATTACTCAATGTCACGTATTAATTGTTAAAATTGTTCTCCGTTGTAGTTATTATTTTACCAATGAAATACTGAAATGTGTACATGTTTTAACCCCAGATGTGTAAGTTTATATGATTTTTAATCTTAAATTAAGCTTAAGTAACCGCTTAGACAGGAAATGGAAAAGACCAGCTGACGGAAAAATTTTGTGGTAACAAATTTTCGGATCAAAATAATGTCTTGGTGTTTCTGGCCTTTCACATCCAGGACATTAGCGGAGAGTTTTTTGATCTTTGGTTCTTAAATTACTGTAGAAATGCTGATAGTAATTGAGAATTAATCCAAAAGGGATCACTAATGGTTTCACCTACGCAAAGGGCTATCAACATATTTTGTAAACTGGGAAAACTTGTTTATTTTCTCTAAATAACTTACTTAATGAAACTTTAAGGAGATATATTTTTTTAAGAAGACTAAACATCACAGGGGAAATGAAATAACTAATTTTATTTACTTTCTAGGGAAGTATATAATCAATTATTTTATATAATGCTCTCATAGATGATACTGGTTGTTTGACACAAAGAAAAGATAATGTTGCTTAATGCTGGCTTTCAAATTTAAGTCACTTCCCCAGCTAGCTCAAGGACAAACAATAATATATACCTGCAGATTTCCAATGCATTTTTAAGTGGTGAAATTGTTAATAGGTTCTCACATTAACAGCTTTTACATACCAACACTCTTTACCACCAATACATACAATTTGGCTTTTAATGGAACACGGTTTTTTTCCGGAATACTTGAAGATATTTTCCAGTTCACAAGAGTTTTCATCAAATAATGTTCACTGCCTATTTCACTTATCCGCTGACTGTAATAGTGCTTTGTTTCATTTTGGTCAATCAAGATGAAAAAAATAAAAACATCTTATTGGCAAGAAAAACTACATTGTAGAAAGCAGATGTCTCACAAATAAGAAAGACGTACTTTTTCTTCAGGGGATTCTTTCATGTCATCGACAACGATGTCATTACGACAGGGAGAATATGTTGGCCGACGAACGGAAAGAAATCGGTCATGACCTTTGATAACGACCCTAAAGAACAACTGTTGCGACTAGATACATTTGAACGTATCATGCAGTAAATATTTAGTCATTTTGTATTCTCATTTCAGAAAATCAAGGCCACTGAATTATTTCATCTTTGCAAAGGTTATGTTTGCAGCGGAGAAGAGAAACCTTATCCACTTTCTTTGGATACCAACACTGTCTTTCAAGTTACTATCAGAGTAGCACAACACCGACAGTCCCCAGATATGTCAGCGTACTCTCTGGAAGCTGTCACTTTTGCTTAAGCCATCCCATTAGCAGCACCTTGCTCTACGGCTTCTAACCAACTGAGGATTTGTTCCTTCTGTCTGGTACTGCAGTTTCTCTCTGTCACTCCATCTCCAACAAACTCACCTGCGAACAATAGTCGTAAAATTATTACTCCCACTTCTCACGGAGTCTCTTCTACTAGCTGTATTCTGTATCCAAGACCTTTGTTACGTGCCTTCTCACTGTGCGTAAGAAGTTATGCAACTCTTTCCGCACGTCGCTAGCCACTTTTATTCATCATGTACGATATGAGTAACTATAGTTACTATAAGCGGTTTACACACTTGATACTGTGAACTAGCTGATACAATCTGAAAGGAAACTTAATTTCCATTGAAAGTCGTAGATTAAAATGCGATTATCCACTTTGGTTTCTAACAGTACTGAAACACTTTTCCAACCAAATAATATTGGCCTTAAAGAGAAGATAAACCAAATTATAAAAGGAAATTTTAGACTAGTGCATGTAAGTAATCTTTCTTTTCCATGTCTATTAGCGTATCTCGTGGCTGAGCTTGGCATTCAGGAGGACATGGGTTACAGTCTCACTGTCACTATACAGATTACCATGTTTTGCCGGAATCACTACAGGAGAATTTCATGATGGTTCTGTGAAACGACCGTGACCGAATTCCTTCCCGTTTGATTATATTAGATTACATGTGTTTCCTTTGATACCATGCAAGAATAGTATCATACTATTATTAACAAATGAATAATATTAGCAACTGTTTATAACTAGTTACTTGCTTAAAAATCATTATTATAATCAATTTTCTTTGTTAATTGCAAATACATATTAACCCATGATATATGAATGCAGTTTCCAGGTAACTAAATTGCTGCCCATATAAGCGGTTGCTACACAAAGAAAAACCGTATACCATTTTAGTAATTGTTCGCAACTTTGTCACCTTCTCCTTCCACTCACCAAATATATGGCATATTCTCCGTTATCCTTAGTTACCAAAATCCAGGAAGAAAATTACTTCACAGAGTGAAATTTTTCCTATAGAAAAAACTCCTTCAGCCCAATCTTCTGCTGATTTTGATGTTCTCGATATCGATGAGTCAGCAAACATCTTGCCATTTGAGAATGGTATTTCATACAGGATACTTTAGTTCTGGTACTAGCAGTATGTACAGATACACAGAAATATTTAAATAAAACTCACGGAGCTTTTAGTATGTAAACATCACCGTACCAATTGATTAATTTCCTTTTTATCCATATCTGAAAACTTCCTTCAGGAAATCCTCCGCCAATTCCGTTTCATGGCATGCGGGATTCCTTGTGCGACTTACAAGAAATCTGCTTAAACTGATAGCAGCCTGGAGCTTTCTTGAACTTTATGCTGATGCCTGTGTGCGAGATTGCAGGCCGCTGTTCCACCATTGTCTGCAGGTCGCTTTGTACGTGGCCCTCGAACTCGGGAGCGGTATCGACGGCGAATCCCATTCGAGCCGAAAGACGGGAGAGCTGACCCAGATCGCAGAGCAAATTGGCCAATAGCGGACAAGGAGGTCCCATCGCGTCACGTGACCGCAAATTGTTTTCAGGATGTGCGGATACCACGTCGAGTGGCCCGTCGAACTGAGCAGACTCGTTGGAATCCTAACGACAGTACGTAGTCTTTGACTGGTCGTGCCAACACAAGTGAACATCGCTCAACAGGTCTTTCAGTTCAGCTATAAAACTGTAAGTCTCTGGTATCGTAAAGTGCAGATAGATTCCAGTTGTCACAACGAAACTTTGTTAGCGAAATGTGCAACTCACAATTTCTTCATTATTTTAACACCAAAGTATAAAATGAATAATTGGACAACTTCAAATACGTCCTCAGTCGCTTACAGACACACACACCACACACACACACACACACACACACACACACACAACTAAATCATTATTACAAGTTGTTAAAGTATCGATTGTTTGTATTCATTTTAATTAGAATTACCGCCTTCAACATTTAGTAATATCTTTGTTGTAACATAGTTTGTTCTCTGAGCAGCGTATAAACTGTTTCAATTGTTGTTCCGTGCTAGCTGCTCTCAGCTACATTTCTCCTGCGTGGTTACATGTATTTTTCATACAATTAAATACTTCTCGTGTTAATTAATTGCTTATACCATGTTTAAAACTCAACACAAGTTTTCTTTCGATGCTGTTACGATGACGTAGAAAATGTAGCTATTTCATAAAGTAATTAGCCTAGGGTATCGATGATTGACTCACCTTTTAGGTTTCGCTTGATTGTTTTGTTACCAAATAACACCAGTTTAAGTAGTTTTAATGGTTTAATGCTGTACGCGTTTTCCCTCTCACCAATATATCATCAATGATGGATTCGTGTTAGTTAATATCAATTTGTAGTGCTCTTATGTCACGCCATTCCATAAATGTATATAAATATAGAAATGTGGTTGAAAATGTATATTGCATTTTGTGAACATAATATTTTATTGGAATTTTTGGGCGCATCTTTGGCAGCTAAGGATAAACCAGGGAGAAGATGACATAGGCCTACATAATTATTAATGGATAAAGAGATGCATGAATAAGATGGCTTGGTGATACGAACGCAGATAGAAGGAAGCTGCTAAAGTTATTGAACCGTTTGAACCTTAAGTGAAAATGTCATTTGTATAAAAGTTACGTCTATTTAGAAGAGTTGAGTAATATGCAACAGTTGAAAAACTGCGAAATAAAAGTATGTTTAAGTTTAATGCGCCAGTTTAACTACGAGAAAAAATTGTGATCAGGTTAAATTGGTGGTCATATAACCGATGTTCTTAAAGTAAAAATAACAAGAAATAAAGAAAAATGGAGTATGGATTTTGTTTCAGATAAAGAAAGGAAATTGGTGTACAAATTGACGATCTATTAGTATAATAGGCTTAATGTAGCATGTAACGCTGACGTCATGTTACGCCATTACGTCAATCTATGACGTTGCACTATGACGTCACGCTTTACGATATTATTTGAGGGAATGCGCGTTATTTAATAACATTTCCAAGCATCAATGAATAAATTAACTCACAGAACACTGAAATAAAAGTATGTATTGCGTTAAAATTGACATATCAATCATTAGATGCTTATATTTATGTAACATTATTTTGATATGTAGAAGTATTCCTTAAATTCTTTGTCCATAGAAATGTAAGATAAAAGCTTTTTATTTCGTGCATGTAGAGAAAATTTTGGTTGTAGTATTAATTCGCATGGATCAGAATTACAAGTGGCATTTGATGTTACAACATAGGGCATGAATAATTTAGTTTATTTCAAGGTATTTTAAACTGTGTCCTATTATTGAAATTATTAATTCGTTTGAATGGAAATAGTTGCACATTGATCCGGGAACTGTGCAAACCTACACTACACTTAGAAAAATAATACGTGGCATAATGTAAGTTCATAAGGTTTATTTTAATATCCTTTGCTTTCACTGCGTAATATTCTGAGCCTATGAGTTCAGCAATTGTGTCAACTATTCAAACGTTTTACTACCAGTCTGAATCACAAGAAAAAAATGTGCAAAAACCCTTGAAGATTTTTGATCAAAATAATATCGCGATACATTATTGCCACTAAAACGCGAAACAGATCATGTATTAATATGCGTGAGATTGAAGTATTGTTTTTTCTGGCGAGAAGTTAACGTGGTTAGGTTGAAATGCATCCTGGACCCTAATGGAAGCTGAAACCTTTTGCTAAAACGCAAGGCACGAGGAATTACACTAAGCCGTGAATTGTCAGAACACTGAAATAAAAGTATGTATTGAGTTTAAATCGACATAATAAGTATTAGTAGATTTGATTTATTTAATAATAGATTCGTTTTATGTCAAAGTATTAATTAAAATCATTGGCCGCAAATATGTAAGAGATATTTTGTCATTGTTAGCCGCAATTTGGATAGATTGTGATTAGAACTGGCACTTGACAGCAGAGGGCATAAGTAATTTAATTTTTTTAAATAATTTTAATTTGTTTTCTTAAGTGTTCTGTTACTTTCATCACTGCTTTGTTTTAACGAAAGTAGTTCCACACTTTTCAGATCTACACAACATAGACTACATTAAAACTAATATTACGTGAAATGAAGTTGTTAAGATTTATTTTTAATCCCCTTTGTTTGTACTGATGCCATATTTCAGCCACATGTAACTGTGTCAGCCTTTCAAAGGTGTTAGTATCTATCTGAAACACGAATATAAAAAAGTAATATGGAGAACCCGTAAAGATTTTTGTTTTAGTTAATATCGTGATGCTATAAAGTAATGTACCACCATGCGTGTGATTAAAGTATTGTTTCATTTATTGCAAGTTCAGTACGTGGTTAAGTTGAAATACAACCTGGACTAGAATAGCAACGAAAACCTATTCTTACAGGGCAAAGCACTTTGAATTGCACTGAACTATATTTTATGACAATTATATTTATTTAAGTAATTGCTAAGAAATGTAATGCTAGAATGGCATATTAATTAACAGTTGCTTTTTTTTAATGAACTCATTACTTGGTCTGAATGAAAGAAGTTCCAAACTGTTCGCGATGTGTGCTACTTAAACCACAATTAAAACTAATATTACGTGACATAGCTTAGGTTTTCAAGATTTATTTTTAGCATCCTTCGTTTTCACTGGGGTCATTATTTCAGGCGTTAAAACATGTACCTTCATCATAGAAAATAAGAATGTTGTATGGAACTGTGAAGATTTTGGATCAAGTTTGTATCGCATGATGCATGATTGGTATCGATGCATGATGGCATTGACATGCGATACAGGGAAAATATCAATTCGCTTGTGAATTAAGTTTTGATTTTCTACCGGCTATATTGGCGAAGATTGTTGTTAAGCTGAAACGCAACCTGGACCAAATAGACAATGAAACTTTTTGCTACGTCACAAGGGATGAGAAATTACAGAACATTGATCTTTATTTTATTACAATTATATTTAGGTACACTACTAAGAAGAAATCAGTTAATCCGTTAAACCCGTCATTTTTGACGGGCTTTGAGGCTAGTATTTAATTATAATTGGAGAGCTACAGTTTAAAGACATATGCCTAAAAGATGGCAAAGAATGTATCTCATCCTGGTAGGAAGTTACTAAAGAAGATATAAAAACGTAAAAGAAGCATAATTTTGAATTGCTCAAGAAGCTATCAACGGTAGTAAACGGTTACTAAGTACGTAGTAAGTTGCGTAGTGTCGTAGCTTCCAAGAGAGTTACAAATTCAATTGAATCAAGCGAGAAAACAGACTTCAAGAACATTGCATCGGTATTAAAATACTGTAACAGTAACTCCTGGAAGACAGTAAAACAAAAGACCATATTTCATTGACTTTTAAGCAATTTATTATATCCAAAATGCTATCTGTCCACGTTATCATTTATTGCTCCGACCACCATTCTCGCGGAATCACAATACGTTTCGCAGTTTTCAAGTTAGATCTTAAGCTTTTAAACAGTAAAATCTCATACAACAAGTTCCATTGATATTCGTGATAATTTAACAAAAAATGCCTGGAAAAGGACCTCCACAGATTTACGAGTATATTTGTAGTGACATAAATTAAAAGCACCCATATCCTACAGATATTCCGTAGTGAAATGCCTCGGGTCTGAAGAGGCTGTCATTAGTGCTTTCCCATTGTTATTGACTCTGTGAACAGATGGCAGTTGGTTTAGACGGCTTGTTATAATTTCATTCACGGAAGGAGGGTTAGCGGCTAAACCAGAATAGCCGTGGATACAGGACCATAATAGACCCACGTAGACAGGCGCTATTAGGAGGAAATCTCAACTGGTGATTTAAAATCTCAGTTATTTCTTTTTACCTGCTCTCTGCTGTTTTGATGTCGTCTTCCTTATTTCTGCGCCAATAAGATCTTGCTTTCTGCTCTGCCGTTACAAATATTGTGCTTAATAAGCCTCTGCTACATTTACTCGCCCTTTTGTGTTTGTCTGCAGTCGTCCCCTTTAACTTAAGTATGGAAACGACATCAACTGAAGAGAAAAGGCAATCACGAAAATAGTAGTGAGGAAACACTTATAGAAAAGCGATACACAATGAGATTTTAGGAACGAAAGAGAGCTTGCATAACGAGAAGACTTTAATAGTATTGAAACAGAGTCGCTGAAAGCTGACATTAGAAGGTTAAGTGACAAAAATTACTGAAAGCTACATTCTGAGAAATTAAAGAAATCTTATTTTCACAAAGTAATAATTGAAGCTATAACCTACCATACATATATGGAAAGGTTATATATAATATGATTCACTACTTTTTATCCTTTTTTATTTGAAGTAAACAATATTCAAGTTGTCTCTCTGGTCATTTAACAAAGATTATAAATAATTTTCCAATACTATTCTTTACCTGATCGCGTTGCTTATTAGTTTCCGTCAGAAATGAATTAGGTTTACTATGACGGATTATAACCTTCGCTATTCCAATCATGATTCATTATTCATCTTCTCACCATCTGCTACAAAATTATATACTATACCTGAGATTGTTTTGTAATTTCTTTTTTTAAATTATATCAATACAGTAATAAATCTTTCTAGTACACTACATATATTATTGCACTTTATACAACATTTTTCAAACTATAAACGATTATCATTACACAACTTTTTAGTCATCAATGTTCTCTTTGGCCGCAGCCACAAAAAAATTTATTCCTAATTCAATATTCTTTTATAGCCCGGTAACTCTCTACCGGCACCATTCCCAATTTCATGTCGTATCATTTTACTCAGTCAATTTCCATTTCATCAATTCCTTCTCACTTTTTACTTAGCTTAACTCTATATTGCTCTTATTTAATCTCCATGACTATCTCTCTTATTTAATCCTCGCTGTCAAAATTCTTAATAAAATATCTTATTAATATTTTATAACTTTACATCATTTCTACTCTGCATAAAATAAATATTATTCATCTCACTTTTCCTAATATTTTATAAAACCACGCGACTTATCACTGTTACAAAGCCTACATTAAACCGCTCAGTAATATTAACAACTCCTCCTCGATTTCGATTACAATCAAGGAACAGTTAATAATTATTATTAACAGGTACCGTGTTTCATCACACATACCCCGTGTAGAGTGTAACCGCACAGTCAGGAAGTTCTGCTGTCGTGTGAGGGTAAACCACGTGAAATCCCAGCCGGCTGCACGTGTCGCCCGTAATAAAAGAAATTACAGCCAGCGACGCTGCTGCCGCGGACGGGGCGATTCGCAATTGGAGCGGAAATTAGCGCGAGGTGGGAGGACGGGGATTTTCGGCGTTATTTAGACGCCCTGACTCCGCGGTAAGGGGCGGGGCAGGGAGAGAATGGGACCAGACCTCCCCGGGGAACTCCAATAAACGAAGGGCCGCCAACGTTGCACAGTGAAATTGCACCGTACGTACGGAGCGCTAGAGCGAGCACCTGTCGAGCGGAGGGACTCGTTGAGGGTGTAATGTCTCAGTCATTCCGAGAACTAATGCTGTAATAATGATGTTAATAACGTGGCTTTTAACAGACTATCTGCTAGTGCTTTAAGTGTAACTACGGCAATTAGCACCAGCATGGAAACGTAATTAGCAGGATGACAGTTGCTTTACGAAATCTGGTGTTAGTTAATTTGTTCCGTCTATTATTTTTAATTGAGTCTATAAGCCCTAGCATTGGAAGACCAAACCGTATGTTTAATTCCAATGCAACCCAGCGTGGTGACGGTAACGCTCTCGCCTCGCATTCGGGATGACGTGGTTTCGAATCCCTGTCTATCCATCAAGATTTCGGTTTTCCAGGGTTTACTGAAGCATTCAAAGAGAATGCCATGATGGTTTCCTCAAAAAGCCACTGTCGAATCCATTCCCGCTCCTTGCTCCCAGTCCTTTCCCGCCACTAATAGCCTCGTGACTTCAATGTTGACGAGGCGTAAAGCCATAAGCAAATAAAAAGAAAAACAAAGTTGTAATCCACACATTTCCGTTCCTAGTCGATGGCATTTTGGTTTGTAATGTCAAACATCAGTTGCAGTAAAGGATTATGTTCAGAGAATCTTTATTCTTCTAAAGAAAGTAAGGTTGCCCAAGCCCCATACTTACTACAGCAAATATAAACATTTAGTCAGGATTTACAGATGATACCGAAGCTTTAACACCTGCTGGTAATGTAAGATAATAATATTACCATAGAATCAGATTGTGTGTTCTTACAACCTTGTGAATGTAATTTATGTGTAGTTCCGCATATATTCATGTTTACCCAGTAACAGACGCTTCGTACATCGGCATGTAAGAAGTCTCTGAAAGCAATGATTTGAATTCCAGTCCATTCTGAATTTGAACGTTCATTATCGATTATACTTTATAGCTCTTAGTTTAATATATTTCTTTCTTTTTTCGTTTATCGATAGTAAATACCAAAAAATTTAGATTCTCGATTATCTGCAATTCTCATATTCCCTTACAACCACCTTTGTTATCCTCTGCCTGATATCTTCGTATTTCCTGTTAATTTAGTTTTATCAACATAGTATCTCAGCTAATATCGACAGAAATTACATCAAGGTTGGTGTTTAGATGTCGGAAATCATGCACTTTTTAAACATGAGTAGTATACATCGTCGTAACTAATCAGTATATCATAAAACGTGTTAAAAAGGTTGGAGTTCTTTCACTATGAACCTTCATTTATTTCGCTTGCATCTAAATAGGGATTATTTGTGAAGCAGTAGTAATTATTGTTTAATGTTTTTTTACTGTTTTTGATCATGGTAAGTTATATCTTATTTAGTATATGCGCACAGAGATATATTTATTTGTTTTGTGAAAATATCGTAAATTTTAAAAATTAGTAGCCAAATTATTGTAATGGAGTGTTCATGAAATGGAACAAGTATTTGTCATTAAAAATCTAACCGCAGTGCAAAAAAAAGGTAAGGTATCATTAAAGATTCAGTCTACACACCTAAAACTAAACCAACTAAAGTAGATCCAATGCTGCCTAAATACATTACTATCCTTATTGCAAGAAGTTCTAAAGAAAAATTATAATGCAGTAGTAATTATTTCATGTATCTAGCAAGAAATCTTACTGGAAAATTTACTGTGAATTGTTCGGGACCAACGCCATTATTGAGTGGATAAAAGGGCAGCAAAATGCTTGTAATAAGTGTACTCACTAGTATTCGATTACGATTTACATTACAGGGAATTTGTAGCATAAGTTTGATAAGAAATAAGATACGTCAAAATCTAAAAACTTGTGTTTATAATATTCTACTTTTTTCTGGTTTCTTTGACTTACAGAAATTAATAAGATAAAATTAAAATTAGACATTGTTAATTGATGTTTTTAATTCTTCCCCAACTGTTTGTAAGATGAATTCGTTATACAAAATCCTTGCCTTCACAGGTAGGCACTGTGTCATTACGCCGCGCCGTGTTGGGCTTAGGAGAGAGACTTGTCACTTTGTAGGAGCAGTGAGCGGCCTGCAGCTCAGCTGCGCAATGTTGGCTGCTGTTCTGCAGGGGTCAGCACAGCTCTTGGGCCTTCTCCAGGGACCAGGCAAGACGCATAAAATGAGCTGGCGCACGGCCCAGCCCGTGTAGAGGATTCATAGCGGGCGAACTGACCTCAGCCGCAGAATGCCACGTGCGGCTAACCTGGGTGTTAAATTCTCGACGAAACGTTCCACGAATTTTTCTGCTCCATTTAGCACTAAACCAGCGTTCTATTTGTTATACCTATCCGGAAGTAATTCAACCAACTTAGGAGTAAGTTTCCGAGAGAGCTCTTGTTCGCTGGTTATGATGTAGTGGACATTCATCACGCCAACGAGGATGTATATGTAAGTATTAATATATATTTATTACATGTATGATTTTGTGTGAATTACTATAGAATAGCATCCTTAGCAGCAAGGAGTAAAGCGGGCCATAGGAGATACGACGACAAAGATATGCAAGAGATTCATTTTTGTAGCCAGAGGTTGGGGTGGCGAAAGAATCTTAACTAAATGGACTTTAAGTTAAAAAGAAGTGTAATTGTATTGAGGAATAAACTGAGCGCAGAATGATTGCACAAGAGTTGTTGAATAAATGTGAATCTTTCTAAGTAGACGAGAAAGAGTAAGAGTGGAGTGTAATTATTTCCTGTTAGATTAAGAGAAATACTATTGATAGAAAATACGATCGAAGAGCCACGTCAGAAGTTGGATAAGAAATAAAAAACCGTGCAGAATATAGTCATTGGTAAAAGCATAAGAAGTAATGTGAAATAATTGTAATTGTAGCAAAACACGGTCTAAAGAAATAATGTATGTGTTTTATATTAAGTAAGTAAAAAGTATACAACGTTTTAACGACTCTTTAAAATCAATACAACGATAGTAGGAACGTTACAACTGGTAATGTTGGAAACGTTTAGCATTTTTTTTTTTTTTTTTTTTTTTTTTTCACATTAAGAATCATTTAATTATAGGTTAGAAATCTCCCTGTTTCGTGACATTTAGCTTCTTCATTGATGATTTAGATACTATTGAAGTTATGATCTGTGATTAATATTGTTGTCATCAGTCTAAGAACCGCTTAGGCTTGGAAGAGTCATATATTCATTTAATTTCTAGAGGCGTCTCTGTCAGATACAAAAATAAAATCTTAGTGTATAAAACAATAATGACACAAGGTACCGCATGAAACTTACACGCACATTTGTTTGCACTTTAGCAGCTTCAAACGAATTTGCTGATTGGAACATATGTCCACAATATTTCATAAATTCAACGAAAAAACTGCACAGCTTTAATATCCTCGCTACAAGTAATGTATTTGATAGCTGCTAAAACTATCAGTGATTCCATAAAAAGAAAAGGTTTAATGGGTGTTTTTCAAAGGTGTTTAGTGAGTTTCAATAGAAAAAAAATGAGCAGTGAAATGATTAATTTATACTATCTAGTAATGAAGTTTTATGGGGGAGGTCATAGCTGAAAGGACATTCTCAGTAGTAAGTTTGAATTCAATGCTTACATGTCGTGGGGTTTATGTGGAGCTAGATCGTTCATTTGTTTTATTTCTTGTTCGGTGAATTTATCAGCAACAAATCAGAAATGTCAAGTTCGGAAAAATAGTAATAATCGTTTGTGGCAATGTGCTCTTAATAACTGTGGCAGAAATTGTTATATCTCTCTCAGATAAATTTATCCCATATTACTATAGTTTAGTGTGGCGTGAATGAGTGAATTTGGAATTATTTACTTCTATAACGAAAATATGTTATTCCACACTGAGAATTATGTATACTACATTGAAGTCAGATGAAGAGCAGTAATTTACCAGCATATTTCCTAAGTAACTGATGTATATGAAGTGAATGACGATATGATTATTACACGTGTAGAACATTTTATAGTAATTGTGTGAAAGCAATGAAAAAATAGTTCACTTTAATTCGCAATCCGAAAGTTGGGGGATCCTCCAGAAGGAGGTATACTAAGCCAATTTTTCTGTTTGCTGATGTCGATGTTATGTGACTGAGTAAAACCGCCACATTGATATTACGCCAAATAACTTTCTATTTAATAGTAGTAAATTTATTTTAATTTTGTTTATCCTGCCACCTACATCCACGTATTTATGAAGTTATACTGCTGAATAGTTAAGTAACTGTCATATCCCGGAATGAGGCCGAAATTACCAGGAAGTGACTCACAATCATTACAGGGTTTGACCCGAAAAACTATAAGCGTCAAAAATATTTTAACTCGGCCAATCATTTCGTTTGGTTCCTTTTCAAACAGTACACGTAGAAACTAGGAAAATGAATATATAAAATCGGTCGTATATCTGAATATGTTGTATCTTTGGAAACTATCAAGCATCCATATTAAGATTATTGTTGTGGAGTTTGAGATCCTTATCGCAAGGGATTGATTGAAGCGTTAGAGAAAGTACAGAGGAGAGCCGCTCGATTCGTGACTGCTTGCTACAGATCTTACGAAACTCTCACAGAAATGACACATAGATTGAGCTGGGATTGTCTGGCAGAAAGACTCCGCCGATTTTGTCTGAATTTTTTGGCAAATATGTGAAATTTACGAGAGCAATGAAATACTTCGTCCACCAATCTATTTAGGTCGTAATGACAGGAGACATAAGATTAGAGAAATACAGTAAGATGCCGTACTGATGGTTATATGTTTTCTTTCTTTAATTGGGCTATTCGAGATTGGAGTTAGTTGTGGTACAATGCACCCTCTGGCAACCGCAATATTTGTGAATTTTAAAGTATGGATGTAGATGTAGACTCGGGACCGACTACTATCACTGTAGCATGCTTTGATACTTCAATTATACTTAAATATTAACGCACATTTCTAGTTAGTGATGATCTCTTTCAACTCAGATTATTTCTTTGTTCTTGGCTATTACCCACAGTCTTCTGTTAGATGTACTGTCTCAGGAACGTGATAATGAGGGGGACACAGAGAAATGAAGGTAATCCAGGTACCAGAACTCCGTCGTCCGGACGCTCATATATCCCTCCCCAGACCTCTCACTATCCAGTAGTTCTCCTCAAGCGAAGCGCTGCAGTCTGTGCAAGATAAATTGCGGTAATTTTCCCAGTGTTTCCGCTCGCTTCGCTCCCCTCCCCGCCCGCTGAAACTACTTGAAGAGATGGCTATCTGCCGGTGCTTGGCCCGCCCGGGGCTAAGGGAATATCTTACCTGTGACACTGAGTTACGACCTAGCCACCTCCACCACGGGGAGAAGTCGCCACCCAAGTGAAACGCGGAGAGAAGCTCTTCGAATAGCACTGAGGAATAAGGCAACACCTGTGTCGAAACTACTCCATGATCATGGGGATTGCTATAATGTAATGGAAAGATGGCCCTAATCTGTCTCGAGTACACGGTATGTTACACTCCTCCACTCTTCCAAATAAACTTAAATACTTTATATCTCTCTCAGGTCCAATGAAAATATGCTATTGATATCAGTTGATTACTCTTCGTTCCAATGACAATGATTTATTTTATATCTTCACAATGTACTTTTTTTTATCAGTTTAAATCCTTGGAATTAAATGTCAAACTACACTATCTACCAAAAATTAATTGGACACCTGTGAAGATTGATAACACAAGACGTCAGTTAACTTGTGTGGCCGCCATACACTGTAGGCAGGTTCAAAACCATTTGACAATTTTTTTGGGCTGCAATTTCAGTTTGCGACAACCTTCTACTCTCGCTTCTAACAGTCGGCCCTCTAACTGTTTCGAGTACTCGAGCGGGTTGCCTTCTCCTCCACTTCACTTTTCACTCCAAACAAGCTTTAATTTACTATATTTCTTTTCTCTTTTATTATTTTAGAAATAATACGTTATTACGTTCTCATTGCAGAACAAATCAAATTACATTTCTTCATAATGCTCAACACTACTAAGTTCCTATATTCAAATCTTTCAAACTCTCACATTCATACATACCGAAGCTGTTGTCTCCGCATCCTATCGTCCTAAACCATGACTGTATTCTTCAGTGGCCTCGCGCGGAGTGCTCTGAAATAAAATGTAGCTATGTCATGAAAGTACTACTGTTCTGCGCGGCAAGCTAGCTGGCGAGCCTATTGACAAATAATGGATTCTTTAAGTTCCGAAACAAGGCTTCATTATTATTATCTGAAATTTTAAATGTAGGAAACAGAAAATTTACAATTAATTTTGAAATATATTACTGATTAGTAAATACTACAGATCTGGGTTGGCTATGTGGAATGTATGTCACAAGTGGGCTCTCTAGCCGGACGATTACAGTGAAAGCTAAATGGCCCAAATCAACGGTTGCATTCGTCCTGCGTAAGCGAAGATTGACATGCGTTGTGTCAATGCTACAGGTTCTAGGTGACCTCTAATTTTGACCGACAGAAATCGCAGAACCCTGAAATGTAAAAATTGTCGAAAATAGGACATAACCCAGGCTACCAACCAATAGGATTTCCTGCAGCAACAGGAGTATCGGGTTTCACAGGAACGCTGAGTACAGAGGTCCAGCGACAAAGATATTTCGGAAGAGCAGCTACACATGAGCGCCACATCTCGACAAGCAATAAAGCTCGGTGACTCGGTGTTGTTTGGACTGTCGTAACTGGTGCCGTGAAAATAGGCTCTAAGGACTGATGAATCGAGGTTTTTTATCATTCCGGTCCGATGGATGTGTATGGGTATGGCGTCTACCCGGAGAACGGCTTCTGTCGGGGTGTATAATGGCAACTAGGAAATTTGGTAGTGGTGGAGTGATGGTGCGGCGCTGTGTTACGGCCTTCAGCATAGCATCACTGGCGTTTGTCGATGCTATCATGAACACAGAATCCTACTGTAACATTCTGGATAGTGTAATGCTACCAATATTGAGGCGTTATTGCGGAATGGTACCGTGTCCAAGATGAACATGCCAGGTGCAATGATTCAAGGGTTACTATGCAATAGTACGCAAACTGTTCGCCAGTTACACTTGCCCGCCCGGAACCCCGAACTCAGCATTATAGAACAATTTTCGCACGAATTGGATCCCCGGGTGTGCACTCGTCAGGAATGGCTAAAATCCATTGGTCAACTCACGGAATAGTTGCAAGAGGAATGGCAACGATTCCTTTTGGAAGTCCTGCAAACAGTCGTAGATAACATGCCAGAAGGTTGGCCGCAAGAGAAGGCCCTGCGAGATTGCAACGGGGTGACTACTACTGAACAAACATTGTTGACAGGTGTCCAATACATATCAGTAGATAGTGTATAGATGTTTCATGCAGTCCTTTCACACTAGCTAAGGCTTTTCGTAGCAGCACAACTGTTCTATCCGACGCTTTATCACCACTGAATGTTACCAAGTCATACAGACTTCTAAACGTAAGTATCTATCGCTGCTTCATGCTTTCTTGCTAGCTAGGTGGAAAATCCCCGGACTCGCGCACCCGTTCTTAACTATAGAAACCCAGCACAGCAAACAATCTCTCATTGCTAATACTGAAAGCAACAACGTTTAAAAGACAAAAAATTAATTTAAATATAAATAAACAAAATAATATTAATGAAGGGTAATGGAGTATGAAGAATGGCCTGATAAAAAATATATGGGTCACAAGCTGTAAGGGTTCCACGCCTGATGTATTGAACACATCCCACCAATGATATTATTTTTTATGTACTGATATATTTGTTTTGATTTATTATAAACTCATGTGCAAGGGGGAGACCACTGGCATATTTTGACGGTATGAGCAGTAATGAAATTTGTCAAGTAATTGCGCCAAGTAAAGTTAAATTTAATACTAACGCATTATCGAGTATTAAGTTTTTATGATTGACTCAATTTTACGGAGTTTTTGCTAAAAGTGTTTATAAATTAATCAGTAACAGCTTAAATGTGTTCCTGCAGAATCGGTCCATTCGTCCATAACACGCTGGAAGTATTGTGATTCTTCGTGGGCTGACATTGTTTATCAAGTGAGCTAATTATCCGCTCTAAAGCTAACAATTCATAATTGGCGAACATCTGCTTGAATCTGCAATGCATCAGTGTAATTAAATACGCATAATTGACTACCACTAAACGGATAATTAATTCACTCATAAACTGCTATTTGAGTTTATTACCTATGTCGAACTTACCCAAGTGAATAGAGCCTGCCAGTTACATCAATATGAGACCTGATTGTAATCTTGAACAAAAGGGATATTTCAGTCGATTTGGAAGAACCGCAATTGGCTCCAAATGCCACTTTGCCGTTTTCGAGTACTGATGAAGTTCCTTCTGGGACTGTAATTACCGGGCCAGCGTGTTAATGCAAGTCTGCATCTCAGTGCCTTGTACAAGGAAGGAAATGTAAAATTCTAGCTACACCTCTGCAGAGCACTCGGCTAAATGGAGGGAACAGGAACGACTGATGTAATTACACGCTAGTCAAGTAGTACTTTGCGATTTAAAAGAGGAGAGAAGAACTAGTTAAGGCTATGCGATTTAGATTAACACTGAAGTATTCTACACTGTTACTTAATTACATCAATAGGAGTTTTTACACGCTTTATATTAGCTTGACCTGTATGTATGTATGTATGAATGTAACGGAATTTTACAACTCCAATTTGACTCACTTCCAGATGTCCGAGCTGTTTGAAATTCCGAACACATATTAAGAACCGGTGACAATACAATAATATCATAGCAATGTCCTGTTATTCTCATTACGTTGACAGTAATAACAGAAAAATGGTTGAATGTCGTGGAATTTTGTAATTTATCTTTAACCCAGGGCCGCATTTAAGCATAGGCTGTAGCCTAGGGGCCTCCACCTCTAAGGGAGGCCCGCACCACAAAGAGGGGGCCCAAACCACAACTCCAAAAAAAAGGTCACCCATGAATTTTTTGGTCCGAATTTCGAATTTAAGCATCTATAGCCGGAGGCAGCCCCCTGTCGAAGGGGCCACATTGCCGACAGGGGTGCCCGCACCACATGTTTAGCCTAGCGGCCCACAAAGCCTAAATGTGGCCTGCTTTAACCCAATTTCAGATGTCCGAGTTGTTTGAAAGTTTGCTCATGTATTGATAACTGATTAGAATCTAATAATTTTATAGCTATGTCTTGATATTCTCATTATTTTGACAGTTAAAAAAAAAAAAAAAAAAAAAAACACGCACACACACAAAAAACTGTGTGGTTTTATGAAACCACGAAGCAAGTGGAACTTTTTTAAGCATTTAACTGAAAATTTTCGGAAAATTATTCGATTTAGGGTATTAAAATTTTGCGGTTGTTGGGATCGAACCTCAGACTCATCGGATCTGATCATACTGCCTCAACGAGCACGGCTAAATAGACATCTCAAGCCAACGGTCTTCCGTACAAGTATAGCTCATTTACATACAATTTAAGCACTTTTTAATCCCCAATTTCTCTTAGAATTTGTAAATTTCGGCCTTTTAGTCGTTAATTTTGAACCATACCAGGAATATTTTATCATATCATAACCTCTTCAATCCCGAGCTCATAATAAAAATGCAAGAGAACTAATATTGTGTTATTTACTTTGTGTTAATGCTAGTTAACAATGAATGACCATAAAAAATTTAAAACAATAATTAATTTTTTATAGA
This sequence comes from Vandiemenella viatica, assembly GCA_031002005.1. Classification (NCBI taxonomy): domain Eukaryota; kingdom Metazoa; phylum Arthropoda; class Insecta; order Orthoptera; family Morabidae; genus Vandiemenella; species Vandiemenella viatica. Next base: position 161,638,848 of record JARYHS010009186.1, read on the forward strand.
TGGTATATATACATGATACTTCGGGAGTCAAGCAGGAAAATTATACACACAACTTTACTGCTTCATGTTGTTTTATTTCATGGAAAATAATATATGTATTTACCTTCATTTCGACGAGCCATGTTGTACAGCTGCAGGATCCCAAGTGTCCAATCAGGGCTGCCAAAAGCAGAAGATCGAACATATGAGCTGTGAGAAGCGCGATGTATATTCTAGAAGATACGATAAGCCAGAAAAGGTTCAGTTGTGCTGTGGCCCGAGAAAAAAATAATTCCGGGATGTGTCATATATGATACCTCGGGACTGAAGAGGATAAAATACAGGCGCTCGCAAAATGTGGTGAAAAAGAGAATATATCTTAACAGATATTTCACGGTTATCTTGCAACAGTTCCGGCGCATTTTGAAGCTTTTTTTTATTAGTATTTTTACATGATGATAGAAATACACATCACATGGATGACATAAATGCGTACATTTTGGTGGTACCATCCTAATATTTACGTATTTGTCAAAGTAAAATAAAAAATTTTGTAGAATTTGTTTCAAAACAATTTTTAATGCTACAACATAGAGTAGCAATAAAAAAATACAAATAGAAAGAAAGAAAAAAATTCGCGGGTGGGCGGATCGAAATTCGGACCCCTCGCATCTGGTCACACAGCCTCATCTAGCCCGCCTAAATAGACATTATAAACGAAAGGTCTTCCGTACAAATATAGCCCATTTACATACAATTTAAGCACTTTTTAATCCCCGAGTTCTCTTAAACGGAGGCCCACCAGGCAGAACTGCTTTAGGGCTAGAAACCAGAGGTGACGTGCTATTTACCAGACTTGTTCGTTCTACGATTGTGATTTCCACACTGAAAAACTCCCCTTGTGAGTGTTAGCGGACATGAGGCCTCCGCACTAGGTCACGTCATACCGGCGCATGCGCCTGGCCGACTGTAATGCGACATGCGATAGATGAACGAAAAAAATTGAGGCAATTTAATGATAGAAAAATTTTGCACACGTTTTAAGAACCATTGACAATACAGTAGTCTCTAGCAATGTCCTGCTATTCTCGTTATTTTGACGGCAACAATAGAGAAAATGGTTGAATGTAATGGAATCATTCATACCACTTCCTGACGTCCGAATCATTTGAAATTTTGCACACTTATTAAGAACCGATAAAAATTGAATAATTTCATTCTCACCACATTGCCAGTTCAGGAAGTCCTAAATGTCTGAAATTTTGAACACATATTAAGAACCGATGACAATACAATGATTTCATATCTATGTCTTGGTAATCTCATTATTTTGATAGTAAGAACATTAAAGTGATTTAACCGTCTTATGACAGATTCTGCTCATTTTCACTCACTTTCCACATCCTCTGGTGGCTGAGTGTGTTAAGGATGGTGACTGGCGAACAGACGTTCCCTGCTCGAATCCCGGTTTGGGTTGGAATTTTTAGGATATTATAAGTGGCAAAGATTAGGGTAACCCACGGTTCGGATTTAACTTTAATCTGCAGGTACCCTGTATCTGTTGGGAGTGCAGAGTTAGGCAAATGCAGCCGCGACGTTTTGCATAAGAGCGACAATTCGAGAAACCTTCGTCATTTGGCCGCCGGACCCTTCGGAGATTTCCCAGCCAATATCGACATATACATTTAATTTAATTACCAACTTCCAGTCGTCTTAATTTTTGGAAATTTTGCACACGTATTAAGAACGTTTAACAACACAATAATTTCACAGCTGTAACCTGGTATTGTCATTACTTTGACAATTTTGTTGCGCAATCTTTTGCACATGCGCAATCGATGATACTTTGATACAAGTTGCTACGATAGTGGCTGCAGTCGCTTAATGTGATGTTAAATAATGAGTATTCGAAACATCTTTTCAATTACTTCGTACTATAATAGTAATCTTCCACATTTACCCTGCTATTGGACCTCTGCTGGGTTGACCATATAATTGTACATTGCTCGTGGGAATAATAACTAAAAATTAAACTAGAGCACAAAGAAAAAGAGAGATTGGCGAAGAAAAGACAACAGTAAGAAACATACTTCTGAAACAATCTGAACTAAAAGGTTAAAAATAAAATTGTAGTTTAAAAAACTAAAAACACGCTTTCAGAGTAATGTGAACTAAAAGTTAAAAATAATCTTTATAATAATAAGATTTTGTTTCACAGCGATGGAACGTCCCACAACTCAGGATAAATTAATGTTTTGAATAAGCTTAACGAATAAAGTCACTGATTACAAAATTAACTTTAATGTACATTTAATTTTGACAATGACTCTATCTTCTCTCTGTCTATGACAAACAGCCAGCGACAAAAAATATAAGACAACTGATATGGCACCCCACGCTTTTTTTACATTAAAGTTAATTTTATTCTTTAAGCTTAATCAAAACATTAATTTATCCTGAATTGTGGGACGTTCTATCGCTGTTAAACAAAATCTTAATATTTAAAGATTATTTTTAACCTTTTTATTCACATTACTCTGAAAGCGTGCTTTTAGTTTTTGAAACTACAATTTTATATTTTTATTTTAATGGCTTTCAGCTACTAATGCCACACAGCCAGCTCAATGTGATTGGGATTCTTTCAATGCATTAGTTTCTCCAGAGTACATAGTTCCCACTAAGTGTAATCACAAGGTCACTACAACATGGACATAACGTTCACAGACACAAAATTTAAACACCCATGCCCACGGACGGACTCGAACCGGCGACCATCGGCACGTGGAGCTAGAGCTCTAGCCCCTTCGCTGCCGAGGCCGGCATCAGTAGGAGTTTATTTATAAATGAGAATTACAGGTCAACATCCGTGTATACAATAGATTTCTCATTCAAAATACGGCTATACGGTATTTGATTAGAATTGCAATTGTGGTGAGGCAAATCTGTACTCTCGAACGTCGGCAACAAATAATGGTCCTGCCAGATAATTCCATATTTATAACAATGCACAAGTTGTTGGTATTGCTAAAAAGCAGTCACTTAACGAATCAAAAATGTAAAAAGGAAACACTTAAAATATTTAAATAGTTTCTAGAATATACTCAAGAATAAAAGAACAGTAAAAATATTAATTACAATATATTACAGCTGCTGTTGGCGTACCAAATACGTACCTCATTAATTACATGTAGTGAAATGAAAACTATGAGTAGAGAATAATAATATACACAATTATAATCATTTTTAAACTGTTTATTTCAGTACCGGTCACGCCTACAGTACAGTTAATTAATATTAGAAACGTATAATGAAATAATCGAGCGTGATGGATGAACAGTTGAGTTCTGAACTGGCATTCTGGCGGACGTAGGTTTGATTCTCCGTTCGGCTATCGATATTTGGATTTTCCCCAAATGTAGGAGCGGTTCTTTCAAATGCCATGGGCAAATTTCTTTCCGTTCACTCCCCCCTCCTCAGTCCTTTTCCGCCTCTAATGGTCTTGACGTCGACGATGCGTAAAGCTATAAGCAAAACAAAAACAAAAAAAATCTTAACAGTTCTGAGCAGTATACGATAAATGTCTTAATGTTCGCTGGGCAGGTCGTACTGTCAAAAAAATGTTGGGTTGAAATAAGGTTCCTAATGTTCCAATATCTCTAGAATAGTTTAATCTGAAGGACAGGTTGATTGCCGTTGTATAGAGGAAAAGTTACCGTATGCTTTCCAACAAACGTAAACTTCCGGTAACGTCATGCAAAATATACCTCTGACCACCACCATTCGGAGCAAACCGCCTGTCAGTTTGAGCTTTTAACAACGTAGTGGAGGTCGTTTCAATAGCTTACAAATATACTTTTTTTTAAATAAGACAACTAACTACAATTTCGTACATAACTGTGTACTGTTGAGCCTAATTTGTGAAAGTTTGTGAAAATGCCAAGGGCTTAGAAGAGAAAATGTGCAACATATGTGGAGTGAGTTCTAAAATAAATCATAAACACTAGCGAATACAGAGAGTGTTGAGATTTATAGATTAGAACAGAAATTAGCTAGCAGAAATTTCGTATGGAGAAAACTACCTGTGAGTGAAGACCAAAATCAGACTTCTGCCGAGAACCAACTATCTACATTGTGTTGTGTGTAATTGAACGACATTAAAGACTGATGTAAAAAAGAAAATTTTAAGCCTTTAAGATTAATTCTGGTGAAGTTTACTGATACCTGAATGTATTTAAGCCAGTATACCATACTGACACATTGTTTAAAAGTTACTTTGTAATCCCGTTAGAACTATAATTCCTCATGGGCATACAACTATATTTAATGTGCGTTTTTAGATCATTTTCACAATTATAAATTTGAAAATGTGATGGTCCCTAACCAGTGGCAAAAATTGCACGTTTCGCAAACAAAATAACATATTATTTGTAGAGCTTCTTCCATGATGTAAAAGAAGCATTAACCTCATTTCCCCAGAAAAGCCTCAAAATTCAGTGTACCGTTACAGTAGACTAATCATTGGGTTAGTCCGGTTTCATAGAGTGAAAGAGTTTAAATTAAAAAAATATAAATTAGTTCTCAAAGAAGTAGTCTAGTAACTGTAATAACAGAAAAAAAAGAAATGAAAGAGATCAACCAAGAGTTTATCGTATAAAGAAGTGCAATTGTAACCAAATCAAAACACATAGCAGATGATGAAATGAATGGCTGACTGTATGCATATCGAATGGTACTTTAGGTGTAAAGACCTGTCGGTTTATACAACATAAAATAGACAATTCAGGCGCAGGTCACAGGAAAAATGGCCTAGGCGTGGCATTCAATCAATAGACGGAGAAGGGAAAAGCCTAGACAAATAATGGACCAGATATATTAACAGGAAAGATTTAGAATTAGAAGAAAATTGGTGGAATTATTGCTGTTATGTTTGTAATCTGAGGAACGGCAATATAACGTGTAAACACGAAGCTCAAATAAATACGAAATAACGTTAAAAGGAAAGTTCATGCCGGTAAATCTTTTCTCGAATTAATCTGTTCACAAAGATCCGTTATGTGTAATAAGAAAATATGGATACCATGTTTCAATTGTAATACGAATTATAAGTCACAAATTCCAAATTGTTTTCTCATTCATCGCAAATATGATATTTTGATCTGTTAATTTATTGATGTTAATATAAATTCATGTTGCTACATCTAAGGACAGACATAAAACAGTTTCTTATGTATCATTGGCAAAATTATTGTGAAATTGTTTAGCGAACTAACTTTTGGAAAACTGAGAATAATTTAAGCTCAGAGATAACAGCTAAGAGCCTGCAGCGTTAGCGAGATTTCAGTAATTGTGGGAGGTGAAATATCTACTCCGTCGAAAAAACAAGGGTCATATAATCGGAGAATGTTGATCTGCATTGTTTAACGAGTTATTTGCTCAGCACTCATTCGCTCGTGGCGGTATATGTGGAAACAGAATGCGAAAAGCCCATGGAACAAAAGTTACGCAACAGGGAGTTTAAAACAACGTTGCTGGATAGCATAAAACAACCAACTCGTAACTCCGCTGATCCATTATACATATTTTAAATATTCATAATTCGTGCTAGCATTGAAAGACACAAGATTGATTAGAGCTTCGAAAGTATAAGGCAAATATTTTAATGTGTTGTACAAAATATTCCTCTTTGAACTGCGTACGTGATTGTTATTGATGTATAGTTCTTAAACTGCTCATCAATCAACACTTCGATAACTTTAGGTCAAAAATAATTCAAAGATCGAAGATTCTTGAGGAACAGAAATCATTAGAAATCCCAACCAAACTTTTTCTGAATACTGCATAGCATTTTGACTGAATATACGTAGGTGTCACATAGTAATACTACTCTAATTTTTCGCTAACAGAGGGATTTCACAATATTGCTTTGGATGGCTTTTTTTTTTTTTTTCACCGCTATTCTGCGTTTAACGAACTAATCGGTATGCATAAGTATGTTGTGGCATTTATTATCAAATTATTCTTTCTTTTATTGCCGTGGTTAAAGAAGTAAATTGCGTTTTCATGATCCTTTTTACGACGTGCATGATGGTAACGTGGCCAGCTCACTTTTGGATTGCGTGATTCTGCACCATCTCATTCAGGTGAGTCAGGCTGAGTGGTGTTGGGAATTCCCACCTGGGTTCTCGCGGTGCATCCTACCTCTGTCTGATTCATCATGAGTCGGATGGCGTGCCTAGAAGAAAAAGCGAGCGCTCCGCTCGTTATTCAAGTACTGAGTATTTTTGCTCCCCACATCATTAGTCCATTCAGAAGGCAACCAACGATTAATAAAGTATAAGCGATTGTAACTGAAAATCTCCATGCAGCACATATGCTAAAACATACGTTCATATGCTAACCTGCACAAGGAATATAATACAAATAAGTTTCTTTTTTCACAAATTTCACCTATGCAGCTGTAGTAATTAAGATCATCAATACCTTAAAAAATTACAGTTATATTATTTTTTTTATTTTTTTTATTTTATCTTATTCTTTTCGTGGAAGATGCATTTGCGGGTTGGAAATCGTGTAACGAGCGGCAGTTACCTAGATAATGGTGGAGTAATAGTCCAACCGATAGAAGTACGAAGTAACGTTGAACTGCTTTATAATATTTCACACAACCGCACATATCGTCTTATTATTTCTACTCAATTCTCTGATTTCATTAACAGATTTCGATTTGAATTAATTGTAGCAGTTTCAAAATTGACTCATATACTGCTCCCGTATTTGCATACGTAATTAAATTTAAAATTCTAGTTGGCTGCAGCAATTTTAATTGGTTTCAACTAACAACTTGGTTATGTAAAAATAGAAGAAGGTACATCGGTTTTCTAGTTAATGTATCTGAAATAATTGTGTATTTCAGTTGTGTTTTTAATGATACACCATTGAACTAGGGAGTATTGTCAATGACAGCACATTAATAAACTAAAAAATAACTGCAATTGAAGATTGTAATGGTCATATCTTACGCCAGTCTAGAAATACAGAAATATGATTAATGACGTATATTACTAGCTGTGAACACAATATATTAATGGCATTTTTATGAGCATCTTTGGCAGCGAAGAATGTACTGGGCACAGCAGACCCGATTGTGAGGCGAAGACGATGTAGATAATAATTAATGGCCAAGGTAAGGCATGACTAAGGTGGCTTGATGATACGAAAGTAGCTAGAAGGAAACTGTCAAAGTTATGGAAATAGTCCTATCTTAAGGAAAATTTTATTTGTATGAAAGTTGAAGGTATGTGAAATTCGTGTTGAGTCATTTGTAACAGCTGAGAAGCTGTGGAATTAAAGGGTGATAAGCTAAACATGAAAAGTTTAGTTTCGGTCGTATGGCTGATGGTACCCTTGAAGTAAAGGTAACAAGTAATAAAGCAATGTAGAATACGTATTTTATTTGGGAGCACATAAAAGCCATTTTGTCTAAACATGGCAAATAATGCTTTTCATCCTGGGTGGAAGGTACTAAAGAATATGTGAAAAGGTAAAAGTAGCATAATTTTTAGTTGATTTATATGCGGTTAAGGGTAGTAAACGGATAGAAGATAAAAAGTTGCGTAGTGTTACACCTCCCGAGCAGGGGGTAATAAGATAAATTTTGTCACATACCAAACCAATTTCTCTGCTGAAAGAATCTTATTTCTTCCTCAAGCTTATGAAATTGTAGAAGAGAGAAATTTTAAACTACCTTCAATCTTCTAATTTCGTCTTACATTTTACTCTCTCCGATCAATGAGATGATTTTATTTATTTTGGGTCGGGGGGGGGGGGGGGGGGGGCTTTACGCCTTGTCGACGTCAAGGACATAGTGGAGGGAAGAGTATTGGAGCCATGTAACGAGTAGGACGGGCGGCTCCTTTGATGGAACTATCACCGCATTCATATTGACTGACTTTTCGGGAAGTAATAGATGAGTTAAATTTGCAAGACCGAAAGGGGAATCGTACCCATGTTCTCCCGACAGCCAAGACCGAGTGTTAGCGCTCATCCTCCAGCTTTGGCGAATTAGACGAGAAAATAAAACTATGTTCTTAACACCTAACTACTTTGAAGCGTCACAATATCGAGGCGACAAAAGTGATATTCCTAACTAAAGGCCCGGGCACACAGAACGCGACAAGCGACAGCTACACGCGATTGTTTGTCGCGGCGCGACTGCGCTATTGTTGTAATTCCCAATTTTGGATTGGCACGGTCACACACAAAGCGATCCGTCTCCGGGCCGCAGTATTTGACGCGGCGACGAGCGACACAGTAGAACAGAATTGTCGCGCGACACAGCGACATGGCCGATGAAGAAAACTTGATTGAGAAAGTGCGGGAGTTTTCCAGCTCACAATAAAGAATTTTTTTTTCATTCAGAATTGTATTTTTTCTTGTTAGTTTCTCACTTTTTGTTTGTTTGTTTACACTGTAATTATTTAAAATAAATAATACTTGTATTTGAGCCTATCTTTATTTCTTTTGTTTGTGAAATAAATTGTCAATAATAAATTGTATTTTTTATTGCGACTATTTCCCTTTGTTTCTGGGGTGTTTCCTAATATTGACCGCCACAGCTGCCTCCTAGGGGGAAGAGTCCGGCAGAGATAACATTGTAAATCGCTTAGAGGTTAGGAGTTTGGGCAGTGTCATTGTTTTTATGAATGTATATTAATGAACAGAACTTACCTAATACAAATGGCTTTTCTCCAGTTCGTGGTGAACTTGATTTTAACAGGTTGTGTAATTTCTCGAAAAATTCTCGAGACATACGAAAATATGTATGACTCTACCTTCATTTGACTTCAGTTCCCAGCAAGGGCGGTAGTATTCACCAAGACATTTTCTCTCCTATTGATGTCATGAACCCTTTTCTTTCAGCTTAGTGCAAACAAATAAAAGCAGAGTCTCCTCACCACTTGACATGTTCCATAGGAATTTACTAGCGCGAGAAAACTTATTAAGACAGAAATAAAGAAGTACAGATCTCTCCGCGGGAGAGGATCTCACTAGACTGGCATTTTTCGCTATAGAGTTGTCGCGTCTGTGTGACGCCGCGACGAGAGAACGACGAGTTGCTACTGTCGCTTGTCGTGTTCTGTGTGCCCGGGCCTTAAGAAGCACTAGGGAGAATACCGGTTTTAAAAATAAAATAAACAGAAGCTAATTAAAAGCTGATAACCGGAGGCACTAACACATAGAACCGACGCGAACATAAATTGTGGATTGATTTGAGCCTTGCAGGCAGCCCTCACCTGCCGACTGTTTGGCTGCCACCTGGGGTCTGCGGCAATTAATAGCATAGGGTGGGTAGCTGCTCCGCTATCGATTAACCTGTCTCCATCCCCCGTAAGACACCTGCCTACAGCTCCGTGTAAACACAACCACAACACTTACCTGTTTCTCCAATTGAGATTTTGAATGCTCTCTGTTTTCACTTGGAACTACTCATAGGATTAGTATATTAATGATTGGACAAAACGGAACAGATGGTATTGCTACCAATCAGGGCTGCACTTTTTAATACGTATAACGCCAATCGCCTAGAAGAAGGATGTAAACCAATAGAAGTAAAACAAATTTTATCCTCTACTTTAAGTCTTAGTTTGCGAGCATAATTTTGTCTACATTCGCACGAAAATTGCTCGTTATTTAGTTGCATATACAGATATGGTATGATAAAGTGGGATATAATTGTATATTTCAAAACTAATTTCAAAGGCAGATGGAAATACTTTATCTCAGCTAACTTCCCACAAAATAACAGGAAATTGCCCAACAAACGTTCGTTGATCTGACACAGATCACAGTTTTTACCATTTAATCTCGCACAGATGCATTGTCAATTATTAGGCTTAAAACTCCTGCACGTAACTTTTATTCGGTTTAAGCTATTGCTGAAGTGCTGTAGCGTGCCAATAAACTTCTGACGAGTCTACTAACTTTGCAACTTATCACAGAGAAAATTTTAATGATGTATTCAGACTTAAAATTTCGTATCTGGAGTCACAACTAAAAGCCCATTTGGAGAATTCAACTCCGTTAAATTTTGTGGTGGAAGGGCACATTAAAGCTGATGTATATATTAAAAAATTAGAATGAATTACAAAATGTGACAAAAAGTTAGAAATTCTAATTTTTCGGTATCAATGAAATAGAAATAAAGGGCGTTAGATAAATGTGCTGCCTTGATTCCACTCAACCAGACAATATTATCTGTCCTGCCGTAAATTACGGAGAGGCATACTGTTCACTCTGATATGGTCATTACACTTTGTACTCTTTGCTTTATGACTATTAACGCAGGTAGTCCCTCAAAGGGAGCGTGATTACTGCTAACGATTAAACCGGTAACCACTGTAAATTAATTTTGATGGGTTTACAAAGTTATAATTCGATGGATAAAATAATGTGCCGATATGTTCTAAACCATATTTCGTTGTGAAAACAGAGAAAACTTTCCAGTACGGTGCTCACTGTTTTAGTCACATAAACTCCATCCTCAGATTAAATTATTAAAAAATAAATAAAAGAGTGGCCACTTAGGCTAGGTGTGATGTTTTTGAAAAGTATAATGTTTATTCTTTAAATTTGTTTCAAACATGATTTATAAATGTTTATATTTTCAATATGTGCAGGACTTCTAATAGTCAGATTGAAGCTCATGGTCAACGTTCAGAAGAAATTATTTTTAGTAACGTTCATTACCAGAGCGTACCTTGCTTTCCAAATTAAAATTATTGAATTCATTGTTCTTTCTTTGAAAATACTCTGGCACCTCAATTCCTAATGTCTAACGCTTTTATGGATATTATTACAGAAATCCCATTCTTCGTGTGTAACATACTTACTTCTATTCTTGAAAGCTAACTGCTTTTATTTCGCCTTATGATGGGCATGTCTGAAAAAATCAAGAGACTACCTGATGCTAGAAAGTCCAAAATCAAAATATATAGAATAAACATCAATTTATCCTCTACGTAATGAGCTCAGTTTGACGGAAATAAAACTCAATCTGTTGTAAAAGATAGTTTAGACAGCTAACATTATGCTACCATTACTAGCGTTTTAATTCCAGTAGAGACCTATGTTTGTGTAGGTTTTAACACTATTGGTTCCACTGATGACAACATAAAAATTTATGTAGAGCAAAGTTTACTTTATGTCAGCCACTTTTACGGTCAAAAGTATTAATTATTATTCTAGGAGACGATTTGTGCACTTTGTGGTACACTTTTTGAAAAAACTGCTGCACCTAAAGACCTGAAATTGAACTGATTCAAAGTCAATTGCAGATGTGCCATCAATCATTAGTTTAGTAAAAAGCACAAATAAATAGCTATATTTTTTATAAATTTCTATTCATTCATGATGAGAGAAACCAGAGGCAAAAGCGTCACGTGACGTGGTCACGTGACCACGTGATGTGGTCGCGTCACGAGATACAGTCAAGTGATCGCGTCACGTGGTTTCACACAGTTATTGTCAAGAATTAGTGAATCAATTGATGCACAAGATATTGGAAATGTGTTAATGTAGTTTTGCTTTTAGTGTGTCCATTGAGAGGGACGCAGTTTGAAAATGATGTTGGCATTTATGCAATAACTTACCACTGAACTTGAAGTTCATCCATATGTTCACAGCAACGGTAAGATAATCAAATAAATTATTCACTAAAAGTGTAGTTTGTGATTCCGATGTTGGCTTGAGAACTTACGCTCCAGAAAGAGAGATATTTATTTAATTTTTTGTATTAAATATTATCTATGGTTGTTAATGTTAACATCTGTGATTTGTGAAATTTAGATGCGACAGTTTTGTAATTATATTAAGAAATTCCACTCCCACACTTAATCAGTTATTTTAAGACCTGTAATTATAATGACTTACTTCAATGTTTAATGAAAATCAAATAAAATATAAAATGAATGTACACCTAATCGGTACGCTCAAACTGAAATCGAAAATAACGTTGCCACGAACTGAAGTATTGAGAGAATCTGAACTCTGGAAGGGAGATATTAATTTTTATTTATTAAAGATTATTCTGTAGTATTGTTAAGAAATGTGTGTATTTGGGGATTCTACGCCGCAATTTGATAATGAATTTTTATCTAACTCGATGAGACTTCGAAATATAGCATACCAAAAATCTAGGTATGTAGGTATGTAGGTATAGTTTTCTGTGCTTTTGGTGATTAGTTGTACGAATTCATCACAAATTTGGCTACGCCGAAATTTTTATTCTGGTCCAGGCCACATTTCAACCTAGCCAAGTCGATTTTGAGATTCGATATCTCGTGAACTAAGCGAGATCAAAAAAAAAAAAAAATTATTTTCGATTTGTTTCGCCGGTTCTATAAGAAAAATCTAAGTCCGCCTGATCAAATGCCATGAGTGATAATTGTTGTTTTGAAAATTATTTTATTCAACTTATCAAAATAGTGGTTGTGTTTCAATTCCACCCACAACTAAATTTTGTAAAAGAGGGAAGATCACTTGTCCAAGAAAACAATTTCCATTGCAATTAGCTTTTGCAATAACAATTCATAACGCTCAAGGTTTAACATTGGATAAAGTTGTTGTAGATATTGCAGACAAAGTAAGTTCTGTAGGTTTAACGTATGTTGCGTTAGCAAGAGCAAAAACTTTAGAAATCCTAGCATTTAACAGAATATTATCTTATGACCGAATTAGCAATATTAAAAATTCAAGTATGTTAAAATGTCGAAAACAGGAAGCAACTCGAATTAGAAATTTTGTATCTGATTAAAACAAATTAAATAAATAATTTTTAAATATTTAAGTATTGTGTCTTATTATAAATGTGGTTAATTATTTTTTGTCAACAAACTAGAACCATGGTTTTTGATGATAGTTTTTGCAGTTTAAATATTAAAATTCTTACGATTACTTATTAATTTTTAGTTGTATATATGTTTCTTATAGCAAAACTTCGCGAGCCAACACAAAGCCGTGCTTATAGCTAGTAATATTAATAAGAAGATTGATAGTAACCTTTTCGATTAGTTAACCAGCAATCGTCGAAACCGACTTTTCGGTTCTATTTACATCAATATTTTCCTCGCACAGTTACTTATAACATCAAACTGAGGATTCTATGCCTATGCGATGAATGACGAGCCGTTTCTGATGATAAGTGCCAGTCGAAACTCTGTAACGGAAAATCGGTGAAGTACATGGCTCGCCGTTGAGGTGTAACAAGTGACACTGTATGCTATAGAATGCACCATGCACCTTGCAAGGCAATAAACCTCTGTTGATACAGTTAATGCATTGGGCGCACAAACCCGCCGAGACGAGGTGGTGGATCAATGGAACGTGTTTGCGAAGGTTTAACAGCGTGTTGCCGAAAAATGGTAATATTGAGACTGCAATATATCTTCTAGACGTGAACTGGAATACGTTATTAGGCTTTCGCTAAACATTTTGCTTGAAATAACTGTTTTTAAATTTGCTAAATTCTTACTTTTCGGCTGTTGAAATTATAATAGTTGCACTACACTAATCAGGGCAAAAAATATTCTTTTGTCAGTTTTCTGTCACTGTTCAGGTTAGGGAGCATTTCCAGCAAGAATACGAGTTGGTAAAAACAGCAGCCATTCCTTTCAAGAACATATTGGAAGCCGCGGATTTCTGAATGGCGCAAATACCAAACAGATTTAATCGACGCCAATGCGACCACAATGCCGGTAGCCTGTCAAGTTTCAGCAGACATCAATCCTTCATCTTCAGGAACGGTCAATGCCTGAGCTGGATATATCCCTAGAGATAGGCCCCTTGCTACCTGCACCTATACTGCGGTAGCGGAAGGTTTTATGAGACATCACTCTGCTCCAACGCATCAAAATGTCAAGACTACGTTTTGGTATCTTCTTCGTTTTGAAAAGTCAACATAACAGTGTTCATTATCGTTCGATAACTGGAATTAATGATAACTGAAAGAAAGTGCTTCTTATCTCTAAGAGCTTATATTTTTTATACATCTGGGCAGCTAAATTTCGATTAATAAATTGAAATTGATCTTCAATTGTCTTGTTTCAAGTTTTGTAATAAAACCAGAGAAGAACGTTTCATTTATATTTTTTTTCTTGACTGATTTGAAGCAGTATTGTTATTTAGTATGATGAAAAGGAAAAATCATAAATCCATAGTTGAATTGCAAATGCGCAATTAAGAAAATTAATACCTCACAGCCTCGTCACTTAGCACAATATTATCCCCACCAAGGTATCTGTACATTACAGCGTAAACTATTTCCCCGAAATATTCTGCTACTATCCTCCTAATACAAAATACTCTTATCATCTTAACGCAATATATAAAACACCTTGGAATATTGAAATTTTAACATCACCTAACACCAA
>JARYHS010009186.1:161654252-162133352 GCA_031002005.1 Vandiemenella viatica
AAATACAGGAGTTGGAGAGGGTGCAAAAAAGGGCTGCTAGATTTATTTCTGGAAATTGTCGCAGAATGCAATCAGTAACAGATATATTAAAGGAGCTGGAATGGGATTCATTGCAAGACAGGAGGAGGATGAGGAGGGTCATGCGAGTGTACAAGGCATGTACTGGTGATGAGACATGGAAAGGTTTTGGTGTAGGAGTTAAAAGTAGTGCATGGAAGGGAATTAGATGACCATGACTACAAGCTGGCACTCGATCTCAGACACAAGGGTGTGGGAAGATTCTCTTTCTTAGGTAAGGGTATCAGGGATTGGAATAAGTTACCAAGGGAAACGATGAATAATTCACCGAAAGAGTTGAAAAATTTTAAGTTAAAAACTTGTAGAGGGCAAAAGTAGGTGGGTGTAGGAAAGGGGGAAGATGGGTGTGTAGGGAAATTCCCACCGGAGCGTAAGCTCCATTGAAATTAAATTAAACAATTGGTAAACGAGACGCATGACCGTTATAACACACTGTATATGTGGGAGTATGACGGATACTATCATGCGTTGATCAAGTTAAATATTGTTTTTTTTTGCGATGTATTTGGCGTTACAGTACTCGATGATAATAAATAATAGAAGTTGCATCAGTCAGAAAGAGCAAAACATGTTGCAAGTAATGCATATATTTCCATGTAGCAACCCTTGTAGTACCTGACTGGAGCTTGCCTGCTTGTCTCTTGTGGGCTGCGTTATTTACTTGCAGCCACCTCACACAACTTGGAGCCTTCACTGTGTTGAATCCGAGTGCGCGGATCTCAGTATTGTACAGCTCCTTCTCTCTCTTCTCTCCCATTTCATGCTTTCCCTCTCTCTTTCCCTTTCCTGGAGAGGAGTTGCAGAGTGGTTGCCCTGCTAGCGTGAGGGATACACACATGCTTCGGAAGGCAAGCACGTTCCTCGTCTGACGCGAAGTGCTACGTTCAGACAGAATTCTCGGTGAGGGATCGGAAAATACCAGCTGAGCTTTGCCGATAGAACACTGCAAGAAAGCTAGTTGTAACTGGCTTTTTCAATAATTAGTACTGACGAACGGTTTTTGGTGTTGCCTGTTCAAAATTAGGAGGTCTGATGACGTAATTTTTTTTTTTAAATTTCTTAAGGTGTTCTAACCCTCTAATACATAACGCATTATATTTTGGTCCACTGTTCTTCTGTTTTATGTTTTGTGGACACCGTACATGACAAGAATAAATGAGGTGATTAGTGAGTATATATATATATATATATATATATATATACATATGCGTCTGAAGAAATAGCAGATTATAATTCATGAATATGCAAGAAATGATATGATCACGATAATGATAATTTAGTCTGTATGAAATATCGTGCTCTGATTTTAAGGGTAATATGATCCAGGTAAGCAATCTCCTGGAGGTTTTCTCGGCTTTGAATATGAATAAAGTTTTCTCAGATCGTGTTTTATCGATGCACTAACTCGGCCGTTATCAGAGAAAACTTTATTCAATCTCCTACGTGATTATAGAATTCATTTAGTCGTGAATCATGTTTCGACACAAACGTGTCTTTTGTAGGGAATATGAGTTAAACAAGAAGCCGTTGTATTTTGTTTTAATAAACAATAATTTCGGAATTCTTGATAGTAATTAGGGATTTTTCTAGTTTACGAAATGGAATATTTTCTACTTGGTTTTTTATTTTTCACTGATCACCTATATTAGTTGTTCCACGATAATCAGTTTCTCTTGCTTACAATCACACGTAAGATTTGTAATATTATTACTGCCCGTTGCACTCATGTTAACTGTCAGCGAAGATGCACTGTAATCACCTATTAAAAATGTACACATCTTTTTAGGATCATTCATTAAACTGATTTTCCTATCCTGTTTTGGTTAAAACTAATTTTATAAAAAAAATTATTTCGTTGAGTTTTAATGTTACTTTCTTTTATAGTTTCGGCATAACCATAGATGCATCTTGTTCCTTAGCTGGCATCAATAGAAGTTACTCATGGGTGAAACAATTTCATCGACCTAGTTAGTACTATCGTTCAGTTTCGATACACACTTTCAATAATTTTGTGACAGAGTTTATAATCGAGAAATTCAGCTCTCGGCGCGCGATATTCGGAAAGGCACAAAACGGTGGGAAGCTGGAAGAAATTTTAGGAATGCATTGTATTTTAAACGTTGATTGTAGTTGACTATGTTATAAATTTTTGCCAATTCAATCAGCCATTAGTTAATTAAGTAATACTTGCCTGTAGAAATATTAGTAGCAAGTTAATAAGTCTGCAAGTATCGAGTATTTAGTCGTAGACAAAGATTGGTTGATGACTTTAGGATAGCTTTAAATTTTTCTGAAAACAAATTGAATTACTCCAACATTTCACCAATTAGATTAAAAGAAGTGTCACCTAAACATTAAACAAAATCCGTCAACTGTACTGTGTGCGATTTTGGTTCCATAAATAGATTTTGCATTAAATTGAATTCACTAACAAAATTGTTTTTAACAGTGCACTAACAGCTGTTTTTTTAAATAGAGTTCATTGTTTGTTTTCTTTGAAATAATATGCTTACTCAAGAAATCAGAGGGAATTCGCTAGGTTTTTTTTTTTTTTTAACTGCTTAACGTCTCTTATAACAACTAGGTCTTTAGAGACGGGAAATGATGGGCGCAAGGAACGGGAAGGAATTCGGCCATGGCATTTTGATGGAAGCATCCCGGCATTCACCTGGAGTGATTTGGGGAAACCATGGAAAACCAAAATCTGGATGCCCGGACGGGGATTCGAACCGCCGTCCTCCCGAATGCGAGGCCAGAACGCTAGCCGTTACACCACCACGCTCGGTTCGGTAGTGGTCTTTTGAAAGAACCATCCCGGAATTCACCTGTAGCGAATTCGGAAAACCATGGAAAAGAAATCAGAATGACTAGACGTCGATATAAATCTGTTCTTTACCCGAATATCTTTTTTCAACCCTTCACTAATCCAACATTATTATCTTTACCTCCATAATGCATCCACGTGGAAAGATATAATAAAAAATAATATGTTGTGCATTAACAAATTTCAAAGTTAATGAGTTCAGAATTTTTAAGACTATGGACGACGAACAGACGGATGAATAAGGGATTCCATAAAGACTATATTTTTAACGTAAGGAACTTGAGGACCAATCCATATTCAAGTAATTACTTACAGTTTATTTGCACATTATAAAAAAAGGCTTTTGATTGCAGTTCTCATAGGAGAAACAGACGTTCAACGAATTGAATTATACAACCCATATCACAAAAAGTTCACTATCTTCTCCTTTATCCAGACATTGCTATTAATGAACTTCGTCATCAACCAAACTTGAGTGGTCTCGTGTTGTCCGGGTGACGCCGAGTCATTAGGCATAAAGCCGACGCTTAGACCGTCATTCTGCCGTCTTCTTCTTGGGAAGAAGAGGAGCTCAGTATGATGGTCGAAACGTCGGCTCTATACATAAAGACGAGGTGCCCCCGGACAGCTAGGAGACAGCTGACACCGGCAGCGGAAGCCTGCGATTAGAGTAGATCTCGATAGTACGAACTAACTGGGACCGAGATCGATTTGTTTGGATTTCTGGTTTGTATAGCTTCGGTTTAGATAGTCTTTACTTTGCCTTTAAAATTACATTAAGTACATTATAATTTTACACATCTCAAGAGAAAGAGGTCTCTCAATTTTCTTCTGCTACATTTTGGAGACACTAGTTCATTCTTTTAGAAGATGAACAAGATGCTATTGTAGCATGTTGCCACAAGATACTAAATTCAACAGAACTCACCAACACAGCAAACCAATAAATAACAAAGGCTCAGGATGGAAACGGCGAGTTACAGATTTCTAAAAGAAACTCAAAACTGCCGGCACATTGACTCAATTGTTGTCGCGGTTACAACAAACATTCAATATCAAAGCCAGTGTCTGGTTCGTGACGAGGTTATTGCGGCGATAATACAATAACAAACACGCAAGGTGTAAAATTCATTGAACCTAATTCTTTGTTAGTGGAATTTCCGGTCAAAATTTGTGCAAAGGTGTACTGGGCTGGAGATCAACATAGAAACAAAGTTGGCGCTTCTGCAAAATAGTTCACAATTCGTAGAGAAAGAGATATTTTTCTCCACCCAGTTCAGTAACAGGTATGATAAAAGAGCTGGAATTGGAATTCATTGCAAGACAGGTGGAGGGTGAAGAGGGTCATGGGAATGTACAGGGCGTATATTGGCTATGAGGCATGGAAAAATATTGGTGTAGGTATGAAAAGTAGTGAATGGAAGGGAAAAGATGACCATGACCACAAGCTGGCACTCGATTTAAACCACAAGGGTGTGGGAAGATTCTTTTTTTTTTTTTTTTTTTTTTTTTAGGTAAGGGCGTCAGGAATTGGAATAAGCTACCAAGGGAAATGATGAATAATTTATGAAAAACATTGAAAGAATTTAAAGTTAAAATTTGTAAAGGGCAAATGTTGGTGATTGCAGGAAAGGAGAAAGATGGGTGTGTTGGGAAATTGCCAGTGGAGCGTACGCTCCATTGCAATTTAATTAAATATTATTATAAAGTTTTTCGGATAATTGACGTCCGTATTAACGATGCGCTGCTGTATAACATTATGTGTCTATTCCACATACACCCAAAATCAAATAAGGTGAGTACACTGGCATTACTACCTCAGCACAAGCACGTAATATTTCCCGTGAGTGTCGATTCTTGCAGGAGTTGAGCCGTTACCACTGTGCCACCATCGACCCGGCGCTGCACACCGCGAGGTGGAACAGAGCCCTCAGTGTTTGCGCCGCTCTGCAGTTTCCGGAGTTTCAGATCGGGAGAGCTCGGAGCCAAAGGCACTTAACGCAAATTTGCTCAGAAGCTTTCGGCTATAAAGCCCGAGAGTGCGGGGGGAGAGCGCCGTGTGTCGGTTGTTTCACAGCCAGTGCAGTGCTTGCAGCGGATCCCGTCAGGGATGTGTGAGTGTCTGTTCGTGGAGAGTTGGAGAAACGGGATAAGGTACCGGCGCCCACAGGAACCGACAGGACTTTTACTGCACAAACTCAGAGATCTGACCAAGTCACGCTCATGAACTTCAGGTATACGGAAACCTGTCAGCAGTCAGCTCGCAAACAAATATTTCAGTCTACGTCCATTACGGTTTCTGGTTCTGGAAACAATTGTTCCTTTTTAGCGACCTCAAAACGTGATGGGATTGTCTTGTAGATTTTCACGGCAAACGCAATACTCAATACAATATCAGCTTCAGTCAATGGAGATAATATATTTACATAATAATTATTTTGTAGTTAGATAATATCAGCAAAGGAAAGATAATGCTAAAATATAATTTTTGTCAGTTTTTAATGAATAACTTAAGTGAAACGACAAAGTACATGAGGCAAAATTTAAAGATATGAAATACACTTTTTTAGAATTATTTACTTCAACTCTTTTATGCGAATACTACATTTTAAACTAAAATACAAACATATCTATATTTCTATGATGTAAAATTAGCATATTTATCTTCGTAAATGCCTTTTAATTTGGTTTACCACTTCCGCAGACGTTGTATAAATTTTTACTAATGAATCTAAACTTTATATTATGAATTTTAAAAACTCAGATATTAATCAGCAGGCATTAATCATGTATTCTTAGTTATACACTTGAAGGAAAATATATTTTCAGAAATACAAAAAAACCTTGTAAACAACAAACTGAAATAAATTTATCATACAGAAACAAACGCTGTCTTAATTTTTTCCTGTCCAAAATCGAATTCCCAATAAATTAAGTAGACCGTTTGTGGCATATAATACCCGAGACCTAATCATTTCAACTACATTTGCTTGATTTAAAAACTGATAAAGACAAAACGGATGGCAGTGTAATCTGCAAATTGAGTATCCTTACATTTACGGAAATAACAAACGAACTCTGCTTTAGAGTCAAGGAATAAAGTCTTAACTATTTACCTCACCTGTATTCCATTCATTAACTTTTTTAGAAGAACCCACTGCTCGAATTTCTTACGGAATTCTTACTCTATACAGGAGTTTTGAAGTGTTCACTGATTAGTTTGAAATTTCGGAACAATTTAACATCGTCATTAAAGCTTAATCTCCATATTCCAGTGCATTATTTTTCAGTGACATGCCCTGTCTAATTTTACTACACTCTGAGGAAATTCAAGTGCGAAACTTCTGTTAACAATAGTGTTACCCTTTGAGAGTGATTTTAATATTCTTAGAATTTCGTCAAGTTGATAGGAGGAGCATAAAGAATTTTATAACTGCGCTTAACATGAAGGCTATTCCGCCCATTTAATAAATGTTCCATTCTATAGTGCGTAGCGGGGCTCCGTGATATAACTTCTGTGAAACATTCTCTTAATTTATAGTCCGTGCTTTAATGGCCGAGTAAAGTGCAGTGGAAAAAGAAAGTGAGAGAAAGACGGAGTGGAGAGGAAAGAAAATGGAGAAAGAGAGCTTGATCATGCAGAAGAAAAGAAGAAAAGCAGATCCGGAAATTAGAATTTTAGGCGTTTTCAGACGATCAATAGACATTCTCAGAGATTAAATTGACTCTTTGTCCGAAAGTGCACCAGATGTTTCTCTTCTATGACTGAAATCAGAAAAACCAGATTAAATGAAAACATTAAATCAGCTTTATTATTTTTACGTCAGTATCCAAAAACAGGGCTTAGCTTTCCTTCATCGCTAGAAGAGAAAGATAAGCCCAGGAACTTTGGCGAAGTTTGGGTGAAAGAAAGTTACTGCTGCCATTCACATTTCGAGGAGATGAAAAGAGCAAATTGAACCTTCAGTAAAAATTGTTCATCAGTGTAAACGAAGTTTGCCAGCTGTGGACGAAACTGAATCTTCTGCAGGGTGCCGTAACACGTGTATTGCATTCGCATTACTTGTTTCTCGTATCTGCTATGATCCAATTGACGCTTAGCGCGAAACTACACAAACACGCACAAACATTGCTTGACTGAAAGGAAACTGGGGAGTTTAAATAGCCACACATACACACGCGCACACACACACACACACACACACACACACACACACACACACACACACACACATCGCTTAACTGAACGCAAACTGGTGAGTTTTAATAGCAGTATACAATTTCCGATAGAACATTACAAGAAGCCGGCCGTACCTACTAGAGAGCAAACAAACGCTCCAATGAAAGAAGTTGTTCAAAAACAATTAGAAAGTATAAAAATTTACTCAGAATTATGAGGGAATGTATTTAAATGAAAATACACGATATTAAACAGTATTCAAACATAAAACTGACAAAATTAAACATTCCAAATAGCCGAAAATCACACTTACAACACTATGACTTACACATTACTCACCATTATACTCTCCCGATTAAAATTTCACATATTATTGTTTTTAGCCATATTACACTTCATATGAAAGATATATGAATTTACAATTATTAATTGTTTATCCGTCTTTGACACAAATTTACCTAATTCCTAAGATAGAAATTAATAGGAAGCTAGGCCTGAGGGCTGTGACAACGCCTTCCATTCCCCCCCCCCCTCCTCTCTTCAATCTCTCACAAAATTTTCTTATAAATTTACTATACTTTCAGCACTGCAGTAATGCCTTATTTGCATCCTTATAAACCCTACATTGTTCTCATTCTATTCATATTCATTATATTTTAATATTTTTTTGTTTAATTTTGTCTTTTAGTCTGAAATATACCTCGCATGTGAGTGTAGTTTTTGTTGCTGTTTAACGAATCTTAACTTACTGTGTTCTACAATATACTGGTTGTTCCAGGTCAAATCTTTAAAATAACGTTTCATTAACGTTCTTTATCTTAAAAAATTTCTATAAAATGTTTTGCATCTTATGTCTATCATTTTTTAATTTTCTGTGACATTTACTCATTTTGTTTCACACTTTTCCACAAATAAATATGAGCACACGCCATAATGCATTATAAATAAAATAATTGTGTGCGGTGAGAAGTAAATTCAGCAGTCAGCTATTAGGTAGTATTTCAATTTGTCTTAGAGTACATGAAGTTATATTA
This sequence comes from Vandiemenella viatica, assembly GCA_031002005.1. Lineage (NCBI taxonomy): Eukaryota > Metazoa > Arthropoda > Insecta > Orthoptera > Morabidae > Vandiemenella > Vandiemenella viatica. The sequence continues at coordinate 161,662,369 of JARYHS010009186.1, forward strand.
AAACAGGACAGATAACAGTTGTCATGAGAGTTATGTGGCTTTATAAAACTATCAGATACATGTAAAGTCTCCTTACATTTTATACGAATCTCATTTGGAGAGATATATGCAAGATATTTCGGTATTTCGGATGAAATGGACATGGGAGGCCAAATTGATAGTGTACCACTAGATCTTTCAGAGGCTTTGACAGAGTGAGGTATAAAATTGTAGTAAATAAGGTAAAAACTATTGGAGTGGATGAGAAAGTGGTTTGTTGGGTATAAGAACTTTTAAAAGGTAGAAAACAAGATGTTAGGGTAGTACATGCAGTATCAAAAGAAGTGGAGGTAAAAATGGGAATACGACCATCTCTATTCATTATTCAAAGTGATAATTGTGTTGAGTGTTTACTTTCAGGAATTAGATTGTTTGCAGATGACATAATGCTATATAAAAGATCAAAACGACAGAGGACTGTAAACAGCTGCGCGGTGATTTGGACAGGATATCTGAATGGGTTGGTAAACACGGGATAAAGATGAATGCAAAGAAGTTTCATCTTATTAGATACACAGATAAAAAACTAAAGGTTTACTATGATTATAAGGTGGGAATTACATTTGATAGCAAGTTTAAATGGGCAGGACACATTGGACCGGTAGTAGGAAAAGGTTTAAAAATTCTGCACTTGTTGGAAAGAGTGATGAGGGGATCTACGAGAGAAGTAAAAGAATTGGGTTACAAAACTTTGGTTAGACCATTGCTCGAATATGGTGGTGTAGTATGGGACCCACATTTTGGGTAACAACTACATGAGTTGAAGAGGGTGTAGAAAAGGGCTGCCAGATCTGTTTCTGGAAATTCCCGCTGAATGCAATGAGTAACAAAAATGATAAAAGAGCTGGAGTGGGATTCATTGGAGAAGGAGGGGGGTGGGTGAAGAGGGTCATGCCAGTGTACAAGCCATATAGTGGTGATAAGGCATGGAAAGATATTGGTGTAAGAATGAAAAATAATGCATGGAAGGAGAAAATTACCATGACCACGAACTGGCACTCGATTTCACGCACAAGGAAGTAGGAACATTCTCTTTTTTAAATAAAGGGGTCAGGGATTGGAATAAGTTACCAAGAGAAATGATGAATAATTTACCAAAAACGTTGAAAGAATTTAAAGTTGAAATTTGTAGAGGGCAAATGTAGGAGGGTACAGGAAAGGGGAAAGATGGGTGTGTAAGGAAATTGACACCGGAGCGTGCAATTAAAATAAATTAAATATTTCATATAAATCCACTTTATACTCATCCGAATCTATTCATTTTGGAAATTTCATACTTCGTCATTAATAATATAATAACGGGATTCAGAAACTTTCTTAGTATTACGTCAATTTTAAGGATTTCCCACAGAAAATAATCGTCAACCATGATGTGTTGTAATGTTCTTAACAGTAAAAAAATGGTTATCTTTGGTTTATACGATTAATGTACCATAATTTTTCCAGTAGTGATTGGAGAACATAGTTCACTTAAGTTGTTGGTATGTTAGGATTGCCATAACAAATGATGGGACATGGTTATCTTTTTCTAAAATTGGGATCAGCGCTTTATTTCAGTCCTCATTACAGCCTGTTGGAACGCCACGTCGGCAAAAATACTTTTGAAGTGCGAGTGGAATAATAAAACGGAATGTTTTCAGAAGTAAAAAAAAAAATTAAAAAAATTGTAGCGCAGCTTTCATTTATTAATTAAATTTCTTCATTTGCATATTTTTCTGAATCTCTAACCCACGGAACTCACATAAAAACGGTTCCAGGCTGTTACTGTAATTTTAGTCACGGTTTTGTTTGTTTATGATTAAATAAAAGTATTAAGTAACCATATAAACAACAAACTGAAGTTGAAGCTAATTGTCGCAAGTAATTAACAGAATTCTTATTATTTTAACACAAATAAATATCTCATTAACTAGTGACGTCAGATAATTTTTAATTTAACATTAGTAAAAGACATTAAAATGTAGAAATATGTGTATTGAAAAGTATTTATCTTTTGAACGTTGAACGTAAAAAATTTGATTCAGATAATTATGTTGGAGCCGATGAAATAAATAATTGCTCATCACCTTCATCCTCCTTTTGACGATAATTAAAACAAGAAGTTAATGTAATGTAACAATAACCTGAGATATATCTAAATTAACCTAATTTAGACACTAAATCTCCGTATTTTCTTTCAGGAAGTATACATAATACCATTTTTCAAAATTCTTTTCATACCTTGTAAATGATTTATTTATTGTCTGTGCTGATACTTCTACGTTCGAGCAGTTTGCGGTGATACAGAATTGTTTATTCTAGCGAATAAGATGCTACGGAAACCCCGGCGTTGCCAGTTCCGCCACAATCAACATATTATATTATTAATTTCAATAGCGATGGAGCTAAGGCTCCAGTGGCAATTCCCCAAGTTATCTAATTACCCCTTTTATTTTAATTTTTAATATTTTCTTTAATAATTGGAGTGCTAATTTTCTCTCCCATTTACCTTTCGGATTTACAAATTTTAATTTTAAATTCCATCAGCGTTTTTGATAAATTATTAATCACTTCACTTCCAATCCTTGACACCCTTACCAACAAAGACTTTGTAATACTCCATGACCAACAGGGGATTATTCCCGAGAATAACAGTGTTTCCGAACATTCCAATGTTTCAGATTATTCGACACAAGTTTCCGTATTAACCGTGTCGCGGCCACGAAATAACCAGGGATTGTTCTGTTCGCGATTGTAGCCGAGCTCAAGTATAAGAATACAACAGTGCGTTTTAAGTTGTGAGATAAAACTAAATTCCTTAGGATACGTCTGGAAGGACGACAGCCAAGTGGCTAGCTATTAGATCCTAAATTACTGAGCATTATTACTAGGCACAGCAAACAGTTTTCCATACGATGCTCAATCGCTTCTTCTCATGAAGAATCTGTTCATTTGTTTCAAATAGGCACAAGATGACATAATTCAGTATAAGAAATTCGTTGATTCTATACCGTTAATTATTTCACTTATAACCATCAAATGGGATTGCAATAATCCGTCATAAAAGCAGGCATCTACATTAAATAACGTTGTTTAGAGACTTAGCATTACTTAGCTATAATGACGTAGGAAGCTCCTTGGAATTATCTCAGAAGATATGGTTAAGTAGATTCATTACAAAAACTGATTTAAGGCACTCAATACAGAAATTGTTACACAGGTCGAATATTTTCCAGCAGTGAAATAATGGATCACCAAATTCATAATGGTAGTGATTGCTTTCTGAACCAATGGAGGGAAGCTGAGGCATTTGCCTAAAAGTACCAATTATTGATTAATAACAGGACTGCCCTACATAAATTCCCATCGTGGACTCCCCCGCATCGTAGTCGCCAAATAGCGTCCCCGGGATCTGGAAGTGGGGAACGGGCGTTGCCTATTGGCTGGGCATCACGCTGCTTTTGTCTGTATGGTACGTACATGCCGGGTAGCTGCCTCTCTAGTGAACACAGAGTGTGGCTTCGGATCTCACAGTATAACGGCCGCGCTAAGCGATCTTGGAAGATGGGGTCAAGCATAGTGATGTGGCGTTACGTCTGTTCGCTTGGCAATCTACCTTTCTTGACGCTGATAAATGTCTACAAAAATTAGTAGCAGCAACACAGCATAGAAGCATAACCTCACTTAAGAGATCATTTATATGGAAGTGGATTTACATATGACAAATTAAAAACGTATTTATGCAGAAATACATTTATTAATGAAATGAATTATTATGTTTTTAATGTTTTGCTGTGCATTTGTGCGATTTTCAATCGTGTTCATTATTATTAAAATACCTACAAATACTTGTTGTAGAACAGATTTAACATTGAACATATGTGTACAGTTATTTTAAACAATTGTTATGACAAAGAGGAAGTAATAAAGAAAATGCACGAAGTTGATGTTAAACAAAATAATACAATGAATTTACCTCCTACAATATAATCTTCTCGGATGTCCAGCCGTATTGTGTTGTGGAAACACAAGGTTTTGACAGCTGACTCTGCTGTCTTCATCAGATGTCATATAGCCTCTAGATGTTACAAGCTGGCTGTGGCTGTTTTGACTTGCTTAGCCTCGTATCATACTTCCTTATACAATCTCAGAAATGGCGCGCATCTGGCTGGACACCCGAGAAGATTATATCGGTTCCTAACCATTATTACATAATGCAATGCAAACTAATCTATGTTGTGATAAATTTATTGAATTTTGTGAGAAATTTATGTGTTAAGAAATGATAAAATCTTTCGTATATGGACGTTAAATTGGCAAGTATAGGCAAGATAGTGGGTGTATGCGGAAAATAGGTAAGAATGACACGGAAATCCTTTATCTGTCATGCAAAAAATTTGTGTAATACTGTTAATTGTTACCTTGATTATACTGTCTGCTCTTTAAACAGTTTCAAATGAAAATAAAATGTATGTCCATCTCATTTATTGGATAATAATTTTCTTTTTGACATTCACTGCTAATGAACATTGTGTTTGATAATAGTTTTATTTTAGTTAAGACATAATATTGTATCTCGTGTTCATGTATATAGATATCATGAAATAACCGAATCCAAAAAATTAGTAGTACATTTTTTATCGTTGTATTTCCTAATGACGGCAAAATGATCTTTGCGAATGATTCTTTAATTATAAAAAAATACTTGCGATTGCTTCATCAATACATTTACGTTCATACCCCCGTTGAAGTCTCAAAAGATTAGGAGCACTAACAAATTGAATATTCACATAAAAATTTATAACTATCTAAAAATGAACGGGGGCTTGTTCAGAAATCGACAATTGTTAACAGAACTAGAAACTATGTTGTTTCTTTTCCTTTAATTACAATTAATTTTTAGGCTCTTGTTTTCGGACGCAAGCAGTTCTACCAGCTGCAGCACATCATATAATGTTGTATTATTTTATAAATCTAAAACATCTTCTTGAAAATTTATCTTATACCAATAACAAAAATAGTATTTAATACTATTTAAATCGGTACTTCCCTTTCCATTAATCCTCAAAAACATCTACTTCTAATATTACAGTATTTATTCATCACAATCCACAATACTCCATAGTTTCAACAATTTACAAGTTCATTTCATAAATTAATAGTACACATTAATGTTCTCTATCTTAAATTTTATTATGAATAATAATGATTTTATTATTATCTGTATAATGCACAGTATTTCATTTCAAACCGTTCAACAATCATCTCATACCATCTTTGACTTGACTTCCAGCGATCATTACTGTTACTCGTTGACCAAAGAAATATATTAGACACAAAATTTAAATTTTTTCAAATAGTTCCCTCACAAAACGTAAGAATAGTAATGCGATTTTCACCAAACTTTGAAATTAATATTTATTTGCAGAAAAATTGAATAACATATTTTGTTGTTTTATAGGTCTAATTTACTTCTAATTACGAAAGTTTTTTAATATATTGGGAGGAACTTTGGTTTTATTCTGTAGTTCATAGGTATAATTAATTTAGAATGTGCTTCCAAAGTGCTTCTAATTTTTTCTTTTTAAGTTTCAAATGTCCAGACTTCGGATTACTTAAGTGTAGCAATCCAGAGGTAAACGTTTTCGACGCTCATCCTGAGTTTTAGATGAATTTTTTTCTGCTAAAATACTTCTGTTTCCAAAGTGATTCTATTCTTCTTTTATGATGCCTTCTCCATCGTTTACGTGTTACAGTATTACTTCTTAAGTATCGACATGTTATTTCTGTCTATCATTGTTGCTGTTGCAATTTTCACATGGAATCTAGTAATATTTCTGTAAATTATGCAGCAATTAATGAGCGTTTCTAAGTCCTGATTTTATCGAAACGTCTTATTTTTATGAATGTCTATGAATGGTATTTTTATCACTTTGTCAACTAAGTGTTGCATTTGATTGATACGGTTGATGCTAGCATATAATCACATAGTGTAAGTAATTCCTTCCTCGTCGTATTTTATATATAACGTCCTTAGAAATCAAGCACCATATTCCATACCAATTACCGGATATTAAACATTTATCTGAATGTTATGCAAGCATTGTAACTGACGTTACTGAGTTTATTTTCTTAACCACCATTTTATTTTCGCTAACCAGCTAAGTTTACCTGCAAAAAATAACCACAAATACGAGCAACCCTCTCCATTGGGTGTGAATATCTTGTTTGATTTTTTCTTGTTAGTTTCAGTTATGAGATCGCCGCCTTTTGTTTTGCTACGTGGTATGATACCTTTATCTCTCCTCCACCCATTCCTCTCTTCATCTTCCGAAGTCGCACCCCTTGACGTGGTTTCTCTCCGGGGAGAATTATTACTGCGCTCACGTCTCTGGCGGGGTGACATCAAGTGGCACCGCGCTACCCTCGTCCTCCTCTATTGCTCCCTTCAAGATACACATCAAGATGATGCCCGGAAATGGCGCCGTAATTCCTCCTAAATTAATTAGAAATTCCACACTGCGCAGTGAGCCCTGCTTAAGCACTTCACTGATTATTTCACTAAGATCTGGATTATAATCAACGCCACGTCAATTCCCTCTCTCATATTTTATTAACTTCGTAAAATTGTTACTCAAGGCTCGCGGAAAATATAACAGTAATATCTGATTGTTGTTTTGGTAATTTCCAACCAGTTACACTGTTTGTGAAAAGAAAATTGTCTCTTATCTTCATTTTATTTTAACGATAGATATTAATGGACTTAAATGTTGTTTAAGAAATATTGATAACTTTGGTATAAGTTTAACTTAAAAATGAGCAAACGAATTAAATTACAAATCAAAACACGATACTAATGTCCCCCACAATATATCAATGATTTATAAGAAATTAATAACGCTTGTATTATAAACAGTAATTGACACCAAGCAGTATTCAAAACAAATGGTAGCATTGTTTTCCAATAGATTTTTTAGAAACTTTTAAGATCATTATTTACCAGCAATGGCGTCCATTGGATATCACTGTTAATCTGGAATATAAACTATTCAAACTTATTCTGGAATCATTAACGTACAGGCCAGACAACCCAGCTACACCCTACAAACACCCCCACACCAAGAATTACTACACGTAAACGATAACAACGAAATATTCTAGAGTTTTCAGTAAGAGAATTTACGACGTGGCTGTGCTGTATCTTGAAGATATAAATTTCCTTCCCTGTATTGCAGCGCTATATTAAATTCACATCATTTCACACCACTTCTGAATAGCAGATATAGCTATTGGCTGCAGAACTGCTGGATTTTAAATTCACTATGATGGAAAGAGTTAACTGCTGAAAACGATATGAAGTTGAAGATATAGTTTTAAATTTTGACTCTCGTTGTTTGACAGACTTTCTTGTTCTGCCTCATTGCCATAATGTGATGATAAAGTTTATGATTGTAAATGAGCTGCTTCTGAAATAAGTAGTGCCATTGTCTCATTTTAAAATATAAAGCATTATTGTCTATTAAATTTCAGTCATCGTCTGTAGAAACATACTATTCTATTTGCCTTCTGATTTTCTCCTCTCATTTATTTTCATCTGTCTAGACGTAAAAACCCAACGCAGGAAATTCATTTCTATTCGTTCATGGTACAGTATGCAAAATTGACATGAATTAAAAAATTTACCTTTGTATTAATGTTATAGAACTGTAAATATTTCACCAAACTTCCCTTGAGTAAATGAAAAATACTGATATAACCTTAGTTTTATCTCTAATGTGCACATGCAGACCAACAAAACTCTTATTGTTTATGCTTTGTAATGAATAATAAGAAAATGTAACGCACTTCTAATATCTTAAGTAATAAAATTGTTATGTATTTTCCGAGGTTGCTTTGTTCTGTTCTATTAACAGTCTGCTGACCCACTTGCTGAAGTATCTGCTTGGGGATGGAGGTCTGCAGATGGAACTCCCATCTTGGTATTGAATTAACCTCCATAGGTTCCTATGAATTGCTAATGACAATAATTACGCTTGGATACTCCGTGGTTCGGGTTGCAAACTAGAACTATAGTCCCCTTTGCGCAGTGGGGTTACGGGTTTTGAATAGTAAAGCAAAAGCAGAGACCGATTTAGCCCTAAACTGAAAGTCTATGGCTTAGGTGTCCTAATTACCATTCAAGGTCACTCAACCAATACTGTCACAGGTTTCTTTTTTTTTTTTTTTTTTTTGAGCCACTTACCTTCATTCTATTTCATTAGCATCACTATTAGAACATTTAAAAAGTGTAAAAAAAATTCAGCTACACAACATTGAAAGACACTGGTTCTTTTCTGTAAGTTTCAGTACGGGCTAGAGAATCATTAAGAGACAATTACTTTAGAAATAAGAAAACTGATGAACATCTCCCTAGGTTTCATTGCGGTGGGGGGGGGGGGGGGGAGCCGCGAAGATGAATAGATTCCGATCAGTTCTATTTACCTGTAAAATAAATTATGTTGAATTCCGCCTATGATCTCAAATGAAATTGCAGAATTACTTCCGTTGCGAACTTCTGAGGGGTTAGAGCTTGGTTCTAAGGAATAGAAAGCTAAACGCCACTGAATGAAACAGGTTTCCTTCCTGTGTATATCGCATCATTATTTTCTGGTAACTTCTCTCCTCATTTGTATGAGGAACGTTATAGAAGTTACAAAAAAAAAAAAAAATCTCTTTAGTTCAAATCTGTACTCTTGCACTTTAGTTGCTGCTTCACCCAGTCATTAAAATTCCAAACTTACGAAGATCATGATATTCTTGCTGATCTTTTCCAGAAAAGCATATCTAATGTTTTCAACTTCTTAATACGTATGTTTTTGGTTGATTGTTCACGTTTCTGATTCACATAAGACTATACTTTCCAGTAATGACTTAAATATAATTCTTTTTGCTCTATTCATAACATTCATGGTCCATAAAAGTGAATTGAGCATCTCGATTACTTTCTGGCCATTAATAATTCTTTAATTAATTCCATATTCCATTTTCCTTCTCTTTCTAAAATTGAACACAAATAGCTAACACTCAGATACAAGTTAAAATCCACGTATTCTTTAGACAAGTTGCTGCTTACACCCATTACTAAGTCATGATGCTTTTAAATGGAATTGTCTTCACCTCATTTTTCTTATTCATTTACACAAATGTTTAAGACTTATATTACGGTCGTTTGAGGTACAGATGAGAAAGATTAATAAAAATATATGAATATTTAAAACAATTTAAAATGTAAATTACGTTTCGTTTAAGCGTAAATACTTTGTTTCGTAGCTTTTATTGAATAACAGAATGGGAGCACAATTATATTTGTAGTTTCCAACCCTTTATTTCTGTCTTTGCCACAGAAGCTTCTGAATAAATAGCGGAAGTATTTAGACAAACCGCTCTGTCTTATCAGGTGACGTCACGAGGCTGTTGTGTGCTGCAGGTTGTCTGCCCCGTCTCCTTATCGCCCGCTGGGCGTCGGCCTCATTTTATTCCGTTTTATGTACTTTTATTTTTTCCTTTTCTCCTGTTCCCTTTCTGCTTCCGGCAGAAGCCTTGTACGCCGGCTGCTGCTGCTGAGGGCGTTTTATTCTGCAAATTGAGGAAGTTATCTGTGAGCGACGCAAACAGTGCGTGGATTCTTGCGATTTCTCTTTTTTTGCCCCTTCGGTTGTGCCTTTCTTCTCTCTGTTTAGGGAATAAGGTAGAGAGAGTGGAAAAAGAGTTACCTCACTTACAACGGAGAATCTGGTAGCCCGAAACCGCAGGACACGTCATAATGTGCGATATTATATCCCCGTGTTAGTAAATATAACCGAAAGTCAGGCGTAAAAATCCCGTCCATAAAAGCAGCTTTTTAGTTAAAAACTTCTCATAAGCGTATCAGTCAGATTTATTTGCAGAACTTTTTTTTGCGAAATCAGTTGCTAGATTAGTTAATTCAAAATGTTCTTTACGTTTCCTTCAGGTGCGTCTCTTAAAAGTTTCGGCGCAGGGAATAATTGTCTAAGAAACAAATGTTTATTTAAACCACAGATAATTTGCAAAAATATTGTCCTACAATGCTTACACAGTTACAGTTAGCACCTAAATTATTTGGAAAAAAATATCTAGTGTTTCTTAGTTCGTTGACATAGGGTCTAGTCGAACCGGGAGAGGTCTGGGCCCAAGAAAGTTTAGGAATTTGACTATGACGTTTTGAATGTACCACCTCGAGTTTTCTTAGAGTGATTTTGGGAAATGATGGAAAATTGAAACCTTGCGGCTGGACAAGGAATCGAACCAACGTTTCAAAAATGTCCGCCATCCGCTCACCCAACAGGCTCCATTATTGTAACTAAGTTTGGGGGGGGGGAGAGAGAGAGAGAGAGAGAGGAAACAGGATATTAGTTCAAAGAAACAATGAAAGAAAGGGGAACATATGATACCCAGCCTAAGATGAATTGAATAGTTTTTGGTAGTGTGTATCAAATAGCAGTTTACAGATGACATAAATATGAATAGCAGTTGAAGTGTTAACTTTAAAGCGAGAAGACAATGGCAATGCTGTCTCCGACATACATGTAGCTGTTATTGGTTTAAGTTGTGAGGAATAAATTAATCGAATATGTCCATACTTAAATTATCAGTTTTCCATATAACTTTCGACGCGATTAAACAATAAAGTAAAACTTGTAATTCAATCTATAGGATAGCATCAGGCAGGAATCGAGTTTGTATGTTCGTAAATGATTGTTGTATTTTCGTATTTGTCTACGATTCCAGATTTTTTAGAGTTATTGTTGGTTTTACTGAGGTACAGACTCTTCGACAGCTGTTTTTATTTATTCGTTACTTTGGGATCGTTTTATTTCCACCCTTTCTTGTTTCAGAACAGGATTTTCTGTAAAATCTGGATCTTTGAAGGAATGCTGCCTATGACGATGATAATAAAGTTTAATGATCAAATCCCCTTTCTAATAAGTTTAAAACGTCAGGAAAAAAATACTGTATAATGTGGTGTAATGATATGCGATTTATTATTAATGTGTTGCTAAGTTTCCAATAAGCCTTCATTTTTATTATTATCAAATGATACACTTCGTAAGTAGATTATAGTAGCTTGTATGCAACTCATAAGGCAATGTGAAATATTGCTTGAATAGCGTAACAACATATATTATCTCGGTAACCACACCACAAATTATATATCTTAAGGAATGAAAGATAAATTAAAGTTAAGCCATACCTTGTAAAAACACAGAAAATGTTTATTCAGCTTATGCACCTGAAATTTTAGATTCTAAATATCATCAACAAGGCTTTTGATGGTTGAACCGTAAAAAATCGGGTTTGACTTTCGATGTTTATTCGGAATTACCGGAGTGGCTCCATCTAAAAGTTGTTGCGGAAGTCCTACCCGTTCTTGAACAAATCCTCTGCAATCCTCACCTACTCTAATGATCTCGATGTCGACAAGCCGTAAAATCCTGAAAATAGCACTTTGTTGAGAAAGACAATGCAAAAGTCTCCGTTAGTTAGTAAAAAGTTATCCTCTGAAATATAGTGATGTCAGAATGGAGAACATCATGTGAAATGAATATGGGATATAAAATGATTTTTTTAAAAGAATTATTAAAAAGAAAAGTGCTTTGTGGTGATGAATGAATAGGTAGATGGACATTCTTAGATGACGATTTACTAAAAGCAATGAACAGTCGTACTGTTTACCTAGAGAATACTCAAACAGTGAAGATAGTGTCAACGAATCCAAAGCTCTTTACATTTTGTATTATAACCTGAAGACTACGTTTCTGTTGATGCCTTGCATCCAAAGAGAGTTATTCCAAAGTTAGCGCAGTAGCTGTTCGCTGGCTGAGTGGTAGACTGTAGACTCGAGGTGGTTGCCACTGAGGTATGCGGGATGCGTCCGGCCGACTGCAGGCGCAGTCCGAGCACGCGCCGCCTGCTACTCAACTGTCAGTCCAACGGCGACGCGTGGTGACGCCCGACGTCTTCGGAGGAAAGGCGCCGCCCTGATTACACAAGAAGACAAGTTGTCGATTGGTCTCAGACATAAAAATTTCCGCTTGCTTAAATCATTCATGAGTGAACCAATAGCCCGTTAACGATTGTTAATTACTGATATCCTATGAAAAATGCCGGTTTTATATAAGGTTTCCTTATGTTTTTACATTGAAAAAAAAAACCTTCTACGTATGCCTACCACAGAATTGGTGACATAACTAAATAACTTGGACGCAATACTGGCAGTATTTTCACAAATTATAAATAACGGCCTTTCACTCAGCTTGCTGTGTAATGTGAAGTAAGCTACGCCAATAACCTCCCGTAGTTCGGATTTAACGTTAAAGTCTGGGTCCCCTTTAACCAGTAGGATTAACGCGTTAGTTTAAGTAAAGAGGAAAGGAATTGGTCACCCAACCTCCAATATTGACCTGAGTAACTAAGTATACCTCCTTCGTGAGGGTCCAACCAAACTTTGGTTTGAATACCAAGCTTAGCTTTTTTTAGCAGGTACATGTTGCTGTCTTAAAAACTTCAACTTATACTTCTCTTGGTTCAGTATACATGATGACCTCTTTCACCATGTCTCAACGTAAGGGAAAATTAATCACATCAGCAAACGGAATTTTAAAGCATAGTTGATTAAAGTAGGTGATAAAAATATTAACGGTTACAGTAATATTTCAATTTAAGTTTTTTGTGACATCATGAGTGTCAGATTCAAATCTGAGGGATTTAAAGCATTCTACAACCATAATTTAAATTACTTTAGCCATTAATTTTTTTTACCACATAAAAGTACTACCATTTCCTAGAAAAATATCTATAAATATAATAAAATTATAACTAAAGAAATGTTTGTAAATTAAATATATATTTTTAATGGGTTTGGGCCACTATTAACATAGCTACAGAAAATGAAACAATTAATTTTTAAATAAAAATAACTGTGTCTGTATGGTTGGATCAACGGAATTCAATTCAAGCAAAAAATATTGGCCGAGTTTTTATGGTGTTAATGTCTTGAATGATAAACAGTTCATGGTCACGAAAGTGTTAATTGTGACATTATATCTTAGATCTTTACACAAAAAATTAGTCAAGCACGAAGACGATCGGAAGTACACGAAGACTTCATTAACGAACAAGCTCAAAAATTAAAAAAAAAACTGTTCTATCACTGCTCCGAAAACTAGAAAGAGCAGGTAATAGATTTATTTATCATTATGATGTTTGGCACGACGCAACAACAGCCGCTGATTGATATAACATTCAGCTTAAAAATAATAACTTGCAACCATTTTTCAAACTAATCATGACTAAAGATGAGAAACAATGTTTCGCAATCTGGTGCAGTAAGATTTTTGAAGTCAGCCTGAAGAACTAACAGAGAATATCAGGCAATTATTTGTTATGATTAATTCAGAGGGATGTTTAAGTATTGCCGATATGTTCAATAAATAAGGCTGTTAAATATCCAAAATAATGTATGTTTCCAAGTCTTTAAACACCCACAGAAACTTGCTGGTGAATCAGAATACCTCCCGCATTAGTTTCAGTGAAATTTATTGAAAGTGAGTTTATTCAGTGAATCAGATACTTTCTGGATTCACCTAACGGACTCTTCCACACGCTGAATCAAGAAGTTATATATTGTAGCAGAAATACAATACATTCACTTAAAAGCTGGACTATTAAATTATCAATGGCCCTTGTCTTGAATGTATAATTTTTTTCGCTTATATTTTCATAAAAATGTCTCAGAACATTCGTGGATACCCATTGCAGGTATTGACTAATATAGAATAAGGCAAGATTTCAGCCGCTATTTTTCACGAAGATTTTCTGGAAGCGAAGCATTCGTATTAATAATTAAAGATTCGTATTGAAATCTGAAACCTTTTTTAATCAACGTAAATTATTAAATTGCCCTTAAAATGCAGATATTCATACAAACGTGAACTAATCTACACATAGCATCTAAAAAGAACAAAATTTTATTTAAAACTTCTTGGTCGCAGTGCAACATGCAGTATCCTTCATTCTCAGCCTCAGTTAGTTACAGAACGCAGTTATCAGATGCCATTAGTACGAAACTAAAGAGCAAATCCGCCAGTTTTGCTATGAACGTTTATTGAGGCGTAATGTTTCTGGAAAGATCCTTTAAAATCCAGGATGGCTTTAGGACTGAATGTGCCGTATCTCATTCGACTGGAGAAAGCATCTTTTGGTTTCATAGTTATTCAAAAGTCTCATTTATACATATTTTACTCATTAGAAATTTAGGAAGTTAGGAATACCCTAACAATATATACTAAAATCAACATGGTTCTCTTATTATCTTCGACAACCTTAATAAGCTTCAGCAATGATATGAAGTGACGCCGGTATTTCAGCACTTCATTCTCTTGGGTGATATTCACATTTATCACCTTTTGATCATGAGACACTCTTCCAATTTCAAATATTAGACCTAAGGAATTTTAAACTGTAATAGAAATACTGTCACCATCAGTACAAAATTAATAATCGTATCTAACCAAACATTATTATTTCCAAGAATACGGAATTTGGAATAAGTGTTCATATTGTTACCTGAGTTATCAAAAAGAAAACTTATGATAATTTTGTTTTTAAAGGTTTCAATGATTTAGAGAAAAAATAAGTTGGTTAATACAAAACTGAGAGGGAATTAAATTATTACCACCTAGACTTTTTTCTTTTTGCTCAGAATGGTTACCGTGACTTTCGGGCCTCCTAATAGGAAGGTTAATGTCGTGGGATAAGCCTCAGAGGATGCTGCTTGTTCTAGGCAAACGGGCTATTGTTTGTCTCCGCAGAGCTGCTCCTGCAAGTTAGCAAGCCCCTCGGGGCTAGTTTCGCGGTCAGTGGTGGACAGAAGCCCTGCCGAAGACAGGTTTCACTTCAGTGGTAATCTCGTGCTGTTGTTCCGAGTTTGGCTGACTTATCCCCACAGCCTAAAAGCCCTCGTGGAAACAAGACAATGTGACCGCCGCGGTGAGGACAGCATCATTAGGCAGTGAGGCAGAATCACCCTGATGCAATGCCACACAACTTTGTTTTCAGACAGTTCATTAGATGCCTTATATGTTTAAATCTTATTGATGGGTACTAAGGACTTCCAAAGCTAATATAGACCCAAGAACGAATGTTGCACCCTGTGAACAAGAACTTCATCATGGCTGCTGAGGTATTGTACCAGTAGATCCGAGTGGGATTGAAGGTACTACGTGTTAGCGATCAGTTTAGTTGGTGTCAGACGAGGTAGAAAAGATGCTAAGCGGTAAGACAAGTGTTTCAGACACCGCCGAGTTAAATCTGGAAATTTTAATAAACGGCATTCTAGTAATCTCCCTACTCACTGCTGATTACATTTCCAAATATCATGGTGTTAAGGATATAAGATGTAAAGAAAGGTGGGTTTTGTGGGGTCATTTTTAAAATTATTTAATTTAGATTTGATTAATTTAATTTTTGTGAAAGAGGTGTGAATTAAAGAGGCATAGTAAACGATCTAAACATCAGTTTACTATCAAGAATGAACATAACATCTGCCGCAATTGTATACCGTGCTTATTTTCTCCGTAAGCAGTGTTTAGCACAAGTCACTACTCGCTCATACAACTTACTCTGTAACGCTTTGAGTATAGGGTGCCCATCCTCTATCGCCTAAATAAAACTGAGCTAAAGATATTGTCGACAACAAAGAAAAATTTAACTATCAAGAATGAACATTAGTGATCACACTTTTGAATGAATGTACGCAAACCCAATAACCTTGCGTGTCTATTCACTTTGAAAAATCATTCTTGTATTAATATGCTTTTAATACTATTTGGAGGTGATCAACTTTGCAAAGTCATATTAAGTTTTATTCGATTCGGGGGTTTATGACCCCGGTTGTAGGGCAAGATATTGATTTTTTAATTTTTGATTGTTTAGGTTACGACCCATGTCTATATCGTATAGCTATGCCTTTTAAATTCATGCCTCTTTCTCAAAATTAAATTAATTAAATCAAAACTAAATAAGTATAAAAATAACCCATGAAAACCCACTTTCAAAAGAAATCTTTATCCCCGCCGTCTACTAATTAAGGATTGATTGTGAGTCTGTCACCTCCTGAAATCATAGGTCATTTCTAATACTTGCATGAATACACTGGAATAGCATGAATATTGGGATTGTAAAACATTTGCAACACAGATAAATAAAAAAAAGTTGATTGCCGATAGACTATTTAGAGAAGAAAGCAAAGCTAATAAGGTTGCTGTTATTAACGCGAATGAAATATGAGAGGTATTTGTTAAGTCCATATACTACCTACGATTTGACTCGCATTTCACCCCTAACTTTGTGATATCTACAGTTTAACATTTAATCCGAATAACCGACGGCCCAGTCGTGACTATTACGATCAAAAACAATTTAAAAAAATATTAGCATCCACGGAGATTTGAACCGGATACCACTACCCAAACATTAGTAAGCAAGCGCTTTAGCCACTGAGCTACCTAAACGCTACACGGAAAAACAGTACAGAGACCTTCATATCCAACGCGTCTGTCTATAGCCGTTCAGTAATTTTTCGGAATTAAAAGACAACATGTATTATTTATACAGATAATTTTTCAACCAAATGTGGACCCCATTTTTCTCCTTGTTTCAAAGAATAAGTGTGAAAAGTTTCATTGAGATCGGATTAAAACTGTGGATTTGTATGAAGAACAAACAAACCAACAAACAAACATACATACATTCATCTTTATATGAATATACAGATATTTCTAGAGCAAGGAGTCTCGGGTTAAGAAAGTCGCCTGAACAAAGAATTTTTGAGAGTGAACAGAATAAAATATAACATGGTGGAGTAGTGAGTGTGTATTTGTGGAAAGAAGATCGGATTTTAGCACAGTAAAAATGTATTAAGTTATTGAGGTACAGTCTATAGGAATTAATTGTTAAATCTGAATACAATTAGTTAGATTAAACGGTGTCACACCTAGGTGATTTCCTTCCTAGCCCGCAATGAAGCTAGACAACGAATAGATGTTTTAAAGCTTTCATTTGGTGACCGTGCCAGAACTTTGGATTCAAGTATGCACGTGCGAAAGTCAATAATGTTATGACATATAACTCCTATCACCTTATAGAACTCAACGTTCTCGGCCCTGTAATATGGCTTGCAGATAATTGAGGTTCTAGATTACATCGGACTATGGAAATGAAGGGATTAAATCAGGAAACTAGGAGGGGGATGGTCACATCAAAATAGTTGAATAAGTTTATGACCAGTGAGGTTGTAATAGGTTGAAGGAAGAACCGCCTCATTTTTTTCAACTATTTATTTGTTTAGTGTCATGGGTACGTAACAAAAGTCGACGCCACTGAAGCAGTTTTTTTTGATACCTCTGTGATATGTGCCGCTCCTATTCAGTGTCTTGGCTCTGAATTGTCCCATACTTTTGCCCTTGAAGGGTCAAATTCAGAAAAATTTAGTTCTTAATTTATAATTTTGCCTGAAAGGAGAACTTAATCTTTTAAATAATACCACATTTATCGATTTCAGTTAGGTGTCAAGGGATATAAATGGCTCGAAACAAAATAAAACGTTATGGAAACAATGACACTTTTGCCCTTTAAGGATCTAATTCCGAAAAATTCCTGTCTGAAGATATGATGTGATCAAAGCAGAGATCACAATCTTTAAAATGATAGCACATTTATCTATTTCGGTTAGATATCAAGCGAGATAAATAGCTCGTGACAATAAAAAAAATAGGTTGCCCTTCAAGAGTCGAATTCAGAAACATTCCTTTCTTAAAATATGATGTCACTAAATTGGTGAGCTTAGTCTTTAAAATGATACCCCATTTATCTGCATCGGTTAAATATAAAAGGAAATAAATGGCTGGTGATCCAAATACGCGTTGTACTTTTGTCCTTTAAGGTTTGTAAGGTGCTTTATGTTTTTGAAAATATTAAAATGTATTTTATCGACTTAAATATAGTACTTTTCCTTATGTTTCCTGAGTTAGACTAGTTCAAATAGGATCTTTATGTCTGTATGTCCATCGCTGGTTTATTTAGATATCCACGCTGTAATTCAAATCGCTATTAACAAAATCATACCACATGAACTTTAATATCAACTCCTTTGTCTTTATTACAATCTCAATATTAAATAAAACATCTTCTACTTGTCTGATATCTTCTATTTTCCACATAACAACCAATTATCAATTACAAATTTATATTTTATTAACTTTATCTTTACTCCAATTTTCTGCACTAAGGCTAATGTTTTCCAGTTACTAATCCCGCCATGTTTCTTCGCGGCTTCGCCATTGAGCCTTTCTCTTTCACTTCTTCTCTCAATACATATTCCGTCAAAACCTTTCTTCTTCAACTGTTCTTTTTCACCAAAGATCTTGTATACCTCTCTTGACATTCTGTGACCTTAGAAACTCAAAGTTAGTATTTACAATTATAACTAGTAAATAAAAAATCAAAACAATTTTACTAATATCAAAAAAATCACAAATGATGAGGTTGTGTACTTCACAGGGTCGAATTCCGATTTTTTAAAAAATATATGATTTAACCATAGCGGAGATCTTAATTTTTAAAATGATAATCATTTATCGATTTTGGTTAGGTATCCTGGGAGATAAATGGTTCGCGAGGAAAAACACGTGTTAGAAAAAAAAATATTTTTGTCCTTTAAGGGTAGAATTCCGAAAAATTCCTTTCTTAATATATAATTTAAACAAAAGCGGTGATCTTAATCTTTAAAATGATACTCATTTATCGATTTTGGTTAGGTATCAAGGGAGATAAATGGATCGCGGGGAAAAACCCCTTGTTAGAAAAAAATTAATATTTTTGTCCTTTAAGGGTCGAATTCCCAAAAATTCCTTTCTTAAAATATGATGCTATCAAAGTAGAGACCTTAAGCTTTAAAATGATACCTCATTCATAAATTTAGGTTAGGTACGAAGGGAGATAATGGCCTGTGACAACAAAACACCTTATATAAATAATAAATATGATTGGTAACTAACAAGAAAATTCATCACGGTGTGCACTCTGTTTTCTTGTAGCGTGCGGCGGGGGCGCACGGGGGCGCACAGGGTACCAGCAGGTGCAGGTCTGTCGTAACTCAGGGCGCTGCCGTGTTGTGCTGCGTGATGAATGTGCCAGCCGAGGCGTCGGGACGCTCTGCTGCAATAAATACTGCACACCAGGGGCGTCCGCCGGATTAGCAACAACCAGCCGGCTCATCACATTGACCGCAATCACACAGCTTCGACAGCATGAAGAAGCGCTTCTCGTGGTGCTCTGTCTAGAAGTCAAGCATTCCGTCAATCGTACATTCTTCTCCTTTAGATGTTCGCCTACCTTTGATTACAGAAAACAATTGGTTTATTTTCTTATCAAGTCACAATTTTCAACAATCAATCACTGAGGTTCCTCCTCCTTTCTTTAGACTAGAGAGTCTTTGCCTTTGTATGTTGTTTTTGGAATTCTTTTAATTTATCAGTTTTAGTTTGAAACACACTTCGTTTTTTTTATCACAACTGGATGGATCCCAACTTTTTGCAAATTAATCGCAAGTTACATTTCCTCCGACTATTATTGACCCAATATCCGTGTCTCTATCTCCCCCTAAACGTTTTTTGGATTTTCCAGGTGAATGCCGGGATGCTTCCTCTGTTGACCATGGCAGAATTCCTTACAGTTCCGTGACCTCCTTCTTTTCCCGCATCTACCGATCCCGACGCCGACAAGGCGTAGAGAAGTAAACGAAAAAATGTGTTCTATATATCTTTTTTCATTGTTTTATCACTAACCTTTTGTTTTACTGTGTCAGTTTTGGCTACTGCATCGTAGATTGCAATATCTCTGATTTGTGGTTTTGTGTATTCTTAAATTGCTTTCGACTCTAATTTTTTATTTCGCCATAAGAGATGGTGTTTTGTAGCCTGATATTATTAGTGCCTTAATTGTAGAAGTCATTACTATTAGTTACTTCAGTCAGTAAGTAATTGTGTTGTTTTTATTATTCTATAATTTCTCAGTTTACTTCTAGTTGGTATCCTCTTAGTCATACATTTAATCTTTTCATTGTTTATAAAAAATAATGTGTTTTGTTGCTACTGTATTAAACATAGGTAACAGTTTTTGAAGATTATCTTTATACTCTGCTATGAGGCACTACATCAGGGAAACAAACTGCTTTGAAGGAATAATTACGAATTTTATATTCTATTTAAATGTTATGTGTTTTATTATGCTGTTTGCAATCAAACTGAGTATAATAGTGCATGGTATCTCTATCGTACTCTACATTTTATAAGCATTTAGTTGCAAAATATATCGCAAACCCTGATTTGAGTTGTTTAATTTGCATTTAGATCTTTACCTAAAGTTATATATACAAAATATTTTGTAGTTTGATTCTGTGGAAATCTTTAGTCGAATCTATAAAATGTAAACACTGGATAATGGTATTCTAAATCCTTTTAACTACTTGTCCTACAATGTAATAAGCATCTACTATAGATCTATCGTTTATAATCTTCGGTTATGTTTATAGTTGTTTTTCATTTAAATTTGAATGTAGTATCATTGTAAAGATTAGTATCACACTGTTCATAGCTATAATTAGTAAATTTCGTTTTTTTTCCTCCTTTCATAAATATTGGCAATGAAACACTATTTCTCAAGCTTTTTGGTATTTTACTTTTTATCTGTTAGTGTCTGAAACACTTTTTTCAGTGTAGATATTAGTTCTTCTCCTCATACTTTTTCATCTTAATTATTATTTTTTTTAATTTCTTCAACTATATGTTTCTTCCAGGTTTTTATTTTATTGTGTGTACGCCCCAAGAAAGGCTGTTATTATTCATTTACGAAAATTTTGTTTGTTTTTCCTGTATCTTTATCTGCTTTGGTTTTACGCAATATAGACCAAAGGTTTTTTTTTTTTTTCTGTTCCCCTAAAGTGAAATTTTAAATCTTTTGAATATTTTGTCTAATATCTTGGTTTTTTTTAAATTGTTAGCTGCCACTGTTAGGATTACATTTACAATTAGATTATTTTCTAGAAATGTTAGGGTTATTTGTTTTCTTCGACAATTATTTAAGTTTGGTTGTACTGTACAGTTTCACCAATTTTTCATGTATTGTTCCCTAGTATTGTAGAGATATTCTGGTTTCTGCGTTTACCTGTTTTTATGAAAATTTCTAGTTATTTAGATCTTAAATGATTCAGTATTATATGTTTATCCCTTGAATTGGCCTTTCCATTCTTTTTCTGAATATGTCTTATATTTGCACAACTTGGTTGACGTCGATTGTGCAAGGCTACTATATCTCTGTGAGAATAGTTAGATTTTTATGGCGGGCAGATTACTATCCCATTCTTGGTTGTGGCAACAACAAACACAAAGATAAGTAGTATACTCAGCGGTTTATTGCCAGTATGTTCAAAAATAATTGCCAGTACGAAACCTTAAACATCATTTGTTCAGTTGTTATGATCTATTAATTCATCATTTCTGTTATACTTGTTTCGGACTAACCGAAAATGAATTAGTTTTATGTTGGATGTTGCATAAACGACCACGAAGAAGAAATCACGGAATTTCGGTATCTCGGAGTATATAAAAAAGAATAATCGGACCGAGACATATATCTGTATTACATAAAAGGAATGATCATTATTAATCCAATTATTATTCACAGATAAATCTGTTACTGGAACACAAACACATACAGAAAGCTTTGGGGACGCCAATATGTAGTGATATCTTGAAACCACATGTTGGTAAGGTCATAATTCTTTTCTTAAAGCATTTTAAAGCATAAATAAATAAACTCTTTTTGGTCTTTTGTCTTCTACCGTTTCCGCGGCAGCGTGCAAAGAAACAGTTAATCAGTGACATCTATGGTTGGAAATGAGCGCTGACAGAGACTGTTGAAACGTCCCACAAATGTGACATTTTACGCAGCTGAAAATACGAGAAGAGCTTATTTATTTACAACGCCGTGAAGAACTTCGATCATACATTTTAAAGCGTATTATTCATATGACATATGGCTATTTACATGATGCAGAGGTTTAGTGATGGTAAAAGTGAGCAGTTTAAAACGATATGTGTGTTCAGACCATGGTATGCAGTAATGTTGAACAAAGGATTGCTAAATTACAACTAGTTCAACTTATCACTGCCGATATTAAAAGTAGAATTATCCATTGAGTCATTATATAACTTTCAACCAAGTATGCATCTTTATTCAATACAAAATTATTTTAAGGCTGATATAGGCATTTGATTTCATTCAGTAATGTTTTAATCTTACAATTTTAAAATCACTGAATACGTAATAGAGAAAAAATTCCACAGCAGGACAACAATTTATCTAAGAGGTATATTTTTGTATTACGTTGGTAGTAATGTTATGAAGAGGCGCAAGTGTGGATGAATGGATTGAATCTCCACCATACTGGATCTGGGAGGTTCAATGAACCTGGCTTCAAATCCCGAGGCTCGCTTACCAGCGGTCCTAATGATGGTGTATACGAGGACTCCTGCAGTCACCTAGGAGTCCTCAACTTTCGCCTCATAAACTATACAAACAAAATTACATTTATCATATAGAACACAAGTTACACGTTTTACAGACAGATGGTCCCCCCCCTCTCCCCTCCCTACAATTAAAATATAAGTCCGTCGTTTAAGCAGACTTCATAATTAAAGCTTCAATATTTAAGAGACAATGACATGTCTCTAAAGAGACTACATCGTTCGTGATTTAAAATGGCTGGAAACAAGTGTTATTAAATGTTTTTATTCCGTGTATGGCAGAAAAAAATCTCAACTAAATTCCAATGTCTTATAATGATCCCGGGTTATGATGATGTAAATGAACTGTTTGCTTTTTTTAAATAGTTTATTTCACAGTCAGAAAAAACATGTGTATTCTTTCAAAACTGGTTGTAAAATACAGTATCAATTATTTATAACGTTGTGTTTTTGTGAATAGAATGACATGTAATTCATAGTGTCACGTTAATAGTGATCCGCTGTGTTTTATCCAGAGTGATGGAACTGCACGCTTTCGCTGTTTACATCAATTCTGATTTGTTTTATTAGTTTATTAGCTTATTTATAATCTAATTGTTTTCAGTAGATAAATGAATGTGTCCACTGCAAACATGTCCCCAAAAAATTATGTAGCGCGTAAAATACGCATCATTAAAAGCCAGCGAGGACAGCTCTTTATTGTTCACTGAAATGAATTTTCCAGTTGCGCATATAATATAGACCGTTGATTATTTGCACGCGCTTAACACCAGCTGAAGTGCAATTATTTTTGTCGCTAAACATGATAATCGTGGATTCTCTGTTCAAAATTTCGAATTACTGGCTTCAGTCATATGCGCACGTATAGTACGTGAAAAAGAAAATAATAGGAAACTATAACGGGAAACAATAGCTAGATTAGTTGCGAATAATTCTTTCGTAGTGTTGATTTTTGGTAGCTACAAGTAAATTTCCACATAGTATTTTCGAACTCATTTTGGTTGTCATATATTACTGACATTAACAATTCGTACTAAGAATCCTAACAGTACTGTTATTAATTTAGGTACGGGTATTATGATTATATAATCAGATGGGATAGCCAGCAGTTCAGTTTCAGACAATCCACTTGAATAGATTCCACTACCTATTTACCATGCATTGTGACACGTTTTTACGAGCGGGCTTTCGCCTTGCGTAAAATCACTTTCCAAGACGCCGGTATTGAATGACAATGTCCACTGCCTTTGTACAGGCCGGTAATGGAGATTTTACTTTTGGGGCGAGTATCAAGTTTTATGGAAGTCCCGCGCCAACGTTTGGCGATTCTGCTGATAGTATTACGACTGTACGTATCGTCTCTTCAATCCGTTGATTGAGATAATGTTTACAGTTGCTACAAATGGCTACCTGCTGCCACAACATGCTTGATGGCGACGTGTTCACCTGTTTCAGCCAGCTCATCTGTGAACGCTAACCACCAAGAATATAAAACTCATCAATACCAGTAGAGTACACTGACACTGCAAACGAAACTATTTTTTAACCCCGAAACTGCACTGTTTTGACGCATGCCAATTAGATTGTCTCATGGGCTAATTTGTGTAATATTTGTGTTCAACTTATGTTTTGCCAAGATTTAATGTTATTGTAATAAACGACTAAACATTAAAATGGATAACATTGTCATCAAATGAACATGAAATTATGTTACATTTGTTCGTTTATAGGAATACCAAGTCAAAATTTTTCCTTGATTGTTATAACAATACATTTCAAAATAATTAATATATTTAATGTGAATAATAATTTATGTAAATTAACCAAGCTAGCTAAATTTCGAAGGTAGTATGAGTTGCACATAACGTGAGTGGCCATGAATGATAAATTGGTGACTGATAGTAAGTGCTGTTAAAGAAATTGTGAAGACTACGGAAATGCTTAGCCAAAGCATATAACGTTTTGGTCATGAGAGCAGATAGATGAATTGAGACACTGTAAACTATCTTCGATACAAACGGAGACTAAAATCGATCTGTCATGGAAATAATGTCAAATCAGTGATGCATTTAATATATGCGACCTTTTTGTTCACAAAAACCAATTCTTCCAATTACATGACACAGGGAACAACATTTTCACGATTCCATAATTATATTTATTGAATAATATTTTTGATATAGTCTCCATTAATAATTTAAAGTGGCAAAATAATCGTAAATTATGTATGTACACTTATTTCCAGATTTGTTCCAGTCGGTGTGACTTAAATCCATCCAAACGAGTGTTTCGTCAGTAAGGTTTGTAACGGGTTAATAATCTCTTCTTACCGGTAACTATTTATCCGCAACTGTGACTTTCACCCTTATAATTAATACTATAAATATTATACTTTTCTCCAAATTCCAATATCTGATTAGTAATATAGAACTTTTACTTACCCTCAATATCCAATACTGGTTTTATTATCACAGATGACAAAAAATTAAATTTTATACGAAGTGCAATTACTTTTCAAATAACAACTCAAAACTATCACAATAACGATTACCAGTTACTTATCTTTTGGTATCCTTTTAATACATATGATTCTATTCAAACACACTGATTACAATTCGCTCATACTATTATTCTTTATCTCTGCCTTCGTTCTTATTTTCTCAAATATCGAATACAACTTCACGTTCATTCAATAAGATTTCAAACGTCTTAAAATTTCTGCTATTCGAGCCATCTTTTTTCACGACCGACTGATAACCAGAGATCTTTATTCCGTCTGGTTTGACGCTCTCTGACATTGTAAACTTAAATATTAAAATTACTCTATACAATTATTGTTATTAAGTAACAAATATGCTTATAATAATAAAGCGAACACCTGTAGCCCCGTCCACTAACTGCCGGGCGCGGGCGTCGGAGAGAGCCGTTGACCTATATAAGGAAGTGCGGCACCTGGGCTGTCTCAGTATCCGACGGTCAACCAACCTGTGCAGCCGTCTCGACACCTGATGAAAACGACGGAGCTAGTCATCGAAATATCGTGTTTTCAAAACACTATCCGGCGGTACACCCGTGAAGACTTCATTTCAGGCATACGCCGGGAAATTCTTCGTTCTGTCAATAAATTTCACAGTCGTTGAGGTCATGTACCTCATAGGTTATTGCTGTATTAGTATCTTCATCTGATCTGTGGAAATCAATCTTACACATCGATTATTTTAGATTCGTGTCGATAATCAATGTGCCGACTCTAGCATTCACACATTCACAGCCGGATAATATATCCGTAATAAATGTTGGATAACAAACTACAACTGTCAGCCTGAAAGTTGTCAAATGTAAACAAGGAATATCTATTCCATCAGACAAACAATCTAAATGTCATTCCTTTTATTCCGCTATCCGTAATATTCCAGGATAGGAACAACGAAAGAAACCTACCAAAGCGGAACATTCTTAGCGAAGGTACAAAATTTACTTTAATAAATTGAGAAAAATAAAAAAAACTTGTCTCCTCATCAGTGAATGAATTCGGTGGAAACAAGTCTTGATTATCTCTCAGAGAGTAAGCGATGCCATTAATAAGAGTTTATTTGTTTTTAGAGTTCAAGAACGAGGGAGAGGGGGAAAAAATGCGGCAGCTAGGAGACGAGTCTGCCATCTGGTGGTCGTTACGAGCAGCTGGCTCCTTTCAGACAAGAGGAAAAACGGATGGCGTTAAACGAGATAATTACTGCAGCAGGCCTCGTGGATGCGAGAGGCTCGACGTCTCGCAAAAATTCATTTACTGGCGCATCTATAAAGTTCTTCATAAAAACTGAGCTATTCATTGCCAAGTCTTCTTGAATAGAGCTATTGAATTATGAAATTGGCAGTCCCGATATCCTCTAACTAACCAACACAAGAATTTCTGCGTATTAAGTGCAATGATACTTTTAATTAAAATGTTAATTCACAGTCCATAAATTTAATTTTAAAGGATTGGTGGTTTAAATGTTCTGTGCATTAAACTGGTTGACTATGTAATATCGAGGAGAAAACACGTTTTCTTCTTCATACAAAAACGAAGAATATTTTCCGTATGAAATAAAATATTGCAGTAACTTTAGCAATTTTGAATCAAGAAAAACAGATGCTTAACTGATTTTCTTCAGAATTTTTTATTATTTCAATAACTTTCCTACAGTCAAAAATTAAAATTTGTTTGTTGAGGTTAAGAAAAGCAGGAAAGAATCAGTTACAAACATAACTGATGCTAAAAGGCTGTACAATTATAAGCATATGTGACCTAAGAAGAATGTAAGTAAGCTTAAATATGTAATCCACAATTTTCATGTTTAAATTGTAAAATAGAACAAATGTAATTATATGTATAAATACACACAGACAGAACCGCTGAAGATGCTTCGCAAATGAAGCGAAACGCGTTCGGAAAATAAAACAACAATTTAAATTGCATTGGCATTACAATCAATCATAAAATTGATCCTATCGCAATTGAGGAAATGGCCCACAATATCCAGATGTTAATATAATACACAATTTGATCTAATTAATTTAAAGAGGACACATACAAATATTATTTGTTTCATATTTATGATTAAAATTAAACACCAGCATATCAACAGGAACATAGACAGAGGAAATTTATTATTCCTATAATAGAAAATGATTAACTTTGAAAAGGAGACATGGAAACGTTGGATGGAAGTGAATTAAAATCACAGATCAAAATCGTCAGTGACACCAGTGTAGGATACCCGAAGAGCGAAGATCTTTAGAAATGCACAAAATATTTAATGAGTCTTTCAGAAAATTGTGTCCAGTAGAACGTTCATCCAGTTCTACTTCAACCATCTAAAGTTATTTGTATTTCACATAGTTTCTGAACATCACTCCAGATCATTTGGAAAATCATCTCTTAACGTGTCATGACCGATTTCCTTCGTGTTCTTCATTGACTGTCTTCAGCAGTTGCAGCTCAAGGCACAACCTTTGAGGCGGTGGAGGTGAAGCTGACAACACCTCTTGAAGATATGGCCAAGTATTATGATGCTAATCACTTGAAGCCCAACCCTGGAAAAACACAGGTCTGTGCATTCCATCTGAGAACCAGAGAAGCCAGAAGGAAGTTGAACATCAACTGGAGGGGACAACAACTACTACACTGCGATACACCTAAATATCTAGTAGTAAAGCTTGATAGATCTCTCACATTCAAAACCCATTGTGAGGATCTGAAACTTAAAGTATCTACCCGGAACAACATCATCCGGAAACTTACAAGTACCTCCTGGGGAGCACATCCAAATGTGCTTCGTACATCTGCCCTGGCACTTAGTTTCTCTGCAGCAGAATACTCAGCACCAGTTTGGCAAAACTCTGCACATGCTAAGCAGGTTGATATAGCATTGAATGATACTGGTCGCATTGTAACAGGTTGCCTAAAACCAACTCCTATTAGTAAAATATACCAAATCATAGGTATAGCACCACCTGACATTCGTAGGAAAACAGATGCAGAGAGGGAGAAGAGGAAACAAGAATCAGACCCTAGACACCCTTTGTTTGGACATGAACCTCAACCCACAAGGCTGAAGTCAAGGAAGAGCTTCGTACAATCAACTACAGCCATAACATCTTCTACTGGAGCACGCCGTCTAGAACTATGGCGAAATTCGCTGCCTGAAGAACAGTGGAGGAACATCAAAGAGGCACCGGCTGCGGTATGTAATCAGCCATATGCTATATGGAAGGCTCTAAACAGATTAAGAACTGAAGTGTCCCGATGTAAATATAATATTAATAAATGGGGGTACACTAATGACAACGATCTATGTGAATGTGGTGAGCTTCAGAACCCACAAACCGAGCGTGGTGGTGTAACGGCTAGCGTTCTGGCCTCGCATTCGGGAGGACGGCGGTTCGAATCCCCGTCCGGGCATCCAGATTTGGGTTTTCCATGGTTTCCCCAAATCAGTCCAGGTGAATGCCGGGATGCTTCCTTCAAAAAGGCCATGGCCGTAATTCCTTCCCATTCCTTGCCCCCCATCCTTTCCCGTCTCTAAAGACCTAGCTGTTATAGGAGACGTTAAGCAGTTAAAAAAAAAAAAAGAACCCACAACATCTTCTGATGTGCAGGAATCTCCCTGAAACCTGTAATATCGACGACCTTTACAGGGCAAACGAGAAGGCCATCAAGATTGCGGAATTCTGGTCACATTCTGTATAATTGTGTTTATAGCTTAATATTAATTAATTAATGTTATTTGTTTTTTCAACTTGTTATGTCCTGGACACGAAAAATAAATAAATAAATTGACTGTCTTATTCTCTGAAAAAAAATTAACCTATCGTTGCAAAAGTAACTTCTTTAAGACCACAACATTTAAAGGAAACATAAAAATTGGCATATTAACGTTACAGAACTTAAATAAAACAAAAAGTCTTCAAAGGACAGCCAGTATTTAAACTGCAGGCATATCAAGCACTTTTAGCGTTAGAAAAATTCCGGTTAATTATTTCTTTGTTCTAGGTATTAGGCTCAGAAATACTAATGAAGTGCAGATAACATATTCTTTGATTCAAACACACAAGAGTTACCTATCTGCCAGGTATAAATCATCAGACTTAACCAATGAGGGAATTGCGATCTAAGTAGAAACAGAGTATTACTGGTTGAACGAATGCCAATTGAATGTTTTCAAGTAAATTAGAATCAGAGCATGTGCTGGTATCATAGTTAAGAAACTTCATGCGGAATTTCAACGCTTTGTATTTCGTAGAACACTTAACTTTCAAAAATCACAATCCGCGTTAATGATGTATATAGTGTACACTCTTTCTATATCTTTTTGAGTAATGCTTTGGGATTACAAATTCTATTTAATAATATATTTCTCTTTTGGAATTTTTAAATTTTAGTAGCATTTTGCGATGAGGCTTTCATATTTATTTTTAAGTATGCGTATCTCAGGTAGATAATCTGCGAGGCAACCAAGGTTTTTTAAGAATTGTTGTGTTGTAAATACACTGTTTAGAACCCCTATATCCATTCCTTATTGTCAGGACTTGGAGCTTTCTTTTGTTAACTAAATTTCTCGCATTAATCACTCTTAACTCACCGGAAAAATATACAATATAGTAACATAAAATAATGTGGTGTGCTCTGCTCAGATCTGTTTACGATACGCCATAAGGACACATATACGCAAACTGTTTAAAACAGGCTTGATTGTGGAAGATGAAACTATTGGAGGTACATATGTAAAGAAATTATTACTGAGAATTTGACCACGAGCTGATTGTACTGGGCTGGTACACACTGCAACCTGAGTGCAAACAGAAAGAAAATAATTTTATCTTTAACATACTTCTGAGGGTGGTAGAAACGAAAACTAATGTGTCAGGCTAACACGCGACAATACATCTCCGTTTAGATAATGAGTTTCAGGATAAACCTTTTATGAACCAGAACAACATAGTGGAAGCTGTTGGCTGATGAATGCTCTATTTTGTTCGGAGAAGCCGATATTGTGAGAAAACTACGGAGCCAGAAGTTTTTTGGAAGATTTTGTAATCAATTTCTAGAAATAATTATATGTTTCCATGCGATTTTTCAGATTTATGTTTTAAAGATAGAATAATGGATAGAATGATTTATGACGAGACCTTAAACTTTTGAATACGTTGTCCTACTTTTTACAATGGAACAAATTTTACCAAGAAGTGCTGATGTGAGAGAATTTTTAATTAATAAAACATCTATATTTTTACAGTCGCACAATACACCCGTGACACATTTTTTCATATGTCACTTGGAAAAACTAATCAGTATCAATATTTGAAACATCGATATAAATAATTTATTCCTGTTCAAACTGATCACTTTGTCAACTGAATTTATATAATGTCTGGTATATTCATCAATTAACCACAAAATTATCAACGGTAGTAGAAAGTTGTAGCCTATTTACTTTACATTCTGAAATATCAAGGAACAGAACCTTATCACTCATAAAGATATTGGTCTAAAATACTTCATGTCAATATAACTCGACCTATAATCATAATAATAACAACAATTTCTAGTGGCCACAATAACATATTCTTCGTGCACAGAAAAGAAAATTTCACAACGTTGAGAATGCCATTTAAATCTGAATTAACGTTCCAAAAAATGTTGATACATATCAAATAGTCGTGGTTTTTATAAACATTTGGGTTTTTGCAATGTGGATTCTGTCCGAAACTAAGGGAAGGCGAAGTAATTAATCATTAACTCTATATTACTGAACAACGTTAAAATTTCCCTCTCATTTTTATGACGAGTTCCTCATTTGAATCAGCTCTTCACAGCGTTAAGACCGAGTATGACAAAGGTTTCGCTTACGGGTTACAAGCGAAAATAGAACTTAATGGTGAATCATATCGCTAAAGCCGCTGTCTTAATTACACTTTCTGCCGAATTTAGTCGTTTCATTAGTAGTAACTTTATCTCAGTACTCACCTTTTTGCGTATAAATTCAGATCGTTAATGAGCTTATACAAAGCTTTATTAAATAGAAAGGAGCGTGTTTGACAGTGTCCTTGTCTTCAGTAATGCTGGCGGGCCAATGACGATAACGTATAAATTTGGGATTTCACCGGGTGAGTTTTTCCAGAACAAGACAATTTGTTCCGTCTCTCAACTCAGTCGTTAATAAAATAACAGGTATCTAGAAAATACAGTGGAAAAACTTTAGGGATATATACAGATATACCACAGTTTTATGCTAATATTTGTCCACAGACAGACAGTATATAAGATAAATAGACGTTTTTGATAGTCATAAATGAAATACTTCAAGAATATTTTGGTTTAAAAAAATAAAAAATAAGTTATGAAGTTCAGCACAAACAAAATAAATTATTTTAATATCAGAACAGAAAAGCTGAAGTGTAATAAGCAGAAAAATTCTGTTAATCAGCACAGTTACAGCATACGTTCTTAAAGTAAAAGGGACACAAAGAGCATTTTATTTTCCATCTACAGTATTACAACTTTTGTGATGCATTCCTCCATATCATTCCTGCGTTCACCTCTTCAACATCACATACTTATCAGAAACTTCATCAATGTTTAATTTTTTATTTCAATCTGATATTAGTTTCCTATACACACCTTACCGTCAGTTGATTTCTTTTGATTACAAAGTAACTCGTTCTGCATGTATCAAAATGGATTTCTCCATTATGTGTCCTCTTTCTGTAATAGTCTTCGAAGAACTGATTTTTTTACTAATTGCTTCTGGTACATATTCAAGCCTCAGTTCAGTGCCATGCTGCATTTCATGCTAAAACTTTTGTTGTAACTACCTGTCGTATTTTATCAACACGTAATAATCTCTTCCTGCAATTCTCTTGCTGCCATTTTTTGCTGCCTTCCTTGTGCGTACACCATGCTTATTTAATTTGTAAAAAGAAAGGTTTTTTTGTACTTTATCTTTTATCCATCGATCTCATATCTGCTTCTGGACTCTGCGTCGTGGTCTCTCTTTTTGATCACGTTATCATTACCGTATATTTTAACTCCCTTTTATACATGTAACTTTCCTTTAAATTTTTCTTAGTTTAATGTACCGTACAAAGATTTCTGTGTGTAGTTTCTGAACTCTTTAAGTTTCATGACCAATTTATTTCGTGTCTGATACCTGCTAATTCTCTAGACGTTTAGTCTGCACTTCATAACTACCAGCATAAATCCGCTCATGTCTATACTCCAGAATTTGGTTACTGAATACTTATTTAGTTAGGATATTGTAATATCACATCAGCTGTAAAAATTAATTAGTTCTATTAATTTGGTTGGTGCAACACAATTGATAGATTTTCAACTTTTAAAATAACTAAAAGTGTGAGAGAGGAAGGTTTTAATTTGTATATTTAAAATGAATAGAGATTTGACAAAGGTATTATTTGTTAGTGTTATATGTGAGCAGTCCATATCTTTACGATATTAAATACTTGGAATTTCATTCAAGAAAATTTAATAAAACACATTCGTAAGGATCGTAGAACAATGATAGTATCTATCAATCATTTTACGTAATCCATGGAAAGATAGTTCCAGTTGATTTCGACTCCATTACTTACAGTATGAATCGCGGATGAACACTTCTGGTCGATTCAGCAAACAGTTGCGGTTCTTGTTACCATGTCTGAGGGCTTATACGCTGATAGTGTGGGTGGTGATTCATTCAGTTGCAATTTTTGTTGCGTAGCTGATTAAGCTGACATGGAGCGTCGTGGGTGAACGTTATCGTTTTTTTTTAATCATTGCTTTACGCCTCGTTGACGGCTAAGGTCTTTAGAGGCGGGATGGAACTGGGGACAAGGAACGGGAAGGAATTCGGTCATGTCCTTTTTGAAGGAAGCATCCCGGTATTCGCCTGGACTGATCTGGGGAACCCATGGAAAACCCAAATCTGGATGCCCGGACGGGGATTCGAACCCGCGTCTTCCAGAATGCGAGGCCAGAGCGTTAATCGTTCACCCACCACGCTCGGTAAAGCGGTATCGATGAGGCCTCGCATTCAAGAGGATGCGGGTTCGAATCCCCGTATGGGCATCCAAATTTGGGTTTTTCATGGTTTCCCCAAATAACTGCAGGCCAATGACGGGATGCTTCCTTCAAACAGGAAATGGCCAAATTCCTTTCTGTTCCTTGCACCCGACCTTTCCCGCCTCTAATGACCCCGACGTCGAAGAGGCGTAAAGCCATAAGCAAAGAAAAAAACAGATAGACCGACGGTGCATGTACAAGCGTTGTAAGTCGTTGTGGATGAATCTATGAAACGCGACTAGTGCGATGTGTTGAACCGTCAGCCACCCCATCACCGCTGTTAGCTCGTCAAGGCAAATGTCGGAGGTTACAAACTACACTCGCTCGAAGGAAGAGTGCTCTCTCTTTCTCAAATGAGAGCAGTCGAAGATTTCATTCCCGGCACTCAAGCTCAGGGTATAGACAGTGACTTTCATTTTCTATGTTTCTTCCAAAATATAAATCAGCTGTATCCGTACTGGTTGAAACTCTTTCCTTGTTTAAAAATCTTAGCTAATCACAAAGAATTCATCCAATCACGTCAGAAATCATAGAATGGCTAGTCTGGATGGAAATATTTGTCTTTCTGCCGACTTAGTTATTTGAACAATATAATTACGTATTTGATACTGATGGATCCCTTCAGTTTGGCAAACAACACTTTCGGCACAAACTCTCTCCCATCTCTAAGGAGGCGTCTAATTGCCTACCCCAGACAACCTATAGTCAAAACGAATAGTTATAAAATCAGATCCTGGTCATTAAAATCTAGTTGATATTGTATCATTTGGAATGCGAAGTATAGTCTGCGTGTGTAGCTCTTAAATAACATAATTGGACCCATCAGATTGTACTGTATTTTTAGGATAGTTCAATTTTTCATCTTTCTGATTTACCTACTGCATAATTTCCTAAGCTCACTCACTCACCTCTATAGCTAGTGGCTGGAGACCCGTGACGTCACTAGCCGGACTTCACTCGCAAACTAATAGCGACCAGAGATATATTAAAGTTAGGGTTTAAGTACACAATTTAATAGCTAAGCAACTGCTATGAAATTAATTGACAGATTACATTCATTAAGTTTCATTTTCGAAGTATTTCATTCTTAAAAAAATATGGAAAAACCTTTGGACTGAAAAAATGTGGAACTACACAGTTTTATTTCAGAATGGTTTATATTCCTACATCCATTTTTTTACCTGCAACAAGATTTTCAATATACAATATTTCTTCTAACAATGTCCTTTTACATACGCAGTAAAATGAGCATTAATATCTTGAATTGTAGACACATCCATGTGTAATTAAAATGAAGAAATTTAGGTAATACACGTACATTTATTTTTTACGGGTCTTGCTTTCACTGGGTCATTTCTTACAGTAAAATAAAGAGATTGTTATATGTTTGTAACAGATAAGTTGAAAACAATCTTTAAATATCTGGTAAATATCTACAACATTTTATGGAGAATGTGTTCAGATTTTATTTCACAGTTCATCAGCTCTTTTGTAGCTTAGTTGAAAACTTATTCCCATAAAGATAACCACATTTTGCTCCAGCATTGATATAAACTGTCTGACGGTGGTTATAATATAACTTTTGTCGTGCGCCGTTAAGTCGTAATTTGTGCAAACATTTCTTTGACTAGGGCTTTACGATTAATCGACATCGAGGTCATCAAGAATGTGAGGCAAGCAGAGCTAAAGAATTCGGCCATGGCCTTCTGAAGGAACTATTAATTAATTCGCCAGGAATAATTTAGGTAAACCGCGGAAAACCAAGATCTGGAACGCCAGGAGTGTTATGATACATAGCAAGGTAGTTGCCGCTAATCTAGAACATACTCCAGCAGTGTCCAGTAATTCATCATGATTTGTCAAAGTCTACGAATGGAATTCTGATATAAATTGTAAAAATACCTATGAATAGTATAACTCGTAAATTTTTCACCAGTGTATTCGAAAGGTATTCCAAAGGTTTGATCAAAAATAGGTGGAAGAGATAAGGTTGGCAGCCGCTGTCTTTGTCGCGATCTACAGTTGTCGTTTAAACTATTTTGTGGTTCATATACACTTACAAACGATTGACACGAATGTTCTGTTTACAGCGGTAGTACGATGACAATGATCTATCATAGGTTAACTAGCGCGATAGGGTATTCTACTTCTGCAGGAAAGTAGTACATCCTAAGGGGTCCATGGACAAAATAAAAATTAATAATTACAAAAAAATAAATGGAAGCAGGCAGACTGTGGCCACAATGAGTGTGATGCGAGTCCAGCTGTGAAATGACAGTTCTCGAATAGGCAATTTATAATTATTATTACGATTACTGATTAGTCAGTGACTATTCTTTAAGGGTTCCCCCGTTGAAATTTAATTAATTTAATTTAATTTAATTGCAATGAAGCACAAGCTCCGGTGGCAATCTCCCTACACCCCCAACTTC
Source organism: Vandiemenella viatica (assembly GCA_031002005.1). NCBI lineage: Eukaryota > Metazoa > Arthropoda > Insecta > Orthoptera > Morabidae > Vandiemenella > Vandiemenella viatica. The sequence continues at coordinate 161,698,065 of JARYHS010009186.1, forward strand.
CCCCTCTCCTGCACCCACCCACATTTGTCCTTTAAAAATTTTATCTTTAAATCCTTTCAACGTTTTCGGTAAATTATTCATCATTACTCTTGGTAACCTTGGACACCCTTACCTAAAAAAGAGAATCTTCCCACACCCTTGTGCCTGAAATCGAGTGCCAGCTTGTCGTCATGGTCATCTTTTCCCTTCCATGCACTACTTTTCATACCTACTTCAATATCTTTCCATGCCTCATCACCATTGTACGCCCTAGATAGGGAGGGAAAGGCTGCATTACGTAATAATTATAACAGAATTGTTACTGGAGAAATTAACCTCCTGCCATTCAAAGCAGTTTATCAAACGAATTGTGCTATCACTGAGTGCATATAGCGATTACCTAGAATCGTATTCAATGTAATTGCATTGAGGTTTTCGTTAAGTCCTGAAATTGGTATAGGTTAAAGTCTAAAAGTTTTGTTATATCACGGCTTGAAGGTTTTTCTTCTCGCGGCATAACCACTTAATCACGTGCCTGTTATTCAAACTATACATTACTATCAACCAACGAGGTTTTGTAATTATTGCAGTCTTCTAACAACTCACTGGAGGGTTTTTCATGTTCAATTATCTTCATTCATATTCAACAAAGTTAAGAAGTGTAACTATGAGTTACTATCGTGGCGAATATTGATAAAACCGAGTGGTATAACAAAATCGGAGTATTGTGATGACCAAGGATCAGTTAAGAACGGTGTTAGGAGTAATTGCAGTTAGTCAGATTTGTTAACAAAATAAAAAGAATGGCAGAGAGAAAACACCGAAAGTAATTGCATCTGAAAGTCTAGCAGCTGCTGCATTTTAACATAAGCAGAGAGAGAGAGAAAAGTTATTAGCCAATATTATTACTAAAATAATGTTACTTCGCACTTTCCTTTCCAATATATCATAGATTTATTTTGTATATCTATATGACTATAAAGTTTACTTTACTGGTTAAATGGACTGTCAGCAAATTGGCAGTAGCTTTTGTCGTTTATAATGATGTTGTATTCCTACGGCTGTTGTGGCTGCAGCATTCGAATATCCAGTAGGCCTCGTCACTGTTTATTCCCAAGCTTTAATTACTTGTTAGCTCCGCCAGAGCAAATAAACTAAATAAGGGGCGAGGAGGTTGCCAGAGGCGCGTACCAGGCGAGGCCTCTCAGCCTTCCGACTGATTCACTTTACTCAGAGGTCGTCTTAACGATAATTTAATTCGCTCACCGTATTTTAATTATGCCCTGGAAAATTTAAGCGCTAAAAAATAATATCTGATCAACCAAAACCACTCGACAGGAATAGGACGTTTATTACTTACTGGTAAATAAATTGAGCAGCAACAAACATTTCCAATTTTTTTTGGCGCCACGGTAGCGAAACTCCTGTACATAAACAAGATCCAAAATATATTATTTACCTGTAGCCTAAAACGGCCCGGCACAGACATTAATTATTTTAACTTCTGACACAACGATTAAAGTGACGGGCATTTGTTACTGTTAGTTCTATAAGTGTCTTTGGTTTTTGATCTTAGAGTTTAACAATAATATTGTTATTCCCAAAAACGTATGCTGTTGTCATTAAAAATGATGTAAAATTATTAATGAAATAATTAATTTTAACTGTTAACAATGGTAAGCATGGTTGAACTACACTGGTTTACATTTTTTTATTTATTTAATTCCCCATTTCTTAACTGTGTGTTCCTGATGCGTATCGTATTCAACGTAAATAGCCCCAATTTCCATATTTGCGTGTCACTGCGTTTATTTCGTTCAGGTGCCCAGTGAGGTCCAGGTCAGTGATTTCCTAGTGTATTTGGAAAGAGATTAAAAATTTAATAATTTTGCAACTTAATCACACAGCCGGTGCGATGATACAAATGTTCATTACATACGCATATAAAGGTACGAGAGAAGTGCAATGGACCTGGATTAAACTATTACACCTGATAGGAAACTTCCAGTTACACAGCAGAATGTAAAATTAATGTTTTGTTTGATCCTTGTGAATATGAAATTGTTTGAGATTTAGTTTGAAAACACAAGAAAGTAGTAACTTTCCTGTTTAAAGAAACGCCAATTAAGTTATTGCAGCCTTCTTTTTTTACACATGGTATAATGAGTCAAGTAGTAGAAGCACTTCCAAAGTGGGCTTTAAGGTTTTAGGGTTTAATAATTAAACATAATTTTAATAGAAATTCAAGCAGGATGAATATGGCTTATGAATTGACCTTGGGATTCAAGGAAATTGTTAGGAGACCTATTTAAATATTTTAGTATTATTAAAATTGCTTCTACTTTTCGTTACAATGGACACTCAAAATTTAAATCTACTTCCTCAATTATCTGTTTCGTATATTGTAATGTGTGTTTTCCACTGCAGTTCGTCCCTTTCAATTAACAAATTAGCCATTTCAGTATATATCAAATTGAGATCCCTGTTCAGATTTATTTCCTCACTTATAATTTCTTTCTTTATCCGTCCAACATACTTCTATAGCACCACATTACAAGAGCTTTTGTTTTGCTTCTTTCTGGTTTCTTAAACTCTATGGTTCAACTTGACAAATTTCTCTGTTCCATGGCTCTTCTGGAAAGTATTGTTCCTATTATTTAGGTTAGTTTGCAAATTATTTCGCAGATACCAAAACAACTTCTTATGGCCATGATTATACAAAAATTAATAACTTTGTCGAAGTATCATATCAATGTATCGTTGAGAGTATTTTTAATCATCAATGCCTGATCTTGATGGAACGACGTTTATACGTCCAGATTCTCTGATCCAAGATGATCACAATATGGCTTTCTCCCCCTATCCACCGCTGCTGAGTGTGAACATGGGGTAGGTGGCTCTAATATCGCCGTTGACTGACACCGCCGCCCCGCCACAGTGGCGCCTCCTGGTGACAAATGACGCTCGACCAGCGTCGGCGTCGTCGTCACTACGTGCTACACGGGTGGCGGAGGGGGGGGGGAAGCTCATTGCAGCGAGATTTATGGATGCGTGTACGGAGAAATGCCTCGCAAGAAAACCAGCCACTAGGCTGGGCCAACAAGAGAGTGTTCACGCAGCCTCACCTGAGAATGTGAAACAGACATAAGATCGGAGATAGATCTAGTCCTAGAACTTTTATATCCAAAATGTGGTAGCTGGAGTGGCTTATGAAAAAGTACATGATGATAGCGCAATGAAATAAATCCGATTTATTTAATTTCATCCCATTCTAGCCTCCAGATAGCGTCATTGTTACAAAGTAAACATGCCAAACATTTATCAATTGTAAATGTTACAGATCTGACGACAAATTGTTTCAAACACACTTACTGATTTGCATAGCTGAGTAGAAAATGGTTAATCCGTTAATCGTTAGCAAAATTGCAAAAAATTAACTTTTAAGTTAATTTAGACGGTCTTCTTAACTTCCCGTAAATTGAACTGCAGTTAACTTTAGTCCGATACATTCGTAGTTGACTTCGTTTGGTATGTTTGAATTGCGCTCCATGGCACGCTTCTACTTCCGGTGAGTTGGGCTGCGAACGAATAATAGCTAATACGAAGTGCAAGTGTGATGCGTATACAATTACTATGCTAGTCATGGTGTAGGTGTGAGCAGGTTAGTTAGAGTTTTAGAGCGTTTAATTTTACATCTTCAAACCGGCGCTCACTACTCGTTTCTAATTTTATTGGTGATAGATTATAAAAATATTCGGCCAGGAAAATTTCACATTTTAGTTGGTATTGGTTTTCTGTTCGTTAGTGAAATAAGGTAATCAGACATTCATTACATGATTAAGTCATGAAAACCGTAGCTCGTCAGTCAGTTAGTGAACGCAACAATGCTAACAATAGCAACGAGAATATTAAAAATCTTCAGCTACATTTATACGATTATGTTGTATTTAAATCAAGACTGGGAGAACAGTTCATTTATTAATTCAAACTGTGTTTGCTTAAACAATCAAGGCACACGTGTCTAGTCTTAATAATCTTAAACAACGTATGAAGAGGATGCATAGAACCAAATATGAACAGTTTGAAGAAAAAGTAAAAGCAGAGCTTACTCGTGTGAAAAAAGTAAAATTATTCAAAGCTCTGTGGCTTCTTCTGATGTAGATAGCAGCAGAATTGATTTGTTTTCATCGCAATGTGGTAATAAAAGTTCACGTCAATAAAAAATTTGGTATCATAGCTACTGGAACCATCATAAACCAATCTGGTGTCGACACATGTATTGTAAACCTTTTCGTTGCCATCATGTTTGCACTACATGTTGAAGAATCCGTTAGGGTGAGAAGCTGGTGAAAACATTAAACCCCGGTAATACCTATTACAGTACATAAACATCAGTTCTTCTCTTGGATGGTTAACTTTAACTTGCGTTAAATTTGCAAACATGAAACCCTTTAACGATTATCAAAGCTAACGTTTTAAGTAGCGCATTAACGATTAACTAAGTTAACTTTTCAATTAACTGTGTCCACCTATGCTGATTTGCCATACCCAGGATCTGAACTAAATTAAGTAATTTCATACCTTCCATAGGTTCACGTGTCGGCTCCGAAACAAGACAGTATCCTCTTGAGGACTTCTTATAAAGAAATAAGAATTAGATAAAGTTGTAGTAACTACAATGCAACTTCGTGAAAACCGCACTCATAAGTGGTGTCGCGTTACTAGTTGTTCCTCAGTTAAGTTTTGATGGCATTCATGGAGGCAAAGTAATAATGTTTACAAGATTGCTTATAATAATTAGCTGGTCAGTGCTATGTTCAATTTCACAAACATTATATTCGTCCTAATCGCAATTCCAAAATGAACCAAGTACAATTTCAGGTAGCCATACACAACTTCACAAGTCAGTCCAATTATCGGCCCTGGCAATGTAGAGACTAAAACGCTAGTCTCATATTTTAAAGTTCTTCAGTTCAATTCCGGCCTCGTCTTTAGTTCCCTTCGCTATCGTGTCCCACAATTGCGTGAGCATTGCGTGGTACAATAGTAAGAAAAATGTAAATAAAATTTGGCTAAATGGTCTTACAGATTGAAGGCCATATATTAAATTAAAAAAATTAGTTCAATCACTACCACTTAGCACTGACTACCTCTTTATTTCCGATTTTTTTCTGCCCTAAGATCGTCCTTCTTTGCGGGCCTCGACGGCTTGGTAGTTGAGTGTAACTTACCTCCTCCATGGATGCGGTTGCTGTGGCGCCACATGTGCCTGCTGACGAAGCCCTTTCCTCCCACGCTCACTAGTGCAAGCTGCCATGTGTGGCGATGCGACATGCCGTGAAATATGTCAGTAAGTATCCTTAACAGTCAACAACCAGAATTTATGCAGTTGTTTATATAATACGAAAGCGTTAGAATTGACGTAATTTTGCTGTTAATTTTAAAACTTTTTAGTTAAATAATCGCAATTTTTTATACAAGGAAGTATTAACAATAGGAACAAATAAAAGTACTTTAGTGTAAATAAATAACTCAAAATACAAATCACCTGCAATAGTTGGTGGGAGGCAACGAATTTAGTTTAGCGGTACCACACATCATAAAGTTTCTTCCTTAACAGTGATCACAACTTTATTTTAAAACTGTGTTGGAATATTAAAACGGCATTGGAATTTACGAAATCAGAGCGTAGCATAAGTTCAGTTATTACTTGTTTAAGTCAATTCTTTACTGGGAATGTAATATATTGCACCATCTTAACGTATTCTGTATTGGCGTAATTCTCCACCATTCCATAATGTTTTCTTATTACTTAGTAGCTGATATGTCTTGTAGAAGCTTTCACCACCACAAAGTAGTAGATCAAACTAGACTGTGAATGTTTTAATGTTAATCGTTTTCTCTGGTATAAATCATTATGCTGACCGAACATTGGTATCAATAGACTGCAGAAAATTCTTCTGTAATAATACTAAACATTATTTTCACAGAAACTGTTGTGAAGATATTTGGTCTGCATCATCGACTACCTCCAACACTCAGTGCTGGCGGAACATCAATAAGTTCACTTTACTCTAAACGCGATGTCAAGACGCGAACTGTTCACTGCTTTACTGGCGTCGGATGTCGTTATGAGTTCAATGTCCGGTATAAAACTTTATGACCTATTATTAATTCCGGATGGTCTAGTCTATTAAATGTAACTTTGATAAATTGACCAATTACGGCAGCGCTATAGCTGTTACTGAGTACCACAGTTATATGGAACTGAATATTAGGTGCTGAATGATTGATGTTTGGGCATACAGTAGAAGAAATAGAAATAATGGCGTTTTGAGTTTGTAACAGTAAGAAATATCAATATTCTAGAGAAAAGACGGGTCCGCATAAATATTTTTTTTTACATAATAATTTTTGAACAGATCGCTATTCCCTTAAAAATCACCTACTTCAATTTCAGGAACACATTAAGAAACTTATAAAAGTTAAAAAAAAAAAGATCTTGTTTCAGAGTTTGCCGACAGAATCGCCAACTGATTATTGGTCAGAGGCCGAGAAATTCTAAGTTCGTGCTTGTATTTCTAACTTTATAATTATGTCCATAAAATCTTCGTTTCAAATTTAGAAGTTTTTGCTTTTGTTTTAGATCAATCGAAAATGTGAAAGAGTACGATTATGATCCGTAGTTGAACCATTTCCTGTGATTTTCGGATTCATCTGAATTCTCAAGCAATTATACGGAGGACTGTAATACAAGTAAACTTCGTTACAGCACTGCAGTATCACCTCTTCAATTACTTTTAAATGTTTTTGTCAACGAATGCGTTTGATGAATATAACACAAAGAACCGAAGATTATAAGTACGTATACGGCAATTTGTTTCTCAATTAATTAGGTATTCGTATAGAAGACTGCCATCAACTTCTAAAATATTTAGAGAAGTCTCCCGAAATTTTCCAGTCTAAACAGATACATACCTCAGTTAGTTGAATAATTTATGTTATTATCAGGATTGAAAAAGAAGTAAGTGAAATTAGCAGCCAATATCCGCACTATTACGAGTACGTTATTTGTTTATTGTTTTAGTTTGTGACCATCTGGCTAGGTAACATTAATGGGAGTTATTTGCGGGCTCTCATTTGTCTCGTAATTAGGCTACCATATATTCGTAACAGTACTGACTATGATACAAGCTTCCACACGATCGTACCCTATTGAAAATACAACCAGCGCTATAAAATATCACATAAAGAAGAACATCATGTTACGGTGCGGTTGTGCTAAGCTGTTCGTCTAGTACGTCAATGATGAACTCAGCGCCTCAACATCACCAGATCTACTCCTTGTAGTTTTATTATTTGTTTAGCGGCAGGAAAGATGCGGATTAGTGAATAAAGAATCCACTCTGCTAAACAGTGAAAACTTCCACCACACGGAAGAAAACCATCTCAAATAAGACAATACTGAATGTGAAACATCCAGAAGGGCAACTCTCCATCATCTGATTAAAACTGTAATTTTGCTAGTTTACTGTGCCGGGAATATTGGTGTAGAGATAGTTTGATATCCTTTAAATAAGCTGATTATGTCCCTGACTAACCTACCTTTATCCCTCTGATATCAGTCTAAAAGTTAAAAAAAATGGAGGCGCTGATACAAAATTTTACATGATTAATTTTTCTTTAACTTACAATTTCTCAACGCTTTAAAACCCAACCAGTAGTCATTTCTAATGGATGCTCAGCGATTGCACACATAAGTGCAACTGTATGGGTAACACCTGTGACATCAAACGCAGGTTACTAGAGAACTATGAATTATGACACCATAACTGGCAACAACAAACTTTTAATTTTTTTCAATTTCAGGATCGGTTCACAGCCAGAAACGGAGTCCTTGACACTCCTCTCTTTGTCCATTTGGTACAGACTTTTAGCACTTAGACGCAATAAATTGGAGACATAAAATTTTAATATTTTATGTGTTTCATTAACCGAAATTCAAATGTCATATATAAAATTTTGTAAAATTATACTTCTGTTGTTTTCGTAGAATTAAAGGGGGTAGAAACTTTTTTTTATAGTACCCATACATTTGATGTACAGATGTTTAGAGGTCGTTAAGTAAGGAATTAGGCCTGGTGGATCAGTGGTTTATTACAACAGATGTGATGGCGCAAAGATACTATCGTAATCAGGTCTCTGTAATTATAGTTATTATTGCTATGTTTAATGAAAAGGGCATCTTAATCATCTGTTGCTCGTATTTTCTCAGTTTCACTGACAATTGGTTTAACTTCATTTTTTACATACTAACGCACTTAAAATTGATCCGCCAAGACAACGTCAAACTATTGAGTCATACACTATACATTTTTTTAATGCAACATAATTACAATTTTGCTGTAAAAATAATGTGAGCTCAATGATTGATTGTAGCTACTCTAATTTACTATCTCAGCCGATGTACACTATATAAGATGGTATGCTCTATTTCCATAATAAAGAAAAACAGACCATTTAGCGGAAGCTTGCATCTTGATACTTACCGTAAGGAGTCCTCATAGACCTGATTATAGATTCAGAATGGCAAGTTCCATTCCGCCGTATGTGCATAGAATTTGTGTGTTGAATGCTGTTTAGAGTGATGTGTAGTTAGTATTACTGAAGAAATAAGAGGGAAGACAGTGTGAAATATGGTAATGGCAATGAAAGACATAATTTTTCGTACGATACGGAGACCTCCAAGTTTAACGCCCCTATCAAAACACACATACGCACTGCGGAGTGTTTTGGGATTTTTCTCGAGACACTGGACTCAATCTGGTGATTAGTAACTGTGCACTACGTCCTCTCCTATAGTGCGAGTCCCAAACAGTAAAAATGTATTCACCAGCTAAACGCGGGTCCTCCCCAACCACCCCCACCCAGTCCCGAATTATGAAAATTTATTCAGCACTGGTGCTAGAACAAGTTTACTCCACCTCGAACCACAGATACGGTCAAAGTGCATTTGCTACCTCGGCCAAGTGGTTGTTTTAGGCATTACACAGTATTAATGAATGTCGACCTAAGGACCTCAAGCCGATCGTTCTCGTTTTGTTGACCCTTCCTGTCTGTTCCACGCTCTTATCCAATCGCAAAGAGCTTAACAACGTCCTTAACACTGTACGTGCATACTCAGCCTCCCCAAGTGCGAACTACGGTGGCTACTTGATTAACTTGTTTACGTGAAAAAACTGTGTTCGCTGTCTCGGCGTGGAGGCGAGGGGTGCAGTAAAAGTCGCTCTCTATTTGCAGTTACGACCCCTTCCGAGCTACGGAGGTACTACCCTCAGGGGTGCCCGGTCGGCGGCTTAAAGGTGAGACCTTAAGAATTTACGGCACACTTAAGAGCGGCGCAGACGAAAGATTGCGCCATTCCTCCAGATTAATTATGTGCGGAGGAAAGGCCAAGGGATGCGGGTTGCCCACACGCTACGCTCAAGGCGGTTTATTTTTCCACTGCAGATAAGGAGGCCATTATATGGGTGTGCTAATTGCAGTAGCCACTTCTGGGATCAGAGATTTTCAGCGACGTTAGAAATTTCTGTGGATTAGTCTAGATCAGGGATGGCCGTAGTTCAACATCCTGCCCGCGCAGCAGGATCATTATGTATATAAATTTTATCTTTAAACTGTGATATCAGACATTACAACACTCCTTTCGACTTAAAAGCATTAAAATAACTATACTTTTAATACTTCATTAAATATGTATGTTTCATTTTTTGTTAAAATATTCAAGTATTTTTGTCCAAGAAAATAGTATGCCTGGTTCAATTGAAAATTCTATTCCTAACATTTGACCCAGCTGCTGAACAGATTGGCTACCACTGGTCTAGATGAATGAGGATGTGAATTTTATTCCCTCCACAAAATGTTCCTCATTTTTACTCTTACAGAGTTGAATGTTATAGTGAAAACGACAGAATTATATTAATCTTCATTGAACAAAATAGCATCATTTAGAGTAGCATCATACTGCAGTACTGTTCGTTAAACTGGCTTTGGTCGTGTATCTTCGTTACTGCCAGCACTGGGGCTATCATAGATCATGGCATTACGTACTGACGTTAGGAAAACGCAATGAAGCGATTTTGAAATCACTAGTGGCTAATGTGAAATAATCCATCAGTCACTCGGTTTAACTGAGCTATACACATTGTTGTAAATGCAAATCTGGACAATCCCTATACCCTTCCATTTGTATTCCTTTGACTTATGCCCCAACATCGGTGAATAAAAGTTTCGAGCCCTTACTGACTTACCTGACAAGCTAAAATAGTTCCTACGAAGTCAAGTTACGGATTTTGTTTTTAAGCAATTGATACGGTTACAGCAAACACTGGTGGTACTACTTTTATGAAAGGAGACATGTGCATTTAAAACATTTGATTTTAACTGCTTATATTGATACACTACTGTATTTATTTACTGCGATTAGAAACATCAGTAATGTGACGACAAAGTAAGTTCGTGAATATCTACACCGGCTGAGTAATCGCTAGTTCGGATGGCCTCTATTCGAAGGGGATACCGTTCGAGCCCAGTCTGGGGCATCATATTATAAGTATATAAAACATGAAAACTGTGTGCTCTCCTAATCAAAGAGCATTTCAATAGCACTAACAATAAAACTTAATAAATGATTTTCAGAACCGATATTTGCATTATAAAAAGCTAGAAGTAAGTGGTAAGTCTCGGGATCGTTATTTGGGAAGAGGCGGCATAATATCTCTGTTGAGTCATTCCTGGTGAATGTCGGGATGGTTTCTTTAAAACGTGTGACATTTATTACTTCCCTCCATCATTTTATTGCTGTTGATTTAATTATTATAATGATGACCATGCTGTTATTGTTGTTTTAATTGTTCATAAATTATAAAGATCCTTAATTATTGTGTAAATGTTTGTAATCAAATGTATATCGAAGGTTCCTACAGGTAGTGGTGTGTCGTAGTGATCGGGTTAGGTTTAGTTTAGACTTTAAGAATATCTCAATAGTGTCCTCAGTCCGACACAGTGGGGTAGCAGAGTGTATATGGTAATGGGCGCTCTCTGAGCAAGTGAGGCAAATGTGATGTTAGTTGGCATTGTTAAATACACAAGCTATAACAATTTACCAAATTAATGTCAAAGCAAACGTGTAATAACGTTATTGAAGGAGAGAAGTATTCCGCTTAATTCGAGGGTATGTTTCAACAGCTGTATTAATTAAACTGACGGCTTGCGTGAGAGATGGTAATAGGGACAAACCATCCAAAACACGACGCAATCACCGTTTAATATTGAATCCTTATGGTTGTGTTGACAAATTAGAGAGGCAGTTTAGTCACGTTAATTAGATCATCAGTTTACGATAGACTTATCAATGCAAGGATAACGATGTGCAGTTCGGAATTGGTGAAACCTTTCAGGATCAGTTCGCAAACGCCATAGTCAAATTCCTTCCCGTTTCATGACCCCACTCTAATAACAAGGCGTTAAGTCATAAGCAAAAAGAAAAGATATGTGCAATACAGGGAATTTCTCAGTTGTAACAGGTACTCGAGCAGACAAATAAATCTTCACATCCTCCTGCATTGTATGGTAGCATCTAAAGTTGTGGAATTGATAAAATTTAATACGTCTGCTTGAAGTGAAATGGTAACTCCCTTCATGAAGAGAACCGGTACTTCAGGTGTTTTTCATAAAAGAAAGTATCTTATTTCGGTGATTTAAAAAAAATTGTATACCTTCTGTTTCATTAATAATTTAATACCACACGACTACCGGTATAGTTAATTTGCACTGTTGTTCTTCCTCACAATCTCATTTCTTTAAATACATTTAATTTTGTTCTTGTATACATTTGCCGAGTTAGAACCCAAAATTGTGTTATTTTTGGGGCCTAATTATCATGTGTAAGTGGTCAATATTAAATACGTCTATCATGTTTCTGTATTGTAATGTGAAGTTCGGTCTCTTCTTGAACGCACCGAAATAAACTTTTAAGAATTACCAAATAGTTATCAATGATTCTGAACTTTCTAACAACTGTATTAACGCTAATTCAAATAGCTGAGAAATAACATAGCAAGATCTTACAACATTTTTAAGGTGTATCGTGTTTATTATTAATACTGTAGATTAAATGCTATGAAACGTTACATGAGATATTACGTGACTGAACATAATGGTGAGTTTCTCCCGAAGAGAAATAGATACCGAATATGTATGTGTGTGGCGTGTATTATAAATGTACATTTTATTGCAGTTTTATACAAAGAATATGACAAAGGAATTTTATTTCTGACGTTTATTTTACGGTAGTACCGAGAAAGAGGGAAAACTGCGTTAACGTAGGATCTGACAGCATGGAGAAGGTGGTCGCTCCGCGCTCTCCCAATAAAGTATCGGTGGAATGAGGTCAGGTACTCAAGTATTCCGGTCGGATTATTAACTCCTGAATGAGAGGTTATGCGAGGCGCCGTTAGTAATGTAGCAGACATACTAATCCCAGGTGGGCGACAGTCGTTCCTGGCAAATGAGACTCCTAATAGAAAGTTACATTTGAAAACTGGGTTCCGAGACGACCGCCTTAATTGAAATTTAATTATTCAGTAATCCCCGTGCAGCCGGGCAGTCGTTGCAGCCAGCTCCGAATTCCCCGAGCGCAGTCGCTCCCACGGGCGTCTCCAACAGGAGCTGCCTCGCCAGCGTGTTGTATGCACAGAGTTCCATCACCCTGCACGGTAGGCAGCCCGGCTGTCGTGGGCTCCGCAGATGGAGACATTCATTTTTAAGCGCCTCACAGCGTGAAACGATTTTCAAAGTTCACTGCACAAGAGTCGTAAAAAAATAAAAAATCTCGTGGCATATAACATGGGTCTACTGTTCTGAAACGAAGTAATATTGAACCTAATCAATGGTGATAGCAAGTATTTTGTGACAGTACCTCACGCCACAAATCATTTTTATTTATTTATTTTCTGTAGTTAATTATATAAAATATTTGATTATTGTAGGTCATTTTCTTCTACAGTTGCTTGATAAATTAGTATTTGTTGTTTAATAATACGCCATTACAACTGTTGGATATTGTTTTTATTTACCGGACGCGTTTCGCCTCTCGCCGAGGTATCTTCAGCTGAAACGCGTCCGGAAAATAAAAACAATATCCAACAGTTGTAATGGCGTATTATTAAACAACAAATACTAATTAATTATATAAGTTTATAAACAACTGTTCTGATGAATGTAATTTGATTATTGTATCGTAGAATTCCACAGTAAATAGTATGTATAGTATTTGAAGGATAGAATAAGATCGTAGAGATGTGTTAAGATCTTTGGTTGTTGCGATTTCAAGCATCAGGGAGTAGTGTATATATTGGCGTAACGCAAGCACGTATGTCTGAGGATACGTATTATGGAGCCACTAAGAAAGATTTTAATGTGCGTCTGTAATTAGATCAAGCTTATTGAAATATTCATATTGCTAACTGATGCAGTAGCAGAATAAACTGAGTGTTTTTAGAGCAGTAATTGTAATTCCTTCGTAACAACTATTTCAGTCATTTTTCATTGATGAAATTAATTGCTAGTGTTCTAACTTCAAAATGAAATGAGCAACGGCTTAAACGTGTTCGAGACGAGCTGGGTCTTCTCATCCATAACCCGCCGCAATTTCCTGTAAAGTTGAAATGTTAATATGCAGTCCGATTCTTCATGGGCTGACCTGGTTGTTGAAGTCGGCTAATTTACCACTGTAAAAAGGAAAGATCAAAATTTTCAGGCAGCCTTCCGCAGCAATGAAAGCTAATGTTGGAGATATAAATATCTAACGGTTAAGAGAAAAGTATTCAACAACTATTATTTTTAAAAAGTAATATGCACGTTACACAACGATATGAAACTAAAGGGAACAGTTTCAAGGAAAACTAAAGTAATTATACTGATATATAATTTTAATTTACCCTACACAATTTAAAATATAATCAAGGTTCAAACTTAGAAAGTAACTTATATCTCTGATGATTACAATCGAATCATTATCCAACATTTTTTTTGTTCGTTTTGAAGGAACCAACTAGATATTCACCTCGAATGATTTTGGGTAATAATGTAAAACCAAAATCTGCATGGTGTCTGGAATTCGAATCCGCGTCCTCTTGAATCCCTGACTCCTTGTATTAACATCCATACTGATTTTTCGTCTTCATAATAGTTATCATCATTTACTACTACGCATGGTCAAAAAATTATTTAAAATAACCAGATAGCAGTGACACATTATGTAAAAGCAGAAAACGTAAGCACATTTGGAAAAACAGTGATAAGATATGCAATCTTCACGGTTCTCCTTCGGTTGGTGCTGAAGAAAGGCGAGCTCTGCCAACATCTTCAGGTCCATTGTTACCGCTGTGACAACCAGAGCTCGTCTTCCTTCAGCGCCATCCGACGGAGAATCCGTGTAGATTATATTTCAATGACACGCCGGGAAATCCTTCGTGCACACAGTGATAAGATATGTAATTCGAGTTTTTTAAAAAATGAATAAAATTAAGGTTCTTAAAGAGACAGAAGTTATATTTATCGAAGGAACCATAACAAACGTTTATACTTCCTTCGGGCTTTCATACCAAAACACATTATTCCTCTGTTTAAAATATGTTTCCGTAGTTGGAAAAAAAATTCAAATTAGATACGGAACATTCGTTTCGAATTCATGTGAAGAGAGTTTCGAAAATGTGAAGCAGAAAATGAAGTAATTATTAAAATCATTAATATTACTAATGATTATAGGTTGTCTATTTAGCGTCTCACAATAGTAAATAGTTTAAAGTGTTAAAAAATTGACTCATGGCAGAAATAATTAAAGAAGAGAAATAATATTAAAACTAATAACGGTAAAATACGAAAGATAGAATGCGGAACAGAGAAACAAGATCTTTGTGTAAAGCACAAAAAATAATCAGGATGGTAAACGAAATACTTCAGTGAAGGGAATTGAGAAGGAAGGACAGTAAAAAGAGTTAATACACCTGTCTACTGGAAAGACAAAACGTGGTAGCCGCTAAAACTCTGGATGTAGATGGATTTTTCGGTACGTCGTCAAAAGATTAATATGAAACGAAAGCAAAAAGGTATACAAGCTGTATTTTACATGCATAAGAAAACCATTAACACATACATTTTGAACATAATATCAATATATATTTAAATGTTAACTTACTCATTTCTTCACAGACTTGTTATTAATCTACATTTGTAACTTTATGCTGCATTTTCTGTCTAGTCGTAAGGAATATGTATTTCTGCGAAACAACTATTTTTTTAAATTCCTGGAAATTTTCAAAGGCAAAAGTCATAAATGGGAACCCATAGTAATTATGGGAAACGAAATACAGGCATGCGCTCCTGGATCTGCCTTTTTCTATTTGTGTGGCTGCAGCTTGCACAGTGAATTGTGGGCCACTTCTTTCGAACGAGCGCCTGTTCGTCGACGCAACAGTGTGCGCCCTCGTTGCTACACAGAGCAGTCTATGTGGGTAGGTGCTTGGCTACGTTACACGCCACCGAGGTCGCCCCATCAAAGAGCGCACAAGTGGGCGAACAGGGACAAAGGTTCCACAAACGGTTTAATTTCAGCACCCCTATGATAAAATTTGCAACGTGAGTGCTCTAGAGTTCGCTTTGCAGTTCCGTACCAGGTGTTAATGGAAATGACGATAAGGTTTATTACCTGAAGTGGACAATTACATACATACAAGCGTCAAATTTTGGAGAACGTCTAGCGAGTGCTTAAACGCAGAATATAATCAAGCTGCATAAACGTAATCACGATATGTGGCACCAGAGAATAAATTTGGGGCACAAGATTTTTTTTATTGATTGGGAGAGACTTGAAATAATTAATTTGTCAACGGTCTGGCAACTTAATGGTTAAAGCACCCTTTTTTTTAATTCGTTAACAGTGGTTCAAATTCCAATGGAAGTAGGAATTTTTAACAGTTTTACTTTGTTCGTATCTGTACGCAAGTGCTGCTCATTATTCAGATTTCACGTTAAACTTAAGTCCAATTATGACAGAGGTTATTTATTTTTAGCACACATTTTTTCAGCCTAGTATCTGGAAACTGAAACAGGCCTTCATTTAATACAACAGTTTTACATCTTATACTTTAACACATTATTTCATAAGGAATAATTTCAATTTTTGTTATGTGTAGTCTTGGAAATATGAGTACAGCCTTTGCTCGTTGGCACGATGCATACGATTGTTTTCCTGTTATCATATGTTACAGGTTTTAAACTTGCCGCATTTTATAATTGATTTATTACAGTTTTCTAATTTTATTGTGTTTGCAGTTTCCAGTTACCTGTCCACTTTAATTTTAGAATTTTTAATATTTTACTATGTCACGATATACTTCTACCACTGCTACTAAACTACAAATATAACAGAGCATGACAGAGGTGCTATGTACATCATATCGAACTGTCACCAGGTCTTAAGACCATACGAATATAATTTTTACTCACACTATGATGAAACGTGTGTTGCTACAGTAAAAAGATGAGGATTATAATTCAAGACGGAGCAGTTGTTGGGAAAGGGAGTAAATATGTTACGAAGTCGAAAACAAAAATGAAGTCAATGTAGGACATTTTAGAAATAATTAATTTAGTTCCTCCTGAAACCTATCTATAAACTCATTGTTTTGTATGTATATTTCTTTACAGGATGGCAACATTCTTTACGATTTTATTAATACCCTGACGCCTTTCGGCGGATAAATATCCTGACACATTATAACTGAGATGACGTCGCATTAATTCAACTGTTTACAGAACTTGTTGAACACATTTCGAGTTATGGAAGGTCTGGTCACTAGCATTACCTTTCACTGAGAGAAAAATAGATCGGAATGAAGTCGTTGGCTTGGAATCAAGGATATGTTATATAATTCCTGGCAACTCACAAGAATTATTTTGTTTATTAGACTAATTAAGATTCCCGAAGACTGCCTAACCCGTTTACAGGGGATTCTAGCTTCGATCAATATTTAACCATATTAATTATCGTTTTTCTGAAATAATTGCAACCTGGCTACAACTCTTAGAGAATATTGACTATTGAGAAAGGACAGAACCAAAACTAAGTGGTTCTCAAATTACTTTACAATAATCAAATTTTATAATTTTTTTTAAATGATGTCAAAACACTGAGAAATTTAAGATAAAATTAGTAGTTACTAAAAACATTTTAATTGCACGAGCTGAGCGGCTTCTGATCGAATTTCAATGAATATATAGCCCATGGTCCTTGGAGTAAAATAATGTTTTCCTTATATTCGGTGCTCCAATTAATTCAGGCGAAACATATATCCAATACGAACATGTGAGTTAGGTAGAAGTAAATAGACACAAACACCATGATTTTTGTTGAAATTTAAATAACTGAAGTTTCAGAACAAACTACTACAAAAAAAAACTTTTGGTAAAGGTCGTACGGTTTTATTGAAGAATTAACAATAAAAAATAAATAAACTCTTCCGGAATGAATTCAGTTGTTAGAGAAAGAAATAGGCAGGGAAAATATACATTCATTGAGAACATTGCAAAGTATCTTTAGTCGCTAACCTAAAAAGATCTACAAAAAGCAAGTATAAGAAATGATTCAACATTAGTTGACTAAATGATGGAAAGTTATAGATTATTATTCTCTTACACTAACATTTCATAATGGCGCCTACAATAAAATACAATATCATCATTTTTTTCTTGTTTGTTCTACATTTAAATTTACACTAAATACAGAATATATAAACAAGAGGCAGTGAGGTACAATATCAAGGACATGATTAAAATGAAACGAATATTTTACAGACATTTTAAAAGGAATAAATTGATTGATTTGGCAATAACAACTTAGTTCAAGTTCAACGATGTTAGTACTGTGACATTGCACAGACGATTCAGATTAGTATGAAAATACGAGCTAGCTATAACTTGAACAAAGAAGTTATTGTAAAACCACGGTTAGTCAGAGATTAAATTGATATTAATTCCCTGCGGGTAGCAAACATTTTTGTCAGTTGAATTTTGCGAAAACGTTTACTAACAACTGATGACTTTATACTGAAAATTAACCAAATGAATTTATAGTTTATAATTTGCATATAATCAGAGATGGTATTAATTAATACTATTTTACACCGAGATTGGCGCATTCTCTTTGGTTTCAATGAAGGGAAAAAAATCATTGCTCGTATTTCTCTAATCAGTATCAACGTTGTGTGGTCCGAAGTCTGTTATTTGAAGATGAATGATTTTTTTTTTTTGTAAACTTCAGCCATAATAAACTTTTAAAGAAACAAAAAATCTTAATGTAATTCCTTAATAATTTTAATCTCTCATAAACGTTGGGGCTTCATGCTCACACTAAAAGCATTAATCTGATCGATCAAAGAATTACATTTATTGTAAATGAATTCTGTTGAAGATTGTTAGTCTAGATATATGCGAAGATAATCGTTTGTCCTGTAATGATAAATAACTTTTCTCATCAAATTTATCTATTTACGCAATTCTGTTCACTCATAATCTCCCGAAACACTGTATGATTTGTTTTTCAGTTTACTAGAATCCGGAATGTCGTTTGATATGGAGGAAGAAAACTGAACCGTTTTAATAAGAGTTCATGAAGATATTTGACTATTGCTGTGATTACAACAGGCTACATTTTCTGTATATCAATAAAAACCTAACCTCCGCACTTTCGCTTGGGATAATGAACGTTTAAAAACCAAAACCCAATTAGGTAACATTCGATACATTGTATAACCAATTGTCCAAGATGTTAATGAAATGTACTTTATTTTCAGTAGTTCTAACGCACTTCTACAGCACAACAAAACGGAAATATCTTTCCGATGATATTATTTGTTTTCTTATGCCCCAACTAGAAATCAGGTTTTTAAGCAACATGTGTGTTTAGAATGCCATCGAGCTTCACAATTTTCTACAATCGCTATTTCTAATTTTATTTTCTAGCTTTGATGTTTCGTATTTGTATTTGGACATGGCAGAATCATAAGTTTTACCTTTTGCAAGTGTATCACCCATGACATAAATTACTAAACCATGCTTGTTTTTGTGTAGAGTTATTGCGCAATGTTATAGAACTGTAAACTGGACATGCTGAATGCAAATCGTATGTCCTTTCCTCTCCGTTAGAGGAAATTCATTATTAACTATATTTAAAAAAGACGTTCTACATGAGTAAAATATCTTTGGACCCAGATTCAGAAATGAAGAAAATCCGCATTTCTCAGCTGATTCGCTCAGTACGCGGCTTTTATCAGGCACTTTTTCTTTAAGGGTGTCCGATACTATTCTGTTCCCTAACCCGGCTTCCTTAGGCTGATTTACTAGCAAGCTTTAAAAGCTTGTTGAGTCTGCAGCTTTTACTCCATCTACTGAAACCAGCTACGTGTTTGCTCCGTCTCTGCTAGCTTCAGTAATTTATCGCCCCTGCTTGATTTGTGGAGCTGATCGATCGGCAGCATCAAAGGCGAAGGGATTTTCGTCTGAGAACAGGGAACACGTGCGATGGAGGGAAGAGGTAAATTCCTGCCGCTTCGACACGTAAAAAATAAATAGAATAAAAAAGGTAAGCAATATTAATTTTCGTTAGATTTACAAAGGATTTAATATATGTCCAATGTTCAACACCTTCTTTTCATTTTTCATTTCATCTTGAGATCTAGTATCACAATATTCATTACTGCAGTTATGAAATTGTTTAGATAATATTCCCATTTTTAAATGAGCATGAACGGAATAATCGTAATTAAAGGCAAAGATTTTGGTAAAGGGAACATGTAATTGAGGCTGTAGGTTTCAGTTTTGAAGTTAAAAGTTTGACTATATTAACACTAATTTTAATGTTATCTAACACTCTGTCGAAGCAATAATTATAGATTATAGCTGTTTTGGCGAATTGGCATTAGATATTTTGGGCCGAGTGATAATTCTGATTGTGAGTTGTGAAGTTTTTCTTCATGAAACTAATAGTAAAATTGAGCAAAATAATTACCACATACTCAGTCGGTTTATTAAATGCGAAATTTTATCGAGTAGGTTCAAAATATTTGTTTTGATGCTGGAGAACGAATTAAAAAATACAACGCAATTCACCTGTTATAAGGGGAAAATCCATGAACTCAAGATTTTCTTATTAATGAGAAAATAATTAAGTAATTAAATAATGAATCAACTAGATTGTTCCTCAGTAAATTAAAAGTGTTTGGACTATTGTAAATGAATGCAACATGGCTTTGACACTGAAGTGAACAAAAGTCTTTCTCTAGTTGTTACGAATTTAAAACTCGCTATAAAGCATCTACCAAACATGGTCATCGCGATACTGCAACATGTGAGAATAATCGCACCATTAGTCTAACTTCACATGCTTCAAAATTACTGACCAGAATAATATACAGAAGGATGGAAAGGGTAGTAGAACAGTTAGTAGGTGAAAATCATTTTGGATCTAGGAAAAACCGTGGTACAAAGGAAGCAATTCTGTCTTTAAGTTTAATACTTGAAGGGCGGATCAAGAAAAACAAAGATACTTTTATGGCGTTTGTTGATTTAGAAAAAGATTTGAATAATGTTAAATGGGACAAGATATTCAAAATTTTAAAGAAGTCAGGTATAAAATTCAAAATAGAAAAATACAAACTATATAAGAATCAAGTGGATATAATAAAAGTAGAGAATCATGAGAGACATGCATCAGTTAAAAAGGATGTGAGACAAGGTTGTAGCCTGTCCCCGTTAATATTCAATTTGTATGTATAAGAAAAATTTTCATGTGGCATGTTCAGCTACGATTTGCTGATGACATTGTCTTTTTAGTAGAACAGGCTGAGAATTTTGAGAAATTACTGAGTGGCTTGAACAAAATACTGAAAGAAGATCTTGGACCGAATATAAATCAAAGCAAGACAAAAGTGACGAAATGTAGCAGACATGATATCAATCACAGTAGATTAAATATAAAAGTAGAATCGGATGCGCTAGCAGAAGTGAGTGAATTCTGCTTCTTGAAAAGTAAAATTACAATTATGGCCGAAGCAGGAATGATGTTATAAGCTGAATAGCACTAGCAAAAAGAGCCTTCATGATAAAGAGAAATGTTTAGTTTCAAACATTGAAAGAACTTTTTAAATCTCAATGTGTGGAGCACAGCACTTTATGGTAGCAAAACATGGACTTTAGGAATACTAGAAAGAAAGAAAATTGAAGCATTTGAAATATGGCGCTACAGAAGAATGCTGAAAATTAAGTGGACAGACAAGGGATGGGTTAATACCACCGCTGTTCAACCTTGATCTAGACAAGATAATTAGCTTATGGAAAAAGAAATATCTGGAATGTACGAGTTTTGGAAATGATGGGTGAGGAAAGAAATTTATGAAAGAAGCTAACAGAAAGAAGAGACAGGTTTTTATGTCATATTTTGAGACATGCTGGATTGGTTAATTTGTTAGTGGAGGGAACAGTCGAAGATAAGAAACGTAGAGGCAAACGGAGATTAGAATATTTGATGCAGATAACTGAGGACGTGGCTTGTAAGGGATATGTATACATGAAGAGGTTAGCAAAAATAGGAAAGGACGGAGGATTGCTTCAAACCAGTCGATAGACTGATGACAGAAATAAATAAATAAATAAATTTTTAATAAGAAAATATGGCCCTATTTGCGTTCCTTTAAAAAGAGACATAAAAAAATTTAGAAGTACAGTACGGGGTTTAAACAGTATAAGACAATTTTTTTCAGTCACTGCCTATACTGGTATTATTAATCTTCATTTATATTGATAAGAAATGAAGAGCGTGGGTTATTGTTTGTGTTGTACGAAACTGTCTTCCCTTTTTTAATTTTTTATCGTAAAACCAAATACTTTAATCAGTCTTTCAAATAACATGTTAACGTGTCTGCTATCTTGGCATGCGGGGATCCATATACTATATAATTTTTGTATATTGCGCTCCATTTATTTTTTACAAATCAATTTAGGAGATTCTCAATACTGGTTGTATCTCACTGTCTACGATTTCATTTTTCTCGACGCTAATTTGATGCTGCTCTGGTCTCTTTTGTGAATTCAAAGTAATGAGCCAAATAATATGAGCGAGATAGTGCTCTTGTGTATAAGAATTGTTTCTTACAATATCAGATATCACATAACATTTTAACATAACAGGCTGGATCAAATATTATAGAGACTTCTGAAATAGACAAGGTATATTTAAATGCACAATAATGTGATAATAAAATTTAAGAAAATGCATTGAACCAGTTGGTTAGACGCGACCTCGGTAACTCAGAAACCTTCGATAATTCCGACTATACCTTAGCTGTTTGACATACTGTCCGCCACTCCCCGCACTGCTTGGCTAAACAGGAAATATCAGATGAATAACTGTATTGACTTTATTTGCTCTTACATTGTCAAAAGGAAGTGTAAATTTACAATAAATAATTCATTTTGAACAGATCCGAACAATTTCCGAGGGATTTAACTTCTTCCAGTCGCCTACAAAGTACTTTCTTGTGCCCTCCGGTCAAGGTTGGAGAAGCATACGGAACATAAGATTGGTGAATACCAAGCAGGATTCCGACCACACCGCTCATGCATAGAGCGGATCTGCAACCTAAAGATGATACTCCAACATCGTCAGTCAACCCTCACAGTGGTGACTTTTGTTGAAAACATATGATTCGATTGACCGCACTACGTTGTTCAGTATACTACGTGAATATGGAGTAGATAATAAAACAACTATCTTAATTCAACAAACATTGACAAATAAAACTTCAAAAGTTAAATTTATGGACGAAATCTCTGAAACGTTTGAAATTAAAACTGGTGTAAGACAAGAGGATGAGTTAATACCACCGCAACCTTGTTCTAGACAAGATAATTAGCATATGGAAAAAGAAATATCTGGAATATACATGGGAACAAAGGATAAACGAATCACTCGTAGAATTCCTTGCTTTTGCGGATGATCTAACAGTAATTACACCAACTGTTGAAAAGCTTCATGAAATAGCTATCAAAACCGGCTTCTAAATCTCTTATGAGAAAACTCAATATATGGACTCCAAAAGCACAAACCTGAACCCACTAGTAACTAAATATGGGACTATCAAAGAAGTTAAACACTTTAAGTACTTAGGAGAAATTATTGGTGATACTGGAACTGAGAAAGAAGCCCAAAAAACCCGCGCTGAAAATCTGCGAAAAGCATACGCAATTACTTGGAATACTTACAATAAGAAATCACTTTCCACCAAAGCCAAACTCAGAAATGCATGGACACAAGAGAGACATCAAACCCAAAGCGAAAGGATGAGGAGGTTTTTGGAAAGATAAGATGAACAGCAAGAAGAATAAGGACAATGCAAATTAATGGTTCCACACGCTCTTTAATGGGCCAAAGGATAAAATTTAAAATATTTTATTTGCACTAACATTGTTAAAGAAAGTGAAACTATCTGTTGTGTAATAAAGATATAAAAAAAACTATGATAAGACGTTCCTTTAAATTTAAATATTGCTTTTTGTTTATTTGCGAAAGCTTAAGCATAAATTCATGCAAGGAGAAGAGCATCCGATGTTGAGGCAGTAATTTCTGTAGCAGTTACTGGAACCAAGTGACAACATAATGTAAAGATATTATCGATATATCGATACTTGCCGCTGAGAGGAGTATCTTAGCGGGATGCCAAGGTGACTGTGAGAGATACGGGTACGCGCGTGGTCTGTTTTGGTTGACGGTGTCATGTGCTAGTGACAGAATATTGTTTCAAAGAGAACTTTAGAAAGTGTGCCAACAACTTTGGCAGTGATGTCGGCTGTAATTTAAGTGCGGCAGAGGAATAAGTAAGAATTGTAGACCAAGGAGTTGAGCGTAGTAATATATGTGACTGTTGTAACGGCCCCAATGGTCGGTGTTCACTACCTAACAATTACCTTGCAGTCTTCAGAATCACGAAATCCGATTAAAATTACAAATCTGGAGGATTACGAAAGCGTTCTGTATCTTCTTTGAACTTTAGGTAATAAAAAAAACTGTGTTCATGAATGATTGGTTAATTTGTGGAGTTGTGGTTCCTTTAAGTGACTTTTAGGAGTTAATTCCCACGGTGACCGTGTTCAAGCCGAATCTGTATAATTAAATTAGAACAGCATGTAGCAGTTAGCATATACGCCGGCAGCATAATGCACGAACTGTAATAATCACAGTTCAAGGAGTACCGGTACAACAACTAACATTTTTTTTGACAGAAGATTTATTAACACTCAAAGAAAGTTTACAGCAAATGTTTACATGAAATATTTCAGTCAAATCTTTATATATAAAGATGAATGTATGTATGTTTGTTTGTTTGTTTGTTTGTTTGTTCTTCATACAAATCCACAGTTTTCATCCGATCTCGATGAAACTTTGCACACTTATCCTTTGAAACAAGGAGAAAAATACTGTCTACATTTGGTTGAAAAATTATCTGTATAAATAACACATGTTGTCTCATAACTTCGAAATACGGCGATAGAGAGACACGTTGGATATGGTCGCCTCCATACCGTGTTTTCGTATTGTTGACTGGCAGCTTAGTGGTTAAAGCGCTTGCTTACGAACGTCGTGGTCTCTGGTTAAAATCTCCGTGGAGGCTAAGATTTTTAAAAATTGTTTTTCATGGTAAGAGTCAGGCCTGGGCCGTAGGTTATTCGGATTGAATGTTAAACTGTAGATATTAGAAAGTTAGGGGTGCAATGCGAGGCAAATCGTAGATAGTCTTGCAATGTTGTAGGTGTACACTTCTTTACGTTATAATGATCCCTCGGGTGTTGTTCGCAGTCAGTGTGTGAGTGTGAACCACAGTAATATTATTATAAATACGGAAGTAAGTCTCTGTCTTTTTGTTACGTTTTGACGACTAAATGGCTATATCGTTGTGATGCAATTTTATAAGTAAATCTGTATGAAGGGCACAGGATATTTTTTCCAGTATGATTAACAGTTGTAGTCACGAAAATTTGAGACCTTATCGAATGGTTACAGAAATATGTTGGAAATTGATTCTATTCAAGAGACAGGTTCGACGGTACAATGATAGCTTCCCTGTCATATTATTCCTACTCGATATTGTTTGGGACCAATCCTTCGTTACCAACAACTTTCTATATTTAATTCTGGCAAAAAAAAAATCTTAATCCACGCGTACGAAGTTGCGGGTACGGGCTAGTAAGTAATAATTGTCCATTTTTGATATTATACTTACTAATTTTTTCATAATAGAAAAAATTTCCGTCATTCGAAATCAAATGCATTTGTTTAAAAACATTCTAGCCAGATACTTCGAGAAATCAGAGAAAGTTTACTCAAATGATGATAAATATTAACATTAAAATAATGATTAGTCTTTATTCGTATTTCCTCAGAATCTTTTACAGATCGAATTGCTACTACTATCATAGGTAATAAATGTTATTATTGACGGTCGTTGAAATTAGTAGTGTGCATTTGGTGCATTTGCACGCTATATTTTACACGCTTACAGCGACATTGTTTGTTTATTTATAATCACGATGAGTTACAGAAGATTTTGTGTATTGTGAGGTGTTAAATATATAGTATATGAAGGTGACCAAATCAAAAAAAAATAAAAAAATTCTCAGATTTCGTTTTCTGTTCAATGAAAAGAAAATTTAAAATCCTGCATAGGAGACTTAAATTCTGTTTTTTTAATGGAGACAGTAGTTTTTAGCAACTGATTTCAATAACTCTTCGTGAAATCAGTGAAAAAATACGACCAGTTTATGACAATGTTCGATGAGCATTAAGAAGGAATTGCTTGTATGCAAAATCACTTCTAGCTGAGACTTAAGAATGTTGGGCTTCAGCAAGATTTCTGCCAAAATCATTAAAGATATAACAATGCAATATGTTGAAGAATTTTAGAGGGCTGTAAATTCTATGAAAACACCTCCATGGTAAAATATATCTATCTATTACAAAAAAGGTTGCAATAATCATTTTGCCATTTAAATTGTGAACTGAGAAGAGCATACTTCATCCATTAACAGGCTTTTCCATCACTGAAACTAAATCCGTCCAAGTTCTGACTTTTGTCGTGAGTACCCCTAGAAACCGTTGATCCTTTTTTTTTATTTTTAATCCTTGCTAAATGTTAGCGTACTGCAGATAAAGGATATAAATGTTTGTTTAAGTTGCAGAAGTAATTCCTTAACCTGTGGTCCACGGACCACTAGTGGTCTATGAAGATAGTGCAGGTGATCCGCAGGCGGTTTATAAAAAAATTGCATTCCATATTCGCACTGTATAAGGCTGTAAGCGAGAACAATCCAAATGCCAAACTTTCTTTAAAAGCCACTAATACTTCAACAACTAGGCAAAAATCTGATGTTTCCAGGATATGGCGATACGACAACATTGTTCCTACAAATGTGTATTCATTTCTAGTTGGCATCATAAAGAGCGGCGTCCTTTAACGATTAAGTTAGTGACCGTTTTCTGAGGGTCTTGTAGTAGGTATGAGGACCCATGGTACTTGGTAGTGTTAGTGACATAAGAAGTGATGAAGTAAACAAAAGTAAAACGTGTCAGGTAATTATTCTTTTATTTTATGTTGGCGTGATTGTCAATGGAATACTACGAGCATGTATTAGTCACTTGGTTACTGAATATTAAGAATCTTGTCAATCTGCAATTATCTTTTAATAGTTCACTTTCAGTTTCATACCTGTGGTAGGAATTTAAAACACGTTTTTAGATTTATTATATTTGTGATGATCTCAGTGCTTCATCACATGTTTATTTTAGAAGACCGTGTATGTGTTTCTCTGGACGCCAGAGAAGGTATACATAACAAAAGACGATACATCTCTGGACGTGGAAGAAATGAATGGATGTTCGAGTTTGTAATAAGTCGCGTTCCCAAAGCGAGGCTGTGTGCACCTATCGAGGGAGGGCTGTTTTTCTGCGAGCGGAAGCCGCGAGCCCGTTCGTTAAACCACCCGCTGCTCTGTGGACAATAACAGCAGGGACAGCCGACCTACAGACAATAGTGACCCGCCACTCGGATATTCTTGTATGCTGTTTCATGGAATGCTGCTCGGAGGGGGAGTGGAGACGTGACACTGCTGGACTGTGTGTGGAACTGAGTGGACGTGTGGTCGGTCTACCGCCATCCTCTGAGCGTCTGAGGTGCGCATCACGTCGCCAGCAGTGCACACGGTAAAGTGATTCAGACAATGCGACATGGTTGCAACATATCAAGAGCCCGAAAAATACCCCTGAGAAGCCAGAGACTTGTTTGAGAAAGCCAACTGAGCTAGCCATCAGCAAATCAATTCACATGTAAAATTGGATGTCTTTCAATTTGTAGAATAAATTCATGTCTTTTGTTACCCATCTTTCATATTCTTGTAACCCCTGAGACATGTCATGTGCGAGGCTTAATATTGATATATTGATAGAGAAAGATAGAAATGTTTCAATTACTGACGCCATACAGGGTGTCTAAAAAGTAAAGCCCCCCCCCCCCCCCAAAAGAGAATATTACAAGTTGAACTTTTTTTGAGAGCTGAAAATTCTTTTTTGAAGGTGGGATGCTATCAATGTTGTATTTGTGTTAATCCCATCAGAGAAGCCGTCGTCAGCAATGGTAATGTACCTCATAATATAGTGACCGACTTTCTCTGCCAATAGACTTAAATGAGAACGAGCTGTGGACTCTATTTCATATATAAAAGACAGAAATAATTGCTTACACCTACGAATACATTGTGTTTTCTTTATTAATTAAATAATGTCAAAAAATTGTAAGGTATAATACTGTGATTTATGTTTATTTTAATTTGTTTCAAATATAAATTAAATGCTCTTTAAATATTAAAGTGGCTGACCATTTCATTGCAAATATAAATTAACTGCTCTTTAAATATTAAAATGGTTGACCATTATGTTATAATAGTACAATAAGTTATGTCTTGGTTGTTAATAATACACACATAGGTAAAGATTCGGCCTATACTAGGAGAGTCAGGAGGAATGGTAAATATTGAAGGAGGTGATAGTATCAACAATACTGTGTAAGAAAGTTCATATAAACATGTTTCAGATTTCCATTAGTTTTGAGATACTCGTTCATTCGCCACGATTGTCGCCGGATCCTATCCCATTCGATTTTTGTATCTGGGGGTTATTTAAAAACGAAGCGTAAAAAGAAAAAGTAACACAAGAGACAAATTACTCTCTCGAATTGTAAACATTGCTACCCTCATAAAAGTACAGCAAGACGTACTCTCAAGAGATACACGTACTGCTGTAAAGAGAGCTGCAAAGTGTGTTGAAGTCGATGGTGCAATTTTCGATCATTTAATTTAACTTTTGTGAAATATGTGCGTGTTTTTGTGTTAATAAAGTACTTCAACGAGTTATTTTTGTGCCATAGATCATTTTCTGACGTTTATTTTATGCACAACATTCCAACACCTGTATCTACAAAACGAATGGAAATCTGACACATGTTTTTATTAATTTTTTATTCAATATCGTTCATACTACCACCTCCTTCAGTAGTTACCATTCATCCTGAATCACCCTTCGTAAGTGAGACCTCAGCATTAACTTTAAATATTTACTAGTCCTCGAGTTTAAAAAGGTTGAGAAACGTTGCTCTAGATCATTTAATATAGTGCTGAATATCATCTCCTTGTATTTCATAACAATTTTACCTTCTGGTTTGCACGGAAAAACACAATAATGAATTGTTACGTATGCTGCAACAGTTAATCGGTTAACTGTCTTGATGAAGGAAAAATTAGGAAACTGAAGCATCAATAAGAGCCGTTTGTCTATGCCCCTGTTTGGTTATGCGCGCACCGTGCACCGTTGCAGTTGTAGGTGCCTGGGATTGTGTATTCGGCGGGTGTATCAGAACTTTTCTTCGCGCGGCAGCGCTCTCTCTCGTGCCGTGTGCCCTGGAGCCCGCCGCTGCCAAGTTTTCCATTCTGTGCCCGTGCCGTGTTCATATTTGCCCGCAGGATATGCGCACAACTTGCAGCCAGCTTTCGACCGCCTCTCTATCTCCGAGGCAGACACACACTGCACGCTGCGCCACGTTCCCCTGCTGTCACCAGATTTCGCTCCAGACTCTCGCTACTAAGGCACATCCTACCTATACCTTAATATCACAAAGCACACTACCACAGCTATCGAAACTCTAGTGTGTATGAAAATGTTTCTACATGTGAGGTAACAAATCGATATATATAAAGATGAATGTATGTATGTATGTTTGTTTGTTCTTCATACAAATCCACACTTTTCATCCGATTTCGATGAAAGTTTACACACTTATCTTTTGAAACAAGTAGAAAAGTAGTGTCTAGATTAGGTTGAAAAATTTTTCTATATAAATAATACATGTTGTCTTATAATTTCGAAAAATTACTGAATGGTGATAGACAGACGCGTAGGTTGTGTAGGTCTCTGTACTGTCTTTCCATATAGCGGTCTGGTAACTCAGTGCTTTAAGCGCTTGCTTACTGCTGTTTGGATCTTGGTCTCCGGTTCAAATCTCCGTGAACGCAAAGGTTTTTGATCGTAAGAGTCACGTCTGGGCCGTCGGTTATTCGGATTGAATGTTAAACTGCAAATATCACAAATTTAGGGATTCAATGCGAGTCAAATCGTAGGTAGTCTTGCAATGCTGTAGGTGTACACTTTTTTTACGTTATAATGATCCCTCAGGTGTTGTTCGCAGTCAGTGTGTGTGTGTAATCTGCAGTAATAATGCTATAAATGCGGAAGTAAGTCTCTGTCTTTTTGTTACGTTTTGACGACTAAATGGCTATATCGATATTGATGGAATTTGACAAAAAAATCTGTAGGAAGGGCACATGACATTTTTTCCGGTATGATTAACAGTTTTAGTCACAAAATTTTGAGAACTTATCAAATGGTGACAGAAATGTTAGAAAAATGATTCTCTTCAAGAAACAGGTTCGACGGTAGAATGATATAGTCATAGCTTTCCTGTCATATTATGCCAACTCGGTGCTGTTTGGGATCAAACCTTCGTTACCAACAACTTTCTATATTCAATTCTGGCAAAGAAATTCTTAATCCACGCGTACGAAGTCGCGGGTATGAGCTAGTTAATTCTAATTACGAAATTGAATTTTGAATAAATTGTAGTTTCACATAATAAATACGTTCAATGCACAACAGTATTCAGTACACAATTCTGTAATATTTTGGAATAGAGCACTAGGTCTTGAAATTCCATGCATATCTCCGGCTCAAAAACCGAAAAATAAACACCCACCACACCAAGTTCTGGTTTATTGAAAACGACCAAAACACATTATTCGCGTTATGGTTAACTCAGAAAGGCCACTACACAAAATTTGCGTCTGGTCCCATTCACCATATTTCTGTTTTTTATTTTTAATATATGTTTTAAGAGACATGTAACGCGACGGTGATGAAGAATAATGTATATTAAATGCACCCTGAAACGGTTGGTTATGATCACAAAGAGTTAGATCCTGATAAGCCACAACGAATTGTGGCCATTTTAAAGAATCCAGAACCCGTTGTGTTCATTTTTTTCGCTCATTGAGCGATTTCTATCTTTGAGCCTAATATATACATAGAAATCAAGAATAAAGTTAAGGTATAACAAATTAAAAGCCGCTAAATAAATTCGACATAGTCAGTTAACAGTTTCATTCTCAGGACGGTATTAATAAATTGCTGATATCAATTTTAATGCAATAATTATCTGCTGCAGTTCTGACCATAAGACCTACCTTCCTACTTATTGGAATCCCATAAATTCATTACGTTTTGTGTTCGTGATGAATCCTGTGCTTTCCCCCACGTTAGATTAGTTAGCAGTTTCATTGCTATTTAGCTAGTCATACACAAGGGGTTTAAAAAAAGAAGAAGAAGAAGAAGTACGAATTGCTAGAAATTAGAGCCGTCAGTTTCGGTGGAGGAACGAAAAGTGACATTTCCCACAAATCATATGAGAACTACAGATGTATGAAGTCTAGATGCGGTTGTAATCCGTCTTCATCTTCAGGGAAATAGGTCTAAAACCAATGAAATTTCAATTATTAAATATTTCTCACTGCTTACTGTTAATTAAGAATGAGTAAGTAAGGTAGTTTTATATGTAAAATTTGTGGTGAAGATACAAACTGAAGAACTTATCAGATTAAACGAGAAACGATTACCAGTTTTCTTCATGTTTCATGTCAAATATATTGTGGAAAAATTATCTCAACCACAAAAAAGTCCATTGACTAAAATACAGAATAAAGGCTTAATATGATAATAATATATTTAAACATTGAACATGACACATCTATAGCAGCCTACACAAACCTTTAAAAAATAAAATTTAAAACTACTTTCATGTTATCATATCCCTTCCTGATATTTAAATTACTGAGGACAGAATAGGTAGTACTTTTTAGTTCCTCTGTATAAATGGTGTGTTCTGATAGGAAGTGAAGTTATCGAAGGGGTAAATGATATCGGAAGGCGAGTGTGGGTAGACACGTAGAATGCTTACGTTTACGTTTTTACGTAGGAGATACGAGTTTGCAGGTTATATCCGTTATTCCAAGGCTGCCCAGCCAATTCTGCGGATGGGTCACAATTTAGATTCTAAGTTAGCCTGGGGGCCACATAATACTTGCTTATAGTTACAATAGAGATTTAAATATAACAAAAGATATAAGAAATACAGTTTAATTACAATCAAAAAGTAAAAATAAATAAATAAAAAACCATCACAGAGAACTGTGCAGTGGATTCTTAAATTATAATCAAACGTAAAAAAACATCAATGAGACCTTTCCAGAGGTTTTTGAACTAGTATATACTAGACCACGGTCCTAGGGTTGGACAGCCTTGCCTTAATCATTACTTTTGGAAGCAACTATTATTTTCGTCGACATAACTTCAGTATTCAGTAAATACCAGCTATGTAAAATTACTTTCATGCCAGACACAGAAAACTATTAGAAAAATAATGGCTGTAGCTGTGGTGATGTGGAGTTTAGATGGTACTGTTTTGTATAATGTTTGTGATATATGATTTTACATAAGGACATAGCTTACTAACAATGTAATCGTGTGTAATAGTCGCCCCAGTGTCTCAGAGCACGAAGGCACTGCCAATTACATTCGTCTCCTCGTACTACTGCCCGTTCTACTGCGATTTATAAGTGGTTTCACGCAATCATCCAGGTCAGCGTTTCTCAAACTTTTAAGCTCCACGTAACCCTATTAGCTACTAGCGACAATGAGCAATATTCACTATTGTGCGTGTTATACGCATCAGATATGGAGTCCGCCATTATGGAAATCTTTTCGCGAACCCCTTTCGATCAACTGGTAAACCCCTAGGGTTTCGCGTACCCCACTGATTAAGGCTAATGCTGAAATGATCACCAATCTCCCCATCATAACCTACAGACTCCATTTTAAAAAAATATAGACTTATCACACGCTGAACATAGTCACACGCTTTACATAGAGATGGCAGCACTTCACTAGTGTAGACAGAGACGGAAGAAGCGGTCACTTAAAACTCTGCCACTAGGCGGCCGAACTATTCCCAAAGAAACCATACGATTTAATTTTTTTTTAAAGTTAGGAGTTTTCACTAAAGTATGACATAAAATACCTTTATCAAAAATATAATCAATTATGGCTTCAATCCTGTAATCTTACATATATATATAAATAGACGGGTGTTTCCATATATTTAACTTTTCAGCAACCACTACCAAGCACAGATCACTCACTGGTGTTTATGTGTGGAAGTAGCATGGAAATTCCTGTCGTGCACAACGTTGGCCGAATTTCGGTAACTGAGGGAGGAGTGTGGGAGATATAGTGGTTGAAAGTGACCGATCAAGGGTATTGGGAGCTATGGTGGTTGAAATTAGTCGACCTACGGCTCTTTCATATTTCTACCAAAGACGTATGTGTCTTGGTGTATCACTTTTCAACCAAAACTATCTATGTGTGGTAGTAGCACAGAATCAACCGTCGATCACAACGTTGGCCGAATTTCGGTAACTGTGGTAGTGTGGGAGATATGGTGGTTGAAAGTGGCCGATCAAGGATATTTTCGTATTTCGTCGAAAGACATGTGTGTCCGTAAGTATTACTTTGCTGGCTGAACTACATAGCACAGATGACTGGTGTTTGTGTGTGGTAATAGCATCGAGTCTCCTATCGTGCACTATGGTGGTTAGATGTAGGTAGCTGTCACTCCAAATGCGTTACACACACGAACGAAGTTGTGGGCTCCAGCTAGTTTTAACACAAAATGATTAGAGTAATATCAGTAATTTAAGGTGAAACCTACAGTATTTCATGTAATGTTGATGTATTATAATTCGAAAAAGAATTACGAGTAAAGATAATTAAGCAAGAGAAATGTGGCTCACGTTTATCCTTTCATAGCGCATGTTTACATTTTTGTTTCATTTCCATTATATTTTTCAGACACTTTCAGTTTCTTATTTCCTCCCTGTTTGATATTCCTGAACACATGTACCCTAGTAAAAAGCTATTCCTGAAAAAAGTAATATTAATTGGTGGTCTGATTTTAGGTGATCAGTTCATAACGTTTCTTCATGGCTTTTAACTTCGACACGAACAAGAACGTATAGAATTATTCGAAATGGGAAAAGATGAGTGTGGAACCGTGATGCTGAGTGCTATCTCCTCAGTTGCAGGTAGGCGGAGTACAGCCACGTGCGGCTCGTGCTCGCTAATCGATGTCCAATTCGGCCTGGTGACCCTGCTTCAACACTCACGTGCAGAAAAAAGCTGGCTGCAACACTACTGGGATGTAGTACTCTCTCACGTTATATCCAGTAAGGTAAATTTAGACTGATCGGAATCAAAAACGCCACAGAGAAATGCTTTGGTCACACCGAGTACAATAAACCTGATATTTTCTGTGACATTCATTTCACCTCACGAATGGGGTTAGAGTATTTAGTTCATGTTCACGATTGTAGATAGTATCATTACGTTCATGGCTCTAGTTAGTGAAAGTAAGATTGAACTTATCTCCCGAGTTTAGCAGGCAGCTAGTCCACATTCGTTACGGATCTAACTTTGATGGAGGTGAACTACGCGCCACAGCATCTGGCTTTTACAGCTGACGATCCAGTGAGACAACCCCACGAGCAGCGTAACACGGGCTCTCTCAAGTGATATCGGCGAATCCCAGCGTCATTACAAATTCTAAACAAGTGGTTCCGGCATCCGGTGCGACTGGTGAAGACTTCAACTTACAGGTTAAACAGTTGGAAAATATGTATGTGTTCTACTATGCACACGCCTCTAGTAACGACTGCCGAAGTAATATTGTTATAGCTGGACAATTAATGAGAAACACGTTCAGGAAAGTTTCTACAATTATTAAACTGAAGGGTTTTGCTTTTAAATATTACAGCATATTAAATTGTCTACTTTTTCCCAAGATTATGTAACATTTGAAATCTGTGATGTAAATGTAGCAAAAAAAAATTAAACTGTAAATTATTTATTTTTAACTTATATACCAGATGCCACTGAAAGGATGTATATTATATAAAAATATTTCTTTTTAATAGCATAAATTTGTTTTAATGTAAGACAGCTCGTAAGCAGGAATTTCATTGTTTTAGACGATACTAAATACTTATTATCTCTTGTAGACAGTTGTTAGTAGGTAAATGGCTACTTTGTGTAGGGTCTGAGTTTTTAAGGTCAGAGGTCATTATTTCGATAGCTGTTCTGACCTGTTTCTTGAATTTGATCACTGTAGGACCGTTAAGGTAGACTTCAATCAAAAATGCATTGCACAAAGCCCAAAAGTGACATAAAATGAGATTTTGTTGGATCGTAGGTCATAACCGAGTGACATCGTCGGACTTCTAGAGGTCTTTATAAACTGAAAACACATCTCACATAGTCTGAAAGCAAGAAAAAATATTTTTCAGGAGATAAATAGGTTTTAGTGTCAAAGGTCATGCCTGCGAGACTTCATCTGATTAAAAAATTAACTTGGACCGTGTTTGACGCTTAGGGACCACTCTGCGATATTTTAAGAATTTCTGTTGTATTTGTGGTCAATTAGAAGGAAAAAAACAGGGACAGAAACGAATGCGATATACAGGGTTATTCTAATTTAATTACACAAAATTAAACAGCCAGAGCTTCGGAACCTGCTGCAGTAGAGAGGTCTAGTGAGTTTCATAACTCCCCACGTATCCTCAAGATTACATTACATCCGCCAGAGCACATCACTTTACGTTTCAAATGACAGTCAAACTTCATTAAATAATTATGGATCCATGTGCTGTTGTGACCTGACCGCCACATTCACCTTACCTGACACCGTTTGACTTTTCTCTATGGAACTTCGTTGAGAACAAATTTTTTGTTCCACCTCTTCCAGAACATATAAACGACCCCCTTTTCGAATAACAGAAGCAGTTGCAACCATAGTCAGAGATATACTTCATAAGGTTTGGTACGAAATTGCTTACAGGTGGGATGTTTTCCGTGTGTCAAAAGGAATCCACATTGAACTCTTGTAGATAAAAATTGTAGTTCTTCTGAATTCGATGCTGTATCACTTAAAACATTAGGACTTACACTTTCTATGTAAGTAGATCTTATTTTTATGTAACTAATTTAGAATAACCCTGTATAGTGTGGTCACAGACTCAGATTACACATAATTTCCAGTAGAAATGGTTTACCAACTGCCCGTTACTTGCTGCCGTAACTCGACCCCGCGGCAGTGTACTATCACCGCGGCTGACAGGTTGGGACCGCTATCTGTGGGGATATGGCGCGGAAACGAATTTCCCGGGTCTGCCGATAGCACCGGCGGGGACCGTAACGGAACGCACGCTATGTCACCAGCTGACACATGGGCTAACCGCACTTCAGTCGCAGCTACTACAGATAAAAACAAATATACTATGAGCCTAAATTTTGTAACTGCGAAAGTTATGTGGGGTTCAGTTTCCACTTCAACATTGGTTTTTGTTCCTAATTTAACATTTCATCCAACGCATTGTTGACCCATCAATAAAGCGATACGATGCTTAACACAGATTGGTGTAGCCAACACATATACGTAATTTCGTAAAATTTTTATTTTTGCTTCTTTAGTGTAGATCATTAACAAAATGATCTCAATGGTTAAAATAATGGAGAGAAAGTTTATTCAATTCGCAATATATAACTTTAAATTTCATTTCAATAGTTGTTCATAAAAAAAAACCAATTTTCGTTCGTTATCTATCAGTGAGAAAATCTCAAGATAATTACAAGTTGCAGTACTCGCGGTGAATAATGGTCAACAGTGATGGTATATTTACTGCTTACGGAAGCTCAGTTTCTCCGGTGATGTCTCGTCCTGACTTGAAATTCACAGAACTTCTCGCAAGTCATCCAGAGTCAGCATGCAAACTGGATGTCATGTTAATCATATTAGACTAGCACACCTTTGGATTATTTTTTAGCTCACAGAGAATTATACATCAGTGATACACTTCTAAAGATTCAAATTAGCCAGTAAAAACCTTCTAAAATTGTATATATACAGCACAATGCTATCATGAAAGAGTTCCGGGTTGCCGTGATTTCGCCTCTGTCGTCGTTGTTCGATCTACAGTTTAAAGTGGAATCTGACATACGAAGAGTCCTGACGTATCTCTTATAAATTTCTGGTTCCACTGGGATTTTAAACAGGGAAGTTCAATATTGAAATGTACCGCCTTAAACACATTTTTTGTTACCCATTATATTAATTGACAATATAGTAAAAATATTCAACAGGAAACAACTTTAATTAAAAATAATTTCAGTAGTACACATTAGCTGGACTTTAAATGTTAAGCAACTATCAGATACTTCCATTACTGAGCTGGTGCATAATATCTGATTCACAAGGTGAGGACACAACTGTCACAGCATTTCTAATATTTGTGTGATTTCGGATTTATTATATTTTATTTTTCAAAATTTTTTGGGTGGTTAAAATTAATATTGTCAATTCACATCTAAGTTCTGTGCTAACAGACAAATGTTTTGAATTAAGATTATCAAAAAAAGGAAAATAAAAACATGTGAAATATAGGGCTAACCAAGTTCGTAGAGAAATGAAGTACGATATGAACGGGTTCTGAAAATGATGGGTGAGGAAAGATATTTATGAAAGAATCTTGCAGAAAGAAGAGACTGTATGGTGGGTCACACTTAAAGACATGTGTAATCGGCCATTTTGTTAATCGAAGAAATAGTCGAAAGTTAGAACTACAGTGTGTGACAATATTACACCCCACCAATATTTATTATTTTATTATCATTTTTTATTTAATTTATTATATGTGTTTATGAATAATTGTATCAACGAATGTAAACTGATTTTGGTAAAAGCATTCCACAAGACATAGTAGGTTATATGTTATCTTTTGGGTTAGAATCATCTAGTATCGATAAGTAGCGTTGGTATCGTTTATAAAACAGCTGAGCGCCGAACTTCGAGCGCCGATTGCAGCTAAGCTTGCATGAGTAATGGAGAGTCAGTGTAACGGACAGCTTAAAAGATTGTAATTTGTGTTTTAGTTATTTTAAGAAGAGCTGTTATGAATGTTTAAGTATTGATTTATATGACAAATGCAGTGCTAAAAAATCGAATGGTTCTTTTTGGAAATAGTGATTATTATTTCGTCAAAACAATAGCTCCCATTAGTTTTAGGGAATTAATTTAACTAACAATATTGAGACTTGAAATTTAAATGAACAGCTGCTTGAATGTATTCGCGATGAGATGATCTTTCTCGTCCATAACACACTGAAGTCTAATTCTTCGGTAGCTGTCCTGGTTAGTTTCGATATTAATTAAGCAAAGCTCATAAGAGGAAGACGAAGACTTGGAATATAAGAAACAGACTTGAGGATTTAAGCTGTAATGGGATACACAAAGAGAGATGCGTGATCGCGTCAGTTGATTTGAGATACAGGTGTCATGAAGAGTAAAGTGACATTGCGCTGTGGTTTCTTCGTTTATTGAAGCGGAGTTAATTAACCTGCCGTGGTGCAGCCGTATCGGTGACGGGGCGTGGCAGCCGCCGCGGGATATGGCGTGGAAACCAATTTCCCGCGCGTTGTGGCGCTGCCCAGCGGCCGTTATCGTCCGATAGCTGACGGCTGCACATCTATACAAACAACGCCCGCCATAGTGCTAATGGGCTGCCTACCAGCACTCGCGTGCCTCCGACTGGACAATGCGTAGCGCTCACTGCAACGCAAGCTGGCTCCATGAAGTAATGCACTACTCGTTCAGCACACTTCACCCAACACTGTACGAAAGTTAAGTATTTAAATAAAAAAAAAAAAGCCTTGACTGTTTACCTAACAAAACACATCACTGGGCTGTCGATATCAGTGAGACTCCTTTCTGCCGCACGCAACGATTTCGTTACAGGTTCATTTATTTATTTCGTATGGCAGAGCAGTAACTACATTGAATGGCAATAGACAGAACCAAACATGGGTGTTACTACAGACTGATGTCCAACGGTTCCAGCCATTCAATTGCTTCTGTGGTTGCTTGGCGAATCTGATGCATTGTACCACTGAATCACCTAAGAGAACATTCCATGGTGATTTGGTGAACGGTTTGCTAATGGTTACCGCAGTCGCAGGAAGGATTACCTGTTATTGCCCACTTGTAACTCCAGTAGTTGCATCTACTGTAGCCTGTTCTCACTCTGTTCAGTGTCGTCTAGATTTTGCTGGGTAGGTTGAATCCAGGTGGCTGTCTTGTAAAATCTTGGATTAGCGCCTGTTTGTCAGGACTGGAATTGGTCCACTCAGCGCACCATCCTTCGTTTATTTGGAAGTGATTATGGACCAGTACTTGACCAAACTTCTACGTCGAATACCTAGATTTTAATATATTTGGAGTTTTATGCGCGCAGTCGTGGTGAATTGGAAGGCGTTGATATCTGCCATTCCTTTATTAAATCCGCTTGCCTTCGGAGATTTGGTGGGAAATGTTAGAAACTAAAGGTATCCATTCTGTAGGTGTAGATTTTACAGTTCCAGATAGTGTTCTCATTGTGTCGTTTATCTTAACGTCGATCTTTTTTATGTGGCTGCTGTTCAGCCATACTGGATTGCAGTAGTCAGCAGTTGAGTATAGCAGCGCGATCTGGATGTTATTTCGGAATGGTGCCGTAAATGGCAGCTTACACTTAACTGTAAAAAGTGCAAGGCAATGCAAATAAGTAACAAAAAGACCCCGTTTCCTCACGAGTATAAAGTTAACAATTCAGTTGGTGACACGGTCGATTCCCTGAAGTATCTAGGCGTAACAGTACAAAGCAACATGAAATGGGACTTGCACATAACTTCCGTCGTAGGCAAAGCTGATTCAAAACTACGGTTTATAGGTCGAATTTTGAGAAGCTGCAATGCTCATACAAAGGAAATAGCGTACAAAACACTAGTGCGTTCGCATTTGGAATACTGTTGTGCAATTTGGGATCCGTATCGCAAGGGATTGATTGACACGTTAGAGAAAGTACAGAGGAGAGCCGCTCGATTCGTGACCGCTAGTTACAGTCCTTATGTAAGTGTCACAGAGCTGATACGTGGGTTAGGCTGGGATTGTTTGGCGGACAGACGACGTCGTTTTCGTTTAAATTTGTTGGACAATATGCGAAAATCTCTAATTTACGAGTGCAACGAAATACTTCTTCCGCCAACCTATTTAGGTCGCAATGACAGGAGGGATAAGATTCGAGAGATAAGATGCCGTACTGATACATTTATGTATTCTTTCTTTCCTCGTTCTGTTCGGGATTGGAATACTCTAAAATAGGATTGGTACTTAGCACCCTCCGCCACCCACAGTAATTGTGAATTACAGACTATAGCTGTAGATGTAGATGTAGAACAGCTGATTTTCTGAGAGCTGGTACGTTTCCTCCCCGTCCCGTTTTAGGTGACGTGATTTTGTTAATGATATGAATAACTTCAATTTTTAAGCGAAAACTGATTAGGTTGATATGATCATTAATAATGTAAAAGTTTGTGCAAGAAGAACCAGTTATTTGTAGTTTATTTTCATCTAAGCGTCTGTAATTCAACGTCGCGGATGCGATGTTTATAGTGAAGCTTGGATGCCACTTATTATGGTTGCCCGATCACAACGATCCGAGTAGTGATGTGAGGACAACTGAGTTTTCAACTAGGCGGCGTACCGATGCTTGCTGCATCCCCGCGCCCAGACTACAAGCAACACGCACATCACTCGTGCGCATTTGACCACATGGAAGGTTATAAGGGTTCCGGTCTGCCGGCACTTCATTAGAGGATAGCTACTGAAATTTTGATCTCAGAAATATCGTGTAGAAAAATCGTGTCCATTTGACTTGATATCCGAGAGCATTATATTAATTAGCTCTTTCTTCTTTCTTTTTTTGCTGTCCTCAGTCTTTCGACTGGTTTGATGAAATCCTTCATCCCTTCATATCCTGTTTTAACATCTTCACCTTTACATACCCCTTACAACCCACGATCTCAATTATCTGCTTCATATATTCTAATCTATCTCTGTCTACCTCTACAGTTCTTAGCTTCGACTGTTCCCTCCACCAGCAAATTAACCAACGCAAGATGTCTCAAAATATGACCTACCACTGTCTCTTCTTTCTGTAAGCTTCTTTCACAAACTTCTATCCTCACCCATCATTTCCAAAACTCGTTCATTTCTTACTTTGTCTGTCCACTTAATTTTCAGCATTCTTCTGTACCACCATATTTCAAATGCTTTTATTTTCTTTCTTTCCGGTATTCCTAAAGTCCATGTTTCACTACCATAAAGTTCTGTACTCCACACATAGAGTTTTAAAAAATTCTTTCTTATTCCTAGATCAATATTTGAAACTAAAATGTTTCTCTTTTTCGTGAAGGCTATTTTTTCTAGTGCTGTTCTGCTTTTAAGATCATTCCTGCTTCGGCTATCGGTTATAATTTTGCTTCCCAAGTAACAGAATACACTTACTTCTCCTATTTCATCCGATCCTATTTTTATATTTAATCTATTGTAACCAGTTCTAATATAACATTAATATGATTTTCTTAAAATTTCAATTTGAAGGACTTGAGATTATTGTAAATACAATTTCTTTTACTTCTAGTGCTTCATATTGCTCAGAACGAAAAAAAGTAGAATAATTTGCTGTGTGTGTGAGAGGGACATATTGTATTGTGGCTAAAGTCTTATTGCAGTGTAACACTGGAAGTTTAACACTGGATGTTTAATGCCACTAATATAACATAACTCTTTTCAGTAAACGCAACTGTCATGTTTAATGCAGGTAATGATTCATACAGAAATTTTTAGAAGTGAATGAATGAAGCAAAACACTACTGCTAAGCAATCGTTACTAGTCAAAATGATTTATTGCTTCTTTTCAATATTATAGTTTAACACTACGTCCACGTTGACGTCAATAGATGCAGGGAAGGATTGGGGGCAACGAACTAGAGGGAATTATGTCATGATTTTTTGAAAGAACTAGCCCGGCATTCGGCTGGAGTGATTTGGGGAAAACTTGGTAAATCCAAAATCTGACTGAACGAGAATTCGAACCCTCCTCCTCCCGAATGCGGAATTCATATTGCTCCTCTCCGGCTTTCCGCTGAAGATTTTATTTTGCTTTAAACTATGTTTTTATTTTTAAAAAGTTCAAATAAAAATATTTCTAGTACAGCTTGGAGACATTAGAATAGATATTTTATCTCCTTGTTGACTATATCTGGAAAACTTCATGAGTTCAAAGAAGAAAACATTGAAAGGTACCAGGTACTAGTGAAATACTTGAGCGTTTTATCTTCTATAGAAGCGAATATGTTTATGATTCACTGGTATACTTCAGTGAAAACTGATTTGTCCCTATTTGGATAGCTTGAATTACGTCATCAACTTTGCACGAAATTAACGAGCCAAATGCAGAATGATTAATGCAAATTCGGATGAAGTTATCTTTCATTCTGTTTGTTTTATAGCACGCAGACCCTAGTTTGCATGATCTTGAAGTTTTAGT
The DNA here is from genome assembly GCA_031002005.1 of Vandiemenella viatica. Classification (NCBI taxonomy): domain Eukaryota; kingdom Metazoa; phylum Arthropoda; class Insecta; order Orthoptera; family Morabidae; genus Vandiemenella; species Vandiemenella viatica. The sequence goes on from JARYHS010009186.1 coordinate 161,740,341, forward strand.
GTTACATATAATTTAAATCTTTAACATAAGTACCGAAATGTGTCAGCTGTCTTTGATACGATTCTATTTCTTTAATGAATATTTTTAACTCTTTAGCGTTTTGTCCCATGGGATTAATTCCCCAATTTATTCTCGGGTAGTGAAAATTATCTGTCATAAATTCCGAAGCGAATCTGCGGTCATCTGTGATATGTTTCCGTCAATGCAGTACCACTGCGTCCAGTTTTTCTCAAGGAAAACACACGGTTTCCACTATTATGGAAACTCAGCACAGCATACAGCCATTGTGAGGAACTGTGCTCCTGGTATTAGTTCTTATTCGATCTCGCAAAGCAAATAACGTAAAATTAAGCATGTCATACGCGCCATGGGAGTTAAGCTAGTAGCTGTGCATGTAGTGTTGTCGTAAACAATTAAGTTTACAGCCGTCCTCTGGGCTGTTCTTTCTCACGATGCGCGGTGGGCCGGCTTGTCTCTCCGACACGTATACTCAATTACAGCAGCACGCAAACGCTCTCTCGCACTCCACCACACACACACTCCTGGAGAGGAGAGGCCCCTAAAAGCCTCTTCCCCTCTCACCGAATTGGTTTAATGGTATTTTGGTTCCTTCTACTCTTGTTTTTAAAAGTAAATCGTATCATCCCTGTCTCCACATTTGGGTGAAATGATACAAACGAGACATGATGTGGCAACCATATGATTAGCGAGTCTATGCATTGTTCCTCAACAAACAATTCTTTCGGCTGCAAATGTAGGCATATACGAGACATTTTTAATATTTTCACTGACATGAACGCATTTATTTCTAACTAGCTCGTACCCGCGACTTCGTACGCGTGGATTAAGAATTTTTTGCCACAATTGAATATAGAAAGTTGTTGGTAACGAAGGATTGGACCCAAACAACATCGAGTTGCCGTAATATGACAGGAAAGCTGTCACTATATCATTCTACCGTCGAACCAGTCTCTTGAAGAGCATCAGTTTCCAACATATTTCTGTCACCATTCGATAAGGTCTCAAAATTTCATGACTACAACTATTAAACATACCGAAGAAAATGTCCTATGCCCTTCATACAGATTTTCTTGTCAAATTCCATCAACATCGTTATAGCCATTTGGTCGTCAAAACGTAACAGAAAGACAGAGATTTACTTCCGTATTTTTAGTATTATTACTGCGGTTCACACACACACACACACACACACACACACACTCTCTCTCTCTCTCTCTCTCTTTGACTGTGAACAACCCCTGAGGAATCATTATAACGTAAAAAAGTGTACACCTACAGCATTGCAAGACTACCTACGATTTGCCTTCCATTGCACCCCTACTTTTTTGATATCTACAGTTTAACATTCAATCCGAATAACCTACGGCCCAGGCGTGACTCTTACGATTAAAAAGAATTTTTAAAAATCATAGCCTCAACGGAGACTTGAACCGGAGACCACAGCCCAAACATTTGTAAGCAATCACTTTAACCACTTTTTTTTTTTTTTTTTTTTTTTTATTGGGCCTCCTTCCTCCCCTTCAGCCCTGCCTTTCGCTCGCCAGTGGTTGGCTCTTTGCCTGGCTCTAAACCTTTTTATAATAAAATTTGGGTTTCAATGTTCTCTTTTCCTTATTTGTATTTATTAGTGGTATTTTCCATCAGTTGGATGTTTTGTTTTTTTGAGGTTCTTTATGATTTGAATATTTGGTACAGTTAGGTTCCCCTCGTGCCTTTGATTCAAAAAGTCTCTCTTTGGGTCTAGGCGGGGTTTATAAACAGTTTTATTTGGTTAAATTGTGATCATTGGAATGATTCTGTCATTATTATATCGAGCATCCGTGCGAAGTCTTTTTTATAATTTTGAGTTTGGATAATTTCGTAATATATAGTATTCATATATGCTATATATTCGTCGTAAGTACTCTTTTCCGTTTGTAGCATATAAGTTAGGGTATTGCCTAGTATCCATTGTACCGTGTTGTGTTTCGTTTCAGGATATCTCTTTTTCTCAGGTTTCAGTATTTCCTGGATGCTCACGGTTAAAGGTGATGTTCTGTCAAGGAAGGCTATTCTTCTTCTTGCCCAATTCCATATTTTCTGGTTTTGGTTACACGTTATTCTGTGTATCAGGGTGTCAGTATTTCCGCAATTTCTGCATCTGTCATTCGGGGATAGATGTATTTCGTAAAGTCTTCTGTTGGTTGAGATTTTTTCATTTACGACGTCATACCACAAGGATTGTGTTTTAGTGTTTAGAGTTTTATTCGTTATATTTTTCCAGATGTTGCTCCAGTTGTATTGTGGATTTTTAATTTCGATTTTATTTCTGTGGTTAGATTGTGTTGATTATTTTGTAGATTTCTTTTGTTGTCTTGTTGTACAGGGTGCATCCTTTGGTTTTTGCATAAGTTGTTTCTAGGTGAAATTTTCTCATATGTGGTAAGTTGAACTTTATCGCGGCCATGTTGAAAGGTATTTCCTCAGTGACTGGTTTTGTTTCTTTAATCAAGTTATTTGTTGGGCCGTTTGGGTCATTTTCCGCTGTCGTTATGGTTCTTTTGAGGAATAATGCGCAGCATCTTTCGCGTACGCTTATCATTCCTATGCCTCCTTTTCCTAGGGGTAGAGTCATTGTTTTGAACGCTGTTTTGAAGATCTTACCCCTGCTTGCGAACCACCCGAGCAGATTCTGTATCCGATCTGCAATTGTGTCGGGTATCGGCAGTACTTGGGCGATGTAGACCATTTTACTCAATAAAGATACTTGTACGATTTTAGCCTTCTGTATTGCATCCAGATCTCTATCACAGTGCATGTTTATAACAGCCCTAATTTTTGGTAGTGTTATGAGCCAGTTTTTAGTTATTGTTTTCATAATGTTCTTTTGAAAAACAATGCCTAATGTCTTATGTTCTTCTACTTGCTCGTACCAGATGTCTGTTGGAGGTGGGATCTCTGCTCCACTTATTTGGAGCAGTGCATGTTTTCTTTGGGTTAAGTTTTGCGCCTGTTGCTTCCGTGAACGTTGTGATTATTTCCCACGTTTTTTGGATGTCCTCCGCTGAAGTTTCGGCTATACAAATGTCGTCTGCGTATCCTCTGCATGTAAATTTGTATCCGTTTAGATTAATGCCTGTTAAATTTTGGTGACATTTCTCAAGCAGGGGTTCCGTTGCCAGTGCGTACAGGATCATTGATAGCGGGCATCCTTGTCTTATCGATCTTTCTATCTTGACGGGCGCTGACAGGTGTCCGTTTATAAGAAGTTTTGAATGTGTGTTTGTAATTATTTTCTTTATTACTTCCACGAATGGGGAGCCAAATCCTTTATGTTCCATGATTTTTAAGAGGTAATTATGTTCAATTCGGTCAAAAGCTTTTTCAAAATCGAGGAATAGTAGAGCTGATGGCGTTTGTTTTTCTGCGTTTATGCTGATAATATCACGGTATTCGCACACAGTATTTAAGATGCTACGTCCGGGAATAGCACTGGTTTGATGAGGTCCTAAGATTTTCTCCATGAGGGGTTCCAGTCTAGTTTTGAGGATTCTCGTTAGTATTTTAAAGTCTGAATTTAACAAAGTTATTGGTCGTATTTCATTGATTTTTTTGATCTGGTTGCCTTTGGGTACTAGCACTATGATGCCCTCTGTGAAGGCGGTGGGAAGATTATCCTCTGTCCATAAGTCGTTTAGAATCTCTGTTAACTTATTTCTTAGCATGGGCCAGTAATGAATATAAAATTCTATGGGTAACCCATCCGGTCCTGGGGATTTCCCTCTTGCTGCTTTGTTTATCGATGTATGAATTTCATCCTGGTCAAAAATTCTTGTTAGAGTTGCTGATTCTTCCACACTTGCTGTGTTACTTGAGTTGGATATTAAATCGGAGATTGCCGCCGTACTAGTTGGAGTTGACTTAAAAATATTTTTATAATGCGTGGTAATTTCTTTAATTATATCTCTTCCGTCCTTGATGTTTTCACCATTTTCTTTAATTATATTGGTTATTAAAGTTTTTTTACTCCTTTTTGTGCTCCTTATAAGGTGGTACAAGGCTGCCGTTTCTTTGGTTGCGACGTCAGTCGGTTTTGAAGTTGTCAGAAGTTTGTTTGCTTGCATATTTTGTAATGATAGGATCTTGGCTTTGTATTTTTTTATTTTTATATTAGTATCGACAGTTATGGTGGGCTCTTGGTATAATTCCTTGATGCATCTGTAATAATACTCAATTGTGCCCTTCATCCAATAGTTCTTTTGTGTCCCCCAGGAGATTAAGGTTCGTTTTAGTTTTCGGTTTCACATGTTCAACCCACCAAGATAGTGTGCTTTTATATTTTTTACAGTTTTTTAGACATTCGTCCCAGACACTTTTGATTTCTTCGTCTAGCGCCGGGTCTTCAAGCATAGAGATGTTACATTTCCAGAATCCTTTGCCTCTGCTAACTGGCTGCCTCTGCATGTTGACAGTACATTGCATACTGTTGTGATCTGAAAAGCTTAGAGGAAAAATGTTTGCACTGGTTGTTTTGGTTCGGAGAGTCTCCGTTACGTAGATCCTGTCGAGTCGGCTTGCCGAGTTGTTTGAGACATATGTGTAGGCTTTGGCATTTCCGTGAATGCATTCCCAAGCGTCGTGAAAGTCCATCCCTCGAATGAGGTTAGTCAGCTCCCTGCACCCATTGAAATTTGGGGTTTGATCTTTTTGGCTTAGTACACAATTAAAGTCACCTCCCATTATTATTGCACCTGTGGTATTTCGCAGGAGATAGGGTAGCTCTGTTTTGTAGAAGTGTGCTCTTTGGGCTCGATTATTATTGCCAGAGGGGGCGTAAACATTAATTATTCGCGTGTTATTTATTGTAGTTGCAATGGCCCTGCCGTTTGTTAATGTTTCTGTACTAACCGTCTCAATTCCCTCTCTAATCACGAGGGCCGTTCCCGTGTTGGTTTCTTTGGAGTAGTTGATTATTCCATCGTATCCAGGGATGTTTAGTTCCGTAAAAGTCACTTCTTGTAACATTGCGATGTCAATACTGTTTTGTTTAATATAATCCGCTAGGCATTTTATTTTGAATGGCGTAATTACTCTGTTCATATTTATAGTTGCAATGCTATAACTTTGATTGCTTGTCATTGGTTATTTTACGTCTCATCAGATCCCTCCATTACTTCCTCGTACCAGCTGTCTTTACTGAGGAGTTTTGGTTTATCTTCTTCTCTTATCTTCTGATCGTTTACGTATTTTGGTGTGTCTTGTCCTCAATTCTAACTTTGGTTGTTTCTTCTTCTTCTTCTTCTTGTCCTGATTTGGCGTTATTTGTTGTTCGTTCTACTTTCTCTGCTATTCTTTTTACTGGTTTGCCGTTGTTTTCGAGTCGTTCACTGAGAGCTCGGCGTTTTTTTGCTATGTATTGACTTGCGGTATTGGCACCATCCTTATTTGCACTTCTGCTAGATTGTCTTGTTATTCTCTTCTCGCTTATTTCTTTCTCGGCTTTGTTATTGATCGTTGAGCTGTGCATTTCAATCCGTTGTTTTGTTTCGGAATCTTCTTCTGCCTGGTGAGTTGTTTTATTTGTAAATGTTTCTATGTGTATGACATGTTCTGGGATACTCTCTTCTTCTATTTCTTTTTCATGTAATTTCTGTTCCGGTTCTTGTTCTTCGTTTTCTTCTTCTTCTTGTCCAGATTTTTCGGCTTGTGTTTCCTGTTTACCGCCGAGCTGTTCCGAGTTGTCCTCTACATCGATCTCCATGATTTTCCGTGTTTTCCAACGTTTCTGTGTGTGGCTCACATGCTGATGTTACAGTGTGGCCTATGTTTACACTGTTGACTTGTGCCGTGGCTTCTGCATAAGACGCTGTGTTGCTACTTTCCTTACTCGCTTCCGCGATTGTAGCATTTGCTGTTATAGTTTCTGATGTTGACAATTTTACTCTTGGAAGTTGTAATGGTCGGCGTTTTGTACACTCAGATCTTAGATGTCCAGGTTCATTGCAAACAGAGCATGTGCGCGGTTGTCCCTCATATATTATTAATGCTTTGAAACCCTGTATCATTATATAGGAAGGTATATGTTTTTTTAAATCAATTTTCACACACCGTATGCCGTTGTTTGCTTGGAATCTGAACTTAGGGCTCCATTTTTCGTCGGTCGCCGTTATTATTTCACCATAGTTTCGGATTGCTGCCGTTACACTAGCATTACTAATTTCAAATGGTACATTAAAGACTCTTACTGATCGTAGCCCCAGCCCTGCGTGGCTTATATATACGGTACTTACGGTTCCATCTGGGTTCTGGTAGTCGGCTTTCCCTCCAGTTTTCTCTACGATAGTATTGCACAAGTTGTCATTTGTCATTTTAACGTATACTGCATAAGTCAAGAAGTCCATTTGGATTCCGTATACATCTGCGTCTGTCAAGTCGAATTTTTCATACAGCCATTCATGGAAGTCATATGCACGTGGTCTTGTCTCCTTCGCGTCGAACGCAAATTTCAGTGTATTCTTCCGTATCGTCGATTCCATTTTCACTATCGTAAACCACAAGCTAAGTTTTCACTGATACACTCACTGAACCTCGCTTGAGGAAAGTATCGAGCAACCGCACGCGACGGCGGCTCGATGCGAACTGACCACTGAGCTATCTGACCGACTACACGGAAAAGCAGTATACAGACGTCCATATCCAACGCGTCTGTCTATCGCCATTCAGTAGTATTTCGAAATTATGAGACAACATGTATTATTTATACAGATAATTTTTCAACCAATATGTAGACAGTATTTTTCTCCTTGTTTCAAAGGATAAGTGTGCAAAGTTTCATCGAGATAGGATGAAAACTGTGGATTTGTATGAAGAACAAACAAACAAACAAACATATATTCATCTTTATATATATAGATTCTCACTGGGTTATTTACATTGTCGTAATTAACTTCGGCAACTGACTTTCGTTTACAAAATTCGAAAGTTATTTAGGTCCTTCAAATGATCCTAAAATACCAAGTACATAATTCAACTACAAATTTTTTTATTAAATAAAACACTTGAAATTCCTCTACAAGTCTTGCCTGTTTATTTTTTTTTTACTATATTAAAGTGACTGAATACACAACACAAAAGACATTAAAACATTAATAAAATAGTTTGCTTGGTTAGAATCTGCTAAAATAAATTTTTATTAAAACTAAATCATGTTACTTCACGCTTTTTTTTTTTTTTTTACTTATGGCTTTACGCCTCGTTGAAGTCGAAGTCATTAGAGGCGGGATGGGACTGGGGATAACGAACGGGAAGGAATTCGGCCATGGCCTTTTTGAAGGAAGCATCCCGGCGTTCGCCTTAAGTGATTTGGGGAAACCATGGAAACCCCAAATCTGGATGCCCGGACGGGGATTCAAACACGCGTCCTCCCGAATATGAGGCCAGAGTGTTAACCACTCACCCACCACGCTCGGTGAATATTTCACGCTTTTACCATTGAAAAACATAATCATTAACTGGTATTAAAATCACTTGTTCTGCGTTAAAGTTCATTTTCTAAGTTTCTGAGAAGCTTACTGCAGTTACACAGGTCACTGAGGAGTAATATAAAACTGTCAGTGAAGCATAAAGCCAAAATCCAGTTGAAAAACTCTGTTAATCTGAAAGCTTATGAGAGATTTCACATTAGTCGGTCCATTATTAGCAATCTTTCTCTTCACAGAAATCTGACATCGATAGACACACAGGCAGAGCGTATTAAAATGGAATTCCACTTTTAATCTTCATTTTGCAGAAATACAATTGGTTGAGGGAAGCGAATAAACATGAAAAGTATGGAGATAAGCAGAAAGTACTTAAATACTTTTTCATCTGGTTAATGCATTTGAGTAAAAGCCTTTTGAACAAAGCACTGTGGTTGACTAGACCAGTATTTTTTTTTCTTCTGGCTGGTAACCCAAAGGTTGAAGCTGAAATGGATGTGCAAAGAAAACTTAGAACACAATATAATCGCCATTACCTCGAAGAAATGATACTGATGAGTAAACCATGTAATTTGGTTACACTGATGCTCAGCTAATATTTTAGAATTAAGTGTGCATAAAACAAAGGAAACTTCTCCAAATATCTCATCCATTCAAAAAATAAAATTTGGATATCACCACTGTTCGCCACAATCTTATTATAACCTGCAGCGGAGAGTACTTTAAAATATCACGTCAAATTTTCTTAGTTTTCAAGTTTTAATTGTTGTAGATTTGTTCATATTAAGAATTAGTGTGTATTAATATTAAGGATTATCCGCTATTTTTCTATTTATGCAATAATGCAGTTATTGTTTTGTGATTTCTTTAATAATCTAGATTCCACCTCGGGGCTGTTATTAATTTAAACACTGACTGTAGGCAAACAATCTGTTAATACGAATTGAAAGAAACGCAAGTAATATTATCAGTATCTGTTCTTAGTTTCGATATACTGAGGCCAGTGCAAAACATTTCATCAGTCATGTAATTCTGAGATGCTAAACACAAAACAACAGTGGCTTCATTCGATTCTAAGTACAGCACATGTTGAGAAGGCAATTTTCAGACGCAAGTGATCGGCCAGCCAAATAACATTTGAAGGATGTCGAATGAAGAAGATCTGACATATCATAGTCACATAAGACACCTTGATTACTCGGCTAGTCTCCCGAGAATATACCAATATCATAGTCAGTATGTTTCATCACCAAATCCAGTTACCACAGTATCCTACACTATTTTTAACTTTTAGCCCTCAACAAACAATAAAGTTACGAAGATTATTGTATAATGATCGATGATACTATTTGGATGTCAAGCACTACTTTCTATTTCAGTCCAGCTTCTACCGTCATCGGTAAGGGAGGAATTTTACATTATTTCAACATACTGTATGTTACCCGTGACTACAGATCTGAGGGTTTTATCAGAAGTTACATTTTCTAGTTTAGTGATCTCAGAGTCATGTCTCGGAGGGTAGCGAGTCGAACATAACATTTGTGAAGATGAGATTCTGATGCACTGTCCAGCCAACAAATTTCAGTTTTCCTTAATATTCCGGAACCATTTCACATGACCGAGGTCGGTGGTTGAGCGTTAACGATCTGGCATCGCATTCGATGGGACGAAAATCGAATCCCTGTTTTCGTTTTTGCATGATTTCTCGAAATCATTCAAGGTTAACGACTGGGTGGTTACTTCCAAAGGCCTTCCCGTTCCTTGCCCCCTCCCCAGTCCTTTCCTGCCTTCCGGTGACACAGACATCGACGAGGTGTAAAGTCATAATAATCATAATAATAAAGATCATTGCATACGAATGCTGGGATAGTTACTGAGGCAGCTCATGGTCAATTTCCTCCCAGTTATTTTCAAAAAGCGTCTCCCTGTTCTAATCATGTTCAGTACGTACCATAATTATTAATCACTTCTTTTACGTTGAAGAAGTTTTGGTCATCAATTAAATTTATAGCCAATCTTTGGTGATACTTGTAACATGGGAAAAGAATTAAGCAGTTTTAGGGGTATAAATTCATCTAATTGGCTAACGATGTCCCCAGTGGTGGTGGATTAGTGAATCCACAACAAGTAGCTCTGAAGACCATACGCAAAATTCTGATGGTGTGTCCGTATTGTGGGAGCTTGCGGCACCGTCTTTTGTCAGCCGTTACGAGCTGCGGTGCGTCGAGTGATAGGGGACCCAACCCCCCGGGCAGACCAATCATCGGCGAACGCCGTGCTGAGTGAGTCCGTACTGCTGCAGCCCGCATATTGGATTCCCGCAGTGGAGTTATGGGAATCCGATGCGGTGACACCACCCCGCCGCGTTCCATTTGTCGATGGCTGACAGATCCGGCGCGACCTCTGCTGCCATCACGGAGGAAGGGTGGCGAAATGGTCTGCACCGTAGGCACTGCACTAACATCCGATGACGATCCCCTCGCTTGTCCAGCCCGGATTCGATACCCTTTTGAAAAACAATGATTACGCATTTTAACAAGCAAAAATGCTGCACTGTATGAGTTAAGAACATGCCAGAATTTTTAGTTGTTACATTCGTCAATTTTAACACTGGTGGAGGAAAACAGTTTCTAAACCACAAGAAACCTGTTAGACGAAAACTGAAAGGCGTTAGTAACTCAATCCTTTAGCAGTCATCAACATCCGTATGTCATCTGATGAAAAGAGTTTTTTCTGTTTCAGCTCGATAAAATAAACTGAAAAGTTTGAATGGTGTTTCAATGAACACCAATTTATCAGATGAAAAAACGTAGGCGCATAGAAGAAAAATACTTTAGTAAGCCAAGACACTTGTTAGTTGTTCCAATGTACCGCAAAGAATGCGTACGAGAATATATCTAAGTTTCCGTGAATTCAGTTGATGATATCAGTCAGATGATCAACTGCTGATAAAAGACCAACAGATGTGATTTAGCTGAATTACTACTCAGTTTTACATGACCACTAGTCAATGGATAATGTTCGCGGCTTTTCATCTATTTCCGTGCGAATTTACACCTTGTAGATACCATGGTCATTAGTGTCTTGCCTGAATAAATTTAAACTTTGGGACTATGATATTTGTGTTTTTTTTATGTATGATATACATAGGTAGGAGTATCTAATGGTTTAGTTAGATGACTAATTAAAAAATCCAAGGCAGCTAGCAAGACCACCAAGACCGAGCCCTCACTTTAATTGTATGACAAAGCTTATTGCAGTTCAGAAAATACTATAAAAATATTACGCTTTTTTAACTGACTATTACAGTTCACAAAGAAACGTCCGAAGGACGAAATTTGTACCCTTATTAACTGGTATCAGATCTGCTTCAGCTAGACAATCAGCTCTTTCTGCTGCCAAATTCTGTTGGCACCAGGAAAGAAGTATATGTTCAGACATTTAAAATATTTTTTTTCCTTCTTGATAACAGGGACCGGAATAATGGCTTTAATTTTTATTAAATTTCATTTCACTGCGATGGAGAATATTTACCGGTGGCAATTTATTCTCAAACCTACTTTCCAATTAAAAAAAAAAAAAATTAAATTCTTTGTATGCAGGATCACCATTCACCCTTTTTCAGTGTTTCAGATAAATTGATGATACTGTATTCTAATACTTGACTCGTTTGATTAAGCATTCTCTTCTTCGTCTTCTGTCTTTCAAAGACTCCCGCCATAGCTTTATTATCATATTTCTTAATAACTGTTTTCTGCAATAGTTTCCACACAAAAAATCTATCTGTCTTCCTATGCACCCACTCTAACTCCTTAACTTAATACCTTAAGTCTGATTCCCATACCACACCACCATCATCAATCGATGTTCTGACAAATGTTTTGAGACGTAATCCCCTCTTTTTCCTGGGAATTCCCCAGATCACCCCTCCAGTAAAATGAAGTATTTGCAAACTTCTCCTTCCCAATTAAGTTTGCCATCAAAAGTCATGCCAAGAAACTTCAACAATTCTTCCTCCGCCAATTAATTACAAAAACCAATTTTCCGTATAGGTATATCTAATAATCTGACTCTTCTTGGCATTTGTCTTGATTCTATGTTTACTTACCCTGCAATATATCCTGTCTATAGACCTCTGTTGCTGTTAAATTTTGTCTCCACCTTTATCCCCGTTATATAACATTATGTAAACAACAAACAATCTAACCTCTGAATAAATACCATCAACACATTAATTCATTAGAATAACAAATGTCCTCCTACTCTACCTTGTGAGACTTCCATTTTCACTTTAATGTCTCTTGATATTGAATTTCCTATTTTAACATTTTCTACATTTTAAGAATTTCTCTTACAAGGGAGTCACTTTTTCATCTACTCCAATTGTTTTTATCATATTTCCCACCATAATATAGATTGTTTTGTTAATTCTCTGTGAGATATTTAATGCTTCACCATTAACGTTACCTACCTTATCCGATTCATCCATAATAATCGTAATAATATGCGTATAACCCTTGAGATTCACATGAATATACTTCCATAATAGCATGTTACCATTTTATAAACCAGTTTATTCGTAGGCATCTTACCTACCACTGATGTGAAACTAATCGGACTGTTATTTTCAACTCTATTTTTCTCTTGTCGGTTGTTTACTAGTGCTGCTATAGATTGGGTAACAAACAAAGTTCTTGCATCCATCAAACTAATATTTGAAGTTATTATGTAATGTGCAACCCCTACTCTTTAGTTCATTTGCATTACTGTTAATCGTACATATCTGCATTACTACTTTTTAGCCTTGTGAGTATCTTCATATTCTTAGAATATATTTGCAATTTTTAGTCCCCTCATTTCTACTTATGTACAGAAAATCAGCCTATCATTTTCACCTCAAATCCCAGAATGATACTCCTTAATGGTCACAGGAAATAACGTCAATATCTAAAAAATTACCAGAGCTCTTTCTTCAGTTAAGATAACTACATTAACAGCAAACAATCTTAAACTTATATAAGCGTTGTCTTCAAGATCGTTTTTATAACTCTTCCTTGAGGTACCCGCTATGTGACATCCGTATTTATAGATGCTTCGCCTTTACCATTATTCATATGGCGACCAACTATATGGGAAATCACGTACCCATTAACTAACCTGTCAGTATACAACTTATGGTCGAATCTTTGTGTTGTAAAATTTCTAACATTTGAAAAGCTCCAAGAAAACTGCATCTACTTGCGATCCCGGGTCTATATAATAGGGTTAGTTGTTTCTCATATGATCTATTTTTCACAAATCAGTGTTGTTTCAGAATTATTAATTGGGATTTTGTTTGAGAATTTCATAATGTTTGAACATTAAACTCTACTGCAGATATATCTTACAGGTATAATTTTTTGAGTCAGCACATAATATTTCCTCTTCTGATGATTTATGAAATTTTTCAGTCAGTTTCGATTGCAGTCACATACTCTGAGAATTCTCTTACCGCAATCCATTAGGACTTGGTGGTTTTCACCACATGAGAAGTTCTTCTCGCTTTAAGATACCTGAAATTTTTACTTATAACGAATCAATCTTTAGAGTGGGAAAATAATGTGACAGACTATTTGTATTTAGAAAGAATAAACTGAGTTTCTGAAGAAAAAACTAATATTACTATGATCGTTGATAATTTCATAAAATAATTGAATATGCTTTGTTGTGTACAGACATTTTCACAGTGAGAGAATAACCTATTAAATACAGACTCAAGGAAGTAGTTTAACAACCTTTTCCTCTGTGTTACATCCATATTAGTAAGGAAATAAGACCGTTCGGTACAACATGAAAGCAGTACATAATAATATTCAGAATTAGAAGCACTAATAATGTGATGTTCTGTTAATTTGAAATATTATGAGATGGTGGTATTGGAGAATCACAGCATCTATATTTTCCTTATCTCACGTTGGCAGAGATTTAATCGATGCTTACAGTTTACTTTATCGAGAAGGTTTTCAAGAACTCCCTCTTCATATAAAACTAATAACTCCCACCACAAAAAGGACACAATTCAGTCTATCAGACTGCAGAATGTAAAAAACTTTAGTGTACCAATTACTACCAATTTATTTCGTCAACGTGGCTGTCAACTACTGAATGTCAAAACAACTATTTACATGAATCATCGTAATTTTTGCAGGTCTGTATGTACAAAAGTAGTATACGTTGGTATATCTGAGACTTCTAAACCGTTTACTGATCACCATGAATGTTGACACATACATGCAATGTTTCGTGGAGAAGTTTTCTGACCAAAAAAAATCCAAAACCACCCCATCTCCCCCCACACTTAATTTTTGCACAAACCTCACAGTTTTAATCGGATATTGATAGAACTTTGCACACGTATACTTTAAAACAAAAAGAAAAATACTGATGACATTTTGCTTACGGAAACTCAACCTCTCTACATCTTTCCACCACTTTAATTTTTTATGCTATTTATACATACCGACATTTTTTATCCAATTTTGAAGGAAGCTTACACACGTATACTTTAAACCAAACAGAGAAATACTGTCTACATTTGTCCTGCAAAAACCCAACTACTCTCCCACTTTTCCCCACCCCTCTTAATTTCTAATGTTTTTTTATAGAAACCCACAGTTTTTATCAGATTTTGATGGAATAGGCTACTGTAGACGTATACTTTAAAACAAAGTGAAAAAAAGGGTCTACATTAGGTTTGCGAAAACCCATCCACTCTCTCTCATCACTCTATTTAAACAAGAACTTGCAACCATTACGTTTGTTTGCAAATATCTCAAAAACAGCATGGAATTCGTCCGTAGTGTTCCGATCGGACAATTGTTGGCCAAGAAATTCGAAAATGAAATACAAATTTTTAAGACATTTTTGAAGTGACACACAAATCTACAGTTTTTATCCAATCTCGATTGCGCACTTATACTTTAAAACATGTATGGGCAACCTTTGCTTTGCTCAGGACGTAATTTCGGGACTTAATCACGTCGCGGGTCGTAGGAAAGAAATAAGTAGGTAGGAAGAATAAAAAGGCGATAAAAATTCACACATTTATTTATTAGAATTACAATGGCATAATCAAACATACAAAAAGCAAATTAAAAAAAAATCAAATGAAATTTAATGAAAGACTTGAGTTTTAAGCTGAGTAAAATCGAAAACCGATCAGTGAATTGCTCCTACAGTAGTTTCAGTTCTTCAGCATAGCGCTATCGTGAGTGGATAGTGTTAAAAAATGAAAACAGTTTTCACTTTTCATTTGTGTTACCACTGTGCATGATAAAAAAGTATTCATTAGTCCATTTCTTTTGGAACTGACAACATTCTGTGACCACTTTCCGCTTTTTTAAACCAGACATCTTGATAGATTGTTGTCACGTGCGCTGAGCGGTTTATATATTACCCGCAATAAGCTACTGGAATACTCTCGATCGTACGCGAATATGCCATGCGAGCGATCAGAGTTCTAGTCTGGAGCGCTTCAAGGTCATCGGGCGGCTTCCCGAATGTATATCTGTTTGTCTCTTTCTAACGACTATTTCTGACTCGATCTAGTGCGTTCCTCTGCGCAGGGCCGGCGTTAGGGTGGGGTGGGGGGGGGGGGGGGGGTAAGCGGGTCAAAAGTACCCGGGCCCGCCGGTTGATGGGGGACCTCGATCGCAAAAAAAATGGTTGCCCATTTTACCCCGGGTCCGAAATTCCTAGCACCGGCCCTGCCAATGCGTACGCTTAATAATATTATTTATCGATTTTAGTCTTTATTATTTGAATAAATACAGAACATTTTTTCGCCTTATTTGAAATTTCTGAATCTCTCGCGGGCCGGATTGAAGCTGTTGGAGGGCCGGGGGTTACCCATATATGCTTTAAAACAAGTGTAAAATGATGTTTAAATTTGTTTCACGAAACTGCGCCCGAACTACGCTTTCACTCCTCTTAAAACAAATTTACATGCGACAATTTTCTGTCTTTTTTTTTTTTTTTTTTTTTGCATTTATATCGAAAACTGTAGAAAAATTGGCCAAAGTGTGGGGTGTTGCAGTATGTTTACTACATTCCAAATAAACGGGTTACGGGATCAAACAACAGAACTTTCACATCCAGCCTCTGAGCAACGCTGGGTATTCCGCTTTTGTATAAGACGGAAAGACTGAAAATATTGTATATCCCAGAGCACTAGAATAAACATTTATAAATTTAATTTATGCACAAAAATTGTCTTTCATTTATTTTGTACATGTAAATGTGTCAGTTTTACGAATGTTTTCCCACTCACAAAGAAAAATAGGCTTTGCAATACATGCCGGGCAAATATAGTAGGCTAATATTCACTTTTCACGTTCACACCGAAAAATAAACCACCAGCGTTTAGAATATTAGTAAATATTTCAACCATTTTCTTTTCATGCAATCGCAAGCGAATGATATGCTTCATAGAGTCATTCCATGAAAAAACGAGTTGGAAGTTTCTTGGTTGGTAAGTACGTTTTCAGATGTGGTTCAAGTCAAAGTCCCAAGGGAGACTGGATTCCCTGGAGTTCCCGTTGGAACACCCCTCCGACAGACGACTCCTGTGGCGTCCTGAGGGACCCCTGAGGAGCCGTCTGCGGTTCCGCCCGGCGCACGTGCTGAGGTGAGTGAGTGATCAATACGCGTGGGCGCCACGTGGGGAGAGCGAGATCTTTGCCCATTGTAATCCATCGGAGGACGAGCCCAACTACAGCAAAGTTCTGTCTGACTCAAACAATCGGTATCCACTTTGTTTGGGCAGCAGAAGACACAAACTTCTCTAAAGTAATACTAGTCGAACGAAATTAACTACTCCTCTATTTCTTATTACTAAATTTTTACTCTAATCTAGATAAACCAAACTGGCTAACAGCGACGCGGGTAGACCTATATTTCCAATACGTGAAGTCGCCCTTAATTACTTTATAGAAAATTACTTACAATGTTAAGAACTTTCACTTCTGTTCTTTGATGCTGGTCAATACTGATAAATTGAAAAAGCCGGGATTGCTTCAATTTAAAAAATAAACGAACACTGAAATACCACTGCACATGAACCTGACATTCGTTCTTAAAGGTAATGGTAAACTTGAATTTTTGAGATAACGTCATAGATTACAATTCCAGTTCTAACCATACAGTTTTTCGTTGTATTTTAAATGTTGTCTTGAAATGCTGGGATGGGTCATTCCATTTCTTGCTCCACATTATTTATCAGCTCTAATGACCAGGACGTCGACGAGCCAAAAAGCTACAGTGGGTTTCATTTACCTGGAACATTTTCTTCTATAACACAGAAGTAACATCACACAGCAATCTGGTAAAGAAATAAACAGAACTGATCAACTAATTCGGCCATTGTCTTGAAATATATTGAACGATTTAAACCAATATTTGATATGGCGACACACAGTCCAACAAAAGATTCATCAGCTGTGTGGTATGTTTTCAACAACAAATTGAATTAGGGTGACAGCTGTTACCTATAGAGAATTCTGTGGAGAATACCATTTCTATTTAAAAAGGTATGGCCGTTACTTCGACAGACAAATGGAAGGTAGTGTTGGACGCTGATGTAAAGACATTTAAAACAACGTATTTCTTCTTCTCTTGTTGAAGGCTTCTCAACCAACCAGGATGTTTTGTTAATTGCTCTACCACGAAATGCTTTCTGAATTACATTAACACAGCATGCGAACTAAGTATCCTGCGGTGGAAAATGGCAAAAGATAAAAATACTTCTACTGATTCAATTATATCGTAAGCCCACATGTTTGAACGTCGCGAAGCGGCCTCTACACATTGCAGCAGGAAGTTCAGGAGCTATAGCTGAAGAAATAATTTTGTTGTACGAGTGTGCGATTGTGTTATAGTGCACAGAAAGGGGGTCAGGGGGCGGAGAGAGAGAGTTTATGTCATCTCTGAGATTCAAGATATTTTGGAGGTATCATCAGTTGCGAAAAATAATGGTGTAAAAGGAAATGTGTTTCGTTATTGTGGTACCAGATTTTGACGTTCATAAAACATTAAGGAAAAAACGGGAAGGTAAAGAGAGTCATGGGGTACACAAGGGGTATATTGGTGATGACGCGTCGAAATATATTGTTGAAATAATTAAGAGTGGCGTATGGATAGGAAAAGATAACCATAGGCACAAGCTGGCACTCGATTTCAGACATAAGAGTGTGGGAAAATTTTCTTTCGTAGATAAGGGGGTTAGAGATTGGAATAAAATCCCAAGAGAAATGATGAATAATTTACCAAAATCGCTGAAAGAACTTAATAATAAAATTCGTCGAGGGAAACAGTAGGTGGGTACAAGAAAGGAGAAAAATGTGTGTATGAAAATTGCCACGCTCCATCGCGTTTAAATTAAATTAAATATTAAAAATGGGGCACGTTATGTATGAGGTAGAAGATAATTATGTCAGTTTTGAGAAATTTAGGACTAAACAAATTTTTATTTTTATTAATCTGGTGCCATATATTTACATACATAAACCATCAATAACAAAATAAGTGAAGTCATTCTGAAGTTTCAAAATGATGACGAAGATTTTGGTTTTCGGGGTGCACAGCAGTTACTAAACATCAAATTGAAATGAGTAAGTTATGGTAAATTTGGTGTTAGGTGATGTTAAAATTTCAATATTCCAAGGTGTTTTATATATTGCGTTAAGATGATAAGAGTATTTTGTATTAGGAGGATAGTAGCAGAATATTTCGGGGAAATAGTTTACGCTGTAATGTACAGATGATTAGGTGGGGATAATATTGTGCTAAGTGACGAGGCTGTGAGGTATTAATTTTCTTAATTGCGCATTTGCAATTCAACTATGGATTTATGATTTTTCCCTTTAATCATTATGCACTGGTTACTAAATAACAATACTGCTTCAAATCAGTCAAGGAAAAAAAAAAATAAATGAAACGTTCTTCTCTGGTTTTATTACAAAACTTGAAAACAAGACAATTGAAGATCATTTCAATTTATTAATCGAAATTTAGCTGCCCAGATGTATAAAAAAAATATAAGCTCTTAGAGATAAGAAGCACTTTCTTTCAGTTATCATTAATTTCCAGTTATCGAACGATGAACACTGTTATGTTGACTTTTCAAAACGAAGAAGATACCAAAACGTAGTCTTGACATTTTGATGCGTTGGAGCAGAGTGATGTCTCATAAAACCTTCCGCTACCGCAGTATACAGGTGCAGGTAGCAAGGGGCCTATCTCTAGGGATATATCCAGCTCAGGCATTGACCGTTCCTGAAGATGAAGGATTGATGTCTGCTGAAACTTGACAGGCTACCGGCATTGTGGTCGCATTGGCGTCGATTAAATCTGTTTGGTATTTGCGCCATTCAGAAATCCGCGGCTTCCAATATGTTCTTGAAAGGAATGGCTGCTGTTTTTACCAACTCGTATTCTTGCTGGAAATGCTCCCTAACCTGAACAGTGACAGAAAACTGACAAAAGAATAATTTTTTGCCCTGATTAGTGTAGTGCAACTATTATAATTTCAACAGCCGAAAAGTAAGAATTTAGCAAATTTAAAAACAGTTATTTCAAGCAAAATGTTTAGCGAAAGCCTAATAACGTATTCCAGTTCACGTCTAGAATATATATTACCATTTTTCGGCAACACGCTGTTAAACCTTCGCAAACACGTTCCATTGATCCACCACCTCGTCTCGGCGGGTTTGTGCGCCCAATGCATTAACTGTATCAACAGAGGTTTATTGCCTTGCAAGGTGCATGGTGCATTCTATAGCATACATGTCACTTGTTACACCTCAACGGCGAGCCATGTACTTCACCGATTTTCCGTTACAGAGTTTCGACTGGCACTTATCATCAGAAACGGCTCGTCAATTCATCGCATAGGGCATAGAATCCTCAGTTTGATGTTATAAGTAACTGTGCGAGGAAAATATTGATGTAAATAGAACCGAAAAGTCGGTTTCGACGATTGCTGGTTAACTAATCGAAAAGGTTACTATCAATCTTCTTATTAATATTACTAGCTATAAGCACGGCTTTGTGTTGGCTCGCGAAGTTTTGCTATAAGAAACATATATACAACTTAAGAAATTAATAAGTAATCGTAAGAATTTTAATATTTAAACTGCAAAAACTATCATCAAAAACCATGGTTCTAGTTTGTTGACAAAAAATAATTAACCACATTTATAATAAGACACAATACTTAAATATTTTAAAAATTATTTATTTAATTTGGTTTTAATCAGATACAAAATTTCTAATTCGAGTTGCTTCCTGTTTTCGACATTTTAACATACTTGAATTTTTAATATTGCTAATTCGGTCATAAGATAATCTTCTGTTTAATGCTAGGCTTTCTAAAGTTTTTGCTCTTGCTAACGCAGCATACGTTAAACCTACAGAACTTACTTTGTCTGCAATATCTACAACAACTTTATCCAATGTTAAACCTTGAGCGTTATGAATTGTTATTGCAAAAGCTAATTGCAATGGAAATTGTTTTCTTGGACAAGTGATATTCCCTCTTTTACAAAATTTAGTTGTGGGTGGAATTGAAACACAACCACTATTTTGATAAGTTGAATGAAAATAATTTTCAAAACGAACAATTATCACTCATGGCATTTGATCAGGCGGACTTAGATTTTTTCTTATAGAACCCGGCGAAACAAATCGAAAATAATTTTTTTTTTTTATTGATATCTCGCTTAGTTCACGAGATATCGAATCTCAAAATCGACTTGGCTAGGTTGAAATGCGGCCTGGACCAGAATAAAAATTTCGGCGTAGCCAAATTTGTTGATGAATTCGTATGCAACTAATCACCAAAAGCACAGTAAACTATACCTACATACCTACATACCTAGATTTTTGGCATGCTATATTTCGAAGTCTCGTCGAGTTTGATAAAAATTCATTATAAAATTGCGGCGTAGAATCCACAAATACACACATTTCTTAACAATACTACAGAATAATCTTTAATAAATAAAAATTAATATCTCCCTTTCCAGAGTTCAGATTCTCTCAATACTTCAGTTCGTGGCAACGTTATTTTTGATTTCAGTTTGAAGCGTACCGATTAGGTGTACATTCATTTTATATTTTATTTGATTTTCATTAAACATTGAATCGTAAGTCATTATAATTATACAGGTATTAAAATAACTGATTAAGTGTGGGAGTGGAATTTCTTAATATAATTACAAAACTGTCGCATCTAAATTTCCACAAATCACAGATGTTAACATTCAACAACCATAGATAATATTTAATACAAAAAATTAAATAAATATCTCTCTTTCTGGAGCGTAAGTTCTCAAGCCAACATCGGAATCACAAACTACACTTTTAGTGAATAATTTATTTGATTATCTTACCGTTGCTGTGAACATATGGATGAACTTCAAGTTCAGTGGTAAGTTATTGCATAAATGCCAACATCATTTTCAAACTGCGTCCCTCTCAATGGACACACTAAAAGGAAAACTACATTAACATATTTCCAATATCTTGTGCTAATTGATTCACTAATTCTTGACAATAACTGTGTGAAACCACGTGACGCGATCACTTGACTGTATCTCGTGACGCGAGCACATCACGTGGTCACGTGACCACGTCACGTGACACTTTCGCCTCTGGTTTCTCTCATCATGAATGAATAGAAATGTTAAAAAATATAGCTATTTATTTGTGCTTTTTACTAAACTAATGATTGATGGCACATCTGCAATTGACTTTGAATCAGTTCAATTTCACGTCTTTAGGTGCAGCAGTTTTTTCAAAAAGTGTACCACAAAGTGTGCACAAATCGTCTCCTAGAATAATAATTAATACTTTTGACCATAAAAGTGGCTGACATAAAGTAAACTTTGCTCTACATAAATTTTTATGTTGTCATCAGTGGAACCAATAGTGTTAAAACCTACACAAACATAGGTCTCTACTGGAATTAAAACGCTAGTAATGGTAGCATAATGTTAGCTGTCTAAACTATCTTTTACAACAGATTGGGTTTTATTTCCGTCAAACTGAGCTCATTACGTAGAGGATAAATTGATGTTTATTCTATATATTTTGATTTTGGACTTTCTAGCATCAGGTAGTACTCTTGATTTTTTCATC
This sequence comes from Vandiemenella viatica, assembly GCA_031002005.1. Classification (NCBI taxonomy): domain Eukaryota; kingdom Metazoa; phylum Arthropoda; class Insecta; order Orthoptera; family Morabidae; genus Vandiemenella; species Vandiemenella viatica. Next base: position 161,761,994 of record JARYHS010009186.1, read on the forward strand.
ATAAAGGCGAAATAAAAGCAGTTAGCTTTCAAGAATAGAAATAAGTATGTTACACACGAAGAATGGGATTTCTGTAATAATATCCATAAAAGCGTTAGACATAGGAATTGAGGTGCCAGAGTATTTTCAAAGAAAGAACAATGAATTCAATAATTTTAATTTGGAAAGCAAGGTACGCTCTGGTAATGAACGTTACTAACAAATAATTTCTTCTGAACGTTGACCATGAGCTTCAATCTGACTATTAGAAGTCCTGCACATATTGAAAATATAAACATTATTTGAAACAAATTTAAAGAATAAACATATACTTTTCAAAAACATCACACCTAGCCTAAGTGGCCACTCTTTAATTATTTTTTTTAATAATTTACATCTGAGGATGGAGTTTATGTGACTCAAAACAGTACTGGAAAGTTTTCTCTGTTTTCACAACGAAATATGGTTTAGAACATAATCGGCACATTATTTTATCCATCGAATTATAACTTTGTAAACCCATCAAAATTAATTTACAGTGGTTACCGTTGGTAATCGTTAGCAGTAATCACGCTCCCTTTGAGGGACTACCTGCGTTAATAGTCATAAAGCAAAGAGTACAAAGTGTAATGACCATATCAGAGTGAACAGTATGCCTCTCCGTAATTTACGGCAGGACAGATAATATTGTCTGGTTGAGTGGAATCAAGGCAGCACATTTATCTAACGCCCTTTATTTCTATTTCATTGATACCGAAAAATTAGAATTTCTAACTTTTTGTCACATTTTGTAATTCATTCTAATTTTTTAATATATACATCAGCTTTAATGTGCCCTTCCACCACAAAATTTAACGGAGTTGAATTCTCCAAATGGGCTTTTAGTTGTGACTCCAGATACGAAATTTTAAGTCTGAATACATCATTAAAATTTTCTCTGTGATAAGTTGCAAAGTTAGTAGACTCGTCAGAAGTTTATTGGCACGCTACAGCACTTCAGCAATAGCTTAAACCGAATAAAAGTTACGTGCAGGAGTTTTAAGCCTAATAATTGACAATGCATCTGTGCGAGATTAAATGGTAAAAACTGTGATCTGTGTCAGATCAACGAACGTTTGTTGGGCAATTTCCTGTTATTTTGTGGGAAGTTAGCTGAGATAAAGTATTTCCATCTGCCTTTGAAATTAGTTTTGAAATATACAATTATATCCCACTTTATCATACCATATCTGTATATGCAACTAAATAACGAGCAATTTTCGTGCGAATGTAGACAAAATTATGCTCGCAAACTAAGACTTAAAGTAGAGGATAAAATTTGTTTTACTTCTATTGGTTTACATCCTTCTTCTAGGCGATTGGCGTTATACGTATTAAAAAGTGCAGCCCTGATTGGTAGCAATACCATCTGTTCCGTTTTGTCCAATCATTAATATACTAATCCTATGAGTAGTTCCAAGTGAAAACAGAGAGCATTCAAAATCTCAATTGGAGAAACAGGTAAGTGTTGTGGTTGTGTTTACACGGAGCTGTAGGCAGGTGTCTTACGGGGGATGGAGACAGGTTAATCGATAGCGGAGCAGCTACCCACCCTATGCTATTAATTGCCGCAGACCCCAGGTGGCAGCCAAACAGTCGGCAGGTGAGGGCTGCCTGCAAGGCTCAAATCAATCCACAATTTATGTTCGCGTCGGTTCTATGTGTTAGTGCCTCCGGTTATCAGCTTTTAATTAGCTTCTGTTTATTTTATTTTTAAAACCGTCCTAGTGCTTCTTAAGGCCCGGGCACACAGAACACGACAAGCGACAGTAGCAACTCGTCGTTCTCTCGTCGCGTCACACAGGACGCGACAACTCTATAGCGAAAAATGCCAGTCTAGTGAGATCCTCTCCCGCGGAGAGATCTGTACTTCTTTATTTCTGTCTTAATAAGTTTTCTCGCGCTAGTAAATTCCTATGGAACATGTCAAGTGGTGAGGAGACTCTGCTTTTATTTGTTTGCACTAAGCTGAAAGAAAAGGGTTCATGACATCAATAGGAGAGAAAATGTCTTGGTGAATAATACTACCGCCCTTGCTGGGAACTGAAGTCAAATGAAGGTAGACGTCATACATATTTCGTATGTCTCGAGAATTTTTCGAGAAATTACACAACCTGTTAAAATCAAGTTCACCACGAACTGGAGAAAAGCCATTTGTATTAGGTAAGTTCTGTTCATTTAATATACATTCATAAAAACAATGACACTGCCCAAACTCCTAACCTCTAAGCGATTTACAATGTTATCTCTGCCGGACTCTTCCCCCTAGGAGGCAGCTGTGGCGGTCAATATTAGGAAACACCCCAGAAACAAAAGGGAAATAGTCGCAATAAAAAATACAATTTATTATTGACAATTTATTTCACAAACAAAAGAAATAAAGATAGGCTCAAATACAAGTATTATTTATTTTAAATAATTACAGTACAAACAAACAAAAAGTGAGAAACTAACAAGAAAAAATACAATTCTGAATCCGAAAAATTCTTTATTGTGAGCTGGAAAACTCCCGCACTTTCTCAATCAAGTTTTCTTCATCGGCCATGTCGCTGTGTCGCGCGACAATTCTGTTCTACTGTGTCGCTCGTCGCCGCGTCAAATACTGCGGCCCGGAGACGGATCGCTTTGTGTGTGACCGTGCCAATCCAAAATTGGGAATTACAACAATAGCGCAGTCGCGCCGCGACAAACAATCGCGTGTAGCTGTCGCTTGTCGCGTTCTGTGTGCCCGGGCCTTTAGTTAGGAATATCACTTTTGTCGCCTCGATATTGTGACGCTTCAAAGTAGTTAGGTGTTAAGAACATAGTTTTATTTTCTCGTCTAATCGCCAAAGCTGGAGGATGAGCGCTAACACTCGGTCTTGGCTGTCGGGAGAACATGGGTACGATTCCCCTTTCGGTCTTGCAAATTTAACTCATCTATTACTTCCCGAAAAGTCAGTCAATATGAATGCGGTGATAGTTCTATCAAAGGAGCCGCCCGTCCTACTCGTTACATGGCTCCAATACTCTTCCCTCCACTATGTCCTTGACGTCGACAAGGCGTAAAGCCCCCCCCCCCCCCCCCCGACCCAAAATAAATAAAATCATCTCATTGATCGGAGAGAGTAAAATGTAAGACGAAATTAGAAGATTGAAGGTATCAAGCTAATTTAAAATTTCTCTCTTCTACAATTTCATAAGCTTGAGGAAGAAATAAGATTCTTTCAGCAGAGAAATTGGTTTGGTATGTGACAAAATTTATCTTATTACCCCCTGCTCGGGAGGTGTAACACTACGCAACTTTTTATCTTCTATCCGTTTACTACCCTTAACCGCATATAAATCAACTAAAAATTATGCTACTTTTACCTTTTCACATATTCTTTAGTACCTTCCACCCAGGATGAAAAGCATTATTTGCCATGTTTAGACAAAATGGCTTTTATGTGCTCCCAAATAAAATACGTATTCTACATTGCTTTATTACTTGTTACCTTTACTTCAAGGGTACCATCAGCCATACGACCGAAACTAAACTTTTCATGTTTAGCTTATCACCCTTTAATTCCACAGCTTCTAAGCTGTTACAAATGACTCAACACGAATTTCACATACCTTCAACTTTCATACAAATAAAATTTTCCTTAAGATAGGACTATTTCCATAACTTTGACAGTTTCCTTCTAGCTACTTTCGTATCATCAAGCCACCTTAGTCATGCCTCTCCTTGCCCAATAATTTTTATGTACATCGTCTTCGCCTCACAATCGGGTCTGCTGTGCCCAGTACATTCTTCGCTGCCAAAGATGCTCATAAAAATGCCATTAATATATTGTGTTCACAGCTAGTAATATACGTCATTAATCATATTTCTGTATTTCTAGACTGGCGTAAGATATGACCATTACAATCTTCAATTGCAGTTATTTTTTAGTTTATTAATGTGCTGTCATTGGCAATACTCCCTAGTTCAATGCTGTATCATTAAAAACACAACTGAAATACACAATTATTTCAGATACTTTAAATAGAAAACCGATGAACCTTGTTCTTTTTTACATAACCAAGTTGTTAGTTGACACCAATTAAAATTGCTGCAGCAACTAGAATCTTAAATTTAATTACGTATGCAAACACTGCGCCAGTACATGAGTCAATTTTTAAACTGCTACAATTAATTCAAATCGAAATGTGTTAACGAAATCAGAGAATTGGGTAGAAATAATAAAACGATATGTGTGGTCCTGTGAAATGTTATATAGCAGTGCAACGTTACTTCGTACTTCTATCGATTTGACTATTACTCCACAATTATCTAGGTAACTGCCGCTTGTTCCACGATTTCCATCCAGCAAATGCATCTTTCACGAAAAGAATAACAAAAAATAAAATAAAAAATAAAATAAGCCTATAACTGTAATTTTTTACGGTATTCATTATCTTAATTACTACAGCTGCATATGTGAAATTTGTGAAAATAGAAACTTATTTGCGCAGGTTAACATATGAACGTATGTTAAAGCAAATGTGCTGCATGGAGATTTTCAGTTAGAATCGCTTATACTTTATTAATCGTTGGTTGTCTTCTGAATGGACTGATGATGTGGGGAGCAGAAATACTGAGTAAATGATTAAGGAGAAGAGCGCTCGTTTTCTTCTAGGCACGCCATCCGACTCATGATGAGTCAGACAGAGGTAGGATGCATTGCGAGAACCCAGGTGGGAATTCCCAACACCACTCAACCTGACTCACCTGAATGAGATGGTGCAGAATCACGCAATCCAAAAGTGAGCTGGCCGCGTTACCACCATGCACGTCGTAAAAAGGATCATGAAAACGTAATTTACTTCTTTAACCACGGCAATAAAAGAAAGAATAATTTGATAATAAATGCCACAACATACTTATGCGTACCTATTAGTTCGTTAAACGCAGAAAAGCGGTGAAAAAAAAAGGCATCCAAAGCAATATTGTGAAATCCCTCTGTTAGCGAAAAATTAGAGTAGTATTACTATGTGACACCTACGTATATTCAGTCAAAATGCTATGCAGTATTAAGAAAAAGTTTGGTTGGGATTTCTAATGATTTCTGTTCCTCTAGAAACTGCGATCTTTGAATTGTTTTTGACCTAAAGTTATCGAAGTGTTGATTGATGAGCATTTTAAGAACTATTCATCAATAATAATCATGTAAGCAGTTCAAAGAGGAATATTTTGAACAACACATTAAAATATTTGCCTTATACTTTCGAAGCTCTAATCAATCTTGTGTCTTTCAATGCTAGCACGAATTATGAATATTTAAAATATCAGTGGAGTTACGAGTTGGTTGTTTTATGCTATCCAGCAACGTTGTTTTAAACTCCCTGTTGCGTAACTTTTGTTCCATGGGCTTTTCGCATTCTGTTTCCACATATACCGCCACGAGCGAATGAGTGCTGAGCAAATAATTCGTAAAACAATGCAGATCAACATTCTCTGATTATATGACCCTTGTTTTTTCGACGGAGTAGATATTTCACCTTCCACAATTACTGAAATCTCGCTAACGCTGCAGGCTGTTAGCTGCTATCTCAGAGCTTAAATTATTCTCAGTTTTCCAAAAGTTAGTTCGCTAAACAATTTCACAATAATGTTGGCAAGGATACATAAGAAATTGTTTTATGTCTGTCCTTAGATGTAGCAACATGAATTTATATTAACATCAATAAATCAACAGATCAAAATATCGTATTTGCGATGAATGAGAAAACAATTTTGAATTTGTGACTTATAATTCGTATTACAATTGAAACATGGTATCCATATTTTCTTATTACACATAACGGATCTTTGTGAACAGATTAATTCGAGAAAAGATTTACCGGCATGAACTTTCGTTTTAACGTTATTTCGTATTTATTTGAGCTTCGTGTTTACACGTTATATTGCTGTTCCTCAGATTACAAACATCACAGCAATAATTCCACCAATTTTCTTCTAATTCTTTCCTGTTAATATATCTGGTCCCTTGTTTGCCTAGGCTTTTCCCTTCTCCGTCTTTCGATTGGATGCCACGCCCAGGCCATTTTTTCCTGTGACCTGCGCCTGAATTGTCTATTTTATGTTGTATAAACCGACAGGTCTTTACACCTAAAGTACCATTCGATATGCATACAGTCAGCCATTCATTTCATCATCTGCTATGTGTTCTGATTTGGTTACCATTGCACTTCTTTATACGATAAACTCCTGGATGATCTCTTTCATTCCTTTTTTGTTTTTTTTTTGTTTTACAGTTAGTAGTCTACTTCTTTTCGAACTTATTTTTCATTTTTTTAAAAATTTAAACTCTTTCACTTTATGAAGCAAAATTTCCAGAACTAAAATTCATTTTTTCTAACCCGACCAACACAGCGATTAGTCTGCTTTAAGGGTTCGCTGAATTTTGAGACTTTTCTGGGGAAATGTGGTTATTGCTTCTTTTACATCATTAAAGAAGATCTATAAATAATACGTTATTATGTTTGCGAAACGTACAATTTTTTGCCAGTTGTTAGGGACCATCACATTGTCATATTGATAATTTTGAAAATGTTTTAAATACACACATTAAATATAGTTCGTTTGCCCATGAGGAATTATAGTTCTAACGGGATTACAAAGCAACCTTTAAACAACGTATCAGTATGGTATACTGGCTTAAATACATTCAGCTATCAGTATAGTTCACCAGATTGTTTTTGTGTATTTTATTTCTTTATTAATCTTAAAGGCTTACAATTTTTTCTTTTTTATATTAATCTTAAATGTCATTCAGTTACACACAACACAACGTAGATAGTTGGTTCTCGGCAGCAGTCCAATTTTGGTCTTCACTCGCAGGTAAAATTTCTGTCTTAATTTATAAAATCCAACACGCTCTGTATTGCTAGCACCGAGATGGGAGGAGGCCAATATTGGCCTCCTACCTATCATTCGGGAGGACCGGGGTTAAACTCGGTTCGGCCATCCTGTCTGAGGTTTTCCGTGGTTTCCCTCAGACAATTAGGCGAATGCTGGGATGGTTCCCTAGAAGGCCACGGCCGACCTTCCATCCCCCTTCCCTCCCCGTAGTAGTAGATTGGCTGAAAAGAGTCCCCTATGACTCTCCAGCAGCCCGCCTCCCAGCCTTCTGCTGGGAGGAATGAAATTGTAAAAAAAAAAAAAAAAAAAAAAAAAAAAAAAGTATTTGCTAGCGACCGAGATGGGAGGAGGCCGTTTTCGGCCTCCTACCTATCATTCGGGAGGACGAGGGTCAAACCTCGTTCGGCCATCTTGGTTGAGGTTTTCCGTGGTTTTCCTCAACCACTCTAGGCGAATGCTGGGATGGTTCCCTACAAGGCCACGGCCGACCTTCCATCCCCCTTCCCTCCCCGTAGAATAGATCGGCTGAAAAGAGTCTTCTCGACTCTCCAGCAGCCCGCCTCCCAGCCTTCAGCTGGGAGGAATTAAAAAAAAAAAAAAAAAAAAAAAAGTATTTGCTAGCGTTTATGGATTATTTTAGAACTCACTGAAAATTTGTTGCACCTATTCTCTTCTAAGACTTTGGCATTTTCACAAACTTTCACAAATTAGGCTCAACAGTACTCAGTTATGTACGAAATTGTAGCTGCTTGTCTCATTTAAAATGTTTTATATTTGTAAACTATTGAAACGTCCGCCACTGGGTTGTAAAAAGCTCAAACTGACAGGCGGCTTGCTCCGAATGGTTGTTGTCAGAGGTATGTTTTGCAGGACGTTACCGGAAGTTTTCGTTGGTTGGAAAGTATACCGACACTTTTCCTCTACACAACGGCAGTCAAACTGTCCTTCAGGTTAAAATATTCTAGATATATTGGAACATTAGGAACCTTATTTCAACCCAACACTTTTTTGACAGTACGTCCTGCAAAGCGAATATTAACACATTTATCGTATTCTCCTCAGAACTATGTTAAGAACAAACAGATAAGAGCTGCGAAATTTATTACACACTTTACATCGCCTCACTTATAATTGTACAGTACATATGTTTAAGAATCGTCTCTTATAGAAGTCTGGTGTTGCTCACAGCCTGACGATAAGTATTTACCTTCAACATTTTGTCCCGGGGGGGGGGGGAATGAACGGGTAGAAATCTGCCCATGGCATTTTGGAGGAACCGTTCCTACATTTGTCTGGAGTAATTTGGGGGAAATCCAAATATCGATAGCCGGACAGAGAATCAACCCCGCGTCCTCCCGAATACCAGCTCAGAACGCTACAGCTCATCTACCATGTACGATTATTTCATTATACTTTTCTAATATTAATTAACTGTACTGTGGGCGCGATCGGTACTGCAATATACAGTTTGTTTTGCAAGCTAAAGTGATTGTAATTGTGTATATTATTATTTTCTACTCATAGTTTTCATATGATTAATGTGATTAATGAGGTACTTATTTTGGTACGCCAACAGCAGCTGAAATTATTGTAATATATTTTTACTGTTCTTTTATACTTGAGTATATTCTAAAAACCATTTAAATATTTTAAATGATTGCTTTTTATGTTTTTGATTCGTTAAGTAACTTTTTTTTAGCAATACCAACAACTTGTGCATTGTTATAAATATAGAATTATCTGGCAGGACTATTGCCAACGATCGAGAGTACAGAATTTGCCTCACCACAATTGCAATTCTAATGAAAGACCGTATAGCCGTATTTTGAATGAGAAATCTATTGTATACACGGATGTTGACCTGTGATTCCCATTCATAAATAAACTCCTACTGATGCCGGCCTCGGTAGCATAGGGGCTATAGCTCTAGCTCTACGTGCCGATGGTCGCCGGTTCGAGTCCGTCCGCGGGCATGGGTGATTAACTGTTGTGTCTGTGAACGTAATGTCCGTGTTGTAGCGTCCTTGTGTTTACACTTAGTGGGAACTATGTACTCTGGAGAAACTTATGCATTGAAAGAATCCGAATCACATTGAGCTGGCTGTGTGGAAATAGTAGCCGAATGCCATTAAGATAAAATTTTAATTTAAGAAACTAAAAGTACGCTTTCGTAGTAATGTGAACAAAAAGGTTAAAAATAATCTTTAAATATTAAGATTTTGTTTAACAGCGATAGAACGTCCCACAATTCAGGATAAATTACTGTTTTTAATAAGCTTAAAGAATAAAGTCAATGATTACAAAATTAACTTTAATGTAAAAAAAAGCGTGGGGTGCCATATCAGTTGTTTTATATTTTTTGTCGCTGGCAATTTGTCATAGACAAAGACAAGATAAAGTCATTGTCAAAAGTAAATGTTGAGAGCACCCTACGCTTTTTTACATTAAAGTTAATTTTGTAATCAGCGACTTTATTCGTTAAGCTTATTCAAAACATTAATTTATCCTGAATTGTGGGACGTTCTATCGCTGTTAAACAAAATCTTATATTTAAAGATTATTTTTAACTTTTAGTTCACATTTCTGAAAGCGTGTTTTTAGTTTTTTAAACTACAATTTTATTTTTAACCTTTTAGTTCAGATTGTTTCAGAAGTATGTTTCTTACTGTTGCCTTTTTCTTCGCCAATCTCTGTTTTTCTTTGTGTTGTAGTTTAATTTTTAATTATTATTCCCACGAGCAATGTACAATCATATGGTCAACCCAGCAGAGGTCCAATAGCAGGGTAAATGTGGAAGATTACTATTATAGTACGAAGTAATTGAAAAGATGTTTCTAATACTCACTATTTAACATCACACTAAGCGACTGCAGCCACTATCGTAGCAGCTTGTATCAAAGTATCATCGATTGCGCATGTGCAAAAGATTGCGCAACAAAATTGTCAAAGTAATGAGAATACCAGGTTACAGCTGTGAAATTATTGTGTTGTTAAACTTCTTAATACGTGTGCAAAATTTCCAAAAATTAAGACAACTGGAAGTTGGTAATTAAATTAAATGTATATGTCGATATTGGCTCGGGAAATCTCCGAAGTGTCCGGCCGCCAAATGACAAAGGTTTCTCGAATTGTCGCGCTTGTGCAAAACGTCGCGGCTGCATTTGCCTAACTCTGCACTCCCATCAGATACAGGGCACCTGCAGATTAACGTGAAATCCGAACCGTGGATTACCCTAATCTTTGCCACTTATAATATCCTAAAAATTCCAACCCAAACCGGGATTCGAGCAGGGAACGTCTGTTCGCCAGTCACACTCCTTAACCAACTCATCCACCAGGCGATGTGGAAAGTGGGTGAAAATGAGCCGCATCTGTCATAAGACGGTTAAATCACTTTAATGTTCTTATTGTTAAAATAATAAGATTAAATAATAAGACATAGAAATGAAATCATTGTATTGTCATCGGTTCTTAATATGTGTACAAAATTTCAGACATTTAGGACTTTCTGAACTGGCAATGTGGTGAGAGTGAAATTATTCAATTTTTATCGGTTCTTAATAAGTGTGCAAAATTTCAAATGATTCGGACGTCAGGAAGTGGGATGAATGATTCCATTACATTCAACCATTTTCTATTGTTGCCGTCAAAATAACGAGAGTAGAAGGACATTGCTAAGAGACTATTGTATTGTCAATGGTTCTTAAAACGTGTGTAAACTTTTTCTGTTATTAAATTGCCTCAAATTTTTCCGTTCATCTATCGCATGTCGCATTACAGCCGGCCAGGCGCATGCGCGCAGGAATGACGTGACCTAGTGCTGAGGCCTCATGTCCGCTAACACTCACAAGGGGAGGTTTTCAGTGTGGAAATCGCAATCGTAGAACGAACAAGTCTGGGAAATAGCACGTCACCCCTGGTTTCTCGCCCTAAACCAGTTCTGTCTGGTGGGCCTCCGTTTAAGAGAAATCGGGGATTAAAAAGTGCTTAAAGTATATGTAAATGAGCTATACTTGTACGGAAGACCGTTAGTTGATAATGTCTACTTAGCCGTGCTCGATGAGGCTGTGTGACCAGATGCGAGGGGTCCGAATTTCGATCCGCCCACTCGCGAAATTTTTACTTTCTTTCTATTTGTATTTTTTTATTGCTACTCTATGTTGTAGCATTAAAAATTGTTTTGAAACAAATTCTACAAGTTTTTTTATTTTACTTTGACAAATTCGCAAATATTAGGATGGTACCACCAAAATGTACGCATTTATGTCAGCCATTGATGTGTATTTCTATCATCATGTAAAAATACTAATTAAAAAAAAGCTTCAAAATGCGCCTGAACTGTTGCAAGATAACCGTGAAATATCTGTTAAGATATATTCTCTTTTTCACCACATTTTGCGAGTGCCTGTATTTTATCCTCTTCAGTCCCGAGGTATCATATATGATACCTCCAGGAATTATTTTTTTCTCGGGCCACTGCACAACTGAACCTTTTCTTGCCTATCGTATCTTCTACAATATACTGTACATCGCGCTTCTCACAGCTCATATGTTCGATCTTCTGCTTTTGGCAGCCCTGATTGGACACTTGGGATCATGCAGCTGCACAACATGGCTCGTCGAAATAAAGGTAAAGACATATTTTTTCCATGAAAGAAAGTAACATGAAGCAGTAAAGTTGTGTGTATAATTTTCCTGCTTGAATCCCGAGGTATCATATATATACCATCTATAAAAAATTAATTATTGCTTCAAAAAAAATTGTGGTCATTCATTGTTAAATAGCATTAACACAAAGTAAATAACACAATATTAGTTCTCTTGCATTTTTATTATTAGCTCGGGACTGAAGAGGTTATGACATGATAAAATATTCCTGGTATGGTTCAAAATTAACGAATAAAAGGCCGAAATATACAAATTTTAAGAGAAATCGGGGATTAAAAAGTGCTTAAATTGTTGAGGCGGTATGATCAGATGCGATGAGTCTGAGGTTCGATCCCACCAACCGCAAAATTTTAATACCCAAAATCGAATAATTTTTCGAAAATTTTCAGTTAAATGATTAAAAAAGTTCCACTTGCTTCGTGGTTTCATAAAACCACAAAGTTTTTTTCTTTTTTTTTTTTTTTACTGTCAAAATAATGAGAATATCAAGACATAGCTATAAAATTATTAGGTTCTAATCAGTTATCAATATACGAGCAAACTTTCAAACAACTCGGACATCTGGAATTGGGTTAAAGAGGGCCGCATTTAGGCTTTGTGGGCCCCCCTGTCGGCAATGTGGCCCCTTCGACAGGGGGCTGTCTCCGGCTATAGATGCTTAAATTCGATATTCGGACCAAAAAATTTATGGGTGACCTTTTTTTGGAGTTGTGGTTTGGGCCCCCTCTTTGTGGTGCGGGCCCCCCTTAGAGGTGGAGGCCCCTAGGCTACAGCTTATGCTTAAATGCGGCCCTGGGTTAAAGATAAATTACAAAATTCCACGACATTCAACCATTTTTCTGTTATTACTATCAACGTAATGAGAATAACAGGACATTGCTATGATATTATTGTATTGTCACCAGTTCTTAATGTGTGTTCGAAATTTCAAACAGCTCGGACATCTGGAAGTGAGTCAAATTGGAGTTGTAAAATTCCGTTACATTCATACATACATACATACAGGTCAAGCTAATATAAAGCGTGTAAAAACTCCTATTGATGTAATTAAGTAACAGTGTAGAATACTTCAGTGTTAATCTAAATCGCATAGCCTTAACTAGTTCTTCTCTCCTCTTTTAAATCGCAAAGTACTACTTGACTAGCGTGTAATTACATCAGTCGTTCCTGTTCCCTCCATTTAGCCGAGTGCTCTGCAGAGGTGTAGCTAGAATTTTACATTTCGTTCCTTGTACAAGGCACTGAGATGCAGACTTTCATTAACACGCTGTCCCGGTAATTACAGTCCCAGAAGGAACTTCATCAGTACTCGAAAACGGCAAAGTGGCATTTGGAGCCAATTGCGGTTCTTCCAAATCGACTGAAATATCCCTTTTGTTCAAGATTACAATCAGGTCTCATATTGATGTAACTGGCAGGCTCTATTCACTTGGGTAAGTTCGACATAGGTAATAAACTCAAATAGCAGTTTATGAGTGAATTAATTATCCCTTTAGTGGTAGTCAATTATGCGTATTTAATTACACTGATGCATTGAAGATTCAAGCAGATGTTCGCCAATTATGAATTGCTAGCTTTAGAGCTGATAATTAGCTCACTTGATAAACAATGTCAGCCCACGAAGAATCACAATACTTCCAGCGTGTTATGGACGAATGGACCGATTCTGCAGGAACACATTTAAGCTGTTACTGATTAATTTATAAACACTTTTAGCAAAAACTCCGTAAAACTGAGTCAATCATAAAAACTTAATACTCGATAATGCGTTAATATTAAATTTAACTTTCTTTGGCGCAATTACTTGACAAATTTCATTACTGCTCATACCGTCAAAATATGCCAGTGGCCTCCCCCTTGCACATGTGTGCATTATAACATACGGCACATCACATTGCTTGCACTCGATCTCAATAACTAAAGATCTTAATACTAGTTACAGCTACCAACTTATGCTATCCCCAAAGACACTGCTGATTGTGGAACCCTACAAAACAATAAATCAAAACAAATACATGAGTACATAAAAAATAATATTATTGGTGGGATGTGTTCAATACATCAGGCGTGGAACCCTTACAGCTTGTGACCCATATATTTTTTATCAGGCCATTCTTCATCCTCTATTACCCTTAATTAATATTATTTTGTTTATTTATATTTAAATTATTATTTTTGTCTTTTAAACGTTGTTGCTTTCAGTATTAGCAATGAGAGATTGTTTGCTGTGCTGGGTTTCTATAGTTAAGAACGGGTGTGTGAGTCCGGGGATTTTCCACCTAGCTAGCAAGAAAGCGTGAAGCAGTGATATATACTGACTTTTAGAAGACTGTATGACTTCGTAACATTCAGTGGTGATATGGCGTAGGATAGATTAGTTGTGATGGGGCGAAAAGCTTTAGCTAGTGTGAAAGCACTGTATGAAAGATATGATACATCTCCGATACGTATTGGACACCAGTCAACCCGTTGCAATCTCGTAGGGCCTCCTCTTGCGGTAATAACAGCAGCCAACCTTCTGGCATGTTATCCACGAGTGTTAGCAGGACTTCAAAAAGAATCGTTGTCATTCCTCTTGCAACCATTCCGTGAGTTGACCAATGGATATTAGCCGTTTTGGACGAGTCCACACCCGGGGAGCCAATTCATGCCAAAATTGTTCTATAATGCTGAGTTCGGGGTTCTGGACGGGCCAGTTTATATGGCGACTATTTTCGCGTACCATTGCATAGTAACCCTTTACATCTGGCATGTTTATCTTGGAAGTAACACGGTACCATTCCGGAAAAACGCCTCAATATTGATAGCATTACACTATCCATAATGTTACAGTAGGTTACTAGTGATCCTGCGCTGAAGGCCGTAAAACAGCGCCGCACCATCACTCCAACACCACCAAATTTCCTAGATGCCATTATACACCCCGACAGCAGCCGTTCCCTGGGTAGACACTCATACACATCCATCGGATCGAAATGATGAAAACCTCGACTCGTCACTCCTTAGAGCCGATTTTCACGGCACCAGTTACGACAGTCCAAACAACACCCGAGTCGCCGAGCTTTATTAGGGGCTGTGCACAAACTACGTGGCTCGGTCCAGGAGGGGGGGGGGGGAGGGTTGGCTGGAAGGCTACGCTGGGCTACGTGGGGGGAGGGGGTGCCGAGCCAGACCACGTAGCCTTCCTTTCATAACATTTTCCACAGTTAAAATGAGGAACAGAACTCACAACAGCATATGAATATTTATTTCCTTAAATTAATTATCTCCGAATGTAATTTACAATAATCTGACAGGAGAAAAAGTACAAAATGTCTTCTGGAATCAAAAGGTAAAAAAGTTACGTGCTACGTGGGGGGAGGGGAGTTCACAGGAGGCCAAAATGGAGCTACGTGGTTTATGCACGCTCCCTTACTTGTGGACATGTGGCGCTCATGTGTAGCTGCTCTTCCGAAATATCTTTGTCGCTGGACCTCTGAACTCAGCGTTCCTGTCGAACCCGATACTCCTGTTGCTGCAGGAAATCCTATTGGTTGGTAGCCTGCGTTTTTTTTTTTTTTTTTTTTTTTTAACAGTTTAACGTCCCTTTTTAACAACGTGGTCTTTAGAGACGGGAAAGGATGGGGGCAAGGAATGGGAAGGAAATCGGCCATGGCCTTTTGAAGGAAGCATCCCGGTATTCACCTGGAGTGATTTGGGGAAACCATGGAAAACCCAAATCTGGATGCCCGGACGGGGATTCGAACCGCCGTCCTCCCGAATGCGAGGCCAGAACGCTATCCGTTACACCACCACGCTCGGTGCCTGCGTTGTGTCCTATTTTCGACAATTTTTACATTTCAGGGTTCTGCGATTTCTGTCGGTCAAAATTAGAGGTCAACTAGAACCTGCAGCATTGACACAACCCATGTCAGTCTTCCATTTACCCAGGACGAATGAAACCGTTGATTTGGGCCTGTTAGCTTACACTGTAATCGCCCAGCCAGAGAGCCCACTTGTGACATACATGCCACATAGCCAACCAACTCAGATCTGTAGTATTTGCTAATCAGTAATTTATTTCAAAATTAATTGTAAATTTTCTGTTTTCTACATTTAAAATTTCAGATAATAATAATGAAGCCTTGTTTTGGAACTTAAAGAATCCATTGTTTGTCAATAGGCTCGCCAGCTAGCTTGCCGCGCGGAACAGTAGTACTTTCGTGACATAGCTACATTTATTTCAGAGCAGTCCGCGCGAGGCCACCGAAGAATACAGTCATGGTTTAGGACGATAGCATGCGGAGACAACAGCTTCGGTATGTATGAATGTGAGAGTGTGGAAGATTCGAATATAGGAACTTAGTAGTTATGAGCATTATGAAGAATTCTAATTTGATTTATTCTGCAACGAGAATGTTATAAATGAAGTTGTTTGGCATATTGTATTATTATTTCTAAAATAATAATACCTCTCATTGAAGTGTTGATAAAGAGAATATAATTATAGTAAATTAAAGCTTGTTTGGAGTGAAAAGTGAAGTGGAGGAGAAGACAACCAGCTTGACTGCTCGAAACAGTGTTTGGTAGCAAGAGTAGAAGGTTGCCGCACATTGAAAAAAAAAAAAAAGAAAAAAAAAAAAAAAAAAAAAAAAAAAAAAAAAAAAAACTTGTCAATTGGTTTTAAACCGGCCTACAGTGTATGGCGGCCACACAAGTTAACTGACGTCTTGTGTTATCAATCTTCACAGGTGTCCAATTAATTTTTGGTAGATAGTGTAGTTTGACATTTAATTCCAAGGATTTAAACTGATAAAAAAAAGTACATTGTGAAGATATAAAATAAATCATTGTCATTGGAATGAAGAGTAATCAACTGATATCAATAGCACATTTTCATTGGACCTGAGAGATATAAAGTATTTAAGTTTGTTTGGAAGAGTGAAGGAGTGTAACATACCGTGTACTCGAGACAGATTAGGGCCATCTTTCCATTACATTATAGCAATCCCCATGATCATGGAGTAGTTTCGACACAGGTGTTGCCTTATTCCTCAGTGCTATTCGAAGAGCTTCTCTCGGCGTTTCACTTGGGTGGCGACTTCTCCCCGTGGTGGAGGTGGCTAGGTCGTAACTCAGTGTCACAGGTAAGATATTCCCTTAGCCCCGGGCGGGCCAAGCACCGGCAGATAGCCATCTCTTCAAGTAGTTTCAGAGGACGGGGAGGGGAGCGAAGCGAGCGGAAACACTGGGAAAATTACCGCAATTTATCTTGCACAGACTGCAGCGCTTCGCTTGAGGAGAACTACTGGATAGTGAGAGGTCTGGGGAGGGATATATGAGCGTCCGGACAACGGAGTTCTGGTACTTGGATTACCTTCATTTCTCTGTGTCTCCCTCATTATCACGTTCCTGAGACAGTACATCTAACAGAAGACTGTGGGTAACAGCCAAGAACAAAGAAATAATCTGAGTTGAAAGAGATCATCACTAACTAGAAATGTGCATTAATATTTAAGTATAATTGAAGTATCAAAGCATGCTACAGTGATAGTAGTCGGTTCCGAGTCTATATCTACATCCATACTTTGCAATTCACAAATATTGCGGTTGCCAGAGGGTGCATTGTACCACAACTAACTCCAATCTCGAATACCCCAATTAAAGAAAGAATACATATAACCATCAGTACGGCATCTTATTTCTCTAATCTTATGTCTCCTGTCATTAGGACCTAAATAGATTGGTGGACGAAGTATTTCATTGCTCTCGTAAATTTCGCATAATTGCCAAAATATTCAGACGAAATCGGCGTAGTCTTTCTGCCAGACAATCCCTGCTCAATCTATGTATCATTTCTGTAACAGTTTCGTAAGATCTGTAGCAAGCAGCCACGAATCGAGCGGCTCTCCTCTGTACTTTCTCTAACGCTTCAATCAATCCCTTGCGATAAGGATCTCAAACTCCACAACAATAATCTTAATATGGATGCTTGATAGTTTCCAAAGATACAACATATTCAGAGATACGACCGATTTTAAATATTCATTTTCTACGTGTACTGTTTGAAAAGGAACCAAACGAAATGAATGGCCGAGTTAAAATATTTTTTTCGGGTCAAACCCTGTAATGATTGTGTGCCACTTCCTGCCAATTTCGGCCTCATTCCGGGATATGACAGTTACTTAACTATTCAGCAGTATAACTTCATAAATACGTGGATGTTTGTGGGAGGATAAACAAAATGAAAATAAATTTACTACTATTAAATATAAAGTTATTTGGCGTAATATCAATGTGGCGGTTTTACTCAGTCACATAACATCGACATCAGCAAACAGAAAAAATGGTTTCTGGAGGATCCCCCAACTTTCGGGTTGCGAATTAAAGTGAACTATTTTTTCATTGCTTTCACACAATTACTGTAAAATGTTCTACACGTGTAATAATCATATCGTCATTCACTTCATATACATCAGTTACTTAGGAAATTTGCTGGTAAATTACTGCTCTTCATTTGACTTCAATGTAGTATACGTAATTCTCAGTGTGGAATAACATATTTTCGTTATAGAAGAAAATAATTCCAAATTTCGTCAAAAATTATTAAATAACTAATTCACGCCACACTAAACTATAGTAATATGGGATAAATTTATCTGAGAGAGATATAACAATTTCTTCCGCAGTTATTAAGAGCACATTGCCGCAAACGATTATCACTATTTTTCCGAACTTGACATTTCTGATTTGTTGCTGACAAATTCACCGAACAAGAAATAAACAAATGAACGCTCTAGCTCCACATAAACCCCACGACATGCAAGCATTGAATTCAAACTTACTACTGAGAATGTCCTTTCAGCTTTGAGCTCTCCCATAAAACTTCATTACTAGATAGTATAAATTAATAATTTCACTGCTCATTTTTTTTCTATTCTAACTCACTAAACACCTTTGAAAAACACCCATTACACCTTTTATTTTTATGGGATCACTGAGAGTTGTAGCAGCTATCAAATACATTACATGTATCGAGGATATTAAGTGCTGCAGTTTTTTTCGTTGAATTTATGAAATATTATGGACATATGTTCCAATCAGCAAATTCGTTTGAAGCTGCTAAAGTGCAAACAAATTTGCGTGTAAGTTTCATGCGGTACCTTGTGTCATTATTGTTTTAAACACTAAGATTTTATTTTTTGTATCTGACAGAGACGCCTCTAGAAATTAAATGACTATATGACTCTTCCAAGCCTAAACGGTTCTTAGACTGATGACAACAATATTAATCACAGAGCATAACTTCAATAGTATCTAAATCATCAATGACGAAGCTAAATGTAACGAAACAGGGAGATTTCTAACCTATAATTAAATGATTCTTAATGTGCAAAAAAAAAAAAAATGCCAAATGATTCCAACATTACTAGTTGTAACGTTCCTACTATCGTTGCATTGCTTTTAAAGAGTCGTTAAAACGTTGTATACTTTTTACTTACTTAATATACAACACATACATTATTTCTTTAGACCGTGTTTTGCTACAATTACAATTATTTCACATTACTTCTTATCGCCTTTGTCTGTATGCTTTTACCAATGACTATATTCCGCACTGTTTGTTATTCTTTAACCAACTTCTGACGTGGCTCTTCGATCGTATTTTCTATCAATAGTATTTCTCTTAATCTAAAAGGAAATAAATACACTCCACCCTTACTCTTTCTCGTCTACTTAGAAAGATTCACATTTATTCAACAACTTTTATGCAATCATTCTGCGCTCAGTTTATTCCTCAATACAATTACACTTCTTGTTAACTTAAAGTCCATTTATTTAAGATTCTTTCGCCGCCCCAACCGCTGCCTACAAAAATGAATCTCTTGCATCTCTTTGTCGTCGTATCTCCTATGGCCCGCTTTACTCCTTGCTGCTAAGGATGATATTCTATAGTAATTCACACAAAATCATACATATAATAAATATATATTAATACTTACATATACATCCTCGTTGGCGTGGTGAATGTCCACTACATCGTAACCAGCGAACAAGAGCTCTCTCGGAAACTTGCTCCTAAGTTGGTTGAATTACTTCCGGGTAGGTATAACAAATAGAACGCTGGTTTAGTGCTAAATGGAGCAGAAAAATTCGTGGAACGTTTCGTCGAGAATTTAACACCCAGGTTAGCCGCACGTGGCATTCTGCGGCTGAGGTCAGTTCGCCCGCTATCTGGTTTGGCAGAAGCCTCTACACGGGCTGGGCCGTGCGCCAGCGCATTTTATGCGTCTTGCCTGGTCCCTGGAGAAGGCCCAAGAGCTGTGCTGACCCCTGCAGATCAGCAGCCGACATTGCGCAGCTGAGCTGCAGGCCGCTCACTGCTCCTACAAAGTGACAAGTGTCTCATCTAAGCCCAACACGGCGCGGCGTAATGATACAGTGCCTACCTGTGAAAGCAAGGATTTTGTATAACGAATTCATCTTACAAACAGTTGGGGAAGAATTAAAAACAGCAATTAACAATGTCTAATTTTAATTTTATCTTATTAAATTCTGTAAGTCAAAGAAACCAGAAAAAAGTAGAATATTATAAACACAAGTTTTTAGATTTTGACGTATCTTATTTCTTATCAAACTTATGCTACAAATTCCCTGTAATGTAAATCGTAATCGAATACTAGTGAGTACACTCATTACAAGTATTTTGCTGCCCTTTTATCCACTCAATAATGGCGTTGATCCCGAACAATTCACAGTAAATTTTCCAGTAAGATTTCTTGCTAGATACATCAAATAATTACTACTGCTTTATAATTTTTCCTTAGAACTTCTTGCAATAAGGATGGTAATGTATTTAGGCAGCATTGGATCTACTTTAGATGATTTAGTTTTAGGTGTGTAGACTGAATCTTTAATGATACCTTACCTTTTGTTGCACTGGGGTTAGATTTTTAATGCGGCAATGACAAATACTTGTTCCATTTCATAAACACTCCATTACAATAATTTGGCTACCAATTTCTAAAATTTACTATATTTTCACAAAACAAATAAATATTTCTCTGTGCGCATATACTAACTAAGATGTAACTTACCATGATCCAAAACAGTAAAAAAAACATTAAACAATAATTACTACTCCTTCACAAATAATCCCTATTTAGATGCAAGCGAAATAAATGAATGTTCATAGTGAAAGAACTCCAAAGTTTTAAACACGTTTTATGATATACTGATTGGTTACGACGATGTATACTACTCATGTTTAAAAAGTGCATGATTTCAGACGTCTAAACACCAACCTTGATGTAATTTCTGTCGATATTAGCTGAGATACTATGTTGATAAAACTAAATTAACAGGAAACACGAAGATATCAGGCAGAGGATAACAAAGGTGGTTGTAAGGGAATATGTGAATTGCAGATAATCGAGAATCTAAATTTTTTGGTATTTACTATCGATAAACGAAAAAAGAAACAAATATATTAAACTAAGAGCTATAAAGTATAATCGATAATGAACGTTCAAATTCAGAATGGAATGGAATTCAAATCAGTGCTTTCAGAGACTTCTTACATGCCGATGTACGAAGCTTCTGTTACTGGGTAAACATGAATATATGCGGAACTACACATAAATTACATTCACAAGGTTGTAAGAACACACAATCTGATTCTATAGTAATATTATTATCGTACATTACCAGCAGGTGTTAAAGCTTCTGTAACATCCGTAATATCCGGATTAAATGTTTATATTTGCTGTAGTAATTATGGGGCTTGGGCAACCTTACTTTCATTAGAAGAATAAAGATTCTCTGAACATAATCCTTTACTGCAACTGATGTTTGACATTAGAAACCAAAATGCCGTCGACTAGGAACGGAAATGTGTGTATTACAACTTTGTTTTTCTATTTATTTGCTTATGGCTTTACATCTCGTCAAAACTGAAGTTACGAGGCCATTAGTGGCGGGAAAGGACTGGGAGCAAGGCGCGGGAATGGATTCAACAGTGGCTTTTTGAGGAAACCATCATGGCATTCTCTTTGAATGCTTCAGTAAATCCTGGAAAACCGAAATCTTGATGGATAGACAGGGATTCGTAAAAACGTCCTCCCGAATGCGAGGCCAGAGTGTTACCGTCACCATGCTGGGTTGCATTGGAATTAAACATACGGTTTTGCCTTCCAATGTTAGGGCTTATAGACTTAATTAAAAATAATAGACGGAACAAATTAACTAACACCAGATTTCGTAAAGCAACTGACATCATGCTAATTAGGTTTCCATGCTGGTGCTAATTGCCGTAGTTACAATTAAAGCACTAGCAGATAGTCTGTTAAAAGCCACGTTATTAACATGATTATTACAGCATTAGTTCTCGGAATGACTGAGACATTGTACCCTCAACGAGTCCCTCCGCTCGACAGGTGCTCGCTCTAGCGCTCCGTACGTACGGTGCAATTTCACTGTGCAACGTTGGCGGCCCTTCGTTTATTGGAGTTCCCCGGGGAGGTCTGGTCCCATTCTCTCCCTGCCCCGCCCCTTACCGCGGAGTCAGGGCGTCTAAATAACGCCGAAAATCCCCGTCCTCCCACCTCGCGCTAATTTCCGCTCCAATTGCGAATCGCCCCGTCCGCGGCAGCAGCGTCGCTGGCTGTAATTTCTTTTATTACGGGCGACACGTGCAGCCGGCTGGGATTTCACGTGGTTTACCCTCACACGACAGCAGAACTTCCTGACTGTGCGGTTACACTCTACACGGGGTATGTGTGATGAAACACGGTACCTGTTAATAATAATTATTAACTGTTCCTTGATTGTAATCGAAATCGAGGAGGAGTTGTTAATATTACTGAGCGGTTTAATGTAGGCTTTGTAACAGTGATAAGTCGCGTGGTTTTATAAAATATTAGGAAAAGTGAGATGAATAATATTTATTTTATGCAGAGTAGAAATGATGTAAAGTTATAAAATATTAATAAGATATTTTATTAAGAATTTTGACAGCGAGGATTAAATAAGAGAGATAGTCATGGAGATTAAATAAGAGCAATATAGAGTTAAGCTAAGTAAAAAGTGAGAAGGAATTGATGAAATGGAAATTGACTGAGTAAAATGATACGACATGAAATTGGGAATGGTGCCGGTAGAGAGTTACCGGGCTATAAAAGAATATTGAATTAGGAATAAATTTTTTTGTGGCTGCGGCCAAAGAGAACATTGATGACTAAAAAGTTGTGTAATGATAATCGTTTATAGTTTGAAAAATGTTGTATAAAGTGCAATAATATATGTAGTGTACTAGAAAGATTTATTACTGTATTGATATAATTTTAAAAAAGAAATTACAAAACAATCTCAGGCATAGTATATAATTTTGTAGCAGATGGTGAGAAGATGAATATGAATCATGATTGGAATAGCGAAAGTTATAATCCGTCTTAGTATACTTAATTCATTTCTGATGGAAACTAATAAGCAATGCGATTAGGTAAAGAATAGTATTGTAAAATTATTTATAATCTTTGTTAAATGACCAGAGAGACAACTTGAATATTGTTTACTTCAAATAAAAAAGGATGAAAAGTAGTGAATCATATTATAGCCTTTCCATATATGTTTGGTATGTTATAGCTTCAATTATTACTTTGTGAAAATAAGATTTTTTTAATTTCTCAGAATGTAGCTTTCAGTTATTTTTGACACTTAACCTTCTAATGTCAGCTTTCAGCGACTCTGTTTCAATACTATTCGTTTCTTCTTGTTATGCAAGCTCTGTTTCCTTCCGAAAATCTCATTATATCTCACTTTTCTATAAGTGTTTCCTCACTGCTATTTTCGTGATTGCCTTTTCTCTTTAGTTGATGTCGTTTCCACACTTAAGTTAAAGGGGACGACTGCAGACAAACACAAAAGGGCGAGTAAATGTAGCAGAGGTTTATTAAGCACAATATTTGTAACGGCTGAGCAGAGAGCAAGATCTTATTGGCACATAAATAAGGAAGACGACATCAAAACAGCAGAGAGCAGGTAAAAAGAAATAACTGAGGTTTTAAATCACCAGTCGAGATTTCCTCCTAATAGCGTCTGTCTGCGTGGGTCTATTATGGTCCTGTATCCACGGCTATTCTGGTTTAGCCGCTAACCCTCCTTCCATGAATGAAATTATAACAAGCCGTCTAAACCAACTGCCATCTGTTCACAGAGTCAATAACAATGGGAAAGCACTAATGACAGGCTCTTCAGACTCGAGGCATTTATCATTGTCATATCACTACGGAATATCTGTAGGATATTTGTGCTTTTAATTTATGTCACTACAAATATACTCGTAAATCTGTGGAGGTCCTTTTCCAGGCATTTTTTGTTAAATTATCACGCATATCAATGGATCTTGTTTGTATTAGATAGCATTTTGGATATAATAAATTGCTTAAAAGTCAATGAAATATGGTCTTTTGTTTTACTGTCTTCCAGGAGTTACTGTTAAAGTATTTTAATACCGATGCAATGTTCTTGAAGTCTGTTTTCTCGCTAGATTAAATTGAATTTGTAACTCTCTTGGAAGCTACGACACCACGAAACTTATTACGTACTTAGTAACCGTTTACTACCGTTGACAGCTTCTTGAGCAATTCAAAATTATGCTTCTTTTACGTTTTTATATCTTCTTCAGTAACTTCCTACCAGGATGAGATACATTCTTTGCCATCTTTTAGGCATATGTCTTTAAACTCTAGCTCTCATAATTAAATATCGTCAATTTGTACACCAATTTCCTTTCTTTTTCTGAAACAAAATCCATACTCCATTTTTCTTTATTTCTTGTTATTTTTACTTTAAGAACATCGGTTATATGACCACCAATTTAACCTGATCACAATTTTTTCTCGTAGTTAAACTGGCGCATTAAACTTAAACAAACTTTTATTTCGCAGTTTTTCAACTGTTGCATATTACTCAACTCTTCTAAATAGACGTAACTTTTATACAAATGACATTTTCACTTAAGGTTCAAACGGTTCAATAACTTTAGCAGCTTCCTTCTATCTGCGTTCGTATCCCCAAGCCATCTTATTCATGCACCTCTTTCTCCATTAATAATTATGTATGTCATCTTCTCCCTGGTTTATCCTTAGCTGCCAAAGATGCGCCCAAAAATTCCAATAAAATATTATGTTCACAAAATGCAATATACATTTTCAACCACATTTCTATATTCATATACATTTATGGAGTGGCGTGACATAAGAGCTCTACAAATTGTTATTAACTAACACGAATCCATCATTGATGATATATTGATGAGAGGCAAAACGCGTACAGCATTAAACCATTAAAACTACTTAAACTGACGTTATTTGTAACAAAACAATCAAGGTAAACCTAAAATGTGAGTCAGTCATCGATACCCTAGGCTAATTATAAAATAGCTACATTTTCTACGTCATCGTAACAGCATCGAAAGAAAACTTGTGTTGAGTTTTAAATATGGTATAAGCAATTATTTAACACGAGAAGTATTTAATTGTATGAAAAATACATGTAACGCCGCAAGAGAAATGTAGCCGAGAGCAGCTAGCACGGAATAACAATTGAAACAGTTTATACGCTGCTCAGAGAACAAACTATGTTACAACAAAGATATTACTAAATGTTGAAGGCGGTAATTCTAATTAAAATGAATACAAACAAACGATACTTTAACAACTTTTAATAAAGATTTATCTGGTTGTGTGTGTGTTTGTAAGCGACTGAGGACGTATTTGAAGTAGTACAATTATTAATTTTATACTTTGGTGTTAAAATCATGAAGAAATTGTCAGTTGCACATTTCGCTAAGTTCGCTAACAAAGTTTCGTTTTGGCAACTGATACCTATCTGCACTTTACGATACCAGAGACTTACAGTTTTATAGCTGAACTGAAAGACCTTTAGAGCGATGTTCACTTGTGTTGGCACGACCAGTGAAAAAGCACGTAGTGTCTTTAGGATTCCAACGAGTCTGCTCAGTTCGACGGGCCACTCGACGTGGTATCCGCACATCCTGAAAACAATTTGCGGTCACGTGACGCGATGGGACCTCCTTGTCCGCTATTGGCCAATTTGCTCTGCGATCTGGGTCAGCTCTCCCGTCTTTCGGCTAGAATGGGATTCGCCGTCGATACCGCTCCCGAGTTCGAGGGCCACGTACGAAGCGACCTGCAGACAATGGTGGAACAGCGGCCTGCAATCTCGCACACAGGCATCAGCATAAAGTTCAA
This sequence comes from Vandiemenella viatica, assembly GCA_031002005.1. Lineage (NCBI taxonomy): Eukaryota > Metazoa > Arthropoda > Insecta > Orthoptera > Morabidae > Vandiemenella > Vandiemenella viatica. Next base: position 161,787,800 of record JARYHS010009186.1, read on the forward strand.
GAAAGCTCCAGGCTGCTATCAGTTTAAGCAGATTTCTTGTAAGTCGCACAAGGAATCACTGTATTTTGCGCATGCCATGAAACGGAATTGGCGAAGGATTTCCTGAAGAAAGTTTTCAGATATGGATAAAAAAAGAAATTAATCAATTGGTACGGTGATGTTTACATACTAAGAGCCCCATGAATTTTATTTAAAAATTTCTGTGTATCTGTACATACTGCTAGTACCAAAATTAAAGTATCCTATATGAAATACCATTCTCAACTGGAAAGATTTTTGCTGACTCATCGAAGTCGAGAACATCAAAATCAGCAGAAGATTGTGCTGAAGGAGTTTTTTCTTTAGGAAACATTTCACTCTGAGAAGTAATTTTCTTTTTGGAATTTGGTAACTAAGGATAACGGAGAATATGCCATATATTTGGTGAATGGAAGGTGAAGGTGATAAAGTTGTGAGCAATTACTGAAATGGTGTATAGTTTTTCTTTGTGTTGCAACCGCTTATATAGGCAGCAATTTGGTTACCTGGAAACTGCATTCATATATCATGGGATAATATGTATTTGCAATTAATAAAGAAAATTGATAATAATAATGATTTTTAAGCAAGTAACTTGTTATAAACAGTTGCTAATATTATTCATTTGTTAATAATTGTATGATACTATTCTCGCATGGTATCAAAGTAAATACATGTAATCTAATATAATAAAACGGTAAGGAATTTGGTCACGGTCTTTTCACATAACCATCATGAAAGACTCCTGTAGTGATGCCGGCAAACTATGGTAATCTGTATAGTGGCAGTGAGACTGTAACCCATGTCCTCCTGAATGCCAAGCTCAGCCACGAGATACGCTAATAGACATAGAAAAGAAAGATTACTTACATGCACTAGTCTAAAATTTCCTTTCTATAATTTGGTTTATCTTCTCTTTAAGGCCAATATTCTTTGGTTGGAGAAGTGTTTCAGTACAGGGAAATTAAGTTTCCTTTCAGATTGTAGCAGCTAGTTCACAGTATCAAGTGTGTTAACCGCTTATAGTAAGCCTAAGGTACTCATATCGTACATGACGAATAAAAGTGGCTAGCGACGTGCGGACAGAGTTGCATAACTTCTTACACACAGTGAGAAGGCACGTAACAAAGGTCTTGGATACAGAATACAGCAAGTAGAAGAGACTCCATGAGAAGTGGGAGTAATAATTTTACGACTATTGTTCGCCAGTGAGTTTGTTGGAGATGTAGTGACAGAGAGAAAATGCAGTACCAGGCAGAAGGAACTAATCCTCAGTTGGTTAGAAGCCGTAGGGCAAGGTGCTGCTAATGTGATAGTGGTACTACGGCGGCTTCCAGAGAGTTCGCTGACATATCTGGGGACTGTCGGTGTTGTGCTACTCTGATAGTAACTTGAAAGACAGTGTTGGTATCCAAAGAAAATGGATAAGGTTTCTCTTCTCCGCAGCAAACATAACCTTTGCAAAGATGAAATAATTCAGTGGCCTTGATTTTCTGAAATGAGAATACAAAATGACTAAATATTTACTACATGATACGTTCAAATGTATCTAATCGCAATAGTTGTTCTATAGGGTCGTTATCAAAGGTCATGACCGATTTCTTTCCGTTCGTCTGCCAACATATTCTCCCCGTCCTAATGACATCGTTGTCAATGACATGAAAGAATCCCCTGAAGAAAAAGTACGTCTTTCTTATTTGTGAGACATCTGGTTTTCAAAAATGTAGTTTTTCTTGCCAATAAGATGTTTTTATTTTTTTCATCTTGATTGACCAAAATGAAACAAAGCACTATTACAGTCAGCGGATAAGTGAAATAGGCAGTGTACATTATTTGATGAAAACTCTTGTGAACTGAAAAATATCTTCAAGCATTCCGAAAAAAAACCGTGTTCCATTAAAAGCCAAATTGTATGTATTGGTGGTAAAGAGTGTTGGTATGTAAAAGCTGTTAATGTCGGAACCTATTAACAATTTCACCAGTTAAAAATGCATTGTAAATCTGCAGGTATATATTATTGTTTGCCCTTGAGCTAGCTGGGGAAGGGACTTAAATTTGAAAGCCAGCATTAAGCAACATTATCTTTTCTTTGTGTCAAGCAACCAGTATCATCTATGAGAGCATTGTATAAAATAATTGATTATATACTTCCCTAAAAAGGAAAAAAAATATTTATTTCATTTCCCCTGTGATGTTTAGTCTTCTTCATAAATATATCTCCTTAAAGTTTTCCCAGTTTCTCGTACGTTGATAGCCCTTTGCGTAGGTGAAACCATTAGTGATCCCTTTTGGATTAATTCTCAATTTCTATCAGCATTTCTACACTAATTTAAGAACCAAAGATCAAAAAACTCTCCGCTAATGTCCTCGATGTGAAAGGCCAGAAACACCAAGACATTAGTTTTATCCGAAAATTTGTTACCACAAGATTTTTCCGTCAGCTGGTCTTTTCCACTTCCTGTCGAAGCGGTTACTTAAGTTTAATTTAAGATTAAAAATCATATAAACTTATACATCTGTGGTTAAAACATGTACACATTTCAGTATTTCATTGGTAAAATAATAACTACAACGGAGAACATTTTTAAGAATTAATACGTGACATTGAGTAATTCATATTTTAAGTTTCGAGCACAGCCGTTTTAAATATTGACACTTTATAGGAGGGACAGAGGTAATTAAATAATAGATAATTATTAGTCTTGTTAAATTTAGAAGAACCGATATTGCTACAAGTGCTCTCTCACCAAACACATTGGCTTTCATTCTTAGAAAGTGTTTGATAAGGAATATGGGGTGAGGAGGGATTTATTTATTTATTTCGTATGGCAAAAAAATAAAATTAATATATTTATTACAATAGATGTTGAGACATAGCCGTTTATAAAGATTAATGCAGCATTAAGTTGTTATGTGATTGCTTCATGAAGCTGCTGAATCGTTCCATTGGATCTCTTAAGTGAATATTCTATGGTGATGTGGTGGATAGTTTTGTTGGTGGTTTCCACAATCACAAGGAGGTTTCTATTTTGTTACCCTACTATGCACCAGGTATTTACATCTAACGTGGGTTGTTCTGACACCGTTCAGTGTCATCCATGTTTTCCGGGGTAGGTTGCATCTAGGAGAAGGTGGAAGACGACAAATTTCCGAAATATGGAGCCTTTTCAGATGATTCTTCACACAGAAACAGGTAGTGTTGACGATATGTGTTTGACACCCACCCAGCTCTTTAACCAGCGTATTTTACTCGCCATCCTACAAAGTCCCGTTAAAGAATGCTCATCTCTCGAATCACCGGTTTATGAATTGTCTCAGTCAGTGTTGCCAGCCTCATTAATCTTGTGCTTCATTTCAGTCATCATTAAATTTATTCATCACGTACTCCGAAGATCAGTAAGCTCTATAGGCAGTCTTCGTAAGTTCAGTTAACTTGCAAACTTTAATGAAGACTTGAAGATGTACTGTATAACACACAAGAAAACTAAAAAAAAACACATCTTCACCTGATGACGCTGTCAAAAATAATATGTTGGCTGAACGGAGTTGAATCTCGGACTGAGCATCTGGAAGAAATGAACAAATCGGTCTAGCACAGTCCGGTAGACACAGCGTTGCCAGATCACTCACAGTGTTACCAATTTCTTTACTTTTCTCACGCACCTCGTACATTCATCAGGAACATTATCTCTGTAGCATGGAAGAAATTAGAATGTGGCGACCAGTAAAAGAATCTTGTAATGTTAAGATAATGCTGGTGATATTTATCTCCATTACTAACCTGGAGGGAATTGCTTTCTTATGACAGCACACGTCCGGAAATTATCTAGGCTCTCCCCGCCTATCCCGGAAATCCATGGACGAGTTACTGGGACGAGTTATCTGTGAGGAAAACAGTGATGTGTGTGTGTGTTAAGTGTAATGTTTTGTTTGCGTTGTGAATGAATAAAAGATGAGGGAACGGAGACGATAAAGCACAGTGCCGGCTCATTCAGCCCTACTATTCCGAAATACACCCGGGAGTAGACGCCACGCTAAATAACCACATATGCGCGCAAATCATCAACAGTGTAGCATGCCCTCACTCCTACACATTGTGGAGATGTTTAGATTTAACGAACAAACTTGTAGTTAGTTACAAATTATCCTACCCTGCCTGCCTGCCGAGTCCTACTCACGAAAATTTCTTCCACCAACTCGTCTTGACCCAGCTAACCCGCTTAGAAGGCGCAAAGAACATACAATGCCGAAACTACCTGAGTCAGCGGAAAGGGCTTACGTAATACTACCAAGCGGGTAGAGAACACATTCTACCTTACGGAGGTATCAATTCACTGACTATTTCACTTATGTCACCTTATTATTCGGGCAAGGTATCAAGTAGCTAACATAAACGCATGTTGAATTCAACAGTAAGAGTAGCAGTCTCGTGGATCAATGTATAAAACGTCTGATTGGAGACTGAAAGTTCCCCGCTTCGAATTCCAGTCTCGGTTTCGATTTTCAAAATCCCTTAAATTCGACCTTCAACTCTGGCATAGCTTGTAGTGTAACGTGAAGTACGCCAGAACGTCTCCGTAATTTTGATTCCACGTTAAACTGTAGGTCCCCTACTTCTGGTAGTATTACCGGGTTAGGTTAAGGTTGTTACGATAGGAGAGGCTTGCACAGCCAGTAAAAACACTGTCACCACGTCATTACGACCACACGAACCTCAATTTGTAAGAATCGTACATCGCCATGGTTATGTTCATCTGATTTTCTTCCGTTTATACTATGAGTGACGAGGAATTAGATGACATGAAAGAATGAACAGATGGATAGAGTCATCAATAGGCGGGAAGTCTTAGAGGAATCGGGAAACGAGTTAATGTTTTGTTTTAATTTTTTTTATATAACACCTAGGGCTTCACCCGGTGCAGCAGTTGCTCAGAGTTTGGACAAGCGAACAGCTCTTGACCACTGTTCACGTAGCGCGTAATTGCGGCGCTCCGGCTCAGATAGCGCCAGCGAATACGAAACTGGGTAGTCAGCGTAAATCCTGGACCAGGAGACGACGCCGGAAGGAAAAAAGGGTAACGCGGACGCTGCCGGGATATTTAGTTCCTCCTCCGGCGCACGGGATTACCAGCTGACACAATTCCTGTGCGGCCTCGCAGTCAGACTGCCTTCACGTTGATTTACATTTAAAGTATGTTAGTTGAATTAACACACAAAATACTTTTCTCAAATAACTTACACCCAGCCGTTTTTCTTTTTTAGGCATAATATTACTGAAAGCTTGGAAATACTTTGGCTTTCTCATAGTTTCCAGTTTATTCAAGTTACTATAAAAAATACGAAACATCTCGCAACGCAGTTTTTCTGCTGTGTTATTTCAGAAATATAAAAGAATTAAGATCTAGGGAATAGTGGTTCTTTCGAGAAGAGCGAATTAAAAGTTTCATCTCCTTTTTTTTTTTTTTACAATCTACTTTTAGATCAATTTGTTGAAACGATTATATGATTTAAGTGACAAGATATAGTGTATATTGCTGATCATGAAAGTAAACTTGTAAAAACAAGTTAAAATTGTTGTGTGGGAGAAGTCAAACTAGATAATATCCGAAGAGATGTTTTACTTCTGTGATTTTTTCAGATTCTATAGTGTAATTTTGAGGGTGGCTAAATAATCTTCGAGGCCCTCGGAGTTTTTGTTTTCAGTGTTATACACAGTATGACCTAATATCCAAAGTAAAGAGTTATGATTTACTCGTGATATAATCTTTATATCTGGCCTTATTAAAAACTTGCACGTAATCACAATTTGGGAAATTTGAACTCATAAAGTTGCCGTTGCATCTTCGTCCAAGTACAGATGTGTGGAAACTTTTTTTTTTATTACATTGAAGAAACATCACGGTCACTCACCGTATGAATTATAACAAACACAACTGTTTGAAACAAAAGAAAAATTATTGTTTTATAAATTTATATCTAACCTAGTCTAAGATGTTCGAAACTAAGTTCTGTTGGTGAAAAAAAAATACTAAAAAAAAATGGAGACAACACTGTGAAAGTTATATCAATTAATAATCTATTGGTCTCTATTACACTAACAAACAGTAATTTCGTGAAAAGATTTTTTAGTATTTTCATTAACTTCCGTAAACTGAATCTGAGTTACCGAGTGTGGCGGTGTAACGGTTAGCGTTCTCGCCTCGCATTCGGGAGGACGGCGGTTCGAATCCCCGTCCGGGCATCCAGATTTGGGTTTTCCATGGTTTCCCCAAATCACTCCAGGCAAATGCCGGGATGCTTCCTTCAAAAGGCCATGGCCGAATTCCTTCCCATTCCTTGCCCCCATCCTTGCCCCCCATCCTTTCCCGTCTCTAAAAACCTCAATGTTAAAAAGAGACGTAAAGCAGTTACAAAAAAAAAAAAAATGAATCTGAGTTGAACGAATGGATGTTTTACCGGCATTTGGTTGCAGTGAAATCTCCATGGGATGCACCGCTCGATGGTTTGACCGCTATTTCCTCTGTTTTCTTCAGTTATTTGTTTGCCGGCACAATACATTTCATTGGTGGTGTGCTACATGTCCATACCGTTAGCAAAATACTCGCGGGTAGTGAGAGTGTGAATTTAATTTGAAACAAAAAGCTACTGACTGGTAATTTTTGGCGGTTGTAAATGGTTATACATGTTTGTTTAACCCCAGTGCGGAATATATTTCACAGCCGTACCTTAACGTGATTAATCTGGTTGACTGTCATTTAGACTTGATTTTCGTTTTGTTTCAGAGCCATCACAAAAACTTTGTTACGAAAAATACGATGTGACTACTTTTAGAAATTTGATCTGATAGTACCCGGAGTTTAAATGAAAATCTGAAATTTATATTCATACATTCATTTTTTAATTTTTTTTAGGATACTCTTAGAAGCACTCGAGTGGCAAGCAGATTGCGCTGATGAAAATTCCATTACTACCCGTCATACTCAATTCAGCAGATAGGGCTGTAGCAGAATACTGTCTACCAGCTTCATTAGATGTGGTCAGATTACAGGACTGCAACGAGTCGTATTCACAATTTTCAGCGTAATGTGTGTTGTGTCTTTGCTATAACAATTTACAGCAATAAACGACTTAAATAAAAAAAAAAACAAAATTGTTGTAGTTTTAGAACTATTATTGAATGTTTTGTTATTTATATAATGTCGATGTATTTCATTTCCGTATTGCAGTATTTTTTTTAAATTCATCCTTAGTAATTAACACGAATGTTCTGGTGGCTCAGTGGTTAAGGCGTCTGACTAGGATTGGAAGGTCTCCGAACTAAAATCCGATCTCTGGTTGGATTTTCAGAGGCGTTTAACCCTACCTTCATCTCTGGCAATACTTTCTTTGTGTGAAGTACGCCAGAAAAATTCCATCGTTCGGATTTTACGTTAAACTCTAGGTCCTCTATACACGTTAGGATTACCGGATTAAGTTAGCATGCGTGTTGAATCTAATACTTTGTCACTCTGCGACCATACCCTTCCGGGATACCACGACCAACGTCAGACTATGTACATAAAATGCAACAGTAAAGGGCAGTAGACCAGTCTTCTATTGAAACCGCTTGACTGAATGTTAAATTTCGGTCATATTGTTCAATTTGTGAATTCGTCCATTTGAACAGCAGGTAAAATTTCATGGTTTGATGACATTTATAACGATTTAGTCAATTGAAGAGTTTTTCTATTATATTAGGTGATTTCTTGAATTTGGTAGTTAAAGGTTAAATTTCAAATTTCATTTATTCAATTTTAGATAAATGCATTAATTATAAGTCCTAATGTTGCTAAAAATCAAAATAATATGATTTAGAAATGCCGCTGGCTTTTTTAATTACGTAACAAGTAAGGCCACTCATTAAAATTACAATCGTCAAAAGGTTTTTCTTAATAATAAGTGATGGATATACAGTTAATCCATTTTTGGCTTCTTGTTTCACTACTGTTGAAGGGAAATTTTTAATCAATTGCTTTCAATGTGTACATTTTTGGGAAATTACAAATAATACATACATTAAAAAATTTACTATAATCATTTTGTTTAAAATCAGTTTCCCTGAAAATTAAATGATTTGCGTTTGATTTCGATTAATGTTATTTACAAATCATGTCCACCACAATGAACTCTGCAGGTAAATTGCAGTGCTATCTGATACTTTACAGATACAGTCAACAAAAACATTACCTGAACTAACGTAAGAGCTGGAGCTCCCGTATGGAGAGTGTGTTAGTATATACTCTCATCTCTGTTGCTTTTTTAATTATTTCTAACTTCTTAAACTAAATAGCATCTGTAGACTTCATTAAAATATGTCAATTTATGACTTACAGCAACTTGTGCCAGTCGACCTGGAAAATTTACACCCTTCCACAAGTAGTGGTATACTCAAACCAACAAAAATGGAGGTGAATGAATGGAGGTATATCCACTGTATAATATATTCGCGGGTCTCTCTCCAGGAAAGTGCATCAATTTGATCTTACGGTGAAGTGTCCGACTCCTGGAAGGTCCGTTCCCCGTATAAAACAAGTACAACAAACAATTTCGAAAGTTCACGTGGGATGAAAATAATTATAGGATGTTTATCGGGATTGGGGAGAGGGGAGGGGTTGAAGCTTGCCACCTGCTGACTCTCGATTTTTCCTTTCGATTCCACGATTTTTGAAGATTTTGGCAATAAACCGTAGAAAATACCATTCTCTCTTTACTTCAGAAACTACTAATCATAAATTTCATAATTTACAATGATATATAGCCTATTAAGATTACAAGAAAACTATAGCAATCTTTATAGGTTCGCAAAATAACCAAATGAGTAATTTTGTAAAGAAATAACATATCTGCAGGTAAATTTCTGGATAATCAATGTGGGTGACAAATATAAGGGTCCTAGTTCAACAAAAGCATGGGATTAATAGTTGTCAAATTTTAGGAGAGCAGTAGTATTACTGCTGACGTGGAGTAGCAGCGTTGGAATTGGGTATATCCGGAAGTCAGAGTGAGAGACAGAGAATGAAGCTGGGTTTTTGAAGTAGTAAGAAATGGGATAAAATAAATAATGAATGTGTTTGAATTCATTTCAAAGTTGATGAAGCAATTATAAAAAAGTTATAGTGTTAGTGAGGGCATATCGAAAATAAATTGAATATCGTTAGTATTAGTACACTAAAAAGAAAAAGAAAAAAGAAAAAGGAATTGAATGGAGCCAACGTAATTATTTCGTCAGAAAGTGTATTTCAGTTGCTTTTAAACGACAAGAAGTAATTCAAGATATTGTGTGCTGAGAACACATTTGTAGGATTTAAAAGAGAATATTTTACGTTTTGTTTGTATAGAGTTATTGGAAAGTAAGAAGACGGAAGAATGTAATATTGCAGAATCCTGACTTATGAAGAGAGCTATTGAAGACAGAGATCTTTAGATTCCGATTAAAGGAAAAGTTATTTATAATAATAATGAGAACATGAAGTTGGTGCTTGTTGCAGCGTTGCCACGAGAACGGTGCATAGCGGATTTTGTACAGTTACGAAAACAAAATTTCTGATACCAGAGTAGATATTGTGTTGTTGAGTTGTAAAACTGATTAAAATTTAGGGAAATATACAGGAGTTAAAGAAAAACATTCACTTGGACAGTGAATTAATGTAATTACAAATTGTTTTATGATTATATCGCGGCTTACGAAGAAAACAACAGACTGCGGAAAATGGAACGAAAAAAGCAGTTAAGACGGTATTGGTGAAGTTAAAAGCAACGCTGTAGAGTACATGGCGAGGGATATGTTGCAAAAATTAGATGAAATAAAAAAAAGAAGAAAACAAAGGGGTTCGCAAACTGAGGAACACTTCGGGCAGCGCTGGAGAAAATAAATTTATTTGAACGGTCAACAGATTTAAATGAAAAGTGACTAGTAATAGTCAAAAGGTGAGTGAAAGAGACATTTTACGTGAAATTAGATGTTGAGTTAACGAAAGCATAAATGTACTCACTATAGTGACTTACATCTTAGAATCTTTGCAAAAATACATCAAGCTAGTTTACCAGATGGCTGGAAGAATAGTGCCAAAACCAAGTATGTAAAGCGAATGCTAAGTAGTAAAGCACTACAGTGAGGGGGTTGGGGACATTGTCAGCTATTGTCACAATTACGACAAATTCTTGTTTTTAGAAGAATACTAGTCAGAAGAAGAAAAACGAAAATTAAGTTAATGTTTGGAATAGTATGCCTTATTGACGAGAATTTTAACCATTAGGAGACTATTGCTAATATTTAATAAAATTGAGATATTAAATCTCGTTAATTGGAACTGTAACTGAGAAACCAAGAAGGAACTTATCCATAACAAGTAGGGATTACCAAGACAATTGAAAAAAATCTGGAGAGTTTTTGTGGAAGTAATGGAAAGACTTTAATAATTTGGAGATGAAGAAGGAAGAAGAACAAGGGGCATTAAAATACGACGTATTATAAAGTATAATGTAGCTTGTATTCCGGTGAGGATCGCAGAAGAAATCCCGGTGTACATTGAAAGAATATTGAGGAATACAAGCAAATGAATGGATGCTATTAACAGAAGAACAGATTTAAGAAACTGGAAGTGAAAAATGTAATAAGAACAGTTACATGTATCGGTCAGTGAAGAATTTCATTAATCAGGTAATAAATATTTCGTGAAAACACTTCTCTTACCATTTCCACAAAACTTTTATTAGACACGTAATAAAATTTTTAACGATTATTTTTTGGTTGTTTATATAATCACTAACTTTAAAAAAAAAAGCTTTTACAAGTTTTATAAATTTAGTTTGAAATGCAATCTTTATAGGAAACCCTTACCGCGCAAAAGTAACAAGTACTTGACAATGCTATTTTTTGGCTGTTTTTCTGGATGTTACATATTCCTTACAGTAGTGTCTTATTAAGGTGATACGTCTTACAATATCATCCATAGATACTCTTCATGTGTGCTAACGTAAAATCGGTCATAGCGCACGTATTTATTAGTTTTTACAATATTTACTTTCAATTCGACTGCATAAAATAAGAACGCACTACCATGTTTTTTTATACAGATTAAAAGTAACTCACATGGGACCTTGAATCAGGGTGGGGTTGTGAGAGGCTCCTTTCTCACTTTAGACGACAGTCCGCCATTAGAAGAAGGCAGGTTTGTTTCTCAGGGGGAGAGTGGGGGTGCTGAGAAGGTGGTGGCTGCGATAATGGCTTGAAACATCATCCAGAGACGTGCAGGGGTGAGGAGTGAGAGTGCCGGCCAAAAGAGGAAGAGAACAGCACACACGACAGAGGCAGCAAAGGCAAAGAAACACTTCGTCCCTTTCGTATCCTTATATGTTCATATCGTTTCAGGTGTACACAACTCAGAATATAAATTATTAGGAGCAATATTCCAGTGAATTAAAACTTCGACGTAATTACATAATTAAAATTTTATTTACAGTATAAAGGTTACCACCAAGAAGCAAACGCTTTGTTTCAAAGAAACTTAGCTCTCGGTAGATGCACTGCGAAAAATCCTATTGAGGTTATGACATTCTCTTGACTTGTAGATAAAAGAGGCCGTAAACACAGATTTCATATCACTGATCATGGTGTCAGTCACTTGTTTACCGAACGGAGTTACTGTTCGATTCGCCCCACAGTAAAAGATTTTTACAAATCTAGGGCATTTAACATAACTCTTTAAATTGAGGCACGGATCACTGCGAATTTAGCTTTGTAGCAATTCTCCACAGTAACCATGCCACGTTATTTGATATAAAAAATGACTCGTTGATTAAGATCGATAGATGGGTCATCCTTTTGTTAGTCCGTTTATTACAGTTGACAGCTATCAGAAGACGATTTATACTTTCGTTAAGATGTTCTTCTTGATCTTCGAAAATATTGTTGTGATATAAATTATATTTTATAGAAATACATTCGACTTCACTTTTAACAAATCGTTGAACCTGAATGTTACATCATACGACAGTATCCAGAATATCTTATTAAGCGCTTGAAGTAGCATAATTAAACTGGAGAAATTACTACATATAGCAAATGTGAAAAGCACGCTACCAAACGACTGATCTGACATAATATGCTGACCGTGGACTCACAATCGAACGGGAACAGTGAAAGAATATTACTGAAACACCTGGGCCAAACCAATAAGACAGTGTTAATTTAATTACTTACTATGTAGTATTTGCAGAGACTAATTAATATAGCACAGAAATATTTTAAAACATTTGTAGTATTTATTTCAAGGCTCTTAGAACTAATTTGAAATGCGGTAACAAATGTAGATGAAGAGAAAATTAAATCGAATATATGGATTGTGGTCCGCAAATAATTTGATGATACTAAACTTTTGCCGTAAAAGAAATTGTTATGTTACAATCTGGCATCAAATCTCGGCTTGTCGCTGATTTATTCACAATTTTTTTCAAACTAACAAACTACCCAAAATTTAATTTCCTAGATTTTAGTCGAAAAACATAGTTTATTACAACTCTTATGAAAACACAATCAGAGCCTACGAAATTGAACAAGTCATGATAAGGCAATTAAAATCCACGTAAAGCTCCACAATGTAAATAAAGCGCAATGTATTCTCTGTTAGAATCTGATTCGTGACGAAGATTTGATCATGGAATGTTGTCTTACCCATTATCTCAAAATCGGGAAAAGTGTATAAAGTGATCGTAGTTTAAGCAACGCCGCTACCGCTTTTTCCACATAAGGTGATTAAAATCCACATAAAACTCCAACAAACACGAAAATGCAAACAAAGCGCAATGCATTTTCTGTTACAATGTGACTAGTGATGAAGCAGTAGTTTTGTCATGGGTTGATGGAAACAAAGAAGAATCTGTTACAGGCGAATGTGAGGAATAAATATCTGGTAAAACACTGTATGACAACCGAGCGATTACGACACGTCATTATTTTATTGTTAAAAATGATTTTAAATTAACTGTATCTGTACCGCACAAGGTGTTCCTAAGAAAAGATCTGTTACTAAACTACGATGAATTTCTATAAAAACGGATCTACATACAGAAAATTCGAAACACGAACGACGATAACGTATATCTCATAACTGAAGATAGTATTTTCACTAATTAAGACTTTTTCAGGAGCATTAAATACCTGTAAATCTCCTGTATTCCGACTGGGCTCCAAATAAGAGGCACTGTCCTATTGTGTCATATCACCGCTATCGATAGTGCAGTACAGATTAAACATAACTATGGTTTTTCATTTCTTATTTAAAAAAAGAAACTGAAAGAATTTATCCAACTTAGACTGAAATGTCATGAGGATGATAACAATGTTAAACAAAATGGATTTAAGCATGTAGAAACTGCTAAATTTTATGATTCAGATAAAAATGTTGAGTTTCGATATTTTTAAAGCACTTGATAATTGTGTGTAGTTTTTATAGATTGTTAATAATAATTATAATTTCGTGGGGCTTTGCTGGCCGAGATATTCCAGAAGGGTTGGGCCGCCGATTATTATCGTTTCGAATTGCCACGAACGCGCCTCTGCCGTGGCTACCTTAACCTAACCTGGTTATCCTACGGGTATTGGGGATATACAGGTTAACGTGGAATCCCAAAAGCATTGCGGCATACTTCGTATTGCACGACAAGCTGTGGCACAGGTGAAGGTCAGATTAAGGTGCCTTTAGAAATCCCCGCTAAGACAGGGATTCGAACCTGGGTCTTTTGTATCTCCACACAAACGCCTTAACCATTGAACCAATGAGACCGATCTGATGAACAGTAAAAAGCGTTCAGATAACACTGGCTTTATTGATAAAAGCAGGGAATGATAACTAGAGAGACTTCTTTAATGACCGACAACATTAGTTTTTTGTTGTTCGTAAATGTACTCAGCCGATGCTAAATATTACTGCCACACTCGCCTATATCTTTGCTTTAGTGTCTGGAATACACTGGGCATTAGTAATTTCTGCTCTATTTAGTCAGTAAAATCACAAATGATGGCCGTGGCCGTAATGATCATGGAGGCACAGTAGCACGTAGAAAAAAAAGCTTTCATAAAAAGAGAAATCTTTTAATTTTTTTATTTGATATGGTATTAGTGGGAAACTACATTCTAAGTCTGCATTCAATGAACACAAATCAATTTATATAAATGATATTTTTATTAATCAATACCATAAAGAAGTAAAATTTAAGCGTTTGAAATATAGTGTCATAGAAAACGTTAAGAATTAACACGAAAAATGTTCATATGAGCTGTTTAGGTACTTTCTTTCAAAAGTTCGGCCTCCAGTCCCAGTTTCAAATTTCTGGGAGGACAAGGAATTTTTAACAGTTATGACTGATCATGTGAGCTTCTCTAGGACGTTCTGTTGTTCGGATTTCACGTTAAAATGTAGGCCCCTGAGGAAAGGAACTAGCCGTTCTACCTGTGACACACGGGCTTAGTATGATTCCTTCGGGAAGATGGATCCAACATTCTGCTAAGTTAGATAATGTTCCCATAATATATATGACTAGCTGATACCGGCGATTTCTTACGCGTGGATTAAGAATTCCTTTGCCAGAATTGAATATAGAAAGTTATTGGTAATGAAGGATTGGTACCAAACAACACCGAGTTGGCATAATATGACAGGAAAGCCATCTCTATAGCATTCTACCGTCGAACCTGTCTCTTGAAGAGAATCAATTTCCAACATATTTAAAAACAGAAAAACAAACGAAGGTGAGGGGATGTGGGGAAGGGAGGGTGTTAACTAAGGGCAGCTTTATTTCAGCTTGGTCTTTTCTTCTTTCTTCAGCATGAGCATCCAATTCTTGGGTTCTAATAACTTTAGCTGCTTGTGCTGTGCTAAAGCTACAACTTAGGCCAGTTTACGCCCGCAAGGCATGTCAAAAAAGAATGCAAAATAAACTGATGCCAGAAACATTTAAGCAGACACAAAGTAATATCACAGAGAAAATCTACATCTATACTAAATAATCCGAATAACCGACGGTCCAGGCGTGACTCTTACGATCAAAAACAATTTTTAAAATTCTTTGCCTCCACGGAGATTTGAACCGAAGACCACGATCCAAGCATCAGTAAGTAAGCGCTTTAAACACTGAGCTACCTGACCGCTTAATCGAAAGGCAGTACAGAGACCTAGACATCCAACGCGTCTGTCTTTCGCCTTTCAGTAATTTTTCGAAATTATAAGACAACATGTATTACTTATACAGATAATTTTGCAACCAAATGTATACAGTATTTTTTTTCCTTGTTTCAAAGGATAAGTGTGCAAAGTTTCATCCTGATCGGATGAAAACTGTGGATTTATATGAAGAACAAACAAACCAACAAACATACTTACATCCATCTTTATATATACAGATTGGAACTGAACTATTGTCTCAGGAGCGATTCAGGAGAGCAGTGAAGTAGAGCCCGCAACCTCACATGAAAATGTGTCATTCACTGATTTTCCGTCTGAGGTACCACGTAGTGTATGGAAATCTCACTTAACAAGATTCCTTTTTTTTAAAAAATAATAATAATTTAAGTTGAGCGTCCTGAAAATCTCCCTAGACTCCATGCATTCAAAGTCACATTCCTCGCGTTGGGAAAAAAATGGAACCTTCAGATGGCGATGCCAGCTACGGTCCGTCGCTGTGGTATTGAAAATAGGCACAGAGCTCTTTCAGCTCCAGTCGCTGGAAAAAAGATCTCGGTGACCTGTACAAGAGCGACATTTGCCCCTGGATAGTTCTCGTACGGCCATTACGGGCAGCGGTGGTGCGCCTTGACAGATGGCCCTCTCGACGTGGCCGGCGCTCATAACTCGTCCCCGTGAGGGTTAATCGCGGTCTGCGGCCGCACTTATCTCATGGCGAGTGGCTGGTGGGATGGTTTTTATCGCGGGTCGCCGTTACCAGCAGATCACCGTGTTCCGGTCAAGTGTGCCAGCCGGGCAGCGCATAACTCACCGACCGGCAAAACAGGAGCCATCCACACCAGCGACATTTGTCACAGAATTAAGTATCGGTTAGCGTGCATGGAGGAAAAGTGTTCTTCACTCATCACATAGACTCGTTTCCTTCAGTCCTTCAATTATCTTTTTCGTTTCACAAAGGAGAAGGTGCCATCCATTTAGGCCACATTTTAGATTATTCTAAAAAGTTACATAATTCGGTTGTAATGTTCGACATTTATTCACGATGGCTTATGCTGATGATGTCAAAGTTTTTACCCTTTTCGGATAGCACTACGTCGAATTATTAGTGCCTAGAGTTGCCATCCACGTTTCAGAAAATGTCATCTGTAAGGAACTAAAGAAAATGGCTATCGTGTGTTCGGGCTGTGTAACCAAATATCAAAATCGGAAACATTTCAATTTCTTCCATCCACCCACCCTTCTACCATCCGTTACGTATGTCAGCCGGGTGACTGCGTTGACTTTCCGTTATTTTTGATAAAATATTAAAAGAAGAAGAGTTTTGTTCACAGCAAAACACATCGAAAGCAATTATTTTCTTAAATAAATGATATACTCAAAACAAAAAAAAAAAAAAAACAAAAAAAAAAAAAAAAAAAAAAACACCCAGAGGCATTAATTTTTTTATGTACCACATACCGAACAGGTATTAAAAAATAAAACCGTTGTTGTCTTTTGTACATTTCTATTTCGCTGTGTATTTTGTGCAAGTTTTCGAAAATCATTGATTTTTCCCTGTGACTGAGGCTTTGAAAGTGTAAGACTAGATTGGATGCTACCTGTTTCGACTCGAGGTAGACCATAAGGTTCGTGCCATCCGGAACAAGGTCAGCTGGGAAGGAAAGGGCGCGTACACACAATTACCGATCCAGATTTGATTAATTTACCAAATTAATCCAAAGCGCAGAGTGATGCATGTGACTGTGAAGAAGAATAGTATTTCGGATGGGGTCATCCAACCTAGAGGCACCTTTGACGCCTTCCGACAAAAGTAGTTATAACATGCCATCGCTGGATTTCGCGTTCTGTTTTGTACATACTACGGTGCAACTCTCAAAATGATTTATACATATGCAACAACATTAGATATACAGTTGGAAGCAACTCAACAACATCATACGTCTACGCCTAATATACCTCTTGCGTATCCTACAGAAGGACGTTAACCCACGATTATGCATCAGAAACAAAAACTTTCTGGAAAGGCCTTCAGATTGCAAAAAGTGTGTATACAACAAAGTTCTCGTTCCTCCCATCGGGGATGAGCATCAGTTTTGAAGTGAACTACACTTAATGGTTCCTTGAGGTTTATTACTATGTACACAAACACTGGTAAACAATAACAAATGTGGTACAGTTAGCGGATGACCGTCGAGAAATTTAGCCTGGTCCTGATCCGGGGTAGAGAGAGACGGCTTCTACTTCTCGCGAACTTCCGGTGGTCTTCTGTAGTTGAAGCTGGTTCCGCGGTCAGGCCGGAACTGGCGGTGGAGCGGCCGGCTACGCTTATATAGGCGGCCTGGCGCAGGAATTCCGTTGTGTGGTAGTACGGCGACCTCTGTAAGAAATAGTCCCACTTAGCTTCTAGATGATTCTATTTGTTTTCCTGGTTTGTTTTGCTGTCTCTGCGCCTGTTTGGAGTCGTATATGTATCCCGGCGTGCAGGCGCGTTGTGTGTGAGGTCTGCCTGGCAGGGGCCTTTACTGGCAGACTGAACATACCTCCCTCCCGGGGGGGGGAGGGGGGGAAGCGATGTCTGCGACGTCTGCGAGGTCGTCTGCCGCGGCGCCCTGGAGCAGACTATGAAGGCTACCTCCAGGGGAGTACGGAGCTGTTCCCCTGGCGATGCGAGCCGACCTGCGTCGTGGTGCAGGTTGTGGTGGAGGTACTTGTGGAGCTAACGGCATCGGTTCGTCGGCGTCGATGGCCGGGGGCTGTACGGGGGGCGCTGAAGATGGTCCCCGCAGGTGGTCGAGAGGCTGCGGCTGAAGGGTGTCGGAGCGACCGACAGGTTGTGGCGTCGTTGGTGGCGCTGTAACTGTCCCTGAGCAACGGTTAGACGGCAGGAGTGATGGAGGTGGCAGGGAAGGAGAGGAAGAAGTGGATGGCCGTGCCGTGGTGGAAGAGGACGGTGCCGTGGGGTAGCGGGGACGTAGTTGGTTTCGATGGCGTCGCACTATCCGGCCATCCAGGCTGACGTCGAACAGTTGGCGGCCCTGGGGCCGCTGGATGACCCCCGGAAGCCAACCGGCCCGGGAGCCAAACCCGCGGGCCCAGACTAGGGAGCCCGGGGTGAAACGGAATGGGCCCGAAGGTACCTGTACTTTGGGCGGGGGTAAGAGGAGATGGAGGAGAGTGCGAGGTTGGCGGCCATGTAGCAATTCCGCCGGGCTTTTGGCCCCCACTGGAGTGGTTCGATAGGAACTGAGGAAGAGTGTCAATGCCTCTTCGAGTTTGTGACTTGTGGTGTATTTGGTCATTTGAGTTTTGAATGTTCTGACTAGCCGTTCCGCCTCCCCGTTAGATTGGGGGTGGAAGGGCGGGGTGAGGAGGTGTTGGATATTGTTGGCGGTACAGAAGGATAGGAATTCCCGACTTCGAAATTGCGGTCCGTTATCTGTGACGATAGCGTATGGTAATCCTTCGATGGAAAAGATCTTCGTGAGGGCTGAAATGGTGACCTCTGTGGTGATTGTGGAGCAACGGACGACATATGGGAAGTGGGAAAAGGCATCCGTCACTAGGAGCCACTGGTGGCCTAGGAATGGGCCAGCGAAGTCGAGGTGAATGCGTTCCCAGGGTCCGGACGGTGCCGGCCAGGAAAGGAACTTTTGAGGGGGGCGGGGCAGTTGTTGGGCACAGATGGTACAGCGCCGCACCATCTTCGTGACATCCGTGGTAAGGCCGATCCAGAATACATGGCGTCTGGCAAGGGATTTGGTGCGGGCAATTCCCCAGTGTCCTTGGTGGAGAGTTTGGAGGATTGTCGGTTGTAGGGATCTCGGAACGACGACCCTCGGGGTGGAATTTGGTTCTGTGCGGAGGAGCACTCCCTCTACTACTGAGAGCTGGTGGCGGATGGAGTAGTAGAACTTGAGGTCTTGATGATGGCGTGGAGGGGAACGTGTTTGCCACCCGTGTTGGATGTGGTGTCGGATGACACGGAGGAGGGGGTCCTCCCCTGTGGCTGCCGCGACTTTTGAGGCCGTGACTGGAAATGTCTTCAGTGCTTCTTGTATGTCATCGTCGATCTGGAACACCAGAAGTTCCGACTTGTCGAAGGCAAGGTCTGGTCCCTGCGGTAGTCTGGATAAGGCGTCTGCATTGGCATGCCTGGAGGTGGTACGGAAATGCATGGTATATCTGAACTGGGACAGGAATAGTGCCCAACGCTGGATGCGGTGGGATGTTTTGGTAGGCAGACGTGTGGACGGATCAAATAGTGATAGGAGTGGCTTGTGGTCGGTAATGAGATGAAAAGAAATCCCATATAAAAGGGAATAGAATTTGGAGCAGGCAAAAACAATAGCTAGCGCCTCTTTCTCGATTTGAGAATATTTAAGCTGAGCAGCCGATAGGGCTTTGGAGATGTAAGCTACGGGGCGTTCCGTGCCATCTGGTAATTTATGAGACAGAACTGCCCCCACACCGTAATCGGATGCATCTGTGGCAAGTATCAAGGGGAGGTTTGGAGTGTATGGCATGAGGCATGCTGCGGACTTGAGCTGCTGTTTAAGGGTGTGGAATGCGGTCTCGCAAGCTGGGGTCCAACGGAACGGGACATTCTTGCGACAGAGGTGGTACAGGGGTGCTGCCACTTGTGCTGCTGAGGGTATAAATTTTCTGTAGTATGAAATCTTGCCTAAAAAAGATTTCAACTGATGTAGATCCTGAGGCCGAGGAAAGTTGGAAATAGCGTCCACATAGGAAAATGCTGGGGAAATGCCTTCCTGAGCGATGATGTGACCCAGGTAGGAAATGGATTGTTGAAAAAATTGACACTTGGAAAGGTTGCATTTCAATCCTGCTGCCCGGAGGCGGAGGAAGAGTAGGCGGAGGTTGGTCATGTGTTCGGCAGCGGAGGGTCCCGTGACGACTATGTCGTCGAGATAGTTGATGCATCCCGGAATATCCTGGAGAAGTTGTTCGAGATACCGTTGAAAAATCGCTGGAGCACTGGCCAAGCCGAACATGAGCCGGTTGAGTTGGAAGAGGCCAGAGGGAGTGTTGATGACTGTGTATTGTCGGGACTGGATATCCAAAGGGATTTGAAGGTATGCTTCTGCCAGGTCAATTTTTGTAAAGTAGGTACCTCCTGCTAGTTTACGGAAGAGGTCGTCCGGTCTCGGAAGTGGATAGTCGTCTACCAGCAGATGCGGGTTGACGGTGGTCTTAAAGTCACCACAGAGACGTAAGCGGCGTCCTGGCTTCTGAACTATGACCAACGGTGTGGCCCAGGGGCTGAACCGCACCGGCTGGAGGATCCCTTCGTCTTGGAGACGTTGAAGTTCTTCCTGAAGTGGTTGTTGAAGCGCTACGGGTACCTGGCGTGCCCGGAAGTATCGAGGCCGTACGTCCGGCCGGAGTTGGAGTGATGCTTCGAAGTCCTTTGCACAGCCGACGCCTGGTGAGAACAGGTCCTGAAACTCGGTGCAAAGGGCGTCCACTTCAGGAAAAGGAACATGCTGAGATACGAGGTGTATGTTATCCTCAATTGAAAATCCGAATAAGCGGAAAGCGTCCAGTCCAAATAAGTCTGCTGTGAGAGAACTGTTAACTACTAAAAAGGGGACTGAACGATGTACAGACTTATACATGACGTTTGCTGTGAACTGTCCCAGGAGTGCTATTTCCTGTTTGTTGTATGTCAGGAGGCGCTTGGGGGGCCGGCGAGAGGGGGGGCGAGCCAATTTGCACATAAGTAGTATAATTAAGCAATGAGACTGCTGCTCCTGTGTCGACTTGTAGGCGCAGGGGCTTGCCATTGACCGTAACGTCAATAAAAAGTTTGGATGCTGTGGAAGTGTCTACCTGATTGATATCCATAGGTGCGCCGCTCAACCTGTCTTGGTAAGACCCTGGGCGGCGAGAGCCGGGATTGGCATTGGTGGTGTTGGTGCGGCAGACGGACGCCAGGTGTCCTTCCTTGCCGCAACGTGAGCATTCAGCCCAACGATCCGGACAATTTTCCCTCTCATGTGCTGAATAACAGGCGGGGCAGGAGGGTAGGCGGAGCGGGCTGCGGCGTCGGCGCTGCGGGATCCGCTGCTGCTGCCGAGACTTGGTGCCCCTGCCGGAACGGGCCGGTTCGATGTCCTTCTGAGGAAGCGGTCCCCGGTTGTGGTGTCGGGAGGAGCGCGACTGGGAGCTCTGGATGGCGGCGACGTCCTGTGTGTCCTCTACGTCGGTTCGGATTGCGGCCACATCCGCCCAGGACTCCAGGCGGCGATCTGCGGCCGTAGATATTTCGAATTTGTAGGCAAGTTCGATGACCTGCTCCAGGGATGGGTCCTCTAACTTGAGAGCGTCATGCCGGAGTGCGGCATCTGGTGCAGCCTGTATGATGTGATCACGCACCATGTCGTCGGCGTAGGATTCGTGGGAACAACGAGTTTGAAACTTACATTTTCTGCTAAGGCCTTGGAGTTCGGCCGCCCACTGGCGATACGTCTGATCGGGCTTCTTCCGGCATTGATAGAATTCGACGCGGGCCGCGACGACATGGTACCGGCGTCTGTAGTATGCATTCAGTGTCGTACAGATGGTCGTGAAGGTGAGGGTGTCGGGGTCTTGTGGCTGAAGTTTGGTGAGCAAGACATATATCTTTGATTGGTTCCAGGAAAGGAAATATGCACGCTGGTCTTCTTCTTTGGATATGTGATGAATTGCGAAGTGTTGTTTTATGCGCTTCTCGTAGGTCTCCCATTCTTCGACGTCGTCGTTGAATGCTGGGAACGGAGGCGGGGCCGTGGGTTGGCGGAGATTCCTGACTTCCGCAATCAGTTGTCTCTGAGATTCGAAGAACTGATGTAGAAGTCCTTGGAGGAACTGTTGCCATTCCGTAGGTGCTGCTGGCGTAGCCATGATGGTCGAGAGTTCTTATCCCAACCTTGTCGCCACTGAAGTGAACTACACTTAATGGTTCCTTGAGGTTTATTACTATGTACACAAACACTGGTAAACAATAACAAATGTGGTACAGTTAGCGGATGACCGTCGAGAAATTTAGCCTGGTCCTGATCCGGGGTAGAGAGAGACGGCTTCTACTTCTCGCGAACTTCCGGTGGTCTTCTGTAGTTGAAGCTGGTTCCGCGGTCAGGCCGGAACTGGCGGTGGAGCGGCCGGCTACGCTTATATAGGCGGCCTGGCGCAGGAATTCCGTTGTGTGGTAGTACGGCGACCTCTGTAAGAAATAGTCCCACTTAGCTTCTAGATGATTCTATTTGTTTTCCTGGTTTGTTTTGCGCCTGTTTGGAGTCGTATATGTATTCCGGCGTGCAGGCGCGTTGTGTTGAGGTCTGCCTGGCAGGGGCCTTTACTGGCAGACTGAACAAGTTTGATCTCCTGCTTCATCTTCAGGAAAAGTTTCAGGTTCCTGTAGTGATTGCAGTTATATGAAGATCACCAGTTAACAGTTGCCAGTGACGTCACGTCATGGTTACGTACGTTTCTCTATGCGTAGGTGGTGGGGGCAGCGGTACGTTAGGCGCGGTGGAATTCAGCGATGCTGAAAGTGACAAAAAAATCCGTTTTTTATTTGCTAGGATGACTAAAATCATAGGTTTTAATTTGTTTTCCACATCGCACAGCTACGGTTCAACTGTTTTGGAGCTTCATGACTACAACGTTTCTATAGCAGCAGCCTTTTAATGAGGGCAAAAAATAATTCTCCTTGTGTTGTGATTGCTCTGGAAAAAAATCCGTTGATTTGATAAAAATTTGTAACATGGAAATTTTAGAATTGCACGGCATGACCAAATAGTAGTTCATTGTCATGGAAGAATTTCGGTCATTAAGTTTGTAAGGAATTAGAGAAGAACAGATAGTACAGAGAAAGTAAAATAAGGAAAGTCAGCGGCAAAAGAAGTTACATTTATCTCATATCAGATATTTTTATACAAATCCTCCAAACAAAATATAACATCCTTAATGTTAAGTAGAGGGTTAAAATTTCTTCCTTTTCTTCTGGAATTCATGATGGAGGAAATTTTTTAACGTACTATACGGACGCACTCTGCTAAAGTGACTTTCACTTGCGTTTGGTATAATTTGTTAAGATAAAACTAAAACTCCTAGAAATAAATCCATGAGTCATCTAGGATCAGGTTTTTCCTATGAATTTTAAAGGTTGGGTCCTAAAATTTATGCAATTATAATTTTTACTTACTTTATTTTTGACCAAATAAAAAAGTTACTTCTTTAATTGTTATGAAAATATGTTACAAAAATAAAAGGAAAATGTATGGTGAATAAAAAAACTTCTTTCTGCAGTGGTCTTTGCTTTAGAGAAAGTAGTGAAAAGAGATAGGACGGAGCTTGAATTACGGAAATATTAAGATTGGATTTGGCAAGATTTTTCAACATTATTTAAACTCTTAGTAGCTAGACATTAGAGAAACAAGCATTATATAAACTATATAAGAGACAAACGACTAAATTCTGGGAAGAAAAAACAAGGACATTCGTCTGTTTTTAAAGATTGTGTTGTTCCTTCGGTTCTTTAAAGGCTATAAATGTAGTAGAATAGATAATTGATGATGTTCAATAAATTAAATTAAGAAAACGTAGTATTCCTCTGATTGAGTATAAAGAAGGTGAACAGTCTTTTTTTATAAATGAATGTAATTTCTCTCGGCGTTGTTTATTTATAAACGTTTGTACTATTGGATCGGCTACTTATAATCTGGCTCGATACTTGACCGGGCTATTATCGCCAATTGTGGGAAAATGTGTTCACCATATAAAAAACTCGGTGGAATTTATTAATACTGTTAAAGAACTTCACCTACGTCAACAGGATTTGATGGTGAGCTTCGATGTGGTTTCCCTCTTCACCAGGGTTCCTCTGGCTGATACGATGGCTCTACTACAACAGCACTTCGAGCCCAGGTTAGTTGAGCTGTTCCGCCACACATTACAATCATCGTACTTCTTGTATGACGGGCACTACTATGAACAGGTCGAGGGAGTTGCAATGGGCAGTCCCCTGTCACCTGTTATAGCTGATTTCTTTATGGAACATTTTGAGGAGAAAGCGTTGGAAAGTGCCCCCATGAAGCCCAGTGCCTTCTTTAGGTATGTGGATGACACATTTGTTGTTTGGCCTCATGGCAGAGACAATCTAGATAAGTTTCTCCTTCACTTGAACAGTGTCAACAAAAACATCCAATTCACGATGGAGGTTGAAAAGGAAGGCCGCTTGCCCCTTTTTGGACATTCTGATTATAAAGAAATCTGATGGAACTTTGGGACACACGGTGTATAGGAAGCCAACGCATACAGACCTTTACCTAAACGCGCACAGTTATCATCACCCTGCACAGCGCAATACAGTACTAACTACTCTTGTCCACAGAGCGCGGGCAATATGTGATAAAGACAACCTTCCTAGTGAGTTAAAACATCTCCGTGATACCTTCAGAAAGAATGGATACAATGAACATCAGATACAGTTGGCATTTCGGGAAATGAAACGTAGGCCTAATAAACACGATAATGGTCCACACGATAAATTAGCCTTCTTGCCGTACTCTGGCGCCACAACATCTAGGGTCGGAAGAGTCCTGGCAAGAAATGGCATTAAGAGCATTTTTCTACCACCACCAAAATTGAGAAACATTTTGCGCTCTCCAAAAGATGACCTTGCCCTGCGTACACCCGGAGTTTACTGCATCCCGTGTGAATGTGGAAAGAAATACATCGGTCAGACCATACGGTGCATACAACAACGTTGTTTGGAACACACCCGTCATATTCGCCTGGGGCAAAAAGACAAATCAGCAGTGGCGGAACATAGTTTAACAGAAGGACATGGTTTTGATTTCGAAGCGACTAAGGTGTTGTCACATGCGAGAGGCTTCTGGGTCAGCGTCATTAAAGAAGCATTTGAAATTCGCCTCGCGTCTGATTTGGTAAACAGGGATTGTGGATTCCAGATAAGTGATGCATGGATTCCTGTAATTGAGGCTGCTCATCACCAACGCTCTGCTTTTTGTGTTCCGCGGGCGTCTAATGACATCTGAGATGCTGCTAGGCAACATAACAACATCTGTCGTTGCCATGCCAGTTTACAAACAACACGCTCAAGGTTGACTTCAAGGCAGACTTCAAGACTTGCAACTGCACCTGAAGATGGCGACGGAGGTTAAAGTCGCCGAAATATTGTGCTTTAATAACAATATAACTCGGCTTGTTTCCCGAGAAACGTTTATAAACAGTCTTTTTTTGTTTGGTTGGAAGTGTGATCCATTTTTTCAGTTTTGAAGTTGAAAAGTTTACATGATATCGACTTCGAATACATCATTTGAGCGATTATATCTTGAAGAATACGAGAATAATTTAACGAAAGTGAATTCCTGATAGCATTGACCTTATTTCTTGATTTAAGTTGTTATTCGACGACAGGGTGTTATGTATCACTAGTCCATTTTACAATTACCGATCGTGTAAGGCTTTTGTAAATATATGTAAGATATAGTACCAACCGTTATAACACCATATAAAATTATATCTGTAAAAGGTCTAAAATTATTATTATTTATATACATTTACACAATTTGAATTTAATATAGACAAGTACTTCTCTTTTCATTAGTATCAACTTTTGTTCCTGTATTAAAACATTCATTCACACCATTAACAACACAATCCAGAGTTCCTATAGTTTTTAACAATTTGTAAAAGAACTTCATACATTATCACTAACAGATTAATATAATTTTTCCTGACTTTTCTCATGTATAATAGTAGTCTTATTAGATTTTATAAGACCACACTCCACATGATTTCAGTTTTTGCAACAATGCCGTAAAATTTCCAACTTAACCTCCAGCACGACAACCAAAGATAAAACAGTTTCCGTACTAAAAGAAAAATATTGATACCGTTAGTTAAATTTCCTTCAAATATTTACCTCAAGTGTGACACAAATCTAATTCTCACCTAAGCTGATACATCAGTTGACCATGGGAACCTATATAATTAATGCGCGATAGATAATTAATACCCGCACTTCGTAAATCTCTGTGGACCAGTGGTGTAAAAGGAACTGTTTCCACGCCTAGTCTGTAGAGCGGGTGGTTTTTCTCGAGCTGCGCTACGGCGGGGGAATTGATGAGGTAATCAGGTTGCAGGTGCCCGGCCCGCGCTTATCGATGCATTAGGCTAATGTCGTCCGGCCGGGGGAGGAGGGGGGGGGGTCATCTCGGGTGCACAGTGGCCGCCGGTCGATTAGGCTGTGGCGACGGCAATTGGCGACCACATTATCGGCGCCCACGTAAGAAAAGTGGGCCCTCAACGCAGCGCGGGAATGCGTCTCCACCGACCTGTCGCGATAGGACCCTCCGTAACGCAAACTGCCTGATTTACGAGGCGGATATTAATTTTTACGTCGCCGTAAGCCAAATAACGCCACCGGCTCGGCGTTTTATAAAGCCGGCCTGCAGAATGGAGGAGGGTGTTATCACCGGGAAAGCCACCCGGAGGAGCAGGGCGATTAATTCCGAGCTCCAGTGTCGGAGGGAATGGGCTGCGACCACCAGGACCCTACAGCCGGTATTTTCTTCCCTCCCCACCACAGAAAAAAAGAGAAGATTTAAATCCTGCCTTTTTTTCGTATTCACAGCGCATTATTGCCGAAAGGAAAACGTACGTTCATGAAGTAGTAACGATTACCGCAGTTTAATAGAAACCACAACCACAAATTTACTGAATTTTTCAATACATTTTACCCATAACATTGTCTGCGTGAACAAGGTAAATAAGAGGAATCTGGGAGTAAGTAAACTACACGCCAGCCAGATTCGAGTCCGGCCGAGGGCATGGGTGATTAAGTGCTGTGTGTGACTGCAGTGTTCGACCTGTGGTGTCTATAATTACTAGAAAAATAATATATATCTGAAAAACTGGAAACAGTGGATGAATCGAAACCACACTTAAGCTGGCTGTATTGTGTAAGAGAATCCGAGTGCGTTATATTAAAGGAAGAGTATACTGTACACTATTTTTTTAGCAGGGATGTAATTTCAAGTTTATTCACTTGTATATTATTCTTAAGAAGTTCAGGTTCAACAAGATTGTATGGTGGTATAAAATACTCATAGTGTCAACTACTGGTAAACCAGCAAAATATTAACATCAAACAGGTTACGGAAAGCAATGGTTAAGGTAAGTTATGATCAAACTAATACACCTTACCGACCCCGGGTGTTGACGAAAAGGCAATCCGCGAGAAATTTATTTACATAAATAAATGATCCAGCTGCGGCCATGCCTCTGGCCAGCGTATAAATATAGAAAATGGTTTCATAATGTATATTGTAATCTATCAATATTGTATATTAATGGAATATTTGTGAGAATCTTTGGCAGCAAATAGACAACCGGGAGAAGACTATGTACTGGATTGTCAATATGGGCTTCAGATGTACACAATTTAATTCTAAAAAAATGGAGAAATGTTCTTATGATATTCAAGCAGCAATGAAAGCTGCAAAAGTAATGGTTGTAATGGTAGTAGTTTATTTCTATAAAAGAATTTACGTGACTGAAAACATTGCCTTGAGTATTGAGTATTTTTTTTATATTGGTGAAGCTGTGGAATAAGACAATTTACTCCAGAAGTAATTAACAAGAAACAAAGAAGTGTCGAATATGCATTTTATTTCGGATAAAGAAAGCAAGATGGGATTAAGTTCGAAGATATTGTAATTGTAACCGGTGAGCTAAACTTAAAAGCCATTTATGTACTGAATCTACTTTCTTCACTAGATTTAACTGAGCCTAAAATTTATTTTCCGTTTGTGATAATGGTTTTTGTGAGATTATGATTAACGGTGCAAGATAATTTTTCTCGCAACGGTACTGGAAGATGTCCTTCTGTTATGTACCGTTAATTATATCTATTACTGTTTCTAGTACTGTTTCTGTTTTTCTTCTTTTGTACAAATGCTGAGTTTTACCATCGCCAAAGTATGAATACTAGCAGTATTAGAAGAATTATTTGTTTAAGTTCTGGAACAAGATGACAGCCATTGGGAATAAAAATATTAATCAGATCTTAAGTGAACTGAAAATAAGAGAGCTTACTAAATCACACATTTACAGGTATTCATACCTAACAACATAACTGTAAAGTTAATATACATTCCCAAAAAGGACTGACATCTTGTGCCCTTGCTTACCTCGTTGTTAGCTGAAGAGGCACCATGTCAGCAGACTAACTGAAGGGTGTCCGCGTCGTACCCAGGTTTACACTGAGGCAAGGCCGCGTGGCAGGACTCTATTTATAGCCTGCCGACAATGAAAGGGAATCGAACCCTGGAAACGAAGTTGACGTCATTGTGTTGGAGGAGTCAATCCATGGAAACAGATAATGTTTCAATTGTTGACGCCGGTACAACAAGTCTCGTAATGTAACTGCGTGCTCTCCTTTTTGATTTAATGTATTATAAAACAAATACGAGGTAAATGGTGGACTCGTCAAGTTATTTCACTCAGTTTTTTTATTATCTTATACATATGGATAGTGTAGTACTAGAGCTTTCAAAGGTGTTGGATAGACTGAGGCATAAAACGATACTAAATAAGTTAAAAGCAATTGGACTGGATGAAAAAGTGATTTGCCGGGTAGAAGAATTCTTGAAAGATAGACAGAAAAAAGTCAGGGTAGAAAAGAGTAGTAACAAAAGAAGTGGAACTGAAAAATGAGAGTGCCCCATGAATGTATTGAGGCCATTGCTAATCGTTAGTCTATTGAATAATTAAGTAGATGATTTACTATCAGAAATTATGTTGTTTGCAGATGATCTAATGCTATATAATAGGATCAAAACTGTAAAAGGCTGTAAACAACTTCAGGATGATCTGGACAGGATATCTAGCCTGGTAGGTCAATATGGGGTGAAGTTAATTGCAAATAAGAGGCTGCTTATCACGTACACAGGTTTCTTACGTTTATAAGGTGAAGAAGGAATTGTTTGTCGAAGACTTGAAATGTAAGTACCTTCCAGTAACATTTGATAACAAACTCAACTGGGCAGGACACATTGTTCAGGTGGCAGGAAAATGTTTAAAAATCCTTCTCTCTTTGGAGAAAGTGATGAGGAATGTGCCAGAGAAGTAAGGGAATTGGGTTACAAAACTTTGGTCAGGCCATTGCTTGAATATTGTGGTGCAGTATGGAGCCCACATCTTGGGTTGACGTGGAGGGGTGCAAAGAACGGCTGCTAGATCTGTTCTGGAAATTACCTCAGAACACAATCGGTAGACAATATGATAAAAGAGCTGTAATGGTTAACCACTTACAAGGCGTATATTGGCGAGCAAAGATGTTGGTGTAACAACACGGAGCACTGCATGGAAGAGAAAATAAGACCATGACAACAAGTTGGCACTCGAGTTCAGGCACCAGGATGTGGGAAGATTTCCATTCCTAGATAAGTGGACCAGGAATTGGAATAAGTTACTCAGGGAAATGATGAATAATTTAAAATAAATACTGAATGAATTTAAAATTGAAATTTGTAGAGGGCAAAATGAGGCGGGTACAGTAAAGGAGAAAAATGTATTCGCTCTATTGCAATTAAATTAAAATAAATTAAGGTATTAAAGTAGTACTTGCGTCGTGTGTTTAAAGAATTGTTTGAAACTGGATACCTGTTAACTAATTTGCTGTTTCATACTCGCATCTTTATCTCGCTTTGATGACAGATCACGAGCGTTGTGAAGCAAGCTAGTCTTCATTAATATCATTTGCACCTACTATCTTCTAATGTAGCTAGTTACTCAGCTTGCAGCACCAGTTAAAGAGTGGAATATCTTCCAGTCATCAAAAATCTAACTCTGGTACTTAGTATAAGCAATAGGCATGAGCATGAATTCAGCCCATTTGTATTTACAAAAGGAATCTCTGCAATGCTTCTTTACAGTATCAGAAAATGTATACCAATACATGGAAAAACGTGTATTTCTTTAGGCCAATACTTAATAAGTTGTATTGTAAGCTGCTTAATTTGAGAGTGTGCTTACAAAAACTTAACGTGGTAGTGTAATGATTATTCATGATGATAAATTATTATGTCTGACAGTAAACAATTATAGTAGAAACGCAGTATTTCTTTTGGTATTTTAAATGGATATGAAAAAAATATGTAAAAGAAGGTGAGAGCCATATTCAGTGGCTTAATATTAGTGTACTCCGCTACTGCATTTAGTTATCAGTTATTCAGTGCAGTGACTAGAATTATTTTTTCACCAATAAGGAAGGACGTTTAGCCACGAAAATTATGGAAGATTATTTCATTACTTATTATTTCTCAAGTACAAGTCACTGTCCAGAAATACGAAAGATCGTGGCATTTCCTACTACTGAAAGATCTAACCGACCTTCGCAATTTTAATTATATATTCGTTTCTTATATGGGTTGAAAACTTATTACACTTGCTATTCAGTGTTTCACTGAGAATATCAAACGACTGTGGCAATCTATATGAATAAGATATGAAGATAAACGCATGATTTGGAGATATTTCGTGTTTTCAGTCCACGTACAATAAACTTATATTATTTGAAAACGAACTATATAGTTAATTTTCGCCGAATTTATGTACGACGTAGGTTTTGTAGTTCCGATATTATTTTTAATACTCCAAAAAATAATTTCAGCAATACTTATTTTGTGTACTCCAAACGTGTTTTATCCAAACTAAGAAATGAGACATTTGTCAACTCCCATTTAAACTGCTGAATAGAATGTATGACATCAGCAAGTATATATATATATATATATATATTAAATATTTCCACGAGGTATTATTATTGTGCAAATAATAATACAGTGTACCAATTAACTTCATTTGTTACGTTCTTCTTGGAAAATAAATTAAATCACAAATTCTTCCCAATGCTATTTAAATACTATCAAAAATCTATGTAACGCTTTAATACCACTCAATCATTCAGTCGAGGCTGCTGCCTCATTGCCTACAAACCTATGCCATGACTTTACTGTTCGGTGGCCTTGCGTGGACTGCACTGAATGTTATGTAGCTATATTACGAGTGTATTGCGCTGCGCTGGCTGGCGAGCATTTCTTGGGTGCGACAACAATGCATTCTCTAACTCCAGAACAAGGCTTCATTGTTTTGTTGGAATTTTTAATGTAATAAAACAGAATATTTATAATTTACTTACCGAGCGTAGCGGTGTAACGGTTAGCGTTCTCGCCTCGCATTCGGCAGGACGGCGGTTCGAATCCCCGTCCGGGCATCCAGATTTGGGTTTTTCATGCTTTCCCAAATCACTCCAGGCAAATGCCGGGATGCTTCCTTCAAAATGCCATGGTCGAATTCCTTCCCATTCCTTGCCCCCATTCCTGCCCCCCATCCTTTCCCGTCTCTAAAGACCTCGCTGTTGAGAGACGTAAAGCAGTTAAAAATATATATATATATATATAATTTACTTCGAAATAAACAACTGTAATTAGAAAATATTATAGATCGGGGTGGATTGTTTAAATGTGACATATATGTCACACACTCCCTCCGACTATTAAGTTATTTCTAATTGGCTAAAACCAAACCACCAAATATTCTTCGACAATTGACCCAGTCATCTTTTAATGTAAACTTACAGTTGTTATAACCATGGAATGTTTCGCTAAGTCAGACCGCCATTTCACTTCATTGGTTACACAAGACTGCACCAAAAACTCTCTCATGTTTGCGAAAGTGGCTAGACAGGCCATCGGCTTTCGAGTTCGTATAGTACCTCATAGAAGATCTGTCGCAACGAAGGAAGCCTCTACCTGCCCACGGCTGACAAACAGTGAGAGCAACTTTTACAGCTTTGGTCGGCCACAACTTTTAGAAGACTACATATAATTTCAAAATAATGAGAGAATTTTCCGCTCAGTAGCTTCTTAAATAAAGGGCAAAATAGATATTATTATCGTTTTTCGCCTGAAACTTGTACAAATGTTAAAAATAAAAACAAAAACATTTTATAATTGCTTAGCTTTCTTTTGACAACCTTGAAGATAGTATGACAAAAAGTTTTGCTTCAACTACTCTAAAATAAACAATTATTACCATTCCCACGATTTTTTTTCCAAATTTTACTTTACAATCATATTTGAGATGATACGAAGAAAACTGTTACAAATTTCTAGGTTAAATGGGTTGGAAGTCATGAGGTTCTAAAAAACGGAGATACAGACTATGAGTGGTACTATAAGGCTTCTTTCTTTCATTCAGAAGATACTAAGCCCTAATATCTGCGAAATACAGGGTGTCCAGAAAAGGACTCCCTGATTTCAAAATTAAATATCTCGAAAACAAAGATCGATAGAGGAATGCAGTAAACGGTATGTTTATCGTGACAGCTGTAAGAAGTGTGTACAGCAGTTTGAAATAATAGTTACAAAAGCTGCTAACAGATGGCGCTGTAATCGCCATACGTAATGCCTAAATAGTGATCCGAAGCTCAGGGCGATCAGTTCCACCATTGAAACGTGAAAGGAGGTTGAAAACATTGTGATGTGATTGTTTGCAAGGATTGTTTTCATACGATTATTTCACTTATGTATGCTGATATGAGCTGTACAGCGAACAGCGCCATCTGTTAGCAGCTTTTGTAACTATTATTTCACACTGCTGTATACACTTCTTACAGCTGTCACAATAAACATACCGTTTACTGCATTCCTCTATCGATCTTTGTTTTCGAGATATTTAATTTTGAAATCAGGGAGTCCTTTTCTGGACACCCTGTATGTGCACCGTTGCGAAATAAAGGTAAGAAGCTCTTAGTGTGATATGAGTGAGAATGATGTCGCTGCACTGTGTCGGTCGCGTAGAGTCAGCCTCCACACGAGCGAGCCACCCGATTTCCCTTGAGAATAAACGAGAACGCAAGGGACGAGAATGTTGTCATTGTGGTTGTCCAGATAATTCTCCAGGGATAGCTGGGATCTCGCGGGTTCATGCTGATCGCTGCTGGATCTCGTGGGCTCATGGCCAACGCTGCTGGGGTGGAAATATGGTAGCACAACAGCTTTCACCTGCGTCAGGTAGAATAAAGAGGTTCGCTGGGCTGGAACGCTAGAATCTTTCAAAAGCAACTAATGTTCGGAATGGAAAACTTTTAACGATATTAAATCGCCGCTGCGAAAAGTACAGTTATGAACAACGAAAAAAAATATATCAATTTTTAAAAGTGATATACATTATCTCAATGTCAATCTCTAACCGAGGAATATTTCACTGTTTCCTGCCTTTTACCGTGAGACATTCGAGAGCTGCTAGGATCTACCATGTTGCACGGAGAGGGTTATCTCTCGACATTTTTACAAATTGCAATTAGTCCAAGTGTACGTGTCTTTCCAGATGAGTTAAATGCACAGAAAGCATAATTTTTATAGCACCGAGGGCGGTGGGTGAGTGGTGATTCTGTAACCTCGCTTTTGGGAGGACGCCGGTTCGAATCCATATCCGGGAAGCCAGAATTGGGCTTTCTATGGTTTCCCCAGATCACTTCAGTCGAACGCCGGGATGCTTTCTTCAAAAGGTCATGGCTGAATTACTTCCCGTCCTTTCCCGCCACTAATGACTTCGATGTAAGCGAGGCGTAAAACCATAAGCAAAAAACTTTCGTAGTCAGGGATACTGGTTATTGGTGTAAAGTTAAATGTTTTATAACACAATTCTACATGTAACACATTATTTAAGATGGGACTATCTTGTGCTATATTTATTCTATAGAATCAAAAAGTTTTTCTGTGATTTACAGTGAGAAAAGATGCCCATGTTATCTCTAAGAATCCGTAATGTGGAAAATCATGTAGTTAGATCGTTTAATGATTTTTGTAGGAATTAGCGAACTTGCGGTTCATCGAATGGAAAAATTGTTACTGTAGCCCATCTGATATTGACTGAGCAGTCTAGTGTAGAAGGATAAGTATTAATCAGTTATTTTCGTTGATACTTTCAGTTTCTAATTACAATGTACATTGATATTAGTACTATTTTAGGTGCTGACTAGTAACTGCTTTTATCGTTAAGAATGTCGTACTTGGTATTTTCACTAAATTAGTGAGAGCCACCAGTTAAAAATTACATTTTTTGTGGGTTGATAATGCTGGTTAACGCTACTGATTTGTCTACCGTTGCCATCTGAAGTGACTTTGAAACGAGTGAACTGTTACGCGATGTGATTTGATTTTGTGTGTATAATATTACATTCACATATGCGTATGTATGTTTGCTTGAACCACTTTAAGCCTTTCGGCTTGAATTTGGTTTGCATGGGTACACACCCATTTTACAACTAGGGATGTTAGCCCTAGCGGGGGCGTACGGTTTAAAGTGGAATCCAAAGCACGAGAGCGTTCTGTCGTTCTTCACATTACACAGCAAGCTGTGCCAGAAGTGAAGTCAGTTTAAGAACTTAAGAAAATTCCCATCGAGACAGGTATATATATGGAAGAAAAGTGTGGCTACGTGTTTCGCACATTTATACGTGTGTCTACTCTGTTTTCTAGTGTGTGATTCAGTAGTTTAATAGCTAGATTTATGTGATTATTTAGTACCACTTTTCTACCGGCTACTGATATCTGTTTGTAATAATATTCCTGACAGACAAAGTACGAAATGAACAAGTTTTGGAAATAATGGATGAGGAAAGAAGTTTGTGGAAGAAGCTTACAGATAGAAGAGACAGGCTGGTAGGTCATATTTTGAGTCATGTGGGATTGATTGGTTTGTTAGTGGAGGGAACAGTTGAAGGTACGAACTGTAGAGGAAGACAAAGATTGGAATATATGAAGTAGATAATTGAGGACGTGGGTTGTAGGGGATATATAGAGATGAAGAGTTTAGCAAAAGATAGGAAGGGTTGGAGGATTTCATCAAACTAATCGAAAGACTGATGATAGCAGAAAAAAATATTTATATAGAATGAGGTATTGTGTTTGTAGTTGTTGGCTGTTAGGATAAATATTTGTTTAGGTTTGTCGCTTGATGATCACTTCCTAGGTGACGTCCGGCGAATGTGGAATGGTTGTTGTTTTTCAATACTCTAAAGTTTTTTTATATGCGTTAAAGCGACCTGAAAAATCTTTGCATTCTCATAAAAGAAGTTTTCATGTGGAGTAAGACATTGCAGATGGAATAACTACTGTCCGTTCTTTTGCGGAGGAAGAGGTGCGTCTTTAGAACTTTCACGGACTGGTTCTGCTGCGGCTGAGAGGTCGCTCGACCGTTGATAACTAGATTCTGGACCTGACCTGGAGGGCTTACCCGATACGAGTGCTCCAGCAGACATCTCCACGCACTGGAGTAATCAGTTTCGCTATCGCTGAGCGCACAAGTCGTTAACATCGCTGTGGAGGGACCCAGCAGATCCGACTGTGTTGTATATCCCTGCGAAATACAACTTTTTTTAAAGAAACAACATTATATTGTTCAGTCTAAAGTCTTGATAGTTTTACGTTTTAAGACGAAACGGATTTTTAAATATAAATTTATGGTGATTTTCTCAGTATATGTTGCAATTTGTAAAATGTTCAGATGCGTTCATTATTGGTAGGAAATGTTGACGAAATGTGTTATCAACTGATTGTTTGGAGATGACAAGAGGCAACATTTACTGAAGACGTTGTGCAATTGATGCAAGTGTCACGTGACAGCCGCATAAGTGGTATATATAGATTTAAAAATTAGGTAAGTAGAGTCCGTCGAGGAAGTTTGCCTGTAAATAGGCTAAAATGTAACGAGGGAATGCAGTGTATTACAATATTACGCATTAAAACAGATTTCGTTTTAAAGAAGTATTTAAAGAATTTTAAGGACATTACTAAGCGGTGGTCAAAAAAGTCGACTAATGAGTTTAGTTTTTGAAGAACTTTGTAAAGAAAATTATCACTCCTCGGACTAAGCAACAATTTAGTGAAGTCCTTTGCGGGATGATACGCTAAACATTCTACCTTAGTGACAGGGGAGTACAAAAAATAATTAAATATATTTTCTTTGTTGACTTTGCTAAAAACATTGAATATCGTTCTGGGAAATAAGGCACATGTTAGAATCTCTTTCTGGTATGATTTTTATGAGTCTTAACCTGTCTTTGGCATGATAATTTTTTTTAATATAAGTATGATCCTCTAGAGTGCATCTAGGGTTCGGTTTTTAGTAAAAATTTAAGACATTTTCAACGTGTAGGATTACTGGATTAGGTTAGGCAGAAATAACGGAAGCGGATTGCGCGGCCTTTTGAAGTTCTGCAACCAGGTTATTAGAGGCCTATGGAATTAGTAGTATCTATTTAAACATAGACCCGTTGTTTCTATGTAGGACTGGAGTGACTCAATAGGTCACTGGTGAGGAGACTGATTTCAAATTGAGAGGCCGCTGTATTGTATTCTCATCAGTACCCAAACTCTCAATAGGTCATTAAATTGACCATCCCTTGATTGTTATAAGTGAATTACCTGAAAATGTTCTGTAGAACAATGCACTTAATCCTCTAAATATATACAATGTGGACATTAATCCCATTTACGGATCTCATTGTTCTTGCAGTAAATTTGCTCAATTAAAGCTCCGTATTTTCTTTCTGTGTTATGGGTAGTGAGGACAGAGGTGGTGTTGTGAGTAGCAAATAGACACTATAATCCATCAGTTTTCTCTTAGACACTTATTTAATGACATACTAACTGGGCGTTGATGGTTAATAGTTTAGTAAACCACATGGGATAAAACAGAATTTTGTCCCAAGTCTTATAACGAGAATTTAATTCTTAAAATCTTCTACAACAAAATACATGGACGCATGGACATTACAGTATTTTTACTGTTTTTTTTTTCTTTTGCTTGAATATTGTGTCTGTTAAAGAACTCAAGTAACCCCTGAAAATAAGAGTGGACGATTTATGAAAAAGGTCTCACGTCCACTTGAGAAATCCGTTGATTCCCAAAAACACTTTTTATTCATATAATTCATTCACTAAATGGTTGATATTTACGCATGACTTGAATTCATATTCGGCCGGATGATTCTGCTGTGAGACATGGCAGTACTTAAGGAAAAATCTTGCAGCGTAAATTTGAGACTTATCCGTCATCATATTGCTGTGATAAATGGGTACATATTTCATATAGAAAATAATATGTAGTGCACATTAATGATGAGTTTTGGATGTTATAAATATATAAAATTTTGAGGTTTTCCTTTTTTTGTATTTAGTAAATAAATAAACAGACCTGTCCTAATAACATATGTGATTAATTTCATATAAAAAAACTAATACTTAAATGGTTAAATTTTCTTTCAGTCATTCAGCTATGAATTTATCCATTCAGATCATAAGAATGTCAGTTTTCAGGTGTGCTGTTCGTGTCTGCCTCTTGTTAGTTACGGCCCAGTGAATCTGATAGGAATATCAGTAGAGTTATTGAATTCAAGCAGCGAGTACGTGCGAAATATAAATGTTCCGGCGGGGACGTATCAAGCGCAATGGCCCGTTAACCCCACCCCGTGCCATCCCGCGTAATGGGGTGGCGAGTTCGTGAGCGGCATGCGCCTCACACGCCAGCCCTGGGGTTAGCACAATCGCTTGTTGTCTCACGGGGATGCTTCAATTCCTTACAAAATACTTGGTCCGGTAGAAAAGAGAGTAACAGATTTGTTAGAGCGATAAACAATGATCGCGATGCCGAAAGAGCTGCAGGGAATGACAGACAAACATGCTGAGAACTGGGAAGGAAATAGTACAAGCTGAATATTCTGAAATTAAATCATTGACTATCATTAATTATTATTATTATTAATTCAATTCAAAAGGAGCATACGCTTTGGTGGCAATTCCATCAGTCATCTAATTACCAATTTTTTCTGAAAGATTCTGAAAGTATCTGATTGTGCAATAAAATAAGATAAAAGTGAAGTAAGGTATTTGATAAATGCAAAATACAAAATACTGGTTTTGTATCTGTGCCCAGTCCCCGATTAGTTAATTCCAAAAGCAGTAAAACAATGTTTTTAGTCGATTTTAGGAGTCTACAGCACTGATGTAAACTAGTGTTACATAATGTAATTGTTTCTGATATTCGAAAATCTCAATATTTTAGTCTATGTAACATCAACGGAAACCGAAAGCAAGAGACGTTACCATTTAAAAGATAAGAACGCATGTTTCTCAATCTCTAGGCGGACTAAAGATACGATAAGCGTATTAACTAGCCACCACGTGCAGTAGATTTGCTTTTCGTATTTTGTTCACTTACGAAATACGACATAACAGAGCAGAAACTGGTTACATGCATACTGCAACGTACTCTACCACGAAAAACAATTTTTTGGATTTTTTCTTTTTTTTTTACCTTTTTATAATATTGCTCTATTTATCGTTATTTTATTCTTTTGCTTGGTGTTTCCATTTGTTTCCTCTATACTTTACTTTTGACCGAGAGGATATACACGAAGTAAATATATTTTTTTCATACGGCATAACAACTTACGCGACACAATATTTCCATGTGAATTCGTGAGTTGTGGGTAAATGGTAACACTCTGGCCTAGTATTTGGGAGGACGCGGCTTTGAACCCTGAATGGTCCTCCAGATTTCCGTTTTGTATGCATAAGAAACATTCTTAAAAGCAGACGGAAAAATCTGATGACATTGATGTATTTATTATGATGACATTAAAATGTAAAAATAATTTATATATTGTATTTACGGTTAGGTATCAAGTGACGGAGAACGACCAACAGCAAGAAGTATCAATAAAATACGGATAATGTGAAACAGTCGAAAGGAACGACTCAAGGAAACAAGACACGATGAAAGCGGATTGATAGAATTTTTGTAGTAAAAATATATGAGAGAAATTTAAGGTTGGTGAATAAGTAGGGTGTTTAAAAGTGATTATATGCATACTCACAGTTAATTGACAAAAATAGGACAAGTTATTAAAAAAAATAAATGATAAGAACTTTTCTTTCTTTTTTCTACATAATGAATTCAAATAGGAGTAATATAAACTGCACTTACATAAGATGTTATGAAAGATAATAGAAATGCAAAATGTACTCGCTGTCATGAATGGAAACAGGATAAAACAAGGTTACAAAACTTACATATAATTATGTTAGATGTCACTGTGATAAGATGACGAAAATGTAGATATCCCCAGGATGCACGAAGAAGGAGAATCTTATATATGATTTAACTAAATCACTCAATGCTGATTCGTATTCATAGGAAAGGAAATAGAAAAATTCCTTCCTGTTTCTTTCCTACATCATCTCTTGGCTCTAATATCCTCGACGTCGGCAAGTCATAAAGCAATAAACCAACAAAAAAAAACATTTCCCTGTGAAAATTGAGAAACATACATCCAGTTGTCCAGCATTTAGAGATGTGGAGACCAGGGGTGTGGTGAGTTAGAAGTATACTTAAGTAATTTCAAACTGAGTAATACGTATAAACATTTTAACAAGTAAGAGCCACAACGGATGAGCGACAGGTTTTTTGTGTACAGGATCATAATACCACCATGATCACCAATATTTTCTTTTTCTTTTGCTTGTTATCTTGATGGAGTGTACTGTTGACCTTGTCAATAACAAGAATTCGCTAACATTTTCTGTCTCGTCTCATTCTAAAACAATATTTTAATGACGGCTTTCGGTCCAATATAGTTTCGTTGCTGGTTTTTCCGATCTATTTATAAAACCTTGTTGAAAATCATAATTAAATGTTTTTCACATATTACCATTATTCGAAAAATAAAATTAAATCCTCATAGCAGTGTTTAGAAAAAGTCCATAAAATTTTATTGGGTGTTGAAAGTAGTAACCAGCCAGTCAAAATACTTCGACGAATACTCTTCCAAATTCATATTTTTGTACAAAATCAACACATCAAATAAATTACCAGGGTTATATTCTAGATGTAATTATTTAACGTTTTAGAACAGCTGTGTTTATTATACAATGTACAACGTCACTTTATAGGGTATGTGACACCAATAGGTATTTCGCAGTGTAGCTACCTGAGAGAAGTCCCTGCTAACCTATGCTTTCATTCTGGGCGCAGCTTTGTTTCATTCTTATGTTGCAGCCTGCAAAGTCTAACACACGTAAACCAAATTTCATGGGTACCAAAATAGCCTAATTGTATAAACGGAAACTACTCCAGATGCGTTATTGCTGTATGGAGCATGAAATTTCTACTAACGTATTGTCGAATTGTTGTTGTGTAGTTCCTGAATTTTTTTACTGCAGTTTTCTCGAACCTGCGTTCTGGCACAGCAATTATTCTATGATCCTGTGATGTTTAGTGCAGCCATTAATAAAGTTTTATTGCAGCTGTAGGTATGTTATAATGGGCATACCGAGCGTGGTTAACGCTCTGGCCTCGCATTCGGGAGGACGCCAGTTCGAATTTGGGTTTTCCATGGTTTTCCCAAATCACTCCAGGCAAATACCGGGATGCTTTCTTCAAAATGCCATGGCCGAATTCCTTCCTGTTCCTTGTCCAAATCACTTGCCGCCTCAATGACCTCAACGTCGACGAAACGTAAAGCCATAAGTAAAAAAAAAAAATCTTTACTGTTCAATGACACCATCCATGAAGTGTGAATTAGTCTGCGGGATTACAAATATTGCTGATGTCAGTTACTGGTGACAGTCTGATTCCAATGGCCATGATTCAGTTCCTGTTGTGACATTTGATGAGGAAACTATGCGATTCAATAGTAACAAGCACACCAGTATTTAAAATAATTCGTTGTGAAATTAATAGTATAGGATTGAGTGATACGGCAAGTTCAGTAACGAGAGTATTAAGGCAGCAGGGAGAGAAGAAATGTTCAATATGACGGAAAAGGGGAAGCCGTTTAGCGATACCTTAGGAGCAAGACAAGGGGTGCACTCCATTGTGGTGCCTCTACAGGGCCAATTTCTGTATACTAAATTGGGACCCCTAAGAAATCCTACTCGACATTAATGTAA
This sequence comes from Vandiemenella viatica, assembly GCA_031002005.1. Taxonomy (NCBI): domain Eukaryota; kingdom Metazoa; phylum Arthropoda; class Insecta; order Orthoptera; family Morabidae; genus Vandiemenella; species Vandiemenella viatica. The sequence goes on from JARYHS010009186.1 coordinate 161,829,090, forward strand.
TACATACCTGCTCATCATCCTGTAATTTCATACATGTGAATCGTAATAAATACAGTCAATCTTCAGTAGTAACCAGATGACAGGGTTTTTACTGGATGCGAAATTAGTTCCTTTCGATCTCCAAGTCAGACGTATTAACCACTGAGCCACCAGACCGTTAAATCTTCATTGAAGAGTTCTGTTTAGGTATAAGATTAATTGTTGTGACTTGTGGCAATTAAAGAGGAGTATCGTATAAAGCAGTGGTTTCCAACGGGAGAGCTACAGATCACCGAATGGCGTTGAAGAGATCATAGGGGGGTTTAAGGCGTTGAGGACATATTATCGCCTTCCTGTTTTTTAATATTATATCAGGATTTAAGGGATGCATCAAAGAAGTTTTTTTTACTGCACTCCCATGATCATATGCAGCCAAAAGAGGATTTATCATAGCAAGCAATTTATTATGTAAAAAAAAAAAAAAAAAAGATTGTTGATAGTGGAACGTGGCGCTTTATGATTGCTGATGACAAATATAGAAAAATTTGTGTCGTTGCACCGAGCTCAGTCTTCTAATCAATAATAATTCTTTGAAAATACGTATTTCTTAATCAAACTATGCACAGTACACCAACATAATTGATATCCTTTTGTAATTTAATTTTAGAAATCTGTCCTTATTTTTCTGTAAATGTACTGTACTCTTCATCTAAGTGGGTTGCCATCGAATCACTATTTTAAAATGTGGGTTACGTGACAAAAAATTTGGATTACTTTTGGTTACAGTATTTGGTGTTTTCTTAAAATGGAACGTGAGTAGTTTTTTTTTTTTTGTTTTTTTTTTTGTTTTTTTTTTTTTTTTTGTTAGAAAAGGAGACATTGAGTATTTATTTATTTATTTTATTCTATTTTTTATTTTTTTTAAAAGACGGATCTGTTTGCTGGTTCAGTTGATAAGGCGTTTGACTGGGAATCGAGAGGTTCGAATACCTGTCTAGCTGTGTAATGTACAGTACACCAGAACGCTTCCGTGGTTCGGATTCTACGTTTAACTATAGGCCCCCTGTACCCGGTAGAATTGCAGGGTCAGATTAAGGTGGCTACGACAGGGGCGAAATGCCCAGCCAATAGAAACCGTGTCTCCAGGTCATTACGACCACACGGAGTTATTATTATTACTGGAGAGACACAGTATACATGCAGCAGCAATCTTCATATGCTTTCCTTTGTTTTTTATCAATTTTTTTTTCTGGTAGCGAAGTTTTCTTTACCCCCGGAATGGTTGTAGATTTCTGTCGCATCGACGTTTGCTTCCATCGAGTATGCTTTATCCTGGAACTGAGGCCCACATCTTCTCGGAACTCGCTCTGCTGTTGAAACATGTCCTCGCTTCGCTTTAATATCTGTGACCAATTTGTCACGCCAACGTCTGACGCTATAACAATCTCTGAGATTCCTATTTGGTGCTTCACGGAGCATTGTCCCCCTACATTCGACGCTGATACAACGTAACGCGTCTTCGTTTTCGAAAAAAGATATCTGTTTTGTTAAATTTAAACCGCTCGCAGTCAGTACCTTCGGTTATGATTAGATCAAATTTTATTTTTAAAAAATTAGTCGTTATAAAAGTGCTTATGACTATTTTCTTATATAACTATTTGGAATGGCAACACTTTGATTCGTTAGTAATTTGGAAACCTTTAAAAAATGTAAGATCTTCCCCATTATATTTTGTTAAAACTGGTTATGAAGATGCGATAATGTGCTTGTACTGAGGATAAATTTCTGCGAAAGAAGAAAAGTCACAGTAATATTTATTTTTATTTTTTTAATATGTGAATCATTTTAATAGCAATTGGTCGTAACCTACGGCTGCTGTATCTTTTACCTTGATGACGAAGAACATCACCTCTAAGGTAGTGTGTCGTTAAAATGTACTTACAATAAATACACAATGATTGTAAGAGAGTTACGACGTATATAAGAGACTTCTTTCCACTGTGTATTCGGTTTCGATGTTTTATTGTTTTGCCTAATCTAACACATTAATGATTTGGAATAAACGGGGCCTACAATTCTATAAGAAAACAATGCGTCAGAAATAAAACTTTGCTAGAAACAAATGACGGGTTTGAAGCTTCTAAAAATCAAGGGGCTTTGAACCAGTAACCCTTATTAAAAAGCCAACAAATAATTGGTGGCAAAGAGAAAAAATTACTTTTAAAGATTTTTTTCCCTGCTCATGCTGTGATATTCTGCAATCTGGAAGTATCAATAGTTTTATAAATTTATGTATTTTTTCAGAAAATTGTAATATGAAGGATATATATTCCGAAATCAGTTGTGAAATTAGTTGATTTGGATTCCTTCGAGCTACTTAATCGATTACACTCAAACGACAGAGTCTATGTTACCACTGATGCCATGTTGAGTGTTTCAGTAGTGCATTTATGTATCCATCAAACAGTTCATGACCGAAATAATCTGGTGCTGTTTTACGCTTTGGATGTAAAAACACGAAAACAAAGTTTCCAAGTGACATTACCGAAAAATGCTTCGTTGTGTTGGATTTTTGGTGGTATACAATGCATCAATTCAAACGCCAATAGAAGATTCAGACCTGATTTTAAGGTATTACAACGCTACTTAAATATATTGTGGAAATAACAATTTCTTCTAGTGATTTTTCTACATTTCCACCCCATTAAATACTTTCCTTCGCGTGGCAACGTGTCACTTTCAGTGCTTCATGATAAAAATTTATCAGGGTATAACAAAGGGCAAGAATCTATGATGCCAACATACTGCAATGTCTCCTTCCCGAGTACAGTACCACGGAACATGTAAGCATTAATCGTTTATGCACAATACTGGTGTAATAGTTAAAAAAATAAAAAAATAAAAACAAGAAAGGAGGAAAAAGGGCGTGTAGGGAAATTGCGAACGTAACATTCACTCAATTTAAATTAATTAATTAATAACTCATCCCTATTTCCAAATAGCTACTGACAATGTTGAAAGCCTTTAAAGTATTCGAATTAACCCAAGGTTTGATGGTAGAGTTTTCCACCACATTCATCAATTAAGGTCAAAGAAAGTAAATCGGTTACAGTTTTAATTCTGAATGCTTCTGCTATTTATAATATAAACATAGGTAATATAATAATCATCCTTTTGTGCCTTAATCTTAAACTAGGAGTACATTCTGAATCGTGTATAGGAGAAAATTCCTTTTTTTCCATATCATTAATAATTTTGTTAATATGGTTTCCTTAAATCCAATCACTGACCAGTTAACATATAAATATATCGTTAGTAAGTATTCGTTATTTCATCAATGGCTTATGTCTCTAAACAAGAACCTCGTGAAAATGATTACCATAAGACGCTTATATGTCAATCTAACAGTATTTTGCTAATTCAGTCTTTGGCGTTTATTGCATTCTAGGAGCTTATGAGAGAGACGCGGCAATTGTTGTACGTTAATGTTGGAGAAGGACGTTTTTAATGAAAACTGGCTCATAAATGTTCAGCCTGAGAACAATGGTTCAGTCATTTCAGTACAAACAATGCTTTATACGGCGCTGCGAACTTTTCATCTCCAACCTTCGTACACGTCGCAGAAAATTATTCCGTCCACAAAGGTGACTTCCCTGCAGGTCGGAGAGAGAGTGCAGTTGGAAAGCTTATTTTACATTCATCGAAAGTTTGGTGAATGAACATCAGATATTCCTCCACTCGTAAAAACTCCCTCAATTTTTACTTCACGCAAGGTATTATGTTAACCACGATGATGTGCTGCGCATTCACTAATATATTTTTATGGTTTGTTCCTTTGGTATTGTTTCTTTTATCTCAATTATAACCACAGATTCCAATATTTCTGAAGACATAAAAATAAAAAATCGTAAATGTTAAGTTCATAAATCGTCACTAAATTTAGTACTTTACTCACATTTGATAATTTATACGTCAACTTAAATACAAAGTCTAGAGGATTTTTTTAAAAAGTTTTCACCAAAAGGTGTGGAAATAATTGAGAGACATACCTAGTGTTGTAAAAAAAAACGTTTTTTTTTTCTGGCTTGAAAAAAAAAACATGAAAAAAACATGTTTTTTTTCTGGAACACGTTTTTTTTCACAACTACTAAATCTCAAATTTGTAAGGCATTTATCGTTTAAAATGACTGTTTTAGAGTTTATTCTAAGTACTTATCTTAGTTTAAAATCTACTATATTTTTCTGGTTCAGTAGGAAAAAAAAATTACGAAAATATTTGCAAAATTGACTGAAATTTTCATTATGAACGGGGATTTCCCGAAGAGACTAGGTTGCGCGAGAAGGAATCCCCATTCCCCATTGTTTGGATTGATACTTGCTATTTGAAATAGTGCTGCCAGCCCTACAAAATTACCTACAGATCTTTTAAAAAAACTAGGAATTTAAAATTTATCCACGGTTTTTTGCCTTATTGGGCTTTCCTTAAATTCGTATACTTGTTAACTCTCAGAGTATAGTGGTACTGACTCATTAAATTGTCAGTAAGGGAGCGTGCATAAACCACATAGCTCCATTTTGGCCTCCTGTGAACCCCCACGTAGCCCTACGTGGCTTTTGCCACCTCCCCCCCCCTCCCCGTTCACGAAGCCCGTAGCTTTCTTCCGTTTTGATTCCAGAAGACATTTTGTACTGTTTTCTCTTGTCAGACTATTGTAAATTACATACGGGTATAATTAACTGAGGGAAATAAATACTCACATGCTGTTGTGAGTTCAGTTCCTCATTTTAACTGTGAGAAATGTTACGAAAGGAAAGCTACGTGGCCTGGTTCGGAACCCCCTCCCCCTCTCCCCACATAGCCCAGCGTAGCCTTCCAGCTAACCCCTCCTCCCTCTGGACCGACCCACGTAGTTTGTGCACGGTCCGTAATTATGAATCGTTTCCTTGCAACCATTGGTGTAAATAAACGATTGAAAAGAAATAAAGCTCCTATTTTGTATGATAATAGATTTTAATTCAAACTTAAAAGACCGTAATACAGAACTATCGGCGCAGTCTTTATGCACAGTGTGTACTTTGCTCACAATTTAAAATTGCAATCTCAAAATCTTTTGCGTACAATACAAGGGCAACCAGTAAAAGAAAATTTAACTATTTCTGAAGTTATGGATCTAGAGGAGACAGAAAATTCCGACACCGATCGAACTAGTGTTGGTAGTGCTGATACTAGTGAATGTGGTACTGACATAGAGGATGAATAAAATTATGTTACCTATATAGATACACTTATGAATCATTATGTGAGACATTATATGATTCAGTAAGACTTAAAACAGACTTGTAAAATGGAAGTTCCTTAAATAAAACTATAATTTATCAAATATATTGTTTTCTGAAAAAAAAAATTAGAAAAAAAACACAGGTGCTAGGTTTTTTTTCATGTTTTTTTTCACAAAGCTGAAAAAAAACATGTTTTTTTTCAGTTTGCAACACTAGACATACCAGATTTTATGGATAGATCCATTTACCATCAAAGTAACACGACGTGATCCTTACATCTCCTTTTTTTATTGTATTACTTTGACTCTATGACCTTGTTGGAAGGTGACACCTCACTGCTGTGGTTATTTGTTATATATGTATATAAAGATGAATGTATGTATGTTTGTTTGTTTGTTCTTCGTACAAATCCACAATTTTCATCCGATGTTGATGAAACTTTGCACACTTATCCTTTGAAACAAGGAAAAATATACTGTCTACATTTGGTTGAAAAATTATCTGTATAAATAATACATGTTGTCTCATAATTTCGAAGTACTACTGAACGGCGATAGACAGACGCGTTGGATATGCAGGTCTCTCTACTGTTTTTCCGTGTAGCGGTCATGTAGCTCAGTGGCTAAAGTGCTGACTTACTAATGTTTTGGTCGTGGTCTCCGGTTCAAATCTCCGTGGAGGCTAAGATTCTTAAAAATTGTTTTTGATCGTAAGAGTCACGCCTGTGCCGTCGGTTAGGCGGATTGAATGTTAAACTGTAGATATTACAAAGTTAGGGGTGCAATGCGAGGCAAATCATAATTAGTCTTGGAATGCTGTAGGTGTACACATTTTTACGTTATAATTATCCCTCAGGGGTTGTTCGCAGTCAGTGTGTGTGTGTGTGTGTGTGTGAACCGTAGTAATAATACTATAAATACGGAAGTAAGTCTCTGTCTTTTTGTTACGTTTGACGACTAAATGGTTATATCGATACTGATGGGATTTGACAAGAAAATCTGTATGTAGGGCACAGGAAATTTTTTCCAGTATGATTAACAGTTGTAGTCACGAAATTTTGAGACGTTATCGAATGGTGACAGAAATATGTTGGAAATTGATTCTCTTCAAGAGACAGGTTCGACGGTAGAATGATATAGTGATAGCTTTCCTGTCATATTATGCCGTCTCGATGTTGTTTGGGACCAACCTTCCTTATCAACAACTTTCTATATTCAATTCTGTTAAAAAATTCTTAATCCACGCTGGTACGAGCTAGTATTCTATATTGAATTGGATGAACTGCTAATATTAATCACCATTTTCGTTTAGCACTTTCACCCATCATATACTAGATGGAGAAGATGTAAAATGAAACAGGGAGCAATATAGACTACACCTATGTCTGAGACAAAGGGACTATGCTCAAGGAGCATAACTTGACGAATAATTTATTAAATATTTGTGCCCATCTTCTGATCTTTGTTTGTTCATGAAATTTTCACGATAGGAGCATTTAGCATCGGAAAATTATTTAACGCTATTCGCTGATATCAGATGATTGACAGAATAACCATTTAAAATAAATTTCAGTACGCTTCTTTATATTAGGCTATATTCATTTGTTCAGTTCAACTATTATATAAGCTGATATTAATTTGTTGCTTATAAAACGTTCATTAACTGAGAGCTTCTAATAAAACGGTATGTACTGCATTTTAAGAAGAATTTAAAAGAAACCTCGAATCTCAACAAACAAATTCACGACTGAGTTCATAATTCATATATTGTTAGTAAATATTTTTTGTTTGACACCGTTCCAATTATAACTCTAAAACAACGTGACGATTTTAAACAAAATCGTTGGTATTAACGAACACCTCAGAGGTGCAAAGAATGGTAAAAAGCTCTGTAACTATTACCCAAAAAAAAAAATGTTTAGTTCACTATCATTACATAACAGTTGTTTTTTCTACATTTTATTTCTTATGAGTCACATATCATAACGCTATTTTAATTAAATTCATTTACTAGCAAATTAAAAATTTATTATTATTCCTATACCATAATTTTTTAGTGATTTTTGACTCAGTGAAGTATTACCAAAAGTAAAAATTCGAGTTCCTAGTACGATTATGTTTGACAATATTTAACAAAATTTAAGTACGGCACACGTAAGAAAGATTGGTAGTTATGAACCCACGTATAAGTTTCCGCGCCCTGCGACTGTACGATCATGTCTCGCCTCCATATCATCGATTACAGCGGTTAAGCGCGTGCGATCGACAATGATTCCAAACTCTATATTTCTTTCACAGCCTCATACACCTGAAAATTCAGGTCTATCTTTAATCATTATACCTTATTATTGGCTTGATGTATGATTAATACAACCTGAAGCATTGCCAATTGCATCCTGTTCTTTTACTTGATTTTGTTATAAACTGTGTATAATAGAGATGGTAGTGTTGAAAGATGTTGTTTGTTTGTACGGAAATGATATTAGACTATTTATAGCGAATGAATAAAGTAAAATCTTTCGGAGTGGTTCAGAAAGTGATTTGCTCAATAGAAGAATTTTTTGAAGGTAGAAAGTTAGGTTAGTAAATGCGGTATCAAAGGAAGTGGAAGTAAAAATGGGAGTGCCACGGGGCAGCATATTGATACCATTGCTATTCATTATTCTAATGAATAATTGTGTTGATTGTTTACTATCAGAAATTAGATTCTTTGCAGATGGAATAATGCTATATACAAGGATCAAAACGGTTGAGGATTGTAAACAGTTGCAGGGTGACCTGGACAGGATATCTAGTTGGGTTGGTAAACATGGGATGAAGATAAATGCAAAGAAGATTCAGCTTATTAGATACACAAAAAAAAACAAAACGTTATTTGATTTTAAGGTGGGGAAAAGAATTTGCTTATTGAAGACTTGAAATGTAAATATCTTGGATTGCATTTGATAAACAAGCTTGACTGGGCAGATCACATTGGATAGGTAGTAGGTAATGTTTAAGAATTCTGCATTTGTTAGAGAGGGTGATGAGGGGATGTACAAGAGAAGTAGAGGAATTGGGTTACAAAACTTTGGTCAGGCCATTGCTTGGATATGATAGTGTAGTATGGGACCCACATTTTGAGTATCAAATACAGGAGTTGGAGAAGGTGCAAAGAAGGGCTGCTAGATTTGTTTCTGGAAATTATCGCAGAACGCAATCAGTAACAGATATGATAAAAGAGCTGGAATGGGACTCGTTGGAAGACAGAAGGAGGGTGAAGTGATTCATGGGAGTGTACAAGGCGTATGTTGGTGATGAGGCATGGAAAGATATTGGTGTAAGAATTGAAAGTAATGCATCGAAGGGAAAAGATGACCATGACCACAAGCTGGCACTAGATTTCAGGCACAAGGGTGTAGGAAGATTCTCTTTTCTAGGTAAGGGTGTCAGGGATTGGAATACGTTACCAGGAGAAATGATGAATGATTTGCCAAAAGCGTTGAAAGAGTTTAAAGTTAAAATTTGTAAAGGGTAAATGTAGGTGAATGCAGACAAGGGGGAAGATGGTTATTTAGGGAAATTGCCACCGGAACATGCGCACCATTGCAATTTAATTTAATTTAATTTAATGAAATCGTATACAAATAACTGTGACGATTTACACAAACAAAAATCTAAACAGACTTTAATGAGGCCTCTACGTTAGTTTCTCATTATCATTTCATAACATGAATTCTTAATGTGCCCTATTCCCGGTGATAAACTTCAAATGTTTTGAACGAATGAATAAATAAAAACTGGACAGCTGACATTAAAGCTAGTTCCATCTGACTGTTAATAAGTCAATTCTAATGATGTGTGTTCATAAATGACTCATGAGCATCTACATAATAGATTCCTGTGATGTTCAATCCACATCTGATTTCCGTAGCTTAGTTTGGTTACGTGTGTGTTAATTTACAACTCTATTAACGCTAGAAACGTGAATACCGCAAATTACTTCCCTCTCTGCTGTATCATACGATATTAAATAGAATATCTGAAAAACAATCGGTATTATTAATGAAGTATTAAAATTGGTAGTAGTACGAGCAATTCATAACTATCCTATGAATATTAATCAGGATGTAGTCCTTACTGTACCAGCTGTCCAGGACGGTAACAAATTGCATTTTATTATGATATGTTATTACCAAATTTGGGAGTATTTTTAACATGTTTTTTGTTTGTATAAGAGATACAAGTGAACATTGGAATTTATGAAAAATAAAGTGGAATAAGGCTCAGAATTCGATGGAAACTTAATTTAATAATATCAAAATGTATTAATTAAATTTAAATTAATCTTTAGACCGAAAGAAATGACATTCATGTCATCAATCTGAGAATCTAAGTTCGTAGCTGCAAACCTACAGAAGAAATTTCAAACAGATAGTTCCATTGCTAATTGAGTTACAGTGTAAACATAAAAATTATGTCAATCGATTGAGACCATCCAACGAGATGTAAACATAATATACAAAGAATTGTGAAACCGTACATTTCATAATTTTTATTTTATTTATCAATCTTTTTTCATGGATCCCTGCTGAGGAAGGACCTATGGGTTGTGAAACATGTCATGGTAAATACACATACATACGAGTCATAATCATAGTAAAAACAATTATATGTTACAAAGACAATTAAAGTAAAAATAAACATTAATTTTTATAACTGAATTTTGCAAAAGTCATATTGAATACAATTAATTATACTGTTCAAATTCTTGAATGGAGTAGAAGGAGTTGCCAAAAAGATAATCTCTGAGTTTTCCTTTAAATATATCTTTATTATCTGCAAACTCTTTTATACTCTTGGGAAGTTTATTGAACAGATGTATATCAGAATAATTAACTCCTCTTTGTACTAATGATAGAGATGTTTGTGTTTTGTGCAAGTTATTTCTGTTTCTTGTATTGAAATTGTGTACCTGTGAATTAGAAGTAAACAGGTTAAAATGATCTATGGCAAAGGACATGAGAGAATATATATACTGAGAAGTAAATGTAAGCATATTGAGTTTTTAAAAAAAGTTGTCTGCAAAAAGTTCTTGGTTTTACCCTACACAACATCAAAATAGCTCTTTTCTGTGCTATGAAAACTTTTTTACTTTGTGAAGAGATTCCCCAAAAAATTATGCCATTTGACATCACTGAATGGAAATATGAGGAGTACACCTGTTTCGTTAATTCTAGCTCTGCAAACCTACAGATTTAGATCTGCAGATCTGCAAATTGTGCCAACAGAGTTTCTCATCTATTTTAATACCAAGAAGCATGTTTAAATAACGAAATAAAAATTTTCGTAGATTCAGTAAACGTAAACCACATTTTCTTGAAATTAAATTTCGTTGTATATCTCTACAAATTGTTAAATGTAAGGGCTGTGATTAGGGATTGCATCCACAAAGCGGATCCCGCAATCCCGCTGATCCCGCATCATTAGACAGTCTGTGCGGATCCCGCACAAAATAAGCGGATCCGCAATCCGCAAATCCGGCGGAAACGCCTGTCAGTCTGCGTGACTCGCTGCAGCCACTCGGTCTCTGTCGGATATTTTGCACTGTTTGCCTGTACACCTTCCAGTTGGCATTTGACTCATGTGAACAAGCGTTTGTTTTTGTCACCTTCGTCATTCGTAAGTAAATAAATACACTTTTACGTATTCATCAAAACTTACGTTTGTTTCGAGTACACATTTCTGTAATTTGAGTTATGGTGCGTATTTAGTACGATTTTCTAACTATATAATTATTTTTTAAGTGTCGCACACGTTATCTTTCTGAACTACACGGTTACAGCTTTTTATTCACGGTTTCATTATTCACATTTTCTGTATTTGCAGATAAAGTAATTGTGGACAATTTCCTAATTTGCGGCTGAAAATTTGATTATTCGTTGATATGAAACTAATGTTATGGTGATTTTAACGATCGCAGTACCTATTTATTTAACAGCTATCAAAATGGAAAATTGTATATTCCTTTGACTTATTGTTGTTTTGGGCCCGCTGCCTCAATGACGTTTCTTTGAACGAAAGCCACCTGCTTACATGTGCCGCTCAGGCTTTCGATTAATCCCTCTTCTCCTTGTTATTATTTCGACTAAAGGTAAAAAAGTTATAATGAAATTTTCACGGGTGTATCGACGAATTGTGTTGTAGGAAACACCATACTTCGACGGCTGCCTCCGCCGTCCTTCCTCACGTGTGTAATTTTCGTGTGTTGCAATGAAATCCGAGATACAACCTATGAGGACTTCACTGCAATCATTCGCCGAGAAGTCTCCTTTCTTACTAAAAAAATAATTAATTTCCACTCTAAAAACGTCGTTACGCCACATAAGTAAATCTGAAATACTTGACAGTTTACGCTGTTGGTGAGTAGTTTCTTTTAATAACATTGAATCAACTGTAATATCAATCAAGGAATCAGGAGATATAATAATGAAATCACGCAAAAAAGCCATGTCTCGTGCTTGTGCAGTGAAAAAAAAGTTATGAAGATCATGTTCTGAGTCCAAGTCTACACTTTACAGAGTATATTCACTTCACTTTGTGAAATGGAATGCTTTTCCCTCGGTGTTATGGAACGTTTATTTAGAATTAAAAAAAAAAAAAACTCTGGTTACTTGGCCATTATTAGCACACCATACTTTTAAACTTATATGATGTATTGTAAGCCGATAATATGACCTACGACTCAATAATTTCCAGTTTTATTATTTATTTAAAAATTGGTTTAGATTAAAAAACAAAAATGTAAAACCTCGAAATACACTTAAGACACGCTAAAAAAAGGTTTTAATGTCATTTTGCCAATTAAAAATATTGTTACTGTTAATTTTTATCATTTAACATTAAATTATTTATTAATTTATTATTATTTAATTTATTAACGTTTTAAGTAACTATGTTTAAATATATGCGTTAAAAAACTGTTTGTACCAATCCCGCACGGATCCCGCGGGATCCCGCGGGATTGGCGCAAATCCCGCGCGGATCCCGCGGGATTGAAAACACTGCGGGATTGCAATCCTTAGCTGTGATGTGAATAAGACTACCTTAGTAATATTTGCATTGTTGTGTCTGGTCCCTCTTTAACCGAGTACTGCATGGGTTTGAATAGCTTGACGATCCCGTCAGATGGAGGATGATTGAAGTAGTGTCTAGCGTTTTATCCCTTTCGGATACGCGCGTGTCGTACCTGACGTCGACCAGAACGACAAAGTTGTGCGGGCGGTGGGGCTGACAGGCGCAGCGCGCTGTGCTGGGATCCACTTGTTTTATTTTCCGCTAACTCGCGCGGCACTGCAGGCTCTCTTGGACAACGTAAAAGCTTTTTCCGCCGTTCGTTGTGCCGTGTGTGGAGCGTTAAACTCGCCTTTTGGCTTTGAGGACAATAGTTATGAAATGCTATTCTTCGTTCTCAGGTGCGGTGGCCTATTGTTTTAGTCGCACGGTGTTCTTATTTCAGGCTAACATAATCCTCTTAACTTAATGTCTGCGACTCTTCCCAAGGATAACACAATGGTGGACTGTTTTGGATTTTCCAGCTCTTAAATGAGATTTTATCCCGTTTTATTGGCCACAGTGATAGAGTACGGCACTGACGTGTAAGAAATTTTAATTATTAAACAGGGAGACGAAACGATGGTAAACATTTCCCGTTCACCAGAGTGCGCTCAAAAGTCCTGGTCTAAAACTCAAGCCTCTCCGTAGTGTGTATAGTGTGCGAATGACACTGCAGGTTGTGGGGACGTTTAGCTTGGCGGCGCCACTGAACCTTACGGAAGTGTAGGTCTGAATGGACACGCACTGGGTTTCACACTTTCCCTTCCATCGTATTGCATTCATTAACAACGCAAAAAATACACTGCACTGAACACAGTAATTCACAAAATTACTTCCATCACTGGGTGGAAGATAATACTTTGAAGTTTCACACATTTTATATAAATCAGATGAAATTTACTGAATATGTTTCACTAATGTGAATATTTCTGCATCCTAGTCACAAATTTGCATTGCTAGAATCTAAGAGCACCAACATAAAATTATAGAGAAGTAAGATAAGTATTTAGATCTTTTAAAACATAATACCTGAATAGTTTCAATTTATTTCTGGTAAAAATAATTTAGAATATTCGGTTGCTGGACGGTATGGGTCCAGGAGACAACTATTACTTTTGTATTTGTATAAAAAAAGCGGATATATTGTTCGATTTTGTAGTTGGTTACTTCAACGGCTAAACAAACGTACGATTACTGACATCACACTATTTGTTTCTGTCTTAACAGAATGTTATGGATCATATAGAATGTTTAACAGCTTCGTTAAAATCTAGCACGTTTTTGGTTGTGCGAATGTGAAAATGTTCTGAGACTACAAGTAAAAAACTTTTTCGTGAAGGCATAAACAAATATTCGTTTTTGTGCTGTGTGAACAGGGGATGGAGTGCGCGTATTCCAATCACTCTCTACAAAAAAAAAAGCAAACAGGTGCCTCAGAGCGTTTTAATTAGAGAACAGGTGTCAGCTTTAAATCAAACCAGGAAGCACGCTAAAATAAAGCTGAATTTTTACTTCAGTTACATTGAAATAATCGTTGTTATTTTGTACATTCATATTTAAATACAGGTCTTTTTTTTTTAGTTTAAGCATTATTCCGCTGTTCTGTTACAGAACAGGAGCTTCTTATATATAATTCCTTTCCTAAATCGTGTAATTGTTACCAGAAACCCATCGAGTAGCCATTTCAGTTTAATAAAGCCTTAATCTTTTCAGTAAGAACTCTTGCGTTAAGGAGTGTTGTCAAACATGTAATAGTATTCGCGACGAGTTTTTTCCGATACGTTTGCATTGAGAAGTATCATTTTCTCTTCGATGATTCCTGAAATTTGCTGTTAACCAAGCCATGGTTGATCTTTCTTTGCTTCTCCAACAGAAACATTCAATTGCAGTCTTTTACATTATTCAGCCACTAGGATACTACAACTTCCCACTTGTGGGAACAAATTCAGAGTGCCAAAGGTCATCTCTATGGAAATGTAGCCGAGATTACTGCGCATGCGTGAATTTTCTGAGAGAATAATGAAATAAATTGTAGGCTTCCAATTTTACTCAGGAGGAAGGTTTTCACTGATTATTCTGCTGCGATTCAGATTTCCTTGGCCAACATTAGATCCCTCTGAATTATCACGCTCCAGATAAGTTTATTGCGATTTATAGCTGCTTCTTTACGGCCAAAAATATCTTGATGCTCCGGATGAATTTAATTATGAAATGTTTGCAGAAATTGTATGGCCGAAATGAGAAATATCTTCAGTTAAAAGAAGAGCACTTTTAACACATTCCAATTTTAACCCTCGAGGGAGTTCATTATATTTTTTCCAACCTAAAGGTAGTTATTACTTAAACAGACTTCCTACATGAAAGTTGTTTGACAAATGTGGAACAGTAATGACAGGTCGAAGTCATTTAATTTCGACTAGCTTGTGATATGCGTGATTTTTTTAATGAGGCTTCTGTACTTGCTCTGACATGTCTATCTCTATTACATTTTGTTTCATCTTGGGACGACAGCAGTGTATTTATTCTTGGGACTTCTTTTCGATATTCACTTCACGTTTAACCCATGCAGAGGCTGGTAATGTTGACGCTCCTATTTATGATCGCTCTTTTTACATGCATCACGTGACTCTTATCTAAGGCATCTCTGAAATTCAATTAACAAACCTATATTTTTCGTTGCTGTGAGATGTGTGAATTGAGCTTTCTAGCACAAATTTATGGAGGGGAGGTGCAAGTAATTCTAGTCAGTTATTAATTTCTGAAATTTATTTCAGCAGTTGTCTAAAACGTTCGCACGAAACATTTATTGCGCAGGGACAAATATACACCTACTCGCCTCATAAATAAAAGCCATATAGACAGTTATGAGCTCTTACAGTATTGAATCTAATGTACGGCTTAAAATTACGTAAAGATTTACAAGTACTAGTAAACGAAAACTGATGTATCTGTAAATCATTGAGGAATCGTTAGAGGCTCAAAATTTATATACCGTACAAGTGAGGCCTAATGGCAGGTTTATTATTCAATATGAATTTATTTTTATGAAACTGAGTGTGCATCGTAATAATTTAAAGTTAAAAGTGTGCGAGTTTTTAACCAGCATGGGCATAAGTGGGTATAGTTTAATTTAGTAATAGTCTTGTATTGTGTTTACAGAAGAGTACGTTAATCACATAGAAGAAGATGTAACACAATCTAGAAAAAAATGAGAATGACTGTAGGGTCAAATACTATTGAAAAAAGTTTGAATTATTTTTATTTTTATATGCTGCCGTGTCAAAACATGAAAAACAAATCCCTATTTTCCTGTTCCGTTTGTATAATCAGAAAAATGTTAGATGTTGTTTTCAAGATTAACGATATTTTTTTGGCCAACTGTTAACCGGTCCCGAAACAAAATTTGCAATATGAATCCGCCTAAAAGCATCCACCGAAACTGCTGGATTCCTTTCACCGCAAGTATTATAGTATTTGTCATTACTGTTGTCATGATTATTTATGCTCTAGATAACAGCTATTGCCATTAAAGTAATGGTAGTTATTCCCGATTCATTTGGAGTTACTCATAATATTGATGTTACAAAAAACTATTTTTCCTTCATTGAGTTACTTATTATTGTATTTTAAGTTTATTTATTACACCGGTTTCTTTTTCTTTTGCTTATGTCTTTACGCTTTTTCGACATTAGAGTTAGGAATGGACTGAGGGAAAGGAACGGGAAGGAAAGCGGCTGTGACTTTTTTTTTGCGGACCACCCCTGAATTCGCCTCGAATGATCTCGGGACAGCCATGGAAAACTGAAATCTGGATGGCTGCACCGGGATTCCAAAGAACTTCCTCCCTAACGCGAGGGCAGAGCGTTACCGTTCACTCGCCACGCTCTGTAAGATATACCGAAAATAGAGTTTAAGCTTAATATACTAAGGTACAAGCTGATACAATGGACAATTCAAATCAATACTGGACAAGGCGTTGTATATAGTGTGGGATGACAAACTGATCTTGTTTCATGAGGAGACCGATGTATGGAGAAACATCGTTTGGGTCTATAGAGAGTCAAAAAATTTTCCCTTCGTTTTGGTAACCTGATATTTATGCAACGTAACTTGGAATGACGAACTATGGACAACTGAAGCCCTGTGTATGCACTGCCTCTCTCCATAGACCATAGTTTGCATTCTAATTGTGTAGTTAACCATACAGTATTTGTGAATGTCTAATCGCCAATGTAGGAGCTCAAAGTACTTATCCGGTTTTATAATTTATTT
Organism: Vandiemenella viatica; assembly: GCA_031002005.1. NCBI lineage: Eukaryota > Metazoa > Arthropoda > Insecta > Orthoptera > Morabidae > Vandiemenella > Vandiemenella viatica. The sequence goes on from JARYHS010009186.1 coordinate 161,845,715, forward strand.
CACAATGTGTTGGTCTTGGCTGGTTTATTGACGAAATATGGAAAACATACCAATCATCGTATACGCATAGTTCTCAAGCTTGATGGCATTTAATATCTCCACCAAATGTTTGGATGGATATGTGTTTTCTTCTGAAACATGATAAGTGTGCTGTTTTACACAGCATACTAACAACCAGCTGTGTTGATTTGAATATCCTTGTATTCAGTACTCGCAAATCTCACTTGCTTAGCTACCAATGGTGTTACAATTGGCAAAGGAAAGGCCAATGTGGTTGTAATGACCTGGTAACAAGGTTCTTACTGGCTGCGAAGTCCACCCCTGTTGTAATCGCCTTAGCCCACCGAACGAAGTAGTTGAGCAAAAACGCTCTGTACTCGAATTCTGGATGGCGTGGGTTCGAATCCCAGTTTGGGCATCCAGATTTGGGGTTTCTAAGGTTCCCCAAATCACTCTAGGCGAATGCCGGGATGTTTCATTTAAGAAGACCATAGAAAATTCCTTCCCGTTCCTTGCATCATCCTTTTCCGCCTCTAATAACCTTGACAAAGCATATTGCCACAAGGAAAAAAAAATCCTTAGCCCAACTCGGTAATCCTATTTGGTATATGGTAAATCCAGATCGCATAAATACGAGGTTAAATTACACAGCAAGCTGTGCCAAAGCTGTAGGTCGTTTTAAGAGCCTTTGGAAATCACAGGTGAGACCTGGATTAAAACCGAAGACCTTTTGATCTTCAGTCAAACGCCTTAATCACTGAGCCACCATATCACTCACTACGGGTGCTGAAGTTTGTATAAAATTTCGTAATTTTTTGTATTTAGATTATTCTACATTACAAAAATTCATTTACATTGTGGTGCCATGTCAATATCATTAATTAAATTCTCAACGTTAACCGTTAAACGTATCGCTTACTTAAGAGCATTTCTTCTTGCAGCGAGTGTTGACTCCAGTTCGATGGTACTCCAACAGCGCAGCAAAGCTTTTTCCGGAACCACTCCAGTGGCTGTTAATCGCTAGGAACGGACGTGTTGGTAGCACTGCCGACCGTAATTGTGCGGCCATCCCGCCAGGCGTGCCAACCGAACCGCCAAACAGTGATCATTGGTCACCGGGGGAATGCGGCGCCCAATATCAGTTCCAGGAAACCTTTTGAAATTCCCACCGCGAGTTCAGCCGCAACGATTTGTCAGCGAATACCGGCTGGGTCTGACTGGGGTGCTGGATATATCCGACCGCAATCGCTCTGACAGGAATCGAAAACTCGGTGTTTGGTCGGAAAACGAGAGGCGCTAAATGGAGCCGATATTACTCCAACGCGATACTGTAAATATTAATTCCTCACTCCATTCAGAAAAAAAATTTCTTTTACAAAATCCTAATAAAATTTTTATTTAGTTATTCTTTTTTTAAAAAAAAATAGAATTTGCAGGTTTTAGATATTTGCGATATGTTTATAAGATTATTATAATAAAGTATATCGGTCAACTGAGGGTTCCAAACCAAGATTATGTATTAAACAGAATATATATTTTGTAAAATTATTGTTAATCAATAACTAACTTAACTAATTAACTTTGTTATGTTTTATTGTCGTGCCTAGTTCTTCTCTTTTCGAGGTATTATCTGTGCAAGTAATGGTATATTTTTCTACCTTCTGTTTACATTGGTAGACCTATTAATAGGTTATGTAATTTAATATTTCTACTATTCATATACATATATATGTATCCCTCTAAGCAGTCCGTGAAACTATTAATTTGCATTGTCCTTCTTAATCTTCTTGTTCTTTTTTTCTTCCCTAAACCTTATCGTTTCGTTCTAGTCATGATGTCTCTTTTGTGTACATGCATCTCCGAGTTCCAGATTTCTTGCTGTTGGGATCTTAGGTATGTACAAACTTACGTGAAGCGAAAATCTCTTTACATTCTCCATATAGGTGTTAATGGGTCATGGTTGACATCTGCGAGGTCGTTTTGGGTTTCCATAAGACAGCGTACTTTGGTTTGTTGGAGTCCATTGATGATGTGGAAAATTTCCTTGGTTAGTTAGGAGTCACCCAGTTTTGTCCGTAAAATTTCATACTTCATGTATACACACTTTGTATCTAAAACGAATTATGTAATACATAATTGATGGATACATTGAAATACAACTTGTTTTTACTGTAACAAAGAACAAAAATAGCTCGTAAATACCGATATATATATAGAACAATAAATCTGAATTAGATCATTTAATAGTATATAAAGGGTGATTCAAGAAGATATGCAAATATTTTAATATGTTATTCTACAAGAAAAACTAAAGTGAAACGTTCATATAAACATAGGTACGCAAATGTTTAGTTACGGAGTTACGGCTAATAAAAGATTTTGCCTGAAATTTAGCAACTTCGCTAATATGAAGCCATCGCAAAACTGTACAAGGTTACAGTAAAGCACGATTTCCATTTATTTTGTTGTTATTGATCGAGTGAATGAAATAAAACAAGTCCCAGACGTGTATCTGCAGTAGTTTCCCTGAAATTCCAGAGAAGCAAAGAAATAATTTTGGAAAATTTGTAATTTATTGACTACTTGGCCCATTTTTTTTTTTTTTTTTCTAATTCCAGATAATTTTACAAAGTTTTCAACAGAAGTTGTAGAGAATTTAATTTTGGAAAATGATGGTAATAAAGTTTACTAAATCAGTATGAATGTGTCAGATAATCTGCTTTTATTAATACCATAGCTCAGTGTTAAGGAAGTTGTACAGTGTACATAAAATTTCACAATAAATGTTCAAAAATGTCTCCACAGAGTTCAATGCATTTAGCTGCACGTGTATTAATAGCCGTAACACCGTAACTAAACATTTGCGACCCTATGTTTATATGAACGTTTTTCTTTAGTTTTACTTGTAGAATAACATATTAAAATATTTACATATCTTCCTGAATCACCCTGTATAGTTGGCAAAAATACCCGTCATTCTCCGTGGTTTAAAGTAAAGGTCTTTATAAAAGGATACAACGTTGTGCACCTTTAACCCGAAGCGTTCCACGAATTTTTTCCACTGCTCGTTCGGGATCGGTATTTTTTTACGGAATGAACATTAATTACCAGGTCACTGTCAAAATGGAATTGTAATTGTAATATTAGTACACACAAAAAATATTTATGCTTGCACTACTAGATCATAATTCAAGATTATTTTTATCTCTGGATTCAATGGTTAATTCACACGCATTTAATTATGTAATATTTGATTCCGTTCACTTGTTTCTTTTTGCTCACATGAATATTAATTTCTCTTTATATACGAAAGTATAAGATGTGGTATAGGCGACTTGAAATCCATCTATTAATACGAGATCTTTCTATAAAATTTGAATCCGAGCGTGGTGATGTAACGGTTAGCGTCCTGGCCTCGCATTCGGGAGGATGGCGGTTCGAATCCCCGTCCGGGCATCCAGATTTGGGTTTTCCATGGTTTCTCCAAATCACTCCAGGTGAATTCCGGGATGCTTCCTTCAAAAGGCCATTGCCCAATTCCTTCCCATTCCTTGCCCCCCGCCCCCAACATCATCCTTTCCCGTCTCTAAATACCTGGCTGTTAAGAGACGTTAAGCAGTTAAAAATAAAAAATAAAATAAAATTTGAAATGAATCACTCAGTTGTTTGATTTCCTTTGGCGCACAAAGCAACATAAAAATTTTACTCATCACTTTATTTGCACCGTTCTAAATCGTCGTAAATGAATTTAGTTATAATAGATACTCAGAAGTTATGATTAAATATGAAACCAATAATGTTACTTAATCAAAATTAGAATTATTACAGACTGTAATGTGAACGTAATTGTAGTCAATTTTATATTGAATTGTAATTAAATTTGCAATGTTAATGCAGAAATTTTAGTGGTTAAACAGATTCCATTTTTATTTCTCCTATTAGGATTTTTTTACAGGAATGAATCATCATTAACAATGAATTCATCAGCACCTGTTTTATGTAGTACATTAAAATGCAATACAGAATAAATTTTCGGTTGTCTATTCCACGTGTGCTCAGACATAATGACAGCGTGTGGCTTATATTATGTGATTGCCGGCACTACTTTAGATCTCATTTTTGTCTAACAGCATTACAGACTTTTCACCTCACGCCAAATCAGTGATAAAGGAGCTGGAATGGGATTCATTGCAAGACAGGAGGAGGATGAGGAGGGTCATGGGAGTGTACAGGGCATATACTGGTGATGAGGCATGGAAAGATATTGCAGTAGGTATGAAAAGTAGTGCATGGAAGGGAAAAGATGACCATGACCACAAGCTGGCACTCGATTTCAGGTACAAGGGTGTAGGAAGATTCTCTTTTTTAGGTAAGGGTGTCAGGGATTGGAATGAGTTACCAAGAGAAACGATGAATAATTTACCGAAAACTTTGAAGGAATTTAAAGAAAAAATTTGTAGAGGGCAAATGTAGGTGGGTGCAGGATAGGGGGAAGATAGCTGTGTAGGGAAATTGCCACCGGAGCCTGTGCTCCATTGCATTAAATTAAATTAAAATCAGTACACCGGCTAGCAATAAAAAGATGGCGGACACGATTCACTGAGCAGCGCAGTCCCGTAACTGACTTTGCACCGAGCGCTGTGCTGTTTAATGTCAGGGGAGCTGGGGAGAGGGTGGGGGAGTAAGAGGCATACCAACCCTCCCCTGCAAGCAGACGGTCCGTAATCGCCGATGCCGATACGAAACGATCAGACTGGAATGTTGGCAACTGTGGGTGGCTTAAATAAACGTGCAGTTTGGGGCGGCACAAGGCGACCCTCAGAGATCGTAAAATTCCAGTGAAGCACCCCAGGTCTGCGTACCGCACAATACGGGCCCCACACTACGGCAAAGTAATTATCCGCAGGGGTTCGGACCAGAAGGGAAAAAAATCGTAAATGTCGGTTTTCCGAGCAGGGTGCGCTCTGCAACGATGGTCTGAGGGTCCTGTGAAGGTGGATAATGGGGGAGAAGGGCAGAGGGAGCCAGGGAAAGGGGTGTCTGTATGTGTACGTTGTCAGGGAATTTACGCCGTGCCACCATATTGAACAGGATCCACCAGGGGCAGTCTAATAAAAAGTAGGTAGAGAGCAGTTATTCGAAAGCGTTGTTGGGCGCAGTAATATGTGGCGAACAATCGGCTCGAAACACTTTCGCAGTCGGAATTCGCTTTACCCCCCAGCCAGCGATTCGCCTGTAAACGCTGCCCAGTTATTTCGGTTATTTAATATGCTCTGCAACAATCCTCGTATTTTTTTCCGTGTTATTTCTTTTGTTTGCAAGTGGAAGTCCTAGTAGATTTGAGAGACAGGGCGGACTTGTTAAAGTATTCATCTTCCGGTCAGCTAATTAACATATATAGCCATTTAATTCCATTCTTTCCACTAAAGAGTTTCCGAGAAACTTTAACTGTTACCTAGTTTTTTAATACTAGATGACCCGTGCAAAAATTTGTGACCTTGATGAATAGTAAGATTCGTGCTTTATAATATCACGAAAGAAAAACCACCTCAGTTGCATCAATTGTTTATTAGTTCAGTGTAATAGGTAGGTAACAAAAGTCGACGCCTGTGAAGTAGTTTATTAATTTATCTGTCATATGTGATGCTGCTATCTAGCGGCTTGATACTGAACTGTCTCACACGCGCGACTTTCACAGTTATTACTATTGTCCTTCAAGAGTCAAATTTCTAAAAATTTCTTTCTTAATTTATAATTTTGCTTGAGTAGAGACCTTAATATTTTAAATCATAGCCTATTTATCGATTTTGGTTAGATATCAAGGAAGATAAATGGATCATGACACAAAAAAGGGTTGTAGAAATATTTATACTTTTGCCCTTTAATGGGTGAAGACTGAAAAATTAATTTCTTAATATATAATTTTACCAAAGTCGAGATCTTAATGATTCATCTGTAACTATACATTTCAAATGCATCAATTTTCCATATTACTAATATTCTAGAAGTTCGAACTTTACTACAGTTAAGTGCATACAGTTATGGAAACTTCTTTCGGATTCTCAGATCAATATTTGAAATGGTTTTCAAGATGGGTCTTCTGTATATAGCATCATCCCTGGTTTTGTTATCAGTTGGAATTTTAATTTCTATGTAGCAGAATATAATTACTTCTCCTATTACATCCAATTGGTTTTTTATATTTAACCTATTGTTATGGTTATCACTTCTGTTACATTTCATAAATTTCGTCTTGCTTTGGTTTACATTCACTTCAAAGAGTGAAAAGATTAATTAACGAGAGTAATGTTTAGCTTCCAACTAGTACTGTACTAGCACAAGTATAAAAACAATTCATTGCGAATGATGAAGAGCAATGAGAAGCAAAAATAATTGTATTTTTTTATTATAAAGAAGACAGCAACCAGTCACATTTGTTGTCTTAATTTTACATTTTTTAAATGCATATACAATTCTAAGAACCTGGCGAGGTATCAGTAATAATATTTTGTCCATGATGGATTAGTGGAATTCCGCGACTGTTAAATCAAATTTGATGATAAAGAACACAGAAACCAAATGTCACAGGTTGCTGTGTTCTTTATCATCAAATTTGATTTAACAGTCGCGGAATTCCACTGATCCATCATGGACAAAATATTATAATTGTTTTTAAACCTCAACTATTTGACTGTTGAGTAATGACGTGTGGAAGTGATACCTGCAAGATCAGTTGAAATGGCTAAGAGTGATTTATTATTAGGAAGAATTACTATTTTATTTCTATGCGGAAGTTTGATTTACTGTCCTTTCTAATTTTTGTTTTGTGACAAATTTTTCAAGTTACTTTGAGCTCAGCATTTTCAACTTGCTGGGCGCAATGGTAAAGTATCAGCTGACAGTCGGCTTACTACTTTTTTAATCCTTCAAGCCTTGTTGCTCTCAAATTCATAAGAAGTGGGAGAAAGTGGTGAGAAGATTGTAGACAAGAAACTAGAAAGCTTTAGATCATAGATTTTTGAATGAGTGATTTCGCATAGCTAGGGAAAACCGAAATCTAGATGGCCGGATTGGAATTCTACCACGGTAATCTAAATACTGGAGCCGAGAGTTACCGCTCATCCGCCATGTTCTGTGGGGCCACTGCCCCGTAACGTCAAACCACATAGTTTGACCTTTGAAAGTTTTGTGTACGCAGGTGCGCCTTCTGAATTGATTAGTCCAAGATGAATTGATCCAAACAACCACTTAATGCAGGACTCTAATAACGTTCATAACAAGCATTATCCGGTACTTCATATTAATTTAAACTTATTGCTGGAGTTATATAAAATGCTCTTTCATTTAATAATTTCGCTTCCCAACTATCGAAAATTGCTCTGCTGTAATTAGAACTTGGTAAATCTTCGTTCATTTTTATGACACAAAAAAATCATATCAACTTAGATCTTTAGTTGATCGCATTTTATCCAACAGTGCCTGTTTGATGCTTGTAAGGGATATACTCGGCAGGAAGCATCATAGTTGATATAAATGTGTTTAACTGTTATAAATACAATGATAATAGTTCTGTGTTGAAGACTCCTTGATTAGGGGGTGGGGGGGCGTGGATTAAATTAGAACCCGGAAGAAACGATTGTAATGAATAGTTATTAAACAGAAGAAGAGAGAATTGAAAGTGGTTAGAGGGAAGCCGAAAAAAGGACACTTTGAATTAATGGAAATTTAAATTGTCAAAAAAAAAAAGAATGAAACAGCTGTCGCAGAGAAAAGTTGTACATTTGTGTACAGTGATATGTAGACATCAGTCTAACGTGTGTACGGCTGTGATATGAAAGCATTTTTAAACGAAAGTCGATATGATTAATAGTGAACAAAAAATCCAAGAATCTTGATAGGCTCCTCGTTAGTTAACCAATTCATCCGGTATTCATTTAATGATGATATTCCTTACTCACTTCGTTATCCAATTTACAGTTTGCTGCCGTGGTCGCCAGGGGATTTTACCTCTCAAGTGTTACTGATTACTACTGTCCTTGACTGAATTAAATAGTTCTGCCAAACGAAAACAAACGAATCGCTTTCCAGTTTTATATTTATCTTTCGTCAGTTCTAAGGTAACATAAGGGACCAGATTTCTTCAAAGACACTAAAGCACAAACATACAAATATTCCAGCGATTAAACTCGCAAACAAAATTTCTGAAAATGACCGGCAAGTAATAACTTTTCTCTGCCGCTCGACTAAATAGACGCTACAGAAACATCCAGAATAGCACAAATAAAGTCGATCGAGGTTTCTCGAACGGTGACAATGCAGCCAGCAATCAAAACAACATTAAAACAATGAGAGTTAATATAAAATCATTCACAATCATTACGAAACACACGGAAATGAATATTAAAGATATTAACATGTATTTACACACAAAATTATCTACAGAGACTAGTCCGAGACATCGTGGCTCACCTCAAAACTTACAATAACAAACTGCTAATCAATGTTTCGCGCATAATACTGTCTCTGAACGTATTACATAGCGTTTACATAGTTTTTGAAAAAAAAAAGGACAGTGCTCATTTACACAAATTCACAGTTAATTATACGAAAAATATATAAAACCGTTATTAATCAACACTTCATAAAATAATTAATCAACATTTCATAAAAGCGATGGGTCTGAGTGAAGGAGAGGAATGCTGGAGTATGTTTATCTTACATGTAAGCAGGAGTATACCTGATAAAAAACTGTGTCAGACATTATCTAAAATAAAATTAAAAAAAAAAAACATGAAGTAAAATGTAGAAAGAACCAGAGAAAGAGATAAAAGGAAAAACATTTAAAAAGCTTAGCTTGCATTAAATCCGAAGGTTGGTTGAACTCTCCCGTAGGAGGTAAACTTAGCCAGGTATTGGATGTAATGTGGCCTTACTTGGTAATCCTACCGGGTAAAGTGAACCTACAGTTTAAGGTGGAATCCAAACCACGTAAGTACTCTGGCGTACTTCACATATACAAAGCAAGGTTTTTCATATGTGAAGAGGTAAGTTTAAGATCCTATTAGAATTTCCGCCGAGTCAGAGATTCGAACCGGTGACTTTTAGGTCTCTACCAGACAGCTCAAACGAGATTATCTCCCATTAAAGTACCTGCAATGACACACGGTTTGGAGCAATATGTTAAACGTAATTAGAGAAAGAAGATCCAGATCTGGATGCCCGAATGGGGATTCAAACCACCGTCCTCCCGAATGCGAGACCAGAGCGTTAACCGCTCATCCACCACGCTCGGTAGCCTTGAATAACAGAAAAAGAAAGTTCTGAATTGAATTAAATGTTCTCTGAAAATCAGCGGATTGCCTACTTGTTTACTAATGAAACAGACCAAAATCTCTGTCACCGAAACGTCGCGATTTTTCAAAGGACTTTGTGGGATAATTTCCTGAGAAAGTTTTATTCAAATATAAGATCGAGAAAAACTTCATCCGTATTATGATCTACTACTTCCAGGAACCAGAGAACATCAAGATTGATTAAACTTCAAATATTAAAATGTCTGATAGCTTTCTATAATACGGTGTACAACAAAAATGAAAAATGTTGTTACTTCCATCTATTTGCTCTGTGCGAAGAAACTCTTTTCGCTTGCAGCCTCCGCCTGTTCAGTACAATAGATTTCGTTAACTGCCTTGTTCTCGGTATCGGTGTATGCTCAGGCAGAGGTCTGCTGTCGGCAGCAGATGTAGCTATCGAAAAACACTCCACACTGTAAAACTGTTACTTTGCTGGGGTAAAAAGGAGAGAACAAATATCCAGCGAGCTGAACTTGTAGCAACTTTCTTTCTTCTTCAGCCCCAGGGAAGCAGTTATCAAATGAAATACTGGCCAGGCGAATGGTAAACATTTGTGTTCCTTGCTGCTGTATCAGCTTGTGTATTTCATTAGCCATGAGGTAATGTCTGGCAGAAGTTAGAAGCTACAGTTTATTCCAGTAAATAACTTAGGATTTTATGAAAAATTGCAAGGACTCGTTTCTTCTCTTGATGCATTTCCGTTAATTTATCAGTCTACGTCGTTCTTTTTGTGTTTAAGTTATATTAGTTATATAGTCTCATCGAAGCTATTTACCTCCTACACAAGTCATGATTGTAACTCGAGTTTAAGGGGCTGAAGCTAGAAATGAAAGAAAACTACTTCTTCTCTACACTATTAACATATTTTTTTATATATTGGGAGGAAAATATAAACTTGTACTGTCGTGGGTTGTTTCATAATTAACGGTTTTTTACAGAGTTTCTTGATGGTAAACGGATTTTATTTTGGTTTACGAAGCAAAACTGTCATAAGTTTATAACTCAGTGATTTTTGTATGTATAATGTTCTGGAACAGATATCGATGTCAAAAATGTTTCTCTCATCAAAATACTGGTATTTGAATTACAACATCGTGCTAAATATTACTGGTATCACTGGTGTCCATAATTCTGTGACGACACATATGGTCATATTCAGTTATAATCAAGAAGCTTAGACGTAAGTTACATTACGTGTTTCGTGATCTATCTGTTTAGCTTTCACTCTGTAGAGTTGCAGATTGGATACACGACCGAAAAAAGACACGCTTGCGTTTATTTTATTAGTAGTTGATGTATGTCGTATAACATATTTATTCTTCATACTAAACAATGGTTTTTTGTTATAATAGACTTTCAAATTAGATCTTTGTTTTCTTTTAATTTTTTTTTTTTAACTTTTTCCCCATTGTATTGCTTTGGCTATTTTACTTGTGCGTAACTTTCATTAATTATTTCTTCAGTTTTCTGAACTTACTGAAGAGACATGATTTAAATGTTTTCGCGTTGTAATATCGCACAAAATCTGTTCATTACATCAAAGGGAGAAATTGTATGTAGGAGGTTATTAGCAATAGTTTCAAGGTAGAAACTTTTGACCTCAAATTTACATATTTGACAAAGAACACAATGCAAAAAATGTTAGAAAAAAATGAAGTTAGAGGACAGATGGCTGGCACCACTTCATTCAATTGTGTTTTTAACGTGGGTGATTATTTTGGTTTTTATCTGACTCCTGTGTATTTGATACTTGAACAGATATTTAACAAAGAATTAACAGTAGTAAATTGCATGTAAGAGTGGGACATGAGCTATGTAAAAAGCTCCCATTACATCTAAAATCTTTGAGCAGGAACGAATTTTAAATGAAATAAAACATTATTTATGTAATAAAACCTTACATAACCTTATGAATTTTAGATAGTTTAACACATGAACTTCTGTTAGTAATCACCGAGCGCGTTGGTTGAGCGGTAACGCCCTGGCCTCGCATTCCAGAGGACGTGGGTTCGAATCTCCTTTCAGCCATCCAGATTTGGGTTTTCCATGGTTTCTCCAAATCATTCCAGGTGAATACCAGGATGGTTCCTTTACAAAGACCATGGCTGAATTCCTTCCAGTTTATTGTCCACAGTCATTTCCCACCTCTAATAACCTCAACGTTAACAAAGCATAAAGCAATAAGTAAAAAAAAAGTAATGTACTGTATTTTATAATGTACTTTATTCTGCATGGCCACTGGGTTCTAACTTTCTAGAAACGTAATCATAAGTATGCTGGCAATAAAAATATTTTATTATTAACCTGATCTCAGATAGTAAAACATTACGAAACTTTTCCTTCGACAGGTATCAAATTGGTTCATGGAAAACGCAAATAATATCTTCCAGAGAGTTAACGGCATGAGAATATAGCTAGGATCCCGGAAACTTCGTAAATAAGATTTATATCTGTATTCCTGCTCTTGATCAATAACGCTGGTAAAACTGGCTCTGAAACATAATGAAATTAGTGAACAGTGGGGACTCTATTTATAGTTTATAACCCCGGTGGCAATGGTAAGTGTATTCTTATTGTGAGGTATTTAATTGTTTGAAGAGATGATTCAGCACAACTATCTATCAAAAGCTTTCGAAGTCCATGATTTCCTTACATACAAATGAACATTTCCTAATGTTTTTTGATTGAAATCATTTGTTAGTTTATGATCCTCTCTTTCCTTCCACATACTGCTCACAATTTGTAACCCAATATGCATCCTAGCTTCATGATACGTGTACTTTACGTATATCCACATTTTGTTTTCCTTCTACGCGTATATATGGGTGCAATCCAACTTGCTTATCGCTGACCTTACCGAATGTACTTTATAGCAAATGTTAGAGACAAATTTAGTTACGTCAACTCTCTCTGGCTTCTTTACTGGGTACCCGTAATACGAGCCCCATACTATCACACCGTACTTAGGTAAGGATCCTTAACCCAGTTCCATGATACAACCCCTCATCGTATTTTCCAAAGAAGCTTTTGAATCATTTCCCTATTGCTTCTCCAATGTGTCTTGGGTAGTTCAACTTATACAAGGAAATTATGAATCAGGCCGTACAAATAGAGTGAATTTTAATTAGGACTGGAGAATTGTTGAACTTAGTGGCAGCTAGGAACATATTCCTGTCGCTCTACTGTTCATATCTTCGTAAATTATCCCACATTTACTCTATATTATTTTCAGAAAATGGTGCTGTTTCTGATGATGTAAGATTTCTTATCATAATGAAAGTTTTGAAGAAAGTAAATAGCAGAATTAGAGTGTTTAAAGTAACTCTTAAATGGGGAGATAAGGCTAACGTGTTTGTGGCTCAGAAATTATTGAAATGAAACATGCTCACTTTATATTTTTGTGCTTGAACAACATAATTAACCGGTAACAACTTCTTAAATGAGACTTTTTAAGCAGTCTCATTAATAATTTTGTAAAGAATGGCTGAGTCTCTGACTATAAGATAAGTATGTCTTGGCTATTGAATATTTTTTTTTTAAGACAAAAAGTCATTACTAAAAATCAATAGCAGTAGATGCACTCTCTCTTATTTTTTGCCACAAAAATTATAAAATGATTTTGGTAGTTGAAGAAGTATGAAAAAGTAACGTTCATCTATTATGAATCAAATCTCGTGTAGTGTAAGTTTTCTGAAATAAAATTCACTTAACTAATATTAAAATCGGTAGTAATGTGTTTCCGAGTTAAATGCATTCGTTGTTAAAGTATATAATCCATGTAATTTGACTGACTATTGTTAACTGTGTATTTTTTAAAAAAAAAGATGAATCATTACTTGTACAGCATGTTTTTTTACCTTTACGGCTCGTCGACATCAAGCTCATTAGAGCCGGGTGTGGATGGGCGCCAGAAACGGGAGGGAATTCAGCCATGGCCTTTTGAATAAATCTTCCCTGCATTTGCCTTGAGTGATTTTGGACAACCATGGCAATCCGAAATCTGTACGGCCGGACTGGGATTTGAAAGAGCGTCTTTCCGAATACCAAGCCCGAGCAATAACATCTACCCACCAGTCTCGGTCAAGTATGGTATCAAAGAAAGATAAATTTGAAATTCCAATCTGAGATTTCATGAAAAAAGAAACTTCTGATGCATGTCAAAAAGTGCTAACTTATCTCAGAAGTTGAGCATAAAACGTTATTTTTTCAGTTGTTTGAGTAAATTAGAATCGTATATATATAGGTGAAACGAAACGTTATTATTAAGTTTATATCGTATGATGAATAGCACCGTCAATGTCATCAATTATTTATAAAAGGAAATTTTTTGTTTAGTGTAATTTCTTTGGGGTCGGTATGGAAACATTTCTTAGTGCTACGTGGTTTGCGCATGCACACTTAACGATACTCTGATGCAACCATCTGCGACAGTGCCCGCTTTACTTAATGTCATGTTAACCAGTGGACCATATAAAATATGAAAGGTATATTTCCTATTTCAATTTCCTAAACCTTTGATTACAAAAGTATACGATAAAATTCACCAAATACAATGAAAGTAATACAGTAGTAACAAATAGTAATAGAAATTAATATTAATAATACTCAATGTCATCATCATCAACAACAAGCTATCTGTAAATATCCATATACTAAAATTGTCTTTTATTTAAGCAAAACAATTTTTTTTACAATGTATCTTACTTTCCATTGATTGACAGATAACTTTATCCCAGGTGTTTTCCGACATACAGTGTGATTCAGAAGGATTGGTAAATACTGAAGGAGATGGTGGAATGAACAATATTTCATTAAAAAAGTTTATATTTATTAGATTTCCGTTGGTTTTAGAGAAACAGGTACTGTTATGAGAAAAATAAACCTCAGAAAATGATCAAGAGTTTACAAATAACTTATTAAAATAGTTTATTCATGCAAAAACACATGAATATTTCACAAGAGTTTCAATCCCACCATCTACAACATTCCACTCTGGAACAGTACGTTTTGGTAAACTTTTATAAGGTCGATGGTGGGATTTCCGAATATTTAATTTAAACTGTTGTAAAATATGGGTGCCTTTTGTGCGCGAATAAAGTACTTCAACAAGTTATTTGTGATGTCTTCATAATTTTCTGAGGTTTGTTTGATGTATATCATTCCATCGCCCCTATTTCCAAAACGAATTAAAATCGGACACATGTTTAAATGAACTATTTTACGCACCATTAATTATACTATCACCTCCTTCAAAAATTAAAAATACTTCTCAATTACCCTGTGAAAGGTCTAAACATGTAACTCAGATCAAGGCTCTATAATATAGGGAAGTGTGCTTGGCTTTTTGATAATTTTAATTTGTTTTAGAGAATAACTTGGACATAGTTCGTGTGCACTGTAAAGATGCCATATACACAGATAATGTATGCGTGGCCCTTAGAAATTTCACTTCTTCTCCGTGTACACATTGATACACACAAACCAATTTCTCCCTTTCAATCTGTACCAGTATTCCGCGTATGGCATGATTACGTATAGTCAGTGGTGTGGCCGATAGATGTACATTGCAAGCACTGCAGATGGTGTCACCACGCGCTGCCGGGGGCGCGCACAGTGTGATAGAGCGGAGGCGGCGCCGGGACGCCGGGGGCGGGATTTCGCCAAGTGTTTGCGGTGCCGACGCCGCTGAAAGCCGGCGCTCATCGCGCTGGATAAACAGCCCACGGATCGCGGGCAGCCGGGCTCTCTCTCCTTTGTGCGCTCCGATAATGCATTCAGCACCTAAGTGTGAGCGACATCACAGCGCCTAGCATAAATCCACTGTTCCACGAGCTCCACATTATACGCCTCAACGTTCACGGCCACTCGTCCATACACAGCCAATATATGAGCCCAGACTGCTGGGTTTTACAGCATTACTCAAAACAGGGTCTTCACACATTTTCTCCATTCAGCGGTTGTTGTCGCTATTGTTTTTGACATCGTCTCCAACATCGTTGATAAATAGTCAGTCTTTAGAGAATACCGCAACCATGGCAGTTCATTAGGGAGCGTCCATAAACCACGTAGCTCCATTTTGGCCTCCTGTGAACCACCTCCTCCCCCCCCCAGTAGCTCAACGTTGATACCCCCCCCCCGAACAGCGCGTAATTTTTTCCCTATTGATTGCAGAAGACATTTTGTACTGTTTTCTCTCGTCAGTCTATCGTAAATTACATATAGAGATAATTAAATGCAGGGAATAAATATTTACATGTCGTGTGCTCTGTACTTCATTTTGACTGTGACAAATAATATGCGTGAAAAGCTAAGTGGCATGGCTCGAAAACATCCTTCCCCCACGTAGCTCTCACCGAAGCTTTCCACAAACCCCTCCCCCCCCAGACCGATCCACGTAGTTTATGGACGCTCCCTTATGGTGCTGACCCAGTTTAGGAAAGCGCTGACATGCAACACTACAGCCATTTTAAAGCCCACCAGAAGCACTCGTTACCAAACAATTACCTTTACTGTTACAAAAACTTTATATACTCTATATCTGATTCGTATACTAATAAAGGCTATTTAATTCACCATTGCCTCACATCTAGCCGACCATAGAGCCGCTTCATGAAATTTGTACCAAAATTCGATGTATGTGAAAATAACAATTAGTGGAGTTAGACCGACGTATTCCGCTAGGTACGTGGATATTCTATAGCGCCTCGAACAGCAATTTTCATTTTAGATTAGTTTTCTACATTTGTGAAAAACTTGCCTATTATTGGAACGCTAGAAAATAGTTTATGAAATGTTCTCAGGTAACTAGCCGAGTTAAGGAAGTGTCATCTTCACCAGAAGATGGCGACAGTGTTTGTGATCGCTGAAATATCGTGTGATGACACTTCCTTAACTCAGCTAGTTACCACAGAGCATTTCATAAAATCTCAACGCCGAGAGAAATTTCGTTCTATAGAAAATGGTTATTGGGTGTATACGTGTATTTTCTTCTTATTCTTCTTCTTTCAGATTGGTCTACTTAGGACCATGCTTATTCATTTACTGAGGTTTGATCTTCATCCAGTACAGTTACATTTTCTGTGCCGTAGCTCCTTTCTTTCTTCTTTCCTGGGGTGTCTGTCTTCAGAGGTTTTTTCTGAAATCTACAGACTCCCTTCCAGGTATGCCTCAGAGGATACCTGTTTTGAAGATCTGTTATTCCTACTTCTTTAATATACCTGTCTCAGTTCCCATGAGCCAACTGGTTAGAACCTTCGTGTTTCGCCAATAGACGAACAAAGCGTTTGGTCATTCTATTTAGAACCAATCTAGCTACATCAACATAGAAAGTAAGTCTGAGAACATCTTTACGCAGTGGTAGAGCTCTGAGTAGTGACGCCTCGCTCAGGACCTTCCTGAGAATCATTCTCTCTCTCATCTGCAGTTTCTCAATCAGCCCTCTTCCGATTAGTGACAGATACTCCTTTGAGTGTAGGGAGTCTGATCGTATGACTATTGTGCAATGTTTCAGCCTCGGGTTGAGTGACAGATATTTATTATTACAGGTGTTCTGGGATCAGTCGATTGGCCAGCTCTAGCTTCATAACTATCTTGGAGTGGGTTGCTTTCTCTGACAAGTTGGGTTCAATCCACTCACCGAGGTGCTAAAAGTTTCTTAGGTTTGCAGATGTACTAGTTGCAACTTTCCGTTGATGTTGGTAAGAAATTTGGTCTTCTCTACGAAAACTTGGAGACCCACTTTGAGTGCCAGTATTCTTAAGCACTGGATCTGTAAATCTGTTGTTTCAAAAGATTCGATAATAAGTACCATATCATCTGCAAAAACCAGACAATCTGCAACTAACTCTTTCTTCTTATGGCACCCATATATCTCACTCCGGACATCTAAATTGGCCTGTCCGTTGCTCTCTCAACTTTTTCAATGACACAACTGAAAAGCCCATCATCTTGTTTTGCCCCCTTTTTTAATTCAAAATTTCCTGAGATGTCACCTCTGAATTTAAGTTCAGCGTCAATGAAGTCATCCACAACTAGCTGTCTTTTTTCTATTTTTTTTAAAGGATGCTCAGTATCTTCAAAGGGGATGTTGAAGTGCCAAATTTTTTCATATTCAAAATCTTCACGTGACAGATCACAATTGAGTAGAAGGTGACAGTTGTAGCTGACAGTAAAGGCCGGTTTTCCCTGTTAGTCTCTAAATTGGAGTCTTGGTGGAGAATATTTTCTGAGTGTTTGTTTGAAGGTTTTGTAGTCATTAGCTTCGTTGGAAGTCAAATTTAATTCCTCGAATTATCTTGTCTGCAAGCTTTTTTTGATCAAAAAAATTTTCCCTGGTCTCCCGAGAGTTGCGTTTTTCAAATCTTGCGTCTTTGGACATTTTTTTTTTTAATGGGAGCAGCGAATTTGTCAACCGTCTTGAGAAGGGCACCATTCAGTTCGCCCCAGTCATTAAATTCCGCATTTTTTATCCTATGACTTATTCAGATTATCAATGACTGATTCAAATTTGACTGTCTTCTACTGGAACTTCTCAGATCCTTCATGGTTTTTATTTCCTTTTGAGATTTTCTGGCAATTGCCACGTGATCTGTCTGGAATTCAGCCAAGTTGGTGTTAGGAGAGACCAATGTCTTCTGTTCCCCAGGCATTTGATTTAATTCCATAGAGTTCATGAACAAGCCAAAACTCCTACACATGTTCTCTATTGCAATTAGTTCCCGTATGCGCTGAATAGTTTCCCTCTGCATTTCTCTTTCTTCCGAGTTGAGCGTTGGTGTGATGCTATATTTCGCTGGAATTTTGGATAGAATATCACTAGGTCTTCCCTATTTCTTGTGGTCTGTGCATTGACTAAAGCGTTGCCCTTGTTGTGGCGAGCTTGAGAGAGAGGATGGACACTAGGGTGTCCCTTAAATTTCAATTTCAATATATTTTTACGCATACCTTCTAAAAACTTTCGTATTGACCTAATACGTATAGTCTAGAAATAAATATTAGCCTGATTTATAAACGATAACCCTTGCCGACTTGAGTTTTTAACTTGTCCATACAAGTTGCGCGGGTGCAGCACTGCGACCTGTTACTGCGAGTTTCAGTTGTCATTTCATACGTGATTTCTAACATTATTAGTGCGTTGTTGTTTATTGTGCAAAGATGTCTGTGGAATTACGAATTGATAAACAAAATATTTACCTTATCGGACTGCCAAGCCACCAGGTAAATGGTGCAAAATTACCATCTAATCGACAAGTTCTCACCGTTTTATTTTACAATATTCGTGAAGTCAAGCTGACTGTTAGTGAAAGTGCGAATCTTGTTATAAGAGAGTGCATTATATTTTGAGAAAAAGCCAGAATTCCTACGAAGGCATTTCCTAACTGCGTGAAGAAACTTGTTGATTTATATCATGTTTGGAGGGAGCTGCAAAAAAACTGTAAGAAAACTCAGGTGACGTTCAAGAAACGCGAAAATAATTTTGTAAAAGACCTTGATAACTTATTTGATATTGCACATGCTGATGCCTTCGACAGAATGAAGATAGAGGAAGACAAAGAATTTTTAAGGAAACAGAGAGAGGCATGTCGACCGGGATGCTTAGGTGGAATTGACAAAAAATTGGCGGAGAAAGAAGAACGAGTTAGGCAAAGACGAAGAGGAAAGAAAGGTAAAACAAAGAGTTATTGGCTGTTGCATCTACTTCTTCGATAGATAACTTGGAATGTCTTGATAATTCGGATGAGGAACAGATTTCGAACTCTGAACTTAGTACTCAGATTCCTTGCCCTGAAAAAAGTTCTACAAGACCACGAAAAGTTTCATAACTCCTAAACTGGTAGCAGCTTTAGATCGATGCCAATTAAGCATAAGAGACTCAGTTTACATTCTCCATGCGGTTGTAGAAGCGCTTGGTCTGAACAGCGATGATTTCCCTATTAACAAATCCTCGATTCAGCGAATTCGTACTCAGGCGAGAAAATCCAGGGCAGAAGCAATAAAAACTGACTTCCAGAATAATTTGCCTGACGTAGTCACAGTCCATTGGGATGGAAAACTATTACCTGGATTGAATGTACAAAGTTCAAAAGAAGAACGCTTGCCAATTATTGCTTCATTTGACGATAGAGAACAGCTTCTTGCAGTCCCAAAATTAGAGAGTTCTTCTGGAAGACATCAAGCTAAAGCCATTTCAACAACACTCTTTGACTGGAACCTCCATGATAAAGTACAGATAATGTGCTGCGATACTTCAAATACTGGCCGTTTCAGTGGAGCTTGTGCTATTTTGGAGCAGACTTTAGAAAGGGAATTGCTGCTTTTTGCTTGTCGTTATCATATTTATGAGTTGGTCCTTAAAGCTGTTTTTGGAACCAAGGTAAAGCAAATTACAAGTAGCCCAGATATTCCAATTTTCAAAAAGTTAAGAGATAATATTAACACCGATAACATTGAGCCACCTCTGAATTTCGTTAAAGCACATATTGCTGAGACAAACATTACATCTTTGTTAAGATTGCCCTATGTTACTAATTTATCGGGTGCTCGTGAAAGCGTACAGCCTGAGGCGTATTTAATTTTAATACACAGAATCTAAAATCGAATAACCAGCAATGCCTTGTCTTACAAGTACCAATAAAATAAGAAACACAAACAACTACTAAATGAATAAATGTTAATAAAACAAATTCATAATTATTAAATGTTCCTGTGAGTGACAAACACTTCAGGTTTGATTTTATCTAATGTCCCGTTCAAACAATCGGGAATGATCTTTACGATTCCAATGATCAAATGCAATGTTGAAATGAATTATATTGGAATGATTTTTGATGGGCGACAGTGAATTTTTACATTACCAACCAAATGTGGTAATTCAAGATTCCTTCACAGTCGTTAAAAATAGCTCGCGGCTTAAAACAATCACTAGCTCATTTTTATCGGAGGCGAGATCTCTTAACTGTTGAAAATCTCTTTTGACAAGGCCGTTACAGGGCTGGTCTCAATGACTGCTTAGTCCGTTAAGCATTTACCTTAATGGCGTAGACAGCTCCGTCGGCGGCGTAAATGTTATTATATCACGTGTTAGCTACAACGGTCAAGTCAAACAATTGAGCTGAGCACCTCTGCCCACTGCAGAAACTAAGTGTGCTCTCCTCCTAGGAAAGCAACGTGTGCAGAGTCTTAAGTCGCTACCAGCCTGTAGGTACTGTACAGAGAGACTCCACCGTGAAAGACCTCACCCACTGAAGGTCCGTCACGGAATACCTTCAAGAATTCCGCTCTCCGTCTCTGATGGCAGGCCCACAATGCATTTCCAACATGCGGACAAAAATGCGCAGAAATTAGAATTACGCAGAGAATTTTATGTCGGTGATTGGTTCTCCTTTGGTGCCTCATCCTCAAAAAACTAATCAATTTGGTAGAGAAATTTTCAAGGACTCGGGAGAAACCGAACGGCTTCGCCAACCCTCGTGACGTGTGTCCTTCAAAATCCCGGGGTAGCGAATTATCAGTGGCCGTTCGTTCACCTTCTCTATAGATTTCCAAGATCTAGTGGTTTCAAGAGCCAACAGTTGCGTTATGCACACACAAGGAGAAACTGCCTACTGTCTGCCTCTGGTCGCATGGATCCCAACTGTCTGATGCCGGATAACCTGCGAAGTCCTGTATCACCCAGCCGTAGCAACCGGCAAACCCTCGCTACCACTGATTTCATTAATATTATTTACTAGCGAAAGGCCGTGACAGTTTTTTGCGTATCGTCACGGGTCTAGAATAGTTCAAGTTTTTAGGGTCAGAGATTATAACAGTTTGACTGAGCAGGACAAATACGAACTCCACCAACGTTTCTCCCTTAGGGTGAATAAAATCTCTCGAGCTTTAAGTACTCAGAAGTATTAATAGACGTATAAATCACGGACGACGATGATCGCGCTATCGTAAAATTGTTTCACAGGTCGAGGCCGCTAGACTCGTACTTGATGAAATACAAACTTGACCTGTATTTGACCCTGAAAGTTCACTCTACAAAATCTTAAGAATTTCTGTTTAAAGGTAATGCGCAATGCGTTGTTTTTGATTGGAGCTGATTAAACATTCGTAATGTAACCTTTGGTCCGTAACGGCGAGAGAACTAAATACAGATTCCAATTTATCAAATAGTTAAGATACTCTAAAGAAATGAATTGCCTGAGTATTTGATTCGGTAACAAAATTGGTCTGATGTCCACTTTAAATAACCTAATAACTCACTTACAGCGAACATAAACAAAAGGTGGTCAGCAAAATAAGTAAAAAGTAAATAAATTGTAATGTATAAACTTTGTTCAAGCAGCAACTTTAGCAAATGTTTTGATTAAGTTGAGATTTAGCCTAGGCCGGAATGATAATTGGTATTCGTCGTTACAGAAAGTCCACGAGTAATTAAAATTTGATAATGTTTTTTATGTTGCTTTCATTAGCGACATGTTACTGAAAAGTAGTTCCACGTTTTTTCATCTGTAAACTTTATCGATATTTTTTTAAACTGTAAAATGCTACGAAAAGCAAACTTAAAGAATGTATTATGACAATTAATTTCATACCAGTTGCTTAGCCATTGAACTGTGCTCTTAAGTTCAAATTCCTGTAACAATGTCTCTGGTCGCTATAATTTCTGAGTGAAGGCTGGCTCGAGACGTCACCGTTCTCCAGCCAATAGCTATCGAGGTGAGTGAGTGAGCTTAGGAAATTATATAGTAGTAGATAATAAAAATTGTTCGGGATGACCCACTTTCGTCATTACGTTACAATACCCGTATTGTTTGCGCTATCGAAGTAATATACCAATTTATATTTATCATGTGTTAGTATCCGATCGAATTTAAAAGTTACCATACCTGGATGTAGACACTTTATTTTTAGCTTTCTATGATACCTGCATCGCTCTTTTTTCTATTAATACTGTAGAAGAGAGTGAGGGGTTAATATGAGGAACCACGGCGGAACACTTGAAAGGTTGCGGGCCGAGGTTTGAGGTTTCCATTCCGGCCCGTCTGCCTCGCCTCTTCTCGACAAGGTCTTGTCTGTCCGATTAAGGCATGGTTCGCTGGAAGAGGGACGCGGTCGCCGTCGAAATTAATCCGCGGCTTCTTCCAGCGCTTTATGACGGCCGGCACCGCACGCTCAGGCTGCCAACCAATTTACGATCAAATTACCCGCCCCCCGCAGACCGACCCGCCCTTATTAAACCCCGACCCGTCTCCCTGGCTTGTATGTATGTGGCGGGGACTCACCGTCTCGTACAGGGATTTCCGCAAGGCTGATATCACGAGCCGGGATTTAAGAGGCGGTTGCTGTGTGACAGCGGGTTTGCGGTATCGGCTACAGACGGCGCACGGGCTTTGTGTGCCGGCATTCAGTGGTGCGAATTCCGTCAAATGTCTAAACCTTCTATCTGTCTATCACCGCTGCATCCAGAATAAATTGTATTCTGAATACTCTGTGACAAATTTGATTTTCAATCAAACCTAATTAATCCCATTTTTTATTTTTATTTACGGCTTTACGCATAATCGACAGCTAAGATCATTAGAGGCGGAATGGGACTGGTGACAAGGAACGGGAAGGAATTCGGCCATGGCCTTTTTGAAGGAAGCATCCCGGCATTCACTGGAGTGAGTTGGGCAAACCATGGAAAACCCAAATCTGGATGCCCGGATGGTGATTCGAACCCGCGTCCTCCCGAATGCGAGGCCAGTACGTTAACCGTTCACTCACCACGCTCGGTGATTAATACCAGCATATTTCATTTGGTGTGAACTTTGCTATACTTCCTTAAGTTCTGATTTATTAAGCTCTGAGTAATACCCCAAGCCATGTTTTTTTTTAGGAAATAAATTTCTTCTAGCTGTTTAAGATATTAGAATGGTATGTTGTGGTTATTGCTTTTATGCCTTTATTCTTATAAAAGACAATCAAACAGGCGTGCAGTTTTCAGACTTATAAACCTTAACAGTATGAGCTTTCATTTGGTAGAGTATTTAATTAGCTGACGAAAATCACCAGATCAGCTCCCGCAGAATTAGATGGTTTAACAACATTTTTTCACCAAAGGAAATACAGCGTATTAAAGATGAGAAAGTCTATCTCATATTGACACACGCTGTTGCGCATTCAATTTTGAGATTGATGCGCTCTTAGTTAAATTAATGTGCCGAAAATGATGGGAGCTATTGTTACGACGAAATGATAATCGCCGTGTCCAAAAGAATCACTTGAATTATATTGTTCTGGATCTGTTAGCAAGTCAAAACGAGCGTGGTGGTGTAACGGCTAGCGTTTTTGCCTCGCATTCGGGAGGACGGCGGTTCGAATCCCCGTCCGGGCATCCAGATTTGGGTTTTCCATGGTTTACCCAAATCACTCCAGGTGAATGCCGGGATGCTTCCATCAAAAGGCCATGGCCGAATTCCTTTCCATTCCTTGCCCCCCATCCTTTCCCGTCTCTAAAGACCTAGTTGTTATAGGAGACGTTAAGCAGTTAAAAAAAAAAAAAAAAAAGCAATTCAACATTCAAATATTCGTAATAGCACTTCCTGACATTCTACAAACATAAATAAGGCATGTATTAGTCTCCATACTACGGAGATTCTGATACGCGCCCGTGTCTTACGACATGTGTCGTCAACAACTCTGCGTTTCCAGCTGTTTATACCGGCCACCACCAAAGATTCTTAACACTAGCTAAGTTACCAAAAGTAAGCCATCCCGAATACTACTCATATTACGGCTTGTGGAAATCCTACGATACACTGATTAATTTGCAAACATCAATACAATTATTCATAAACACATAGTATTAACTAAATAAAATAATAAAATTGTATAAAATGATAGATATGTATTATCACAATATACATATTTTACCTGTTATTTTGTCTTTCCACATTAAATATAAATATTTAAATAAATCTGTACTAAAACGCTGCAAATGAAAGTCAACTGGTTGAATATATACACCATGTTGTAAAATCCTTATCTATGGTCAACGGTGGAGATTCCTTCTAAATGTCTTTCTGTAACGATAAACTATAAGTTACATTTCATGTATTCGAATCAACTATAAAACGGAGACACCGCAGTTGACTGTATGATATTGAAATATATGTTAAACACAGTATCAACAAGAAAGAAAAATTAGCAATATATTTATTAGTTTTGATAAATTGATATTTTTACGTTTTTAAATCCATCTAAAGAAGTACATCTATTAGAACTTTCGTTTTCGCAGTCTTTGGTTGAAACCAATCATGTACACTAGAAACAATTCAAATATTCCTTGCAGCAAGAAACAGATTTCGGAATTATCCTCACAATTTGATTTGATTTGATTCTTGGTGAAATATTCAGTATCGGTGCAAACGACGCGGAATAGCACGAACATTGGCAGAACTTAACACATAAATTTTTCAACTGCCGAAAGGAATCGTGGAGTCTTGTTTTTCAACAGAGATATCTTGCTTATTGCCAGATTCTCTATAATTTTCATTAATGATTCGATTGCTTTGTGTGCCTGCTGCTCAGTATGTTTACAAAAACAAAGAAGTCAGTTATTCCGGAGGCAAAAAGATTAATTTTTTGTATCTCAAACCTGCAGAAATATCTTCTTCACTCTTGTGCCGATATTTTTGCTTTACTGTTTATGTCTTGACGTTTTTACGCGCTCAGTGGAAACAATATCCAAGGGGCATTGGCTCTGTTTTATGGTTAAAGGAGACATTCTGCCTTCGTGCGATTAAATCCGTTTTTATAATAACGGCCTCGCAAGGCGATTTATGGCGTCGACTGCGATTCTGCGTAGTCGCCGTGAATAAGGTGTGCTGTAGAAACTGTCAGAAGCGCGCTGCCTCGCTCAGTGGAAACTGCACCATCTGGAATAGGGGAGCGGTAACGTTCTACGAGGGAACTGTGGAAGGTAACAGTTCAAACCAGGATCTAGCATTCGGTTTATCAACCTTCAATGATGTATTCCTAAGTGAATTTTGTCTTCATTTAATACACTTCATTCCTCATCTAACGTATAAAGAATTAAAAGAATTTATTGCAAAGTTACAAAATTTAATAGGCAGTGACACAACTCTTCTAGTGACTCAATTATGAAAATTGCTTACTTCCTTTTGGTATAAAATGAGATCATAATACCAACATACCGTTAAGTAATAATAATAATAATAAAAAACACAATAAACATGTTTACTCTGATTCACAGAGATTATATGACCTCTGACATCGTCAGTTATGATTTTCCACCAATAAACAGTAAAAAAGTGAAAGTAAAATATAGTGTTTTTTAACCTATGTTTCTCAGCACAAAAGAAAAGGAAATGCGTGTAAAATAATGGGTACAAAATTTAAATACAAGTGGATGAACATACAGTTCTTGAACTAGCATTAACGCAATATTAACAGAATACACTTATAAATCCGGGATAGATGGCCATGAATTTTTTAAAAGCCAGTTTCACAATCTAATATTCAAGAACAACCTGAAACTTTCCATAAATTGCCTTTTCAATCCATAAAAAACAAAAGTTGACCTCGTTTATATAGATATACCAAATTTCATACAAGCTAAAAATCCTTTAAAAAATATGTAACACTTGGCCATCTCACCCGAGTATCAGGGTTAGATGGCGAGACATGTAAGAGAGATGGCCATCGGATAAAATACTTTAAAATCAAAGAGATAATTATTTATTTAAAACAATTAACACTTTAAACATGTTTTATTGACTCTCTTGATGTAAAAATATTTTTTAAAGATATTAATTGTAGCTAAATTACAATTTAAACAGAACCTCATTTGTAAAAAGCATTTTACAATTCTTTAATATTTATTACATCACTTGTAACACTCTAGTTTTATACAAAAAATAAATGAGAAATCACTTAAATTATTCAGTTACTTAAATTTAGAAACTAATCCAAAATTTATAAGAAGAAATGTCACTTTGTATGTTCGATTTATTTTTTTAGAATTACATTACCACATCGATGGCACACATTAACATATGATGTGCAGGTTTCGTGTAGCCAACGCTTACACCTGACACACTGAATCCAGTCACAGGTTTTATCTGTTTTTGAGTAGTCTTCCCCGCATCCAACGCACTATTCCTCCTCTTCTTCAAAAAGTCCGTCAATTGAGTCTTCCTTGTACTGAACTTCATTTGATAAGTCTGAACTGTCTAAAGTTTGTTTAACCTTCTTTTTCACTAGTTTTTTTTTCTCCTGTTAAATTAAGTTTCAATTTTAACTTTTTATATTTTATTTTGACGTCAAGTTTGTAGCTTTAATTTCTATACGTTTGTTTGTTTGTGTTTTGGGTCTAGCTGGCAAAGGCGAAATATTGTTTAGAATTTTGGTAGGGGTGACTTGGTTGGTTTCATTTGAAATCACAGGAAAAATATTATCTGGTGTTGTAGAAGGTCCCGGTAGAGATAACGTTGCTCTTCTTGCAGGGGATATTTGTTCACATTTCTCTGCTGAAGTAGAATCGGTGAATCTAGTAGTGGATTGCGGCAAGAGTGACGAGGTTCTTTCGTGGAGATTTTTGTCAGATACGTTAATGTTTTCATTTCCTTCAGAATTTCGCACACTTAGATCTGGATGTCGACATAAGAACATTTGTAAGCAATCGTAACCTGCTTTTCATTTTTCTTATTAAATTTATGTTTTAGACGAAGCTCAACAGCAAAACCATAGGCTAGAATTTGTACACAATCCCTCGTTAAGGGGAACCCATAGGCCTGCATTTTTTTTTTTTTTTTTTT
Organism: Vandiemenella viatica; assembly: GCA_031002005.1. Taxonomy (NCBI): domain Eukaryota; kingdom Metazoa; phylum Arthropoda; class Insecta; order Orthoptera; family Morabidae; genus Vandiemenella; species Vandiemenella viatica. The sequence goes on from JARYHS010009186.1 coordinate 161,872,878, forward strand.
TTTGTGTGTGTGTGTGTGGTGGACTAGTCGTAACTCATTATCTGTACCCAAACAAGTACTAGGACCCATTGGAATTTTGGAGTCAGAGCCAGTCTTTAATTTTCTCTCAAGAGTTTTCCTTGGAATATTAAAATCCATGGAAGCTTTTCTCACAGAATAACCATCATTGTTTACTTTATTAATAGCATTTTTAAGATCTTATTCTTCCCATGAACCTCTGACAGAGCCGGCTTTTCGAATGTACTTATTTGGCATCTGTAAAAAAATAACGATATTGTCAAAATTTAATACATAACACGCTTATGGGATGGCCATCTATCCCGATAGTGATGTGGCCGTCTTTCCCGATCGGCCGGGAGAGACGGCCATAGTGCGTCATCAAACATGGTGGACGCAAACTCAATCATAACCTACGTACAGGAATGCATTTAGACCTAAACAACTCTAAAACTAAAGTTTCCGTCGTTACTCACTTCCTAAGTTATGTTTAAATCTAAAGGTTGTGACATACTATATAATTTCAAGGTATGTTGAAAACTAAAATCATAAAAATTACTTACTTCTAGTTGAAATAGAGAGTCATGCGGAGCAGAAACATTCACTCACGTTACTAGCTAACTACCAACTGACTGGCAGGTCTGAACATCGGATCGTGAAAGAATTACAGGCGTTGGCCTTCTCTCCCGTATGGCCGTCTAACCCGGATTTACCCTAAATAAAACACAAATTGTGGAATTGCGACCCGTTTACAGAGTTTTGTGCTTTTCATCTTTGTCGTGGGGCTGGACTTCGAGTTTAACTTGGAATACGATCCATAAAGTGTCCAGGCGAACTCATACGAAAAATAGTAAAAACACCTCAACATTCAATAAAGAGTTGGTATTGGTCCATTGTTCCATAGATGTCATAAAGAACAACCTACTTGGTTAATTTGAGAATATTCATGTATCTCTTTTAATCGGGAAACTGCAGTTGTAGAAGGAAGGAACGTTTATCATACCGGATACTCTGTGCATTCTAGCCAACCTTTGTTCGATCCTGTCGAGATCACATCCCCCCTCCCGCTGTCAGTTTGACATGTAGAGTAGGTATCTTGGCCTAGCGTAGGCTATCAATTAGATTGCTGCCTTATAAGCCGTGTGAGTCGTCCTATACTATGTAACATACACAGTCCTTACTAGAAATTATGTTAATGTTTGTAAATATATTTGTATAAAAGTAAAGTCATAGAGTGCAATTTAGTTGATAGGTCAAAGAAATCAATAGTTACGATCTGGAGTATCTTTGGCACACAAATGAAGAGAATATATGAAAAAGAATGGTTTGATCGAAACACGAATATGAGATGATTTTTACGAAAGAGGAGGCTGTAACAGTCCGTCATACCTGAACTTTAAATAGAATTGTATTTAATGAAGTATTTGTAGTGAGCTAAAGATTGCTTGAATATGATCTGGATATGTTTGTTTTGCAATTTCTTGGAAATCAGTGTATATAGACTTTATTTTATGAAAAGAAATTATTTAAAGGCCATTTAATATGTTTAAGAACCGAATTGTGCAAGAGAATTGCTTAAATGTTTGTAATTGCAAGTATTAATGCAATTTACGGTGTCTGCAGGACAATTTTCTACAGTTTAAAATGAATTTCTGCTAAATAATTTTGTGGTTAAGTAATCTTTAATTTCCATTTCTGACTATTTTGTAATGATTTTAAATGATTAAGTACTAATTCTGATTGTTTCTAATATGTTTAATTGTTTGAGTAATTGTTAATGTTCGAGAAATATCTCGCGGAAGGCTTTTGAAGTGTTCGATAAATTTCGATAGAGCCTCTAATAAAGAAATCAGGCAGAAGGACAGTTAGTTAGTTTATACAGATTAACTTTGCAACTGCCAAGGACTGCGCTAGTAGTATCTCTGGATTGTATCTACGTATGTAAGCAGTATCGTTGACATCGTGTTTGGTGAAAATAAACAGAAGTCTAAACTGAAATACATTGTGGACTACTTAATTACTGCATTAATTAAACCACGAAGAACCCGACAAGGTCTTAAGAAAAAGATGCGTAAAATGACATTGCATCTCTCCTTGTAGTTTACAAGTTTGTGAATAATTGTTAATAAAACGCAAAGAGAAAGAATAGGCATATGATCTGTAAATATTGTGCGTCAGTAAGAAATGATGTATGGGTTAGTGCAGCGATGATAAGCATTAATTATATATAACATACTTAATGTAAGACTCATGTTGATGATTCAAAGAAAATTTAACTAATTATTTGAGGAAATATTTAAATAAATATCTAATGATATTAAGATTAGGATTTTTCAGATGTTAAAATATTGGAAGATTAGCAGCAAGAAAGAAGAAATTCAAATTACCGTTATTGTATGGTAAGTGGAAAAGGTAACCCCCTAAAAAATACGTGAGTGTGAGCAGCGCCAACAGTAATGTACACTTAAAACAAGGAAAAGCTGTTATAACCATTTCTGAGGAAATCGCTTGAACTAAACGTTTGTGTCGACATTTTTCTTTGAGTAAGAAAGATGTTTTATCTCTGGTTGACGTACAGCGGAAATCATCACTGGAGGTAAAGTCAGAGACTATGTGGCATTTTTGAACAAACCGAAGTCATAATGGACTGCGGTTTTATGTAAAAATGAAGCTAATATCATACGCGAGAAAAGTCAGGAATAAGGACATCCATCTGTTACTGTTAATGCATGAAGTGTATAGACAAATTGTTAAAACTACAGGAAATGTGTACTGTGTTGTTAACCGTGTAAGTAAATGTCTTAATAAAAGGAGGAGAAGCATTTAAGTTGATACTAATGAAAAGTAAAGTACTGATTTAAACACTATTAAGTTCAGATTGTGTCAATGCTGAGACTGATTTTCAAGTTTTCATTTTACCTCCTTAAAAGAACATAATTTTATGGGGAGTTGTTCAGTCGGTAGAAGATTTTACGTCCAACTATAAGTGCCTAATTGGTAATTGTAAAAAAGGATTAGTGACATCGTACATTGTATTGTAGGACTTGCAAAACAAAATATTAATTTCTATGCACCAAACTGTTTCAACTGGAGTGAGATGTAGCGAATTCTGCACGTAGATAATAGTATGTTTTGCTTGTATTTAAGAAATTCTTTATAAATGGTGTGGGTAACTCTTTATTTGTAGAATCTAGTACTGTATAATACGTAATTCATCATTAACGTTTGTGTGTTTTTATGATATTCTTTGTTCCTTTAGATTAAGAAAGTAGCTGTTACTACTTAATATAAATAATATCAGCTATAAAAAAGAAACAGATTTTCAAATAATAGCTGCAGCAGCATACATGTCAATGGTGAAAAGGTAATTATTTTTAAAGAAAAATGTTTTAGACCAGATACATTATGGTAGTGAAATTCGGAGTTTGGAACACTAGAAAATAGGGAACTTGAAGCATTTAAAATGTGGTGCTACGGAAACATGTTCAATATTAAGTTAACGGATAAAATACGAGATGAACATGTTTTAAAAACTATGTATGATGACAGAAAGTGGAAGAGTTGCAAAATAAATAAATTAATAAATGCTGATGTGTCACATTTGAAGACATGGAACATTTTATTAGTGGAGTAAGAAGATAATAACTGTATAGGAAGAATTTTGTTGTAATATATTTAGCAGATAAGCGTAAGAACAGTTAGGAATTGCGTAAAAACCCTCGCGAGACATGACAGATGGGGAAAAATCCGTGAACGGTTAGACTTCAGTTTTCTGACATAAACCAGTAAAATGGTGATTAATGTTTAAATTCACTTTAAATCTGTAGTACAGAGGTAACATTAAATAAATTTACACGTTATGATCTAAAATATGCATCAAATTGCAATTTTTAGACAGTGCAGTACACTAAAAATTATTGTCTCGGAAAGATTCTGTTTCTGTAAAGGAGTATTTCTTAAAATTATATTTACGCCTGGTATGTATTAGTGAAACACGAAGCTTAAAGGTAACGCATAAGCACCCAGCCCGAATTTCCTTTGATCCTCACCCGTCGTGTATGGTCCGCCCTCCTCACAGTCTCATATTTTATTCGCACTGCTCGTAATCTCATGACGGTCCGCTGCCCCTACCTAGTAGGCCACCACCGACACAAAGTCAGTGGTGTAGCCATAAAACGGGGGAACTACAGCCAGACGACGTGACCGCCTACGCCGCTGCCTGCCTTATTCACCTGTCGGGGCATGCGTATTCGCTTTACAGCCACAACGCAGGTCCGCGTATTCTTTATTCCTGTACACTGGGCTGCTTGATTAAAAAAATCGTTTTTCTTAATACTTTGAGAACCTCAAGTAAGTCACATATATGTAGGAAGTTTCATTTATAGCATTCGTAAGAAATGTTTCTTCCCCAGGTTATTCATGTTTTTGTGCCTTTATAATAATTAATTATTTTTTACTTATATTTAATTTCTTAGTGTCTGCCACTCATCATCTCCCGTTTCCAGGTGTGGTTTACGAGCCTTCCAGTGTTTCGGTTTTGCTGTATACAGAACATTGTCTAAATTCCTTGCTCTAGTTTCTATTTCCTCGTTCAGTTGGTCTATCCATCTTCTTTTTTGTCTTCCAACTGGTCTTTTGGCATATATCCTTTCTTCCAAATGAAGTGTTCGGTAGTATTTTGCTATTCATTCATTTATCATTCCAAATGCATTTAACACATTGAACGCTTCCGGCAATATGAAGAGTCCTGTCAGTGAGTAACTCTGAATGCAAACCCGCATAACGCGGACGTCTCTAGACGTCCGCCGTCACGCTATTGACCATCTCACCTGGGACGGCAGATGATTTTAATTTTCTGCCCCTTTTATGCTATTTACTTTACTTTTAATTGAAAAAAATACAGTTAGACTAATTAAATAGAATAAATAAGAGATTAGATTAAAAAATAAATCGGTAATTATCGTATAAACTAAGTTTATAAAAAAAACGTGTGAATCATATAGAATTAAAAAATACTAATTATTTATATATCTTTAAATGTAGTTTCGTCAAAAAAATTAATAATTATTTTATCGTCAATTTATAAGATGGTTGGAGTCAACATTTACTCTGCCATGAGGATAGACCACATTGTTGCAAAATCAGTTCACTATAAAGCGCTAGTAGTTTGCTTAAGGTATAATCCACCTCTCCAAGAGGAGAAAATGATACCTTTTTTTTTTTTGCAATACTGCACTAGCTGATTGAGGATAATGGAATATCTACCCAGTCTAATACCCCACTCTGAATCCAAGAAAACATCGAATTGAGAGGTAAGAAAACGCTTAGCATTTTGCGTTGAGGAATCAGCATTCGACTCCTGAAAGGTTGAGCGGAATTTTTGAGGTGAAAATATCATCTCACAGACAGACTCTTTTTGCTGAATTTTGTTCGCTTAGTTTTCTTTCGTTGTAATACTACCGCTCCTGGACATTTTGTTGCTGTGTTAAGACCAAAACCTTTAATTCTATTTTCATCCTATCTTAAAAATATCTATATACTTTCTTGTTTCTTTTTATCAACGTTTTTATATTGAAATATTGTTGTGGCCTTCTTTCTCCACTTCCTATTTGACTCACGTTTCTGCAATGAATCATTTACGAGAAGACCCTAGACAGTTAATCAGGCAAATTTAAAATTGTATTTTCCTAAGTAAAGACTGTGAATGGAGATTTTCCCGTCGTGTAAATGCAACATGTTCCCGCGTTTGCAACCGAATAGTGTTGTAACAGACGACAACATTTCGGCAACGTCTGTTCTTGTCTTCAACAGGTGTCTTTGAGGAATCTATCGAGAACCTGGAAGTTCACTATCAGACATCTGTGAGTGGATACCGACAGTGGTAACGAAGCTAGCACGAGCAGAGCTGCAAGACTCGAGGGAGCGGACCGTGTATAGAATCACCTCACCCATTGGTCGGCTACTGGCATCTGCCGTTATATAAGCCCATCCATCCGCTGATGTCTCGAAGCTACCTGATGAAGACAGTATAGGTCGTAGTCGAAATGTTGTAATCTGTTTATGACACTATCCGCCTGCAAACCCGGGAACACTATGTTGCAACAGTTAAATTATTTATTTTGGTGCAGAGTGCTCCACTGTCTGTGCCTCGCCACCAGATGCGGTGGCTGTTAGCAGGTAGGGAACTCCACGGCCACGCGGACCTCAACTTGGTACTCCGCTCTGGTCAAGTCCAGTCCACTCCGGACACAAGCAAGCCGAGACCTGACAAGAATGGCGAGTGCCTGAGCGCGCGGCAAACTTTTAACTCGGCCGCTGCGGGATGGCCACCAGACCCAACAGGAAACTTAATTACCAAGTACGGAGGGTGGTGCGAGACGCCGCTACCGTAATGGCTGGCGTGGTGAACCACCTTGCCTGATGGAGGGCTACACCATTAACGACCCGCACACATAGTTCGGGTCGCTAGCAAAAACCTTTCGCGTCCAATCGCAAATGTATCGAGAAAATTGTCTGACAGACATAGAAGATTCAGCGGTTTTCTCAAACATGTAATGCTTGCTATCTCTGTTGTATGTCTCTGATTCATTACATCTCTGACTAATCGACAGTCTCTCCGCTATCAAGACAAGAACAACATGACACATCAGTCTCCAGTATATTCAGCAAGTAACCCTGAAAAAGTCATATGGACTCGGTGGAAACGTTTGTCGTAAAGAATATAGAATGAGCACAGCGTAAATCTCGCGAAGCAATTGTTTAAGTGTTTTGACAATCAAAACGCGGTATCAGATTTATTATGAGTTATAAGCGATATCTATTAAATTGAACGTTAATGACTAATATTTTATGTTTTCATCCATTTCCTCTAAGGACGTTTTATTTATTTAAAAGATTTCGAGTTATAGTTAATTACACATAAAAAAACACGCCAACTAACTGAAATTGTCAAATTGTAATATGAAAAAGAAACATTTCAACCAAATGTACCACAAGTATACGAGTTACGTTCACAATTCAATGCTAATAAACCACTTCGAAATGTTATAGGCTCTTCTGAGAATCATATATTTAGTTTTCGTAGGAAAAGAATTATGGTTATCTATCACATAAAACCACTTTTGAATAAAAATTACATACTCTATTTCATTAGTTTGTGACCTCCTCCGGAAACTATTCTTGTTATTTTACCTTCATTCGCCTGCTTGCTGCTATTAACTTGGGTCTTAGTCTAGATACTCGACACATTTCGGAAAGTAAATACTGAGGGAATATGAGTGGAGCATTACATAATTTATTCTGAATAATTGTCTCAATTTTTCACAAATAAAATGAATGTGCTATAATCATTTCATGAAATAAGCTTCTTAGGTAAGGTACTTGTTTATAAGAAGGTTAAATCTCACTACGTCTTTGATACAGACTTAAAGACTTATTGCCATATTTAGCAAAAATACATTTGTTTACGTACAACACGAGAGAGAGTAAAATTAAGCAGAAGGGACATGAGAATAATTTGGCTAATAGTTCATCGGCAGCTGTGTTGAGTCTTCAATGGCTTTCAGGCAGTCACGCATCGATGCACTTTGTAGAAGACACTGCTTCATAATGTAGAGCGACACAAACGAACGAAAACAAATTCTGGCGTCACGCTGGACTAGTCTCTGTGGAGGAAGTTTTTTATGCCTTCTTGGCTAACGGTACATAGAGAGTGATCACCAACCGTTGCTTTCTTCCTCGACAAAATTGTGATCAGCGGTACCTCCCTTACTTTCCAGCCCGGAGATTAGTCTGGTATATTCTCTCTGCCATATAGACTCTCACGTACAAAACCCATAGACAATAATCTATCCCTCTCTCTCAAAATACTGTATTTTGTTTTGTAATGATGGCTGACTATCTTATGGTTGAGGGAACAAGCATGTCTGACGACACCTAAGATGGGTATAGAAATCACCGCTTTATCTCCATCTATCTACATCTACATACATACTCTGTAATTCACAAAATTGTGGGTAGCAGAGGATGCTCAGCACCAAAGCTAATCTCTTTGCTCTTTGCTGTGCATTCCAATCCCTAATGGTAAGAGGGAAAAAAGAATTCATATAAGAATCATTCCGGCACCTTATTTCTCTAATTTTATCTTTCCTATCCTTCCGACTCAAATAGGTTGGTGGAAGAAGTATTTCACTACACTCAAAACAGAAAGTTGGAGTACGCATGTTTAACAATAAGTTTAAACGAGACGTATGTCGTCTATCTACCAGATACACCCAACCTAGTCTACTAATCAGTTCTGTGATGCTTTCATAAGGACTGTAGCAAGCGGTCACGAATCGAGTGGCTCTTCTCTGTACTTTCTCTATACTTTCGATCAATCCCTTACGAAACGGGTCCCAAATGGCACAACAATAATCCAAATGTGGACGCACAAGAGATTTGTACGCTATCTCCTTTGTTTGTTCATTACAATTGTTCAAGAATCGACCTATGAATCGCAGCCTAGAATTTGCACTACCTACTAACGAATTAATGTGTATGTCCCATTTCATGTTCCTTTGTACTGCTACTCCCAAGTATTTCATAGAATCGACCATATTAATAACTGTATTGTTTAACTCATATTTCTGAACAATCGGATTATTTTTGTTAGTTATGCTCATTGTCTTGCACTTTTTACAATTTAGAGTAAGTTGCCACTCAGCGCACCAAGCCAAAATAACATCCAGATCACGCTGAATTTCTAAGCAATCGGCCAAATTTCTTACTTCCCTATAAATAACCGCATCATCAGCAAACTATCTAAAAAGGCTTTTCACTTTGTCTCCGAGATCGTTTATAAAAATTAAGAAAAGAAGTGGTCCTATTACACTTCTTTGAGGTACACCCGATGTAACATCTAGATTAGAAGAACTTTCTCCTTCAACGACTACATACTGCGACCTACCAGTTAGAAAATCCTTTATCCATTCACAAAGCTGATCCGATATACCGTACGCTTCGCTAAAAGGCGGTTGTGTAGCACAGTGTCAAAGGCTTTCTGGAAATCTAAAAAAATTGCAATTACTTATGAACCTGCATCAATAACTTTCATTACGTCGTGTGTAAATAGGGCCAGCTGTGTTTCACATGATCTTTTCTTCAGGAATCCGTGTTGATTTGTTGTAAGAAAATTATTATCATCTAGAAAATTCATAATTTTCTAGCATATAATATGCTCCATAACTCTACTACAAACAGATGTTGTAGATATGGGACGATAGTTTCCAGGATCACTTCGATCACCTTTTTTGAAAATCGGAGTTACTTGCGCGATTTTCCAGTCTGAAGGTACTTTTCGCTCTTCTAATGATTTACTGAATATATCAGACAGAAATGGCCCGATTTCCGCCGCATACTCTGAAAATACTCTTACTGGAATTCCATCCGGGCCCGGTTCTTTCCCCCACTTCAGGAGCTCTAATTGCTTAATGATACCTGCAGTATCTATTCGTAATGATTCCATCACCGACTCGCCACGGCGTGGGAAAACGGGAATACTATCCTTATGTTCATTTGTAAATGAATTTTTGAATACAGTATTTAGTAAGTTAGCTTTATGGCGGCTTTCATTAACCTCGGAACCTTCACGAATTAGTGCTGGAATATTGCTGTTGGTACAATTAACTTTTCGTACATACGACCAAAATTTCTTTGCGTTTACTGTGAGACTCTTAGAGAGAGAGTTGGAGTGAAAATCGTTAAAGGCTTCGCGCATTACATTCTTAATACGTCCTCTTAAATCAGCTAAGGTTTCTAAATCGCTGCGACACCCCTTCCTTCTTAAGCGTGCGTGTATTTTCCTCTGTTTCTTTTAGTAATGTTTTGACTTTGCATGTGTACCACGGTGGATCATTCTCCCCCTTTATTGTCAGCTTTGGTATATATATTTCCATTCCTTCCCTGACTATATGTATAAAACGATGCCACATCACTTCAACGGTGTACTTTGTTGACTTGAAGTTATGTTAATTATTCCTCAGGTAGGTTATCATTTCAAAAATATGTGTCTATACCTATCCAGGATACTTATAAATGTTCCAAATTATTTCAAAATAAAGATATTAACTTATACTTAATTCCACATGTTTACTTGTTCTCGCTTTTTCCGCCCATTACCAACTTAATATTAAATTTTCGGCGATCCATACGCAATTCTTTTGTATGTTATACGATTGTATTAAACTTTACCAATTAATTGGATAACCGTCAATTGTAAACGTACAGTTTCTTCAGGTAAAAGTACCAAGCTGATATTGTCATTTATTACCAGATACATCTAAGCTATAATTTGAAGAAAATTTAGTGCCCTCCGTTAATCATTTGAAACGTATTACAACACGGGTTTATCATTTGACAACTGTAAGCACGGGAAGCACGGTTCGGTATACGTAGTGATGAGATGACAAACAGCGTGATATGACAAACGATCCTGTATGTAATCGCCTTATCTGCCTCCTCTCCACCACTCATCCGCGTTGATGAGTCACCGGATAAAGCGACAAGCCATTCACCAGCCGATTATTTCGATATCTCGACTGTATAAACACTCTTGTGTTGGAGGCGGGCAGACGCGGAACTGCATGCCAAATTCAGCTCGCCTCATTCTGCAGGGATACAATACATCTTTATAAATTCTGCAACCCGTTACACTTACTGCAGACTAAAATACAACGTTTTTGGTAAGTGACAGATAATTTTTATATTTAAACGTGTTACTTTTAGCAAGCCGAGAGTAAATTTCTACACGTATTTCACTTTACTGTTGTCATTAATCGCTAAGAAATTTACCATTAGCTGATCATGAATTGAACAAAGAATATGATGAAATGTAGAATAATAGCAGTTCTGTATTTTTAATTATATATTTACTTAGTTTCCTCATAGAAGCTATTCACTGTATATTTTCTTAGTGATCAAGATGGTACATTTAGACTCTGCTTGATGCTGGAAATGTACTCCTCCAGTGAACGCCGAGTGTTCTATGAAAAGAAGTATCGCGTTCCAATCAGTTTCTCTTATGTTCTTTAGGTTTTTGTTTTCGATTGTCTCTTTTTTTTATTTTGTTGAAGTCTCGTACTGTACGACCCATCCAAGAAACGTTGTGGTAGCAAACTACTCAAATGCGACGAATGTCACAGTTTTGAACCCGGCTAAAGTACTGGTTGATTTTACTTAAATGTTTTGTTCAAAATTCCTGAGATGGGGAATATAACCAAAAGTTAATACTTTCAGTTGACATCCTGTTAATTCTCATCATTTAATAAGTACAGTAAACACCTAACAATATATTCACATCAGTCGCTTATTCAAAAATAAATATTGTAGTGTAACGTGTGAAAATTGTGTTCCTACATTTCTTCCAGATGTGTCCGTCAGTAATGGTACTTTTCTCTCTACTTCAATCAACAGCTCTGTTTATACAATTTATTTTCAGTCTTTATGGATAGGTAATGAATTTATAATATTTAATTAACAAGTCTATTTTCTGAGTTTAATATGCTTAAATTCTCGACTGCTGTAGAATTTCTCGTTTTTCCATATTTCTGTTATCCATTTCTACATTGAACTAGTTTTACGCCTTCGGAACGTACACAACTCAAAATAAGCATCCATGTTGTAAAACTATTACTTTATACGTGTTTTTGTATTAATCACTTTCCGTAATTAACAGTTTTAACTGCACCGAGTCCTGTCACGTTGAGCTATGTAAAACTAGTCTTTACATGCGTTTTACTGGAGTTAATGTTCGTTTACAGATAGTGAGGTTACCACAACACTATGGTTTGACCTACCTCATGGAGGCATCGATACTTCGTTGTTTATTATTTTGTCTTGGTCGCCACCAGCGGTTTGTCAAACGTACTAGGAATATGAATATACACAAGTTCATGGAATCAACCATAAAAAGATACACTCACACATTGGAAGTAAAGTAGAATAACTTTTTTATTCCAACAGTTTGTATCTTACACCCGTACGCCGACCACCAACTGGAATTAATTACTACTTTTCCGAAGATTACAAGTTCTTAGGAGTGAAAAGTTGAATCACAAAATACTCTCCTTCAATAAGAAATATGTTGAATGTTTGTACAACAGTAACCAGTACACAATAGCACTTTCACAGTTCTCTAAGCAAGTATCGTCGTATTTTTGCACCGTTTGGCGTGTCTCACGATAGCGACGTCACGCCAATATTAGTTTCCCGTCGCGGATGCGCGTTTTACGTATGCGATGTGCCCAAAATGTCTTCAAGAACACACCACTTCACTTACACACAACCATACCGTTTTTCCCGGGTTGCTGCCACGCGGGTTAAACACTTGACTGACTGCGAGTCTAGCTCAGAGAGTAGCCTCTCGCTGTATATCGATTATCGATATTTGCACCGATATTCATTAATCAAGGATTGCATGACTACTGTAATGTCACAAGGTGTTACACTTGGCTTCGAACTGTTAAAAGCAAGTTGTTTCCAGACCGTTGACTCCAATTCATGAGCTTCGGAGGAATGTCTGAAAACGTCCAAAAGTAGACTAAATTACAACATTACTTATCTTGGGGATGATAGGAGCAGGAAAGTGGTATTCTTCTTACATTGCACGTACTAGCACCAAAAATTGAACGTGACATTTGACCATGTAACAAATGAAAACATTATTGTTGTTTTAAGCTTGAGTCTATAAATTAAAGAGCTACTATTGACTGGTGATCAAGTGAGGCATTCAGGGCGAATTAGTTTGATACTGTATAAAGAATTTAATGTTGAAAATATCACATCTACATTTTCTACACAATAAGGTTATTCGAAATTGAAAAGTCAGATCTTCTTTTGAAAAAATATTTGCTGAACATCCAAGGTTTCAGTTAAATGATTTCTTGGACCTCCACGGCCGTTTTTGTTAGTAATGTGACGGGACGTCATTTATTATAATATTTTAATACAGAAATCATGTAAGCTTTCGAAGTTTCAATGCAGCCAGACGTCGAGTAAGCACGTCCTGTTGTTCGACTTTCTGCCGATCGACAGTTCGGATTACAAGCTACACGTGCAGTGCTGATCATGCAAGCCAATACTTTTCCAGCAAGATAGAATACATTGATCACGCTCACTTCTTGACTGACGATCTACAAGATAACATCTAGGCCTCGGAGATAGATATTCGCTGCACCAACCTACCATTCTCTGTTAGTTGTGAACTGCAGGGCTAAGTTTCATCCCTAGGGTCAGTATTGCGGGTTACGGGATACCTCTTAATTTGTACAACATCGACTGTAGTTGATTTATGGTCCAGTGCAATTAAATGGGGTTTCCAGAGACATTGTTTTATTTAAAGTAGCTCGTAGCTGCCCGCTCCCTCTCCTATTTACAAGTTATCCCCGATGCTCATGTCTATTTGCTAGCGCAAGAGTAGAAGAGGATAGGCTCAAGAGAGAAGAAGTCAAGAGCAGAAGATACGAAGAAAGTCGGCGCAAGTCATAGGGCATCGTAGGTTAACCATTTAGAACCCACGTGTCAGTCATCCTGGCACACTCTTTCAATAGGCATTGCACGATCCTATATAAATACATATAGGGTCAGCCACAGTAATAACTGCATTTTGGGGCAATGCAAATAAATAAAGTGGCATTTCCTAAAAATCAAGTCATTACGCTTTCAGTCACTTTATTTTGTCTGTTGAATCTCTGCGAAAGGATTTTCGTTTTTATTTAATTATCCGCTGATTGTTTTTTTTTAAATACTTCGTCGTATTCTTCACATTGTGACTGAATATTCCAGTAGTATTCCTTTTCTTTATTAAAACATTCCGTAACTGCTATTATTTGTACTTCAGGATAATTTTTGCTAAATAAACAGAACTCTCATTAGGACGAGCTTTATTTATTCTTCCCTATTGTAGAAGTGCAATACATTATCATTTGCTGTCAAACGTACACGTTATACATCATATTTAAATTTTATAATTGCCACCACTGGATTTTAGAGAAGCAATAAAAACCACAATCGTTTAGACATTGTGTTGCTGCCCACACATTCTGAGACTGTAAAACAATCTCATTATCTTCAGCTATTCTCCTCTAAAAACGGACGCCAGAGATATTCGGCATCGACAAACGATTTCAACGCTAAGATGTTATAATCATGCCCTTTCTAGAATGGACTTCACTATTAATTACGTTATTTAGGTAAATTATGACAACTTCTATTTGTCAACGTACATATTTTTTACCTTTGGTCGGAAGAAATAAAGTGTTTTACTTTTGCACCACGTCATCTTGACAGAGATCTATGAAAGTGCGATGCAGTGTAACTGACTTCGAAAAATTCGTGGCTCAATTTTCTCTATGTCGTGAAAGTAATCAATCCTCAAATTACGTTCTTGGAAAAAGTTTTAGAAGTTATTACTGAGAGTATACACTGATGAGCAAAACATTATGATCACCTGCTTTATAGCGTGTTGGTCCAACTCTGGAATACAATGCAGTAGCTATTCTGCGTGGCATGGTTTCTTCAAGTCCTTGGGGGGTTTGAGGAAGTATCTGGTACTAGATGTCTGCGGACAGGTCATACAATTCCCTTATATTACGGGCCGGTGGTTTGTGGCCGTTGAACTGATACCTGATATGTTCGATTGTGTTGAGATCAAGAGAGCTTCGTGGCGAAGGCATCAATGTCAGTTCACTATCATGTTTCTCAAAGCGCTGTAGCTAGATTCGGGCCTTGTGACATGGAATGTTATTCTGTTGAAAGAAACCATCGGCATTGTGGAAGACTTGAGGCATGAAGAGACCCAGGTGGTCCGCAATAATTTTCACATAGTGCACAGCTATCATGGTGCCTACGATCAATACAAGTCCAGTAAAAGCTCAGTTGAATGTGCCCTACAGAATAATACTGCACCCACTGGCCTCCGTCTGTGGCGCAGTACATTTCTCGACAAGCCGTACGTCTGAAAGACGGCATATCCGTACACGACCATCAACAAGGTGTTGGAAGAAAGGTGATTAATCGGAAAAGACGACAAGTATCCATCCATCCACAGTCAAATGTCGATGATCTCGTGCCCAATACAATCAAAATTGACTTGTCGCTGAGTCAACACGGAATCATTTAGGGAGCCGAACACTGGTACCTGCATCAGTATTGCCTTATACCATCATATCTGCCACAGATCGCCGCCTATCCTGCTTTACAGAATGGTGAAGCCTCCGACATCCACGTTCTGTGATGAGACGTAGACGTTCACCACCTTGTCGCTTACTTGAGGTTTCAACAACTTTCAATATATATTCGCTACAGTAGAATGCGAACAGCCTCGTCGTTTTCAATATACTCGCTCCCGGACGCCGGACCATAATAAGTCACTTATGTTAGCGCAATTCCCCATTTTCCACACGAATCCTCACTTGAATGGCTACCTACGCGTCTGTTCTCTGCTTATATACTTACCCGCAACGCCACCAGACGGTGATTACTAAGTAGTGCAGCCATACTATCGTCTTTTTTGTGCTCATTAGAAACCATCTAAATTTTTACGGTAGTAATTACATTATCAGTAATACCACTGGGAGATGAATACAACTGGAACTTAGATCAAATGATGGTTTTATTACGATTGTAAGTATCATGTACTACCTGAACAATAATGGTTATTACACGGAACGAACAAGGATTATAAACAAATATTCATGTTTCTGTTCAACTATGTCAACCAATTTTGTGTCTAGTTTTTGCTACCTCAAGATCAAAAATGTTTATTTTATCAAGAAGAACATTGCGTTAGATAAACAGCAACTTTAATTTCGAGTATCACCTTAGAACCACGTTCAATAGACGTAAGGCATAACATCACTCGCCAGGAAACTACTGAGAGAACTGCTGGTTACTATAACGTGGAACTGTGAATATATCATCCTCAAACCAGCGTTCGTTGAAGCTACGTAGTATAAGTAAAAATTAACTCGCAGTTCTTCCGAAGACTGTAACCTGCTACAAATGGTTACCTGTTACCCCACTTATCGATACTGGACTCTTTCATTTATTATAGTGTGAGCATGTTTCTATATACTATACTCGATGACTTGCAACCGTTGATTCGGCGTTCTGGTGGGTGGGAGTTCGATCCTCGGTCCACACATCTTTCCTTGTCCCCAGTCGTCACCTGTTTCTAAAGCCGCGAGCCCTAAAACACACACACACACAAATACACCCACAACAAATACACCCACACACGACATACACCCACACACAAATACACCCACACAAAGTTACTCCCACACATGCATACACCCACACACATACACCTAAAAACATACAACCACACACACAAACTTACACACACGTACACACACACACACACATACACACACACACACACAATTACAAAAAAACATACACACATATATGCACGCGCATGCACACACATACACACACGACGCACGCACACACACACTCGCACACCACACACGAACACACAAACTCGCACATGCACCACGAACACACACATACACACACATACACACACATATACACACACATATATACGCAAACATATATATACACAAACATATATATACACACATACACAAACACATACATACACGACACACACATGCACACACACACACACACACACACACACACTCACAGCACACACTCACACACACACTCACACACTCACAAATTTTTTACTATTGGGAAGTGGATTAAAACTGGCAGATATAAACGAGGCTGATTGGGATTTGAATTTGCGAAATTTAGATTTTGTTTTTAACTGTGCTTTGTCCATCACGTACGGCGTCAAATACAAAATGTAGTTTCGTTCAGTTGCAAAACTGATATTCGCGTTGTAATGCCAGTTTTTGTCGGTTGCGGCATTTCGGGCCTGTCCGCTGTCAATATTAAACCGAGGCTACGGGACGTGCCTCGGCCGCTGGGACCACGCCAACACCCGCAACGGAATCAGCAGCATTCGAAATTTGATGAGTGCGGTGTCACGCGTAACGCAACCACCCCCAAATCGAACGAGCCTTGATACGGCAGCGGTGTACATCGGAAACGACCGGCGTGTGCCAATTGGCAGTTGCAAATACACAGTAACGACATGCAGAATAACAAGGACCGGACAAACAGTTTCAGTAGGGAAACTAAACAGTCGTTCAAAAAACACAGTAATACGCAAACAGCAGCGTGTTCCTTTTATAGGTGCTAAATAATTACATCCTCGTGCAACACGGCCTGGTCTGACAAAAGCAAGCACACCTAAAATCGTAAATACTGTAACGATATCACACCCCTACAATCATATTATTTGTTTAAAAAAGATTTTGCTGTTTTCGCAGCCGTCATATTAACATAAATCGCTCACTGGATTAACGATGCGTCGAAATACTCCTCCTCCTTCTTCTTCCCGACGTTTCGACCAGAGGTTAGGTCTTCTTCAGGGGCCGTCTACAGACTGATATCTGCTAGCAGATCACAGTCTGTAGCAGATTCTGTAGACGGCCCCTGAACAAGACCTAAACCCTGGTCGAAACGTCGGGAAGAAGAAGAAGGAGGAATATTTCAACGTAGCGTTAGTCCCTTAAGCAATTTTTGTTAATATTATTTGTAGAATTAATTACATATATTAAAATACTTTATTGATTTATCCTTAGTTTTTGTATGGTGAGATTGCACACTCAGTACTGTGTATAGTCTTTGGGGTAGCTTACGTTGATAACTATAGATAGTATTTAGATCGTTGATTGTTGAAAGAACAGGAGTTATGCACTGTATGTCGTATACTACAGATGTGTCAGGCAGTATCCTAATAAACATGGAGTCAGGATAATATGAGGTAGAAGCCATCACCATACCATTCTAAAGTCAACTTTTTTTTTAACTGCTTTACGTCTCTTTTTAACATCGAGGTCTTTAGAGACGGGAAAGGATGAAGGGCAAGGATGGGGGCAAGGAATGGGAAGGAATTCGGCCATGGCCTTTTGAAGGAAGCATCCCGGCATTTGCCTGGAGTGATTTGGGAAACCATGGAAAACCCAAATCTGGTTGCCCGGACGGGGATTCGAACCGCCGTCCTCCCGAATGCGAGGCGAGAACGCTAACCGTTACACCGCCCTGCTCGGTCTAAAGTCCACATGTCTCATGAAGAGAAACAATTTGCAACATGTTTATAAATAACAAAAAGTAAAGTGCAAGGTGCGTGGAGTTAAATGAGGGAAACTTGTCTTTCAGCTTGGTCTTGTCTTATTTCTTCATTGTTTCTAATTACATTCGCTGCTCGTGTTCTGAAAGAGCTACTACGCCTTAGGTCTGATTTACACCTGCGAGGCACGTCAAAAAATAAGGAAAATTATATTGATGCCAGTAACTTTTGGGTAGACACTAAATAAGTGTTTGGTGCAATGAAAATCAACATTTACACTACATAATATGTTTTATCTGTAAACTAAATTTATGTACAGATCATTCACTTTCAGACTGTCAGATAAACACAGCCTTAGTGAGCGATACACTATTACAGAAATGCACACGCTATCCGTCTGTTTTTCACCATTTAGTTAGTTTTGAAAATTTAATGAAGAAAAATGTTATTTAGCCAGAAAAATGTATCCTGTGTTCCTTTCTAATGATACAAGGTATTTCCCTGTCAAATGTTATCGATATCGGTATAAATGTTTAGTCGTCAGAAATTAACAGATAAACAGAGTGTCAGAGTTACTTTCACATTTATAATGTTAGTGTAAATCATGCAGAAACTGACTGCGAGAGAAACTAAGCCTTACTGGCCGATATAGTATAAAAATAAATCGAACGCGTATGGTATTGTTGGGTCCCGAAGGATTGTTCGGATGCTTCTTGATACAGAAAAAAAGTATCCCATGTCCTTCCCAAGAGGAAGTAGTATCTCCTTGTCATATTTAACCAAGATTGGATTAGCCCTGAAAACGTAACAAGCAGAAAGAGAGGCAGAGTTACTTTCCCATCTGTAATATGAGTATAGATGAAGAAGAGTTCATTTAAACGCACAGTGGAGATTTAATTTTAATGGTTGACGCAGTTTTATGGAATAAAGTGAATGATTTTGAACAGTGTTCCTAATTAATCAGTAGCAATAGCGCCTTCATTTGGGCCGATATCTTGATTAAGTGTGTTTTATGTATATATATTTAAATGAGGTGCCGCAATACGTATTTGTGACGAACCAGTCCATTCTTTCACAACGTGCTGCTGTTTTCTTTGGTGTAGAAATGTTGAAATATGAATAACGGCGATTCTTCGTAAAATGACATTGCTAATTAATCAGATTAACCCCTCGTAATACTACCAGGATTCGTCATACTCGCACGCAAAGGTTTAATTGAAAATCGATGTGATACCTTTCATTCGAAATCTAGAATATATTTGGCAACTAGTTTAAGGATAGCAAAACAAATAAACATTTTGTTATTAAATAGTAAACTCCTTCTATTACATCACATACCACGTTAAAAAAATCAACAGGATGACTGGTAGCTCTGAAAAGGAAACAAGTTTGAGGTGCAATAGTAATATGTCACCTCTGTTCATGATTGCATTAAGGAACAGAGTCTAACTACGATTAATTAATACAATAGAATATGACAAAATAAAAGCTATGCTATTTTCTGTTAAGATTCTTGCTACGAGAGGTTCTAAACCAGAGGTATAGACGCAAACGAACGCCGAACAGAAATAACAAGGCTTTGATCTTACATCATAAACGAAGAAAGCACTACTAATGGCTACATAAAGAAATGGAGAATACTGAATCAGGGGAATTTAAATTAAAAACACCCGAAAACTTAAGTATCTCGGAAGTATACTAAATCTTCAGTCAACATTTCGAAGAGCATCGAAACAGGAAAAAGTTTATGGAAAGTATTTAGAGAATAGCGTATTCAGATTAAAGTACAATACTATCTAACTTGTATGTGTATGTATATTAGTTTGGGCCACCTTGAACCACGTTGAGCCTTACAGTTCAAAATGGAATCGGAACCACGGAAGCATTATGGTGAACTTCACAAGCTGTGCCGATGTAGGGATTCGAACCGAGTAACTTTCGATCTCCAGTCAGCCGCCTTAACCATTGAACCACCAGACAGCATATCTAAATTATCATATGACCAATGGTCTTTAGATATGAAAGATTCCGAAGGAAGGTATGAGGAGAATCCAGACAGATGAGATGAGGTTTGTTTGAAACTGGGTTGACCAAACAAAATGGTCATTCAAAGAGATATTCTGCATGAATCTTACAAAATATTTCGCTTATTACAGTCTAAAATGTAACGTTAATAAATAATTGTTGATTAATTTGTATCTTCTGACCTTTGAATTTTGATGTCGAGTATAATGTCAAAATGGAAGTTGTAACAGCCCTAATACCTGTATTTTGAATAGTATTGGACTGTGTGAAATATTTGTAATGAGCTAAAGTTTGCTTGAAAGTGATTTGGTATGTTTATTTTGTAATTTCTTGTAAATAAGTGTATATAGACTTTGTTTTAGGTAAGAAAATTATTTAAAGACCATTTAATATGTTTAAGAACCGAATGGTGCAAGAGAATTTATTAAAAGTTTGTAATTCCATGTATTAATGTAAGTTACGATGTCTACAGGACAATTTTCCACCATTTGAAAGGATTTCTGTAAATAATTTTGTATTTAAGTATCTCTAATTACCATTTCTAATCATTTTGTAATGTTACTAATTAATTTTGTATCAATTCCGATTGTTTTTAATATGTTTGATTGTTTGAGTGATTGTTAATGATCGAGAAATATCGGGCGGATGCCTTTGAAGAATTCTCGTAATTTCGATAGACTCTATATAAACAGATCGCCTGGACAGAGAGTTTTAGTTTGCATTAAGTATTCATTCAGTGTTACAGAGACATTCATGCAAGTTTTCATTCAGTATTCAGTAAGTCAGTATTGCATCTTTTGATTGTAACAACTATGCTTGTGAATGTCGCAGACTTGTTTTGATTGAAAATAAACGAGCATCAACATAACCTTATTTTTGGTGGACTTTATTTAATTAATAAATGCAGTAGTTAAACCACCAAAGAACCTTAACAAAGTCATAGTACAATTATTATTTCCAAGAAGTTTATTGTGAATTGCTTAAAGGTTGTTGTAAAATATAGAGTAATAACAAGATTTAATACCTGATTGTTTTAGTTTCATTTCTATAAAAAGCTATTATAAAAATGAAACCACCAATGTGAAATTTTAAAGAAGTCAGGTCTAAAGTATCGAGATAGAAGAATACTCTATAAACTACGCAATAATCAAGTGGCTATAATAAAGGTAGAGAATCAACGGGTGTGAGACAAGGTAGTAGTCTATCCCCGTTAATATTCAACTTGTATGTAGAAGAAGCAATGCAGAAAGTCAAAGAAAAATTTCCATGTGGCACAAGTTTTCGGGGAGAAAAAATCAGTATGCTACGATTTGATGATGAGATTGTCTTGTTAGCAGAGAAGGCAGAGGATATTGAGAAGTTACTGAATGGCATGAACAAAATACTGAAGGAAGATTTTGGACTGAATATAAATCAAAGCAAGACAAAAGTGATGAAATGCAGCAGAAATGATACCAATACTAGTAGATTAAATATAAAAATAGAATCGGATGCAATAGGAGAAGTAAGTGAATTCTGTTACTTGGGAAGTAAAATTACGGCCGATGGCCGAAGCAGGAATGATGTTAAAAGCAGAATAGCACTAGCAAAAAAAGTCTTCATGAGAAAAGAAACATTTTAGTTTCAAATATTGATCTAGGAATTAGAAAGAACTTTTTAAAACTCTTTGTGTGGAGCGCAGCACTTTATGGTAGCGAAACATGGACTTTAGGAATACCGGAAAGAAAGAAAATTGAAGCATTTGAAATGTGGTGCTACAGAAGAATGCTGAAAATTAAGTAAAAAAAAATCCATTAAATCCTAAGAGTTATTCTATTGAATATTCGAACATTGCGCAGGGTGGTACATTTAAACTTGCTGAACACACCGACTATACTGCGCAGAGAGATTTCATATTACAGTCAGTTTCTAGCGTCTACTATCAATACTTGACCATTATGTTTTTAATTCTTTCTTTCTGTACATAGGGAACACGTTAGAGAATGAATTTTACTACTTAATTTCAAGAAAGTTAAATGTATAGGGTTTGGATTATCACTTTTATTAAAAACCGAAAAGGGAGAAACGCAACAGTGGCTGGTTGTATGCCTGAAACTGTAAATTGAAATAAGCTAGAAGTCTTGGAAATTTTGCATAATCCTGGTTGAAATTGAAACGATCAAAGACTTTGCCTATATACAAAATTTCCGGAGCGGCTGCTCTCAGATGAGTATTGTTAGGGAAACTCGTAGGGTTAAGCCGTAGAAATGTGACACTGGCGATGCAAGACACGTCCTCGGTATCGAGCTCTCGTTATTGGACGTTACCCGCGCAAATCTCTCTGTATGCCTTGTTGATCATCACTGGTATCTGCCAATTTTGCTTTACCAACACCAGAGGTATGCTTTATCTTCAGTATTTAGTTACTTTCTTAATGATAGCTTTTTACAATGACTCCTGTACTACTATGTTTTTCTGGGAACAAAATAAAGCTTGAAAGTCTATTACTGAAGAGAAATATTTGATAACTTATTCAGTTCTACAAGAAGAACGACTAGAACTGTAGTTTATCTTTTTTTCTTAAAAAATATTTATTAATTACAGCACTTTCTGCATTTAGTTAAGGAAACTTGTGCTATTATGAACGATTCTCTACGGCATGGAATTTAATACGTTTCTCTGAATATTTGTACTAAATCTATGACACAATAACAGAATTTTTCGATTTTATTTCGGGGGCTACTGACTATAAAATTAAAATCACTGTTTTGATTAAGATTGGTGTAAATGACATTTTTTTCTTACTCGTTGTTGTCCAGCTTCGTTTTATGGTGATTATTCTTTTTCATTTCAATCGGCCATAGCTATCGGGTCAATTAAATAAATAAGAACTGGTCTCAACATAAGATATGAAACAATAAGTAAATAAAGAACAACAAATGGTATTTCTTATGTTCTCAAGTCCCCCTTAATTGGATTTATTTTGTTGCAATTGAAATTAGTATAATTTGTCGAATTGATACTGTAATATAAAAATTTAATAGGTTCAGATCTAATCTCTTGCCGTGGTTACTTGTCCTACAACGTATTATAAATGCTTTCAAACATTGCTGCGTAACTTGGATACACTCAGTACGCATTGAAATCACTGTCGAGTTTTCAGCCTCAGAATGTTTCCAGCGGTGAGGTTAGTTAACTAATACTTAACAACAGTCATTAACAGTACTTATTTAAGGTCATGAAGGGGACCACCCCCTGCCTATCTAACGCCATGTTAATTTAAGCAAGTATTTGACCCATTTCTGAAAAAAACTATTTAGTGCAGGACCTTAATATTTTTACTGAATCGTACTTGATGCTAGAACAGTAAACTATACTAATATCAACTTTATACGTTTTATAGGTTTTAAGAAATACTTTTTTTAATTTATTGTTAAAATTATTAAGTTTTTTCGGCAGAATTTTTTTTGTAAACATCCTAATACGGGAATATTAATGCTTGTAGTACCAGATGTGGCTCTTTTTGTTATGCAGAGTCTCTGAAAATTTCATTTAATTATCTTTGATAGTTTCTGATATAATGGTGCATATGTACTGAAAATTTTAATTTTCGGGAAATTCACTTTAAAGAAAACAACTACTCGCAAACAAAACTAACAGCGTGTTTCAAGGCGTGTTGTTTACAAACAGCAGAAACAAGAGAATACTGATCGTTGCCCTCCAAGGATAACTAACAAACTCAGGAGTCAAAAAAAATCTCTACTATGCAATCCAGGGGTTATAAAGGTCTAAAAAATATGCAGAAAAGTGGGCGTGGCTCTGAAATGTTTATGGTAGGAAAATGCTATTTAAAAGCCCGAAATATTTTTTTCAGCAAAATCATTTACAGGATACTTAAAGAATATTCTATTTTTTAATCTATCGAAATATGATGAAAACAACAACAAAAAATTTTTTTGACCTAAGCCACGGGGTGGTCCACTTAAACAAGGCGTAAACATTACTTCCACCTTGGATTGAGAAAAGGTATAGCTATATGTAAATAGCACTGGTAGATCACTCTTGCACTGGTCTCGACGTGTAGTTGTCGTGTCCGTGACTCGTAATCAGTACCGCAGGGCAGTTGGGGATACTTGGCAAATGACACCGCGCTGTTGAGGTCGCATTAGGGTCGGCTGCCGCATGCCCGTCACGTGCAACGCTGGCCGGCTGGCCGACGCGCAGCTAATGGTAGCGGCCAGCAGCCCAGCTATGCCGGTAATGGGCCCGCGCGGGCTCGGCAATAAGCTGAGCGACGCCAGATGGACCCGCTCGGCACGTGCCCCTGACTCGTAGGCAGCCCGCGACGCGACTTGCTCATTCTCGGACGCAAAACGACTTCAGTGGACTGCCTTTATTCCTACACGCTAATAAGTTGGCCTGCTCTTATTAAGGAAGGTGAGAAAAGTAGTTTTTGTGCCCATTTTTGATAAAATTAACTCTGTAAATGACACTCTGCTTGTCTAAAAAAAGTAATGAATCTACTGTGGTTACGGCAATAGCTTTTTAAGACCATTAAATTAAAATTAATGAAATAGCATTGGATGATGTGCTATAATTATGCTACCTAAGAAGAAAAATCACAAAAGATGGAAGAAGCAAGAATTATATATAATGCAGGATAGCTGAAGCAAAAGTAGCGATTAACAAAAAGATACGAATTTTTACAACAAATAATATCAGCTGGACAATGAGGAATAGACTATTAAAAGATTATGCCTGGAGCATTGCTCTGTATGGATGTGAAACCTGGGCAGTGGGTACAGAAGAGAAAATAAGACTAATTTCATTTGAACAATGGTGCTACAGACGGATGTTAAAGGTTAGCTGGATGGTCAAAATTACTAATGAAGAAATTTTTCAGAAGGCTGGAGAGTATAACTCTATATGGAAGAGTATAAAAACGCGGAGGACAATGTTAATTGGACATATCTTCAGACATGAGAGCTTATTAAAAACAATTATGGAAGGAATGGTAGAAGGAAAGAGATATCGAGGAAGATCGCATTTAAGATACATCCAGCACATAATGGAAGATGTTGGCTGTAGATATGAAGAGGAGGGCAGAGAGTAGCGCTGTATGGAAGACTGCCGCAGACCAGTCCCAGGATTGACTACCGTAGAAGAAGAAGAAGAAATGGCTTCGTATTCTACGGTAACTGCGACACATCAATAAAACCGGTGACAGAAACAATGGCTATGAATCAGAAATGCCGTAAAGTTGTAATCATGAAGAACTTCTTAAGTAAGATTTTTAATGCACAGATGGAGAAACATTCATTAGTAAAGAATACAGATTGATAGATTTTCTCTTCTACTAATAACCAAATACACACTGATGGAGCAAAGTATTACTAAACAGCAATGTTTTTTTTTTTTTTTAAAAAAATGTCAGCATGTCACTACTGCGTTCCTTTTATTTCAGTAATACCTCAACTTAGAGACAATATCAAAGTGCACTGTAGAACATATTGATTGAAAAGGTGTCTGGGGTGTTGAAGAAACATTTATAAAACCTATAATCTCCCGTTTTCTGACGTTTGTTGGAAAAAACATCATTTGTAGATCAGTTTTTAAGAGCAGTGGTCAAGGAAACTATATCAAGATCAACAGCAGTTTAAGCGTGAATCGTGTAGCTTTCTTTTATTAAAATTCTTTCTGAATGTTAAATCACCAAACCCCACAACGAGCACTGCTCTCCCACTACCGACAGAGAAGTGAGGAGAACTACAACAATCACAGGAGACTCTCAGCAAGGTTGAACTAAGTCTATGCATAACAATTGTTTAGCCGTAGGGCAATGAAATGTATGTCTCATCAAAGCTAACTGAATAGATAGTAAATTTCCCATACATCATTGTTTAAGTGAATAATTTCAACAAATTGAGGTGGCAGTTTGAATGTGATGGAAACAGCGACAATGTGAAAGCAAGAACTAAAATTACTATTTACGATATTTTGAGGGTAAATAGTAATTTTAGTTCTTGTTTTCACACTGTCGCTGTTTCCATCACCTGGTTATCTTTCTCAAGTATTCCTTTGCCCGTTCCTCCACATTACTATGTGCCCATCAGGCATAGGTCATGAAAAAAGATTTAGAAACATATTTTCGAAAAATATTAGACAGAATTTCCGTGTTAATGATAGGTTTCAGCTTTATTAACCGTAGAACTCTACAATTAATACTACATTTATTTTGAGTACAAATTTTCTTGACAGGACTTTGCATATCAACTGTTTACCAATGCCAAGGAAAACATTTCGCCATTTTCTACTACTCATTTTGTTAAAGTCGTTCCTAGATATTTGAAGGTCGTAACTTTTTAAACCTATCTAGTTTATTGCAGGATCATTGCGGTATTTCACCATCAAACGTCTCCACGACATGTCCACGAATTAGTTTTTCGGCGTTTCACAATTTTTTAACCGTTATCTACTAACGTCTTCGTAGTCGATATACAAAAAGGATCAATTTATTTTTTGTACTCCTGATGTTAATGTTTTTGTTTATCTGCCCACTTTATCCAGTATCATGTTAAAACCTGAAGGAGACAGATCATGATACTTTTGTTTCAGATGGATTTAAATTAGCTCCTTCATATTTTATATAAAAGATTTAAGTTATTCAGCTTTATCCTTGTGTTTTAAACTTTTTTATTCTGAGAATCCAAAAATTTTCTTGTTGTTAACAAACTATTTCTACAGATTCTACGATTAACCTTTTGGAAAGGAATGAGAGATTGTATTACATCTAACCCTCATTCTTTATACGTCAAATATCTTATGCTACATACCCTGCATATTTCCAAAGTCGCGTTGATTGACAAATACGAATGTATTCTGCAGCTTAACTTGTAAATTATTCGAATAAGCTATACAATATCTTGAGTGCTGTTGGAAACAAAGTATGCCGCAATTTGTTTTCACATTTTCCTTTGGTTTTCTTTCTTTCGAATGAATAACTATTTTAGTATTCAATCGTCGCTATATTTTTTCTTTCTTCGAAACTAACACAAACTGTCAAAGGAATTGCTAGGCTCTGACGTCATCTCCTTCTCACTGGCGATGTTAAATGGGATACTGATGTTTTGTTTCGTTTTTTATTGATAGCTGGATTTACAAATTTGGATCCATTGTTTTGGTAACGGCTGAGAAATTTCGAATGCTGTTAAAAATGTCTCCCTGGTATTTTATGTTATGATGTTTTTCAAAATACTCTCCTTCATTCACTAAATCTTTATTTTAATGTTTTAATTTCTCATTGGCTACTTTCTAGTTCCGTTACACAATTCTTCAGAACTTTTCTTTTTCTCTCTCTTCAATTGCTTCCTGATTTTCTTACTAGGTTTTTCACATTTTTCTTCGAAGTGATATTTGTTCTGAAAGAATTTTATTCATATTTCCCTTTTTAATTCACTTTTTCTAAGTCTTTTTAAAATCTTTTTTTCCTTTCTATAAGGAAAGTACGTATCATTCCCATAATAATAATTGTTCTATAGGACTTCTATAAACTTGTTCTAAGATAATTCATCGTAATGCAAACAAAATAAATATTCTGTTGGTTAAAGTATTAGTATCAATAAAAACGATATTTAGTATGAACATAATTAAGGATTTTTTTGATTGATTGTGTTACAGTGCTTTGATGAATTTATTGCATCAATTTAATTACATAAAGAGTATTTTTAACTAACGTCACTTTAATTAATGTCATTTGTAAAACACAAATATTTCTTTTTATAGCCTTAAGGAGAACTTAAGTACAGACAAGGTAACTACATGGCTATAAATAATTACGGACACCTCGGTGTATAGTCAGGGCAGCAGCTTAGAGAATGTGTGCAGCGTTTTGTCGATAATTGCAAAATTCCACGTTAGAGACCTTGCAGCCAGCATCGTGAAGGAGAGCCTTTTGCAGCCTTTGTGCGATGTTTTCTGGCGGCCTCCTCAACAGGGTGGAGAGGTCGCGGGGAGGGGGAGCTCATTTTGGGTGCCGCGCCCAGTGCGCCGAACTGTGCAGAAACCAGCCAACTCAAAGGAGACCCGCCAATGCTGTTAGCACGCTGATGACACGATCTGCCTCAAAACGGAGACTGCGTATCAGGCCGCCCCACATCTGAATGCGACTTTCCTTTGTGACTGGACACTGCAATGTGGTTCTCGAGGTAAATCGAATCGGACAGATTGTAGCTCGCAACTGCCTTCGTATCTTCGCCTAAAATGTTAGGGAAAAAGAATCAATTTTTCTGTTTTATTTACAGTGTCGTTAACGTTGATTTACGGTTATCTCAGTCGTTGGTTGACAGTTTTCAGGCTAATTTGGTCGCCGGATGATTTATAGTTTAAATCAAATTATTTACTTAATTTCTCAACTATCTTAATGTCACAGATTATTTCGAAAATGTATGTGTATATACTTCTAATATAAGTTACTATTAAATCGCGGGTTAGATGCGAGGTCTCTTTAATTAATTGAATAATGGTAGTCAGCTGAGTACAATATAGAGGCGCCACAATATCGTCACACTCATAAAATCTGATATAACAGTACTGCCGATTTACACAATCGTTCAAATACATCGACCATGCGCCATTTCAATCACTCTCTCCACCATTACAACTGTTAATCCGTCGTCTACCTCACTCATCCAGTATTACCAACTTCAAACAATAAAATATAAAAAAATACTTCAAATTACCCGAGGTTCTAAACATCCTAGTATGCTGTGTAATCTTCTATAATTACTACATATATACATTAGTTCCAAACTTATTTACATTATTATTTTTGAATGGCTGGTGAAGTTGGACCTCACATAGACTGTCATTTCCCGTTTTTTGTAGTTATTTTTTTGTATTATTGCTATTTTTAAAACTGCACACCGTATACTACTAAGTCGTTAAAATACACATAATGACTGAACAACAGAAGTGAGTGAAATGTTAAAAAAAAATTTATTTTTATAATCGACTCGAATTTTGATTGCTTCATTGTTTCTTTCTCATATTAGAAAAAAGTGCAGTTATATTTTGTTCTTTCATGCTCAGGTGGCCCCATAAGCCATGGGAACCATATATTTCTATCTAACATATGTTGGCACAGGAAATCCAGTTACTCGTATTTGAAAGTTTCTAAGAAGTTCTGCCATCACGTCCATGTCCATGACGTCAGTGTCAATTGGTGACTTAATCGGTATGTCGGTTACGTCTGTGGAATTGAGAAATGTAAAACAATTCCCCATTATCTTTTTCTTACTACATCTGAGTATATTATACCGTAAGTGCATTTGACGTTGGATGGGAAAAAGTTGTGGTGTATTACTGCGACATGAATGAAACACACATGTCTGATGTGGTATCCAACGCCTTTTCCATGATTGACATAAATCTGTTGATTGGGCACCAGGCATTGTGGAAAAGCGGTTGATGTTTGGCGTCGCCGGTGAAGTTAGCGTAGGGACTATTCGCTGGTCTCATGTAATCAGGGTCACTGCTTCAATCCCTGCCTGGTACATGGGGGTTATTAATCAAGTGTTGTGTTCGTCAAGTGTTTTCTCTGGCATACATAGTAATAACACAAGGGAGGAAACAGGAAATATTCAGTGCTATTGATTTTTTTAAATTATTTTTAATGTTTGTGTCTGATTTTTGGGAAAACTTTGGTTTGAATCCAGGACCTATCATTCAGAATTCTGTTTTTTCATGTTTTCCCGGAATTGCTGCATTTGAATACGGGAGTGATTTGCCCAAAAGTCTGTAACAGCATTCCGTACATTCCTAGCCTCATAATCCTTCACTGGCTCCCATTACCATACCATCGACGAGCCGTAAAACCATACTAAACAAACACTGAGTGAAAAATTCCATGTCTGTTCGCTGTTTGTGACTGCACCTCACTTTTCTCGTCTTAGACATTACGTTGAAACAAAACGACGATTTTTATTTACTGAATCTTTGGTTTACCCTGCCATGGAAGTAGCTGGCATTCAGGCTTTGGTATGTATATACTTTATTTCCAGAGTTACCATATATTCCGAAAGAAGAACATAGTTGCCGTGATTTTTGAAAAAAAATTTGTAACTGAATATACTTTCATTGCTTCTCTGTGATCAAAATTCTATTACGTATATAATTATTACATGTTTGCAGAGTGAGCCGAAGGCTAAATCACCCAAGTCTAATAGCGCGAAGAGAATGAGAAAAGCATATGAAATGGCATATGACTTGTGCAACTCATAAATAATACTTATTATACAGGGTGTTACAAAAAGGCACGGCCAAACTTTCAGGAAACATTCCTCACACACAAGCAAAGAAAATATGTTATTTGGACATGTGTCCGGAAACGCTTACTTTCCATGTTAGAGCTCATTTTATTACTTCTCTTCAATTCACATTAAACATGGAATGGAAACACACAGCAACAGAACGTACCAGCGTGACTTCAAACACTTTGTTACAGGAAATGTTCAAAATGTCCTCCGTTAGCGAGGATACATGCATCCGCCCTCCGTCGCATGGAATCCCCGATGCGCTGATGCAGCCCTGGAGAAAGGCGTATTGTATCACAGCCGTCCACAGCTCTAACATGGAAAGTAAGCGTTTCCGGACACATGTCCACATAACATATTTTCTTTGTTTGTGTGTGAGGAATGTTTCCTGAAAGTTTGGCCGTACCTTTTTGCAACACCCTGTATAGTAAGAAAATCGTTTTAAATACGCAACATAAAACAAATTATAGTAATGTGTATTCAAAACAAACGTATGTTTTAATTAATACATAAAAGTGGATCTATTTACTTAGGAACGACGAACGCAGACGAAAAACAAACGTTTGATCACACGAGCTGAATGCCTACTGCAAGGGTACAGGCAAATAGTGCAATACAACCAGAAGAGACGCCGGCCTCGGTAGCGTAGGGGCTAGAGTGCTAGCTCCGCGTGCCGAAGGTCGCTGGTTCGAGTCCGGCCGGGGGCATGGGTGTCTAAGTGTTGTCTCTGTGAATATCATGTCCGTCCTGTGGTGTGTCTAATTATCAGGAAAAGCTCATCAGGCTGGCTGTATGGCCTAAGATGCCAAAAGCCATTAAAAAAAAAACCGGAAGAGACCGAGTGGGCAGCGAGTCTTGCAGACTGATACATGTTTACGCCGCATTTTACGGATTACGGACCCGCTTAATTTTGTGCAGGATTGTCTAATGACGCGGGATCACGCAGGACTGCAATACCTACTATCAACTCTGGAATGGCCGGCCTCGGTAGCGTAGGGGGGCTAGACTGCAAGCTCCGCGTGCCGAAGGTCGCCGGTTCGAATCCGGCCGCGGGCATGGATGTTTAAGTGTTGTGTGTCTGTGTGAATGTTCTGTCCGTACTGTGGTGTCTACACTTAGGAATTACAAACATACTGAAAACTAATTCACTTGAGGATATCATAAATACATTGAGCTGGCTGAATGGCTTAGTTGCCGAAAGCCCCCCCCCCCCCCAAAAAAAAAAACTCTGGAATGTATTTTGATTTTGTTTTGATGCATTTTATAACCTCCTAAAATATTCGATACATTTTTAACACCTTCTTTTTCCAGCTCAATGTACTTAATAGTAATTTTTCACTGACCAACACGTCTTTGAACTTGCTGTGAACTGAAATCACTAACGACAGTGAAAATTTTTTTAAAAAATGTGGCTTTGGTTCAATATGCGAACAGTTAACCTCTGGTGACAAGACCAGCAGACCACTATGACAAAAAGTTCGGAGCGACCCGTTTATTGAAAACTAATTGCCAATAAACTGCGGTCTCGGCGAAATCTGTAACTGATAGCGTGCAGCCGCAAATCCGGGTCATCTGGTCGCCATGGCTACCACACACAATGGCGACCAACACGGCGTCGTCGCCCACTACCACCGCCCAAACTACTGTGCGTGTCCATGCCCTACAGACTCGACCCAGGGCGGCTTCAGGTTAACTGCAGAGTGCGCAGCATCCATCACCACCTGTTTACCATATCTCGATTACTGGATGTGATACATTCGCACCACTACAGCACGCGTAGGGAATTGCGATTCGCCGTTAATACTACAGTGGACCACACTTGAACTGTGATAACATCTCTGCATTACTAAGCAGGTCATTTTTAAATACTTACTGAAGAATGTATGGGAATTAATCCACAGAAGGATTTACATTAGTTTTCTTCATCTGAAATCCATTTACGGGAGCTCAGCCGTAATAGGTAAACAGCAGCATTCTTCCTCATTTCAGTAGGTGTTATTTATTAAAAGGTACAGCCTTAGGGTGAACACAACATTCTTCTCACACACTGATTGTGTTTCTATATACGCGTAGATGACCGTGCGTCAAATGTAACATGTTCCCAACCAAGTAGTAAAACTTTCATGAAATTATTTGGTGACCTTCACTATATTGGACATGAGACGGTATTAAAGCATTTAGATATTAAAAACATACCAATGATACATAATCGTTAAAAACTGAAATAAGAATCACGAAAAACTCAATACCGGTTTCAGTCTTGAATCCAGACAAAATCTTCAGGGAGGTTTTGAGGCTAAAGAGCATGATATAAATATCAATGGTGCAGACATAAATTGATTTATATAAGTAGATTAAAATATGTTTTTAGTTTATAATATCAATTATATACAGTTCCAGCTAGACCTAACTTACACAAAAAAATAAATTGGTATTCAAGCCACGATCTTAATTCCTCAGCCTCTTGGAAATGATTCGCTTTAACTAAATGGGCAACACATCAAATGGAGAAACTATTTTAAATATTTTGGATTCATTACTTTGGAAAACGTGGATTCTGAAAGAGAAATCTGTTGCCGAATCGCAAAAGCAAATATAGTCTCAAGTTACGTTAGAAGCTACTGCTGGTCACTATTACCATACACGAAGTGTTAGGGTTCGTTCAGTCTTAACCATTTTTCTGTGAAAATAATATTAAGAAACTCGATCCCAGTGCTGAACGATTGTTTAGTTTGCTTGCATGCAGCAACATTACATTTTTAGTAAAAACATTAATATAAGCAAAAAAGGCGAATGACGTTTAAAGACGTCATGCAAACTTGGCGTAGTAGTTTTTCCTCGGAAGTCTGTTTTGAATATCTTGAATCCAAAAGATCCAAATATGTTAATTGATGAAGAGAGTCAAGTGAGCTGTGAACTTCTAAATGTAATCAAACGATTTAAAATTAAGCACTTGGATCAGGTTCGGGGGAAGAGGGGGAACTAAAAACGTCCAGCTACAACTGATCCCACAGGGAAAACCAATTGTTGACATAAAATCCTGATCATACGACATCAACGGATGGAGATAGTTCATAGAGCCCAGCTGCTATTTCTCCTGGGTACATGATGAGAAGATTTTGCTCTAGTTTATCAACAAAGACTAGAAGCAAAACGAGCTGGGGAGTCATTGCAAGATAGGAGGTGGGGAAGAGAGTGCTGGGTATATACAAGACATATTTTAGTTATGAGATTTTGTAAAGATATTGATTGATTAATTAGGATTAGTGCATGAAAATGGAAGTGATGAATAATTTCCCAAAAACGACGAAAGAATTTATAAATAAAATTTGTAAATGACGAAAGTAGATAGGTTGGGGAATTTTTACTCAGTATCAATAATAATAAAGGTGTAAATACGAGAAGATGACTCTTGAATTTTCCACCAGAGCATGCGTTCCATTGCAATTATATTCAATTCAAACAATCTAGGATTCAAAATTTTGGACTTGCATAAATAAGTAATTAATTATTGTGATCTTTTTTTTAATAAAGAAATTAAAAAGTTGTTAGAGTTCAGTGTGTTACGTGTGTACTACGAGAAAAGTTAATGAGTTAATGCTTCGTTCCTAAGAAAAAAAGATGTAATTAAGAAAAAAGAAAATAAATTTGTGTGTTTATAATCATTGAGAGAGGAGGCTGGCGTGAATGATGAATAAATAAAACTGACTTTTATAGGTTTCTAATGGATCAACTGTTTAACTATAAAGTAATCTTGGACTAAAGATAACTACTCGTATATTCTATACAAAAACAAAACAAAAATTCAAATCATAAATGTTCATGTCACTATTTCTACTAGACCGCTCCTACTAGAAGATTTTAGTAAATGCTACTGAATGGAAGCATAATGGAACAAGAAGAATGATACTTTTAACAACGAATAATAGAACTAAAAAGTATTTTATTTTTCTGTGTATAAACGAATTCCAAGTTATCATTTTTAACAGCTCTTGGATTATTAAAAAGTAACGCTGAAGAACCTCCATAGTAAGAAGAAAGGTGAATTTTCGTAACAGGAACACACCCACACACACAAAAAATTCAATAATGAAGAGGTGTTATAAGTTGTGTATACTGAATTGTTACTCTTTGATTAAATGGGGTTTCTGAAAATTAAATAACATTAGGTTAGTAAAAGACAAACTAATGAATATGTGCAATTCATAAGTGAAATATGAAAATGTATAAAATAAATCTTCTGGATGTATTAAATCAGGGTATGAATAGATTATGTTGCAGTAGCTTCTTCTCTAATGAGTAGAATGTAAGACGTAATTAACAGATGTTATTAATTTCATCAGGGTCATGGTCCAACACTAAAAACTGGCTGTTGTGAAGCTGTATAACTAGACATGCCACATCTTCCAAGAAATTAAAAAGTTTTTCCCGAAGCGCAGTTTCCGCTTAAACTTAGAATGTAGCAGTTTCTAAAGGAATTAAATATTTTTTATTCTCTTTTTCAGATATAATCCCTCACTGTTATACCCTTCTATTCGGCAAAAAATATAATTGGTCGATACTTTCATGAGATGGCCATTTTGATCCACCAGTCGAATTTTGTCGTGTATACAAACTAAACATATTAAAATAAAATACACTCATCACTTTAATAACACTCTTATCTTCTTTATAAACCAATAGAGAAAGTAACTTATTGTTAATTTACTCATCTCAATTAAAAATTTAATTCATAAAATTTGGTGGATAGGTGGAATTATATAGTCATGGACAAATATGCTTGTCTTCTCTTCAGAAATTTATAATATTCGTTTCTAATCGTTTTTCCTATAATGAATATAATTATTATTTGTTCAATATTAAGTTTTTGGAGTTCAAATACTGCAGATAAATCAAGAGAGAGCAACCTTAACAGCTCGCTCGCAAAGATAACTTAAATCGTAACAGTTTTTTCTAAAACAGAAACCACTAACACACAGAGCTTCTTTCAGTTATTATAGATACACCAATCCGTTTTTACAACATTTTCGAATAACAACTGAAGTCATTAACCAAGTTATTATTATTTTTTTCTGTAAAATATAAAAAAAGTAAAACCTACTGCATTTACACGCAAAGGAAACGGAATTATTTAGCTTTACGATCCATCAATTACAAGTTATAGCTAGCTGTGTTTGTTAGCGAAGCCGATGATATTTGG
Organism: Vandiemenella viatica; assembly: GCA_031002005.1. Lineage (NCBI taxonomy): Eukaryota > Metazoa > Arthropoda > Insecta > Orthoptera > Morabidae > Vandiemenella > Vandiemenella viatica. The sequence goes on from JARYHS010009186.1 coordinate 161,908,576, forward strand.
TTACAGGAGAGAAAGTTATGGGTCCGATTACCGGCAAGAATATTATTATTTCAATTTTAATGAAGTAATAAGAATTCTTTTACACGAATAAAATACGCGATTTACTGAAAAACGGTGTACGATACTGCAAACAATTTTACATTAAACTTATCTTTACACAAAGATGTTCTTTAGGTAAACGATCCATAATATCTGATGTATAATCTGGGTAATGTGTGGCTGAAAGATAGTGTAGTCTTAAAAATATTTATTGGTAATTTTACAAGTATTTAAGAGTCTTTAAAATTGTTGTTTATTGGAAATATCAGCAATAGATTTAAAGTAACAGTGCATACATTTTTCCGCTTGTATTTTGCTTTATTTGTTACATTATTCATTTTAAAAATCATGCAGCGTTATTTGAAAGTAACCTGGCTTAAAACAAATAAAATCTGCTTAATAAATGTCTGATATTTTCCTTGCCAGTTCCATCGCACATACTTTGAGCATGACTAATACAATTAAAACAATTGATAGTGATCTCAAAATGAATGAAACGTTAAATGAAGAAAAGAAACTAACTGAAGGAAATAATATTGTACAGTAATTTACATCCAGCGAGTAAAAATTGGTTGCGGATGAGACATCTGAAGTGTGAGTACTGCTCGGCGCGGCATGGCGTGTTCCTTGTCGTCTGTGAACTAACTTTGAACTTTGATATTCGCTGGGAGCCGCTTGCTCCACGAGGCGTGGAAGCTCAAAGCGGCTCGCCAGTCGCGATATTAAGTCTCTGTAGCACAGACCGGGCGGAAAAAAGTCAGGCCCTGTCTCTCGCAGTTTGCCCTAGGAGCGACGCCGAAATAAAAAATTCCTCCTTAAACTCGTCTGCAGAATTTCGTCAAAGAACACGATCCGACTGGGGCAGTTGATGGCTCACGTACGTACGAAATTTTACGGGAGACAGAGCAGAAATACATGTAACTTAAATTCATTGCCACTGACACGAAATGAAAATATTAAATTCTTCAAAGACAAAAAAATTATGTTACCATCTCCTCCTATCTCTGTGCAATTATTCTCATTATTATAAAGAACCCAGCATCCGAGGAAAGTTGAGTTGTAAGTAGTTGTAAAGCAATACTTACATGCGCTCAACACAGAATTCCCATTACAAACATAAACAACACAGAATATGACAGCAAGTTTCCACAAGTGACGTTTTATTTATGACAAGATACTGATGGATGCGTTACCATCACGCCAAATAAATCAATTACCTTCCATTTCGATACTAATCTTCGTCACACGTGATAAGATACATTAGTATATATGTAACAAGTTTTACAGAGTCTACTGGCGGTCTAAGAAATTTTACTTTTTATGACTGCTATGCTAGAATATGTTTGTACATGTGACTTACGTTGTTCGTTACGATAACGTAAACATTTTTGTCACTAAAAACCATATTGGAAGGAAGGATTAAGTAAAGCAATGATACAAATATCGTATTTGTGACATTATTAAAAACTTTTTATTCTACTAGACAGGACAAGAGGAACGTTTTTTTTTTTTTGGTATAATTAAGCCTAAAATATTCAGATAGAAGAATTTTATTCTTATGACTTTACGCCTAGGCGACGTCAAGCTCATTAGAGGCGGGAAAGGATGGAGAGCAAGGAACGGGAAGAAGGAATTAGAGCCATGGTCTTTGTAAGGAACATTTTCGGAATTCGCTTGGAGTGATTTGGAAAAACCATAGAAAGCCAAATCTACATGCCCCGGCGGGGATTCGAACCCACGTCATTACTAATGCTAGGCCAGGCATTACTGCTCGTTGAGCACGCTCGGTAATAATAATTATAAATATATGTATTGTTCATATAACTATTAAGTACCTTTAATCACAGTAGATAAATGATGAAAGACAAGCTTCAGTTAAAAACGAAGCAAGATAAGAGTGTAATCTACCAGACTGGAGACAATTAGCGACGTGTAAGAGGAGTTTTAATTGGTATGAGCTTTCAGACAAAAACAAGCAGTATGATGTAGTTTATTTTCCTTTCAGCAGACAAAACAAAGGATACAGAGAAATTACTGAACGGCATGAACCAAATTCTGGGAGAACAATTTACACTATAAACAAACTTAAGGATGACAATAATCAAGGAAATGTATGAGAGTTAATGACATTAACAGTAGGCTAAATATGAAAACAGAATCAGACGTCGTATAGAAGTAAGACAATTCAGTTATTTAAGTTCTAAAGTCCTTAACCGATGGCGGGAGTAAAAAAAGATCTCAAAAGAAAACGGAGATAGCAATAAGAATCTTCTTGTAAAACAAAAATAGAATCCTCTCATTCGGAACATTGACCTAGGTCTCAGAAAAGTATTTCTAAACTTGACGGTATAAGGCACAGGAATATTTTTTTAAAAAAATCTTAGGGGAAGCTAGCTGTGTACTACAACACAAAGGTAGAAATCTCTCAGAAGTCTCAGATAGGTTATGAAATAAACTTTTTTGTATATGTTGTTTAGAAGGAACCATCCTACTATTCACCTGGACTGAATTTTTTCGGAAACCATGGACTATTGAAATCTCGGTGTCAAGGCGGGGATTTGAACCTGCGACTTCCACGAGTTACGTAAGGATCTCATCAGTAAGAAAACACCCGAGTACAACCAAAGAGGTCTATAAATTTGTTTACAACTAACCTTCAAGGTAACGAGATGAATCAAAATACACGAACACGACATGGAGTAATGTTTGGACTAATATTTTCAACACAGTACTACACTCAGACATCCAAGATTTGAGGTTTTATTGTAATGAGACAACTCCTACCCTGAGAGCAGGTTCAACAAAGGTGGTTAATTTCATACAGAGTTATAATCGTGTAATAATTATGATATGTATTGACAAATAAATTATATTAAAATATTTTTATGACGCTTTGTGATTTGGATTACCGCTCATCCTCCAAGCTCGGTAACCAGTATAGTGATTCACGCTTCCTAACATGCGATGTTGTTGTAATTGCAAGGGAAATTGAAGTAAGAAACTGTAGAGGGAGAAAAAGATCTAATGATTTCTTCACTGGTTGTGCAATTCGCATCTGTCGCAGCTGCTTAACCTAACCTTCACAGTTGACGAACCATGTAGCGTCACAGAGTACTCTGTAGAAGACATACGTCTCTCCACACAACTAATATAAGAAATATGGAAATTTATTTAATTATTTGTATTAAAAGTTGTGAATGTAGAATACTAATGGCATTTTGTGATCATATTGACATCAAAGAGTAAACTGGGTGCAGTAGACCTGAGACCAACGATAAAATGATGCACGCTAATGAATACACGCTCAAAAGAGGTGGCTTAGTGATATGGTTGCAGCTAGAGACAAGCTAAAAAAGTTATCATGCAATTAGAAAGTTACATTTGTATAGAAAATAAATTACGGCTGTGGCCACATAAGTTACACATATGTAAATTTTGCGTTTATTTTAACGTAATATACTGTGTAATATAACTCGGCTATATTTTATTCAACCTCACCAGGAAAGCCAAGTTATAACCTGCCGATGATGCTTTTTATTTGTTTTGGCAGGTTGTGCATATTAATGTAAGGCATTTAGTTGGTTATGATGTTTAATAAACAAAAAAAACCACACACACATATACACCAACAACATGAAACGTTTTATCAAAACCAGATAGTTAAACACTCTCGCAATATTAATACAATCCGTGCTCTTTTTTCTTTTTTCAGCGATCACACACATCTCTCTCTTACTATATATAATTTTCTTTGGCCGCGTTCGCGGACCAATTTATTGTCACTTAAAGTTAATACTTACAAACTAGTCTTAGCGTATATGTTACAGTAAGAAGCTGAGAAATAAAAATGTGATTAATAGAAACTTGGGAAATTAATACTGATCAAATGATTGACGATTCTGTTCAAATAAGAGAAGCAAGGCAAGGTAGAGACTACGTTTTCTTCCTGATGACAAGAGGGAGAGATCGACGATATTTATAATTATAACAGGAAGGCTAACATCAAAAGTCATCTAAGCCTAAAAGACAACACAGAATGTTCTCAATCTATCAGGAAGTAACTACAGGAAATGTAGAAATGTGAAAGTATCGTAATTTAGAATTGTTTGAGGCACGGTCAATCATGATAAACAGTCAGTAGTTAGATACAAAAATAATGATATAATAACGGCTTCCGATGAAAAAGGTGTAACATGAGATTAAGAAGAGTTTTGTCAGAGGTAAAATTCAGTTTAGGAAGCCCTGAAAGTACCGGTAGAGAAGTTTCGATTGCCAGTCACCTGACTTAATGAACTTAGCCATCCAAACGCTCTAAAGCAATCTTTAGAAAGTAGATAAGTGTTAAGGAAGTTACCGCATAACGCTAAGAGGTGCAAAATGGTATCAAAACTATTATACCCAAGCAGAAATGAAAAGTCTTAAGAACGAAACACATAAACCGACAAGGTGTTGGCATGCAATCCGCTTAGTAGCTTTGGCGCGTGAGTGGAACTAAACGGGGCGAAGCTAGATAGGAGCGATAAAGTTTGTATGTGCATTAGTTTTTTAATTAAAGTAACTTTGTGGGTGCGCTGGAGCGGAGAGCGGTGTGAAGACGGGCGGAGGCTGGCTGGCTGGCGAAAGCCGAGTGCAAACACTGTGTGAGCGACGTGACCGGCTAGCCGCAGGACGGATCAGTCAGTAGAGGCCCACGCTCCACGCTCCAAATCAGATCACACTCAAACTTCGGCCCACAGACGATGACGGCCTTAAATTTTTGCATATTCCTGTTACAGCCTCTCAAACATACAATTTTCTAAACAGGAAAGATGTTAAGTTTTTCAGTGGTTATGGGTTGAAGTTACTACATGTATGCGTCTTACGGGAAGCTAGTTGTGTACTACAACACAAAGGTAGAAATCTCTCAGAAATCTCATCTCTGCAGATTCTATCCGCTTTATTTGTTGTTTAGTCAATGTTCATGATTCGAACCCACAACGTCCGTACCGCCATTACTTTGTAAAATTTCATCATTGTGTCGTGTGAGGTGTTCTTAATATTTCTTTTGATTACTTCACACAGGTTTTGAAATTACTGTAATTTGGCACTGACATCGTCATTTCTGGTAAATTTTCTTGCTTGTGCTTTATGCCTCGTCGACAGCGAGGTCATTAGAGGCGGGATGGGACTGTGGCAAGGAACTGGAAGCAATTCTGCCATGGCCTTTTTGAAGGAAGCATCCCGGCATTCGCCTGGAGTAATTTGGGTAAACCATGGAAAACCCAAATGTGGATGCCCAGACGGGGATTTGAACCTGCGTCCTCCCGAATGCGAGGCCATAACGTTAACCGTTCACCCACCACGCTCGGTATTTCTGGTAAAGTTTATGCCGTATACTAAATATACAAATTTGTTAATTTGTTCTAATATTCTGTCATTGATAACAATCTTAGCCCGTATTGGTTCGTCTCCCTCGAATGCCATTGCTTTCGTTTTTTCTGAGGAATTTTTCAAATCGTAATCATTTGATATTTATTCACCATTAAGTACAACCCTCGTTATAATTCATTTTCTGTTTCAGCTAAAATCACATGCTCATCAGCAAATAGTATTGTATCTAATAGAGTGTCATTAACTTTAAAATGATTAGGCGTATATATCAGCCATTTCACAATGACATCGTTAGTATAAATATCAGAAAGTTCACGTTATAAACTGCAGCCTTGTCTCCTCGTGTTGTTTGAGTCTGATCTCAATGTTGTGAGATTCTGGTGTATGTATTGTAATACAAACTTTGTCTTACCCTTACTATATGTCCAACATGATCTGAATCAATTTCTTTGTATTAATCATATTAAATGCTTTTTCAATAATTAATTAATGCTGTGTAAAGGATACAAAATATATGCAAAAATACTGAAAAGTGGGTAGGTGTTATGAATGATCCACAGAATGGTTTTCGAAAGGAAAGATCATGTTCAGGCTGCAATTTTGCAATGACCCAACTGGTAGAAAAACATCGAGGACTTCAATGCGTCGTAAATTTCAATTCTATTCAATTTTTTTTTTCAGCCGCAAAGTTTAGACATATGTTTTTAACTAATTGGACGTATTCAATTTAAAATTAAATGCTACAAAAGAAATGGATGAAAGTATTCTGGTAATTTATTTCTTCGCAGTTAACTATTAAATAACGCTGAAAACTACGACTTTGTTTAGACAATTTGGCTGCTGCTATTTCTGGCGCGAAGTCAGAGTTTATTGAAGTCAGATTTCATTGAAGTCAGTATGATATTCTTTGTTGTGTAGATATAATATAGATTCAAAATTATTGATCCCTTTACATGGTATGGCTGATTTCTGAGCTTGACCTGTAATTTACTCAAAAGGTTCTCTCTTCAAAATTTTAGAAATTTGTGATTAGTTGGAATTGATCCCTTGATATGGTATGGCTGATTTCTGAGCTTGATCTGTAATTTACTAAAAAAAATCGCTCTTCAAAATTTTAGAAATTTGTGATTAGTTGGAATGATCAGATACTGAGCGCACTATGTAAGAAATTATAACCAAACCATTTTTTGCCTCTTGATATTTAAGAACTTCACCGATTGGCGACGAATCAGAAAAATTGTTAAAGGGAAGCTATGTAATAAAATACGAAATTTACGTGGCTGTAGTCAGAAACGTAATTGTCAAAACTGTATTAACATGGGGCAGGTAAACTAAATACGAATTTGTGTTTCAGTCTACTGATCGAGTTTCGAGTTCGTAATTTTAAACCATTAAAATAAGTTTTCCATGCCGCAATAAACGAATAAAGTAAGCAGAAAAATATATCACACACCGTACAGGTCACGTTCTTCCGCATATCAATTTCGATGTATTTTATCGTTCACCTTCATTCTTCACAATCGAATAAAATTCAAGAGAAATATAAAACAGAACACAGTCTCCAAGCAATTCATGAGGCGATAAAAACGTACGTACCTCAGCAACCCACGCTCACCGGTAATTTGAGTTGTTGCACGCAGCCGCTTGGTTGCTACCTGGCGTATGGATTAAGTGTCAGACCCAACAGCCATCGTTGCACCAGCGATTTTTTTGTCGAGTATCCATTCCGACCTTCTGACGTCGTATCGACGGAGAACGTTCGGTTAATAATGCAACTATCGACTACTGATGGTCGATTCGTGATTTATGGTTGGCCTCTGCCGACATCCATTTAGGAGGCCTGTCGCTCTGGTCTGGTGGCTCCATTCCAACTACTTACCAGGGTCCCACTCAACCGCAGGCAGTATCTCGACATCCGCCAAATGTCGATATTATACCGATCGACCCTGACTCTACACACAAAAGACACGATAGTGACTGATGTAAGGTAATCCAAAGGAAAGTGTCGAACCTACAACAAGGATAGGTCAGACCATTCGAACATATTTGTGTTACACCATTTTTTCAAGACCGAAAACGCTCAGTAAGCGAAAAAAACCACCACAGCGCGTTGTCGTTTCTTTAAAACGGCCTTAGAATAAGAAACAAAACACATTAAAAAGGATTACAGATTTAGTTGTTTTCTGTTACGAATGAAATGGACATGTAAAATTCCTAGGTAAAATAGAAGTGAAAATTTTTTTCATATTATTGAATGTCATAAATGCTCCGCCTTCTTCCCGACGTTTCGACCAAGCCTAAGTTCTTCTTCAGGGGACTAGTCTCCTGCTGAGTATGCTAGATACCGGCGTTGTAGCCGGTTGTTCTGGTATTAATACTGTGGAGACTATGGATTCTCAAACATACATCGATTATTTATTTATTTATTTATTTATCAATCTTGTTCCATGGATCCCTGCTGAGGAAATACCTCTGGGATGTGAAACATGTCATTGTTGATACATATACACATAATATGAGTCATATCATAGTAAATATATATATATACATATTTTACAAATACAAGAAATAATAAACATACATTTTTGCAACTGAGTTTTGCAAACGTCATAATGAGTACAATTAATTATTTTCTTCAAATTCTTGAATGGAGTAGAAGGAGTTGCCAATAAGATAATCTCTAAGTTTTTGTTTGAATACATCTTTATTATCTGAAAGCTGTTTTATACGATTAGGTAGTTTATTAAACAGATGTATCCCAGAATAATTAACTCCTCTTTGTACTAATGACAGAGATGTTTATGTTTTATGCAAGTTATTTCTGTTTCTTGTATTGAAACTGTGTACCTGTGAATTAGGTGTAAACAGGTTAAAATTTTCTATGACAAAGCTCATGAGAGAATATATATACTGAGAATACATTGTAAGAATATTGAGTTTCTTAAAGAGTTGTCTGCAAGAAGTTCTTGGTTTTACCCTACACAGAAACCTAATAGCTCTTTTCTGTGCTATGAAAACTTTTTTACTTTGTGAAGAGTTTCCCCAAAAAATTATGCCATATGACATTACTGAATGAAAATATGATTAGTACACCTGTTTCATTAATTCTAGATCTGCTGTTAGAGAAAGTGTTCGTATTGCAAAGGTGGCACTACTTAACTTTGCCAGTAGAGTAGTGATATGATCATGCCAACAGAGTTTCTGATCTATTTTAATACCAAGAAATTTTATACTCTCTGTTTCTAAGATTGTGTTGTTTTTATAGTTTATACATATATCTTGCTGTGCATAGTTTTTTGTTTTAAACCTAATATAATGTGTTTTTTCAAAATTTAATTTTAATGAATTTGCCTTAAACCAATTTGCTATTACTCTAAGTACTTCATTTACATTAAATTCTATAGTACTGTTTGGTGTTTTACGCACAGTCAGGTTAGTGTCATCTGCAAATAAAACACTCTTAACTTTGTCGGATAAATTTCCAGGAAGGTCATTGATGTATAACAGAAAGAGGAGGGGACCTAAGACAGAGCCTTGTGGAATTCCATGTTTTATTTTCTCCCAGTCTGATGAAGCATCTTTACTTATTTTAGAATCAAAAATTGAAACTTTTTGCATTCGGCTTTCAATGTATGATTTAAACCATTTACCTGCGGTCCCAAAAATACCATAGTATTCCATTTTTTTCAAAAGTAATTCATGATTTACACAGTCAAATGCTTTTGCAAGATCACAAAATATTCCTACAGGATTCATTTTATTATTCAGTTCCTCAAATGTGTTATTTAAAAATGAATATATACCCATTTCTATGGATGATCCTTTTTTGAACCCAAATTGTGAATTAGTTAGGATATTATAGTGTGTAACATGTTTTATTACTCTTCTATACATGACTTTTTCAAAAACCTTTGAGAATGTTGAAAGTAATGAAATGGGACGATAGTTGTCTACACATGTTACTTCTCCTTTTTTAAATAATGGTTTTACAACAGCATATTTTAGTCTATCGGGAAAAACACCTTGTATTAAGGATTCATTACAAATGTGAGCAAGTACATGACTGATACAGTCTGAACATCTTTTCAGTAATTTACTTGAAATATTGTCATAGCTGGAAGAATTTTTAGGTTTTAATTGTTTAATGAGTTTATTTATTTCTGAGACTGTTACTGGTGGCAATTTCATCTCCACAAAGCTATTTGGGAAAGCAGTCTCAAGAAGCCTTAGAGCACTATGTGGGGATTGCTTTTCTATGCCTAATTTATCTACTACTGACGTAAAATGTTTGTTAAATATTTCACAAACTTCCCCTACTTCGCTATACACATATCCATTTTGTTCTATTTTTATGTCTTTAGAGTGATTTACAGTTTTTCCTGTTTCAGTCTTTATTATATTCCATATTGTTCTCATTTTATTGTCTGAATTTTCTATTTTCGCCGATATGTACCTGTTCTTGGCCTTCCTTATTACATTTCTTAGTATTTTAGAATAAAGTTTATAGTGAACTTTCAGCGCATAGCTATCCGATTCTCTCATTTTTAAATAAAGGTCCCTCTTTGTTTTACTAGAGATTCTAATACCCTTTGTTATCCATCCCATGCCCAGTTCATTGTTTGGAGTGTTGAGAATTTTCCTTTTTTTGAAACTACCTTCAAAAAGTGTTAGAAATATATTCAGAAAGGAATCAAATTTCGCATTAACACCCTGCGCATTATATACTTCTAACCAGTTTTCATTGTTTAAGGTATCTATGAAGTGTTTTATATTATTTTCACTAATATTTCTTCTATAAACCCAGCTTTTCTTTATCTGTTTAACAGTGTTCCTGGACTCGATACATAATAGCTGGGCATCATGATCTGAGATACCATTTATTACTGGATGTATGCTGTAATTACTGCACTGAGAAATATCCACACCCAGAGATTTGATGTTTGCGATTTAATGTCTATGGTCCCAGAGTTATATTGATTAACACCCATTTCCATGCCTGGCTGAGATCATAGCCGCCATATTTGTTAAGGTTGTTTGGCTGTTTGAATATCTCGATAGCTCCCTTACTTTTCTTTGTAGATAACCTTCTGTTCTATCTAAAACTCTTGTATTTTCCTACAGTATTCCCACGGCAATAACTGATTTCGTGGGATGCCTCAGACGGGTTTGGCTTATATGTTCACGCACCCTCGCGGCTACGGTTCGTTAGGTTTCACCTATGGTATGTAGACCTTGCCGCAATCACAGGGTACTTCATAAATTCCATCATTTTGTAAGGCAAACATACGATCTTTAGCCGTACTCAGTTTTTATTTTATTTTGTTTTTACTTCTAAATATGGGTAGAATATTAACTTTCATTAATATTCTCCCAAATTTTTCGGTGACACTTATCACGTATGGCATCATGGCTTTTTGTTTCTGTGTTTTTGGTCTTTACTATGGCAGTTTTTCTTCTGCTTGATGGTTATTGCTTTTGTAATCATATTAGACCAATATACACTATGTGTTTCAGTGCTTGTTTAAGGATTTTTTTTAAACTGCTTAACGTCTCTTAACAGTGAGGTTTTTAGAGACGGGAAAGGATGGTGGACAAGGAATGGGAAGGAATTCGGCCATGGCCTTTTTGAAGGAAGCGTCCCGGCATTTGCCTGGAGTGATTTGGGAAACCATGGAAAACCCAAATCAGGATGCCCGGACGGGGATTCGAACCGCCGTCCTCCCGACTGCGAGGCCAGAACGCTAACCGTTACACCGCCACGCTTGGTTTGTTTAAGATGTTCTGTTTCGTTCATTAAAAGTTCTTTGTCCGCCACTCTTTGTGCTCTGAAGAACATATTTTTAATCAAGGCTCGTTTTTGTGGTGAGAGATGATGTGACAAAGCGTGGAGGTACCTGACCGTATGGGCTGTCTCTAGCTGACTAAGCAGGAAGCTAGTCCCCTGAAGATTAGGCTTCGCCGAAACGTCGGGAATAAGGAGGAGCATTTGTGACTCGGCGTTAATTTCCTGAAGATATTTATAACAGTATGACGGTCACGAAAGCATCAAAATCCTTCATATTGTTGAATACCACAGCGGGTCCGATTGTAGTTCCAAAGCGGAGAGAATTACAAGAACTTACACTTCCTGATAGTGGAGATGAATACGATTACATAGCGCTGTTCCCTGAAAGACGTTCCAAAAGTGATGGGGAACTTCCTCCTTCAGTCCTCAGACGGGAGTCCTTAGGGAAATTTGACAAGAAAGAAGAGGCTTTTGCGGCACATGCCCCTCGGGTAATTTACCTGCAAATCAGTCCATGTGAAATGAGTTAGGCTAGTGCTACGTTTCGGCTGAAATTACACAATATACCCCTCATCGAGCAGTAAATAAACAAAGCAACAAACAAATAAAGGAAATGTAATTGAACTTACTGATTCATATGAGAAGCCGCGATAAATTTTTATCAATTACACTCTTACCAGATTTATAGGAAGCTAATTAGTATGAAACAAAAATAAGGTCTAGAAACAAAAACAATTTTTCTCATAAAATCCTTCAAAACTCTTAGATAAAATTATTTGGTGCAATGCATGCATCGTTTTTTATCTATATTAATTCCATTCGTAAAAGTGTCTTATGTATTATGTACCTCCTTAATTTTTTCTCTGTTTGGCTTCAAACTTCGAGTTGAAAATTTGAGATGATAATGTCAGAACGTTCTTCTTTGTAAATTGTCTCTTTCTTTCTCGTATTTTCACTTCTGTTTATCTCTGTATGATGTAGAGACCAATAACTTTCCATCTAAGCTACTTAGAAGAGCAGCCATCTTAATACATTTGACTGGCTAAGTTATCAATACTGCGTCGGACCTTGGACAACAATCGCTGGTGTTTATGTTCCAAGTTGTTTTTGTAGTAACTAAATATTGAAACTGCTTTGAACAAATCGACTGTATCATTTTCAATCACCATAATTGATAGTAATCCAATAGACACTAGTTTTAACATTTTGTAAACTACTTGGTAGGCTCCAGTAATTTGATACAAAGGAAAATATCTACACTCCTGTACACAGAGGGAAAGAATTTTAGAGTGAGTCAGCGCCATGCCATTCAGTCATATACGTGATATATGACGCCTACACCAAAAAGCTTTGCGCTTCTTACATAAAGATTTGGAAATTTCTTTTGGGTCTTCTTGCTGCAACTACTACGCTCCGTCGAAAAATTTTATTTTTATTTCAATGTCTTCGTAGGACATTTTATCTTTTTCTTGCCTTTATTTTGGTCAATATTTTGTCTTCCTGCACCCGATATAAATAATTAATTAATTACGCTGGGAATTTTAGGTTCTGGGCGTATTCTTAGATTCTCGATACGATATCCCACAAAAAATCTAATCTCTGTTTTTATGTATTTTATTTTTCTCAGTGTTAGTCAAGGACCATCTACTGTACATTACAGTTACAATAGCCATTAATTCAGAAAACTCCTTTCGTTTCTCTCCTTATTATACTCTTCTGTTTCTTGTTTATAGGCCCAAATATCGACTAAATTTTTCTGACTTTTTCAGTACGTCTTTATCTGTGAAACTTATGATACAACTAAATGAACATTTTTATTCAGTTACAACTTTTGTATGATCAGAAAACTTGCCAAAGTTAATCCTTTTTTTTCCTTAATTAAAATATTTGAATCATACCATTACCTTAGCAACTTGGTTAGTTTGTCTGCAGATATTCGTAGGCCTTCCTTGATTCTATAATCTGTACACGGTAGCAAAAATAAACATCTAAATTCATCTATCAGAATGTCTGGAAATGCTTATGTCTCCTAAATCTAAATGTAACCACTTATGTATATGTTACAAAGCATCAGATACAAACTACAATCTTGTTTAATCACTCATATGATTTTACACCTTATGTTGGAAATCTTTATGTGTTTATTATTACTTTAGACCAGTGATTCCCAACAGGGGTGGTACCGCCCCCCGGTGGGCGTTGAAGAGACTGAAGGTGGCGCTTCCGGTGCAAGGAAAATTTAGGTGGTGTTGTGGACCAACCATCGCCGCCCGGCTCTAAGGGCTGCAGCAAAGTAGTTTTTGATTGCATTCCTATGATCATATGTTACCAAAAGAGGATTTAGCGTAGTCGGCGATTTATTAGAAAATAAAAAAATTGTCGGCAGTGGAACACATCGATTTTAGATTGATGATAACAAATATGGCACTAAACAACGAAACATTAGTGTCATTACACCGAGCTAAACTCTCTAAATAATATTTTCCATTATATCTATTTGTTCATCAAACTGTGAACAATACACCAATGTTGTTAACATCATTAAATAAAGTAATTTTAGAAACTTGTCCTTTTTTTATCAATATGATATTGAACTCTTCGTCGAACCACGGTTCCAAAAAAAAAAAAAAAAAAAAAAAAAAAATGGGTAACGAGCCAAAAATTTAGGAGCACTATAGATTACATTGTTTACTACAAGAATAGAGTCGATGTAATTTTTTTCCTGAAAGGGGATGGTGAGTAATATTTTGTTCCAAAAAGGGGTTTGTGGGCAATTACAGTATTTTTCCTAAAAGGGAGCGTTAGGCTGAAAACGATTGGGAATCTATGCTTTAGACTCTCTATACAGACGTTTAATGCTTTCTACGATGTGGGCAAGAAATTTCTAATTATTTTTTATATTAACAAGTAAATAGATGTTTCCTCAATAACAGGTCAATTAATCTTTATGAAGGTTAATAAATAACACGCCAATGCAATTGAACTTTATTTCATTTTATTTTTTGTGTCATTTGTTGTACAGGTACTCTGAGAACGCCTGGCAGGGCTTCGTAAACAACGGGATGTTGTGGGCCGTTTCCTGAATCGCAAGTCACTCAATCTTTATAAAGGTTAATGACACACCAATGCAACTGAATTTTATTTTATTTTAAATTCAATTGCGTTTTCGTGTCATTAAACTTAATATAAATTGATTCATTACATTCATTCATTTATTTTGTCTATCTTTCAAAGGATATTACGAATTCAAAAAACGGTATGTGAGTTTATATATTAAATCCACGTAGTTTTCCTGAAATTCCTCTCACAGAAAAAACAACATCACTGCATGAGGCAACGAAAACCACTTGTTCTTCTTCTATAAGTGCTTGATTTATAACTGCTTGAGTGTCCAGTTTCTCGGAAGCCTGTTCTTGGTAGTTCGTAGTAAGTGTCGCGTTCAGTTGATACAGAGCAGGGCAGTGTTTACTGCAGGGTAGTTGCCTGCCGTCTCAGCTGGCCTGCGAGCCACTCCTCTTCCGAGACACGTCGGCCGCGGCCGGCCTGAATACTCGGCCTAACAAGTCGCCACAATAGCAGCGCCCGCTTCCTGCCGAAGCCTTGCCTCTGACGAAGCCATTCACGCACCACGACCGTCTTGCCAACTGCGCCGCCCCGCCTCATCCTGGATTTCGGTCGCGCCCACGTCCGCAGTCCGGACCCGACTCCATTTTTCATATAGAAAATAAAAGAGGAAGAGCAAATGGCGGTCAGGTAGCGGCACCAAGAAGAGACTCGCAATTCCTTCGCTCTGCGTATTCCTTGACCGAGTTCTGTGCTGTCACATCTCCTGCTTCAGAAAATCTTTTAATCTTCCGTTGGCTTTCATATTCTGCCGTACAGTTAACACACACCGTCATATTTCTCAAATAATAATTTATTTAACTACTTGTAAGGAGCTTGTAACAATACAGGAGTATTTCTGAACTGTCGATGTTGACGCAGCGAGTGTGAGAATGCAGGAGGAAAAAGATGGCGAGTCCACTTGGAGTGGAAGTTAGGTGAAAACACTGTAATTGAGCGTGTCCGATATTGTTATGAAGCAAGTCCGAAAAATATCCGATAAGTATGAAAAGTTCTTTGTAATGAGTATACAATGACTCTAATCGCGCGAGACGTGAACTTTGCTAGTGCAGGAACGGACTGTCTACGTGTGTAAAAGTGTGGTTGTGTAAGACTACTGACAGCGACACAATACGCGCGTCCTGAAACTTTGCTTCCCAATTTCGAAATGTGCATCTTTAGTAAAGAAATCCGGTCAATTAACCTAACTGGTTACTAACTGGTAGTTTACTTCCGCAAACGGTGTATGAAAACATTAACTTTAATAATAATAAAAGTGTTTACTTTGAAATCTTCTACTGACTGTTGTCGTCTTGTGATGCCTTTCCTAAACCAAGTTGGTTTAAAGTATTTTCTATATGATGGCCCGTGGACACTGAAAAAAGGAATTCAAGCTTCGTGAAATATTAAGTGCTTTGCCGAAGAATGAAAACAAATCATACCACCATAATAGTATATTAAACGTGTTTACAAACTGTGTAGTTATAGAAACTGCACTATACGCCATACGAATTCGGATCAATTTCAACTGTCTGCGAAACTTTTTGCAATGGACATACAGTTTCGCAGTTCTGATTATTCTTTCCAAGCATCAAAAATTGATCACAAAGGAAGTGTTAAAATCTATTCGCGTTAAACCGTGTTATTTTGTTAAATTTTGCCCAAGCGAGCCACGACACACTGTCAACTGTACACAGGTTTCCGATTTGTAATTTTGGCAGTTGGACAAACACATCCACCGTAGTCTGTGACTGAACCCGATTTGTCAAATACGTTATTCAAAGTTCTAGGGAATAACGTTAGGATACTAGCTACAACTTCACATTTTTGGGAATCTGTTATCAAAGAAGCGATCGAAATTCGACTGGCCAACACATTCTATAGAGACAGTGGTCTATATCTTAGTGAGGCGTGGAAACCAGCCTTGGCAAAAAGCCGCAGAGAACTTTGTACCTCTGTCCAGCCGTCGCCATAGAGGGCTCCATATTAGTTCGGGCCGCGACGAGAACTATAGCCACGCCCACTCGCAGCCAGCCGCCGGACGCGGACATGTATATAAGGAAGTGCGGCACGCGAGCTATCTCACAGCCCCAGTTCGTACTGAGTCGCCGAACAGGTAACTTCCTGGTCGGCTCGGTACAGTTTTCCTCAAGCGAGGTTACGTTGGTTGTCAGTATAGCTTGTTTGTCGCTGGGTAAAGTTGCCCGGAGCGCAGCGTTGTACTGACATATCCAGTTATTCTAGCGCTTTAGCAAATTTGTCGTCAGACGGTAGAGATCCACCCGACCCCCCCTTTCCGAGGCTTTAGGGTGATACCGTCCCACGGCCCACTTCCGCGAGAGGTGGAACCCCCGGACGCACTGTGTAGGGTTGCTTCTGGTTCCAGCTACCCAGCGGTGTTAACAAGGAATCAGAGCGACACTCCCACTAGGATATACACGTGCACGGAACGCGATAGGCGTTTCGTGCACAACATGGCTGGTAGACGGGCGTCACACTCGGAACGGGCTACAGATTGTGAAGATAATTTGGCTTCTCCTTCGGGATCTGAAATGGACTGTTCATCATGCGATGAATCCTCGAGCTCTGATCATGAGTTTCCGCCACCACAACGGAAAAAGAAATCTCCAGAAAACAGAAGAGAGTATTACCTGAAAGAATTTCCGAGTCTCCCCGAATCCTCTGACGGGTTTCAAACAGCAAAGGGTAAGAGGAGACGGAAGAGTACTCCCAAGAAAAAACAGAAAATAAGTAAAACTGACTCTCAGATTGAGTTGCGAAATAGATTTACTCCTCTGGAAACAAGCCAACCTTCAGTAGCAGTCATAGAGAATGTCAATCAACAGACCACAAATGAAACCGAAACTACACCTGCAACAACACCAGCACAGAGGAGTGGTAAAATACCCCCTGTAGTAATCAAAGTGGTGAAAAACTATTTGGAATTGAACAAAACCATCAAAGATCATCTCACAGGAGGACTGAAGGTAATCTATAGTGGGGAAACCTTGAAATATTTTGTGGACAATAAAGAAGACCATAAAATTTTAACAACATTCTTCAAACAAAACAATATTGCCCACTTCAGCCATCAAATGCCTGATGAAAAACCATTGAGAGTAGTTATCAAAGGACTCCCGCCATCAGTTACAACTGAGAGCATAAAAGAAGAGCTCACCGAAAAGGGTTTTGAGCCACTGGAAGTGCACCAATTCAAGAAGAGGGATCAACAGACTAAGGAATTGATTCCACTAGCTACCTTCAGCGTGGCATTGAAACCGGGACCAGAAGCTGAGTCAATCTACAACGTTCGCGCTCTATTATATACAAGAATTAGAGTAGAACGCTATAAGAATCTAAATGGACCTCCTCAATGCGTCAAGTGTCAGCGCCACGGGCACACTGCGAATTACTGCAACTTTCCTGCAAGATGTGTAAAGTGCGCCGGTTTGCATCCGAGCAGAAGCTGCCAAATCCCGAATAGCCAAAAGGCAAAGTGTGTAAATTGCTCAGGTGATCACGCAGCCTCCTGGAGAGGATGCCCGCAATACCAGAAGATCGTGAAACCTACAAAGACAAACAAAAAAGAAAATGAAGACTTGAGACTATTGAAGAACCGTCGAACCAAAAACGCAGGCGAAATGGAAATTCAAAACCAAAACCTGGATAAAACCAAAGCTGGAAAGAAGCCAGAGACCCGCAAACAAAAGATTAGTGACTATCATTCCTTCGCAGAGACCCTAAAACGCTCCAGAGGAGAGAACAAAAAACCACATTACTCAGACGAAGAAGAAGACTCAGATGACCCTGTAGACTTCTTAGACATGAAGAAATTACTCTACACAATGAAAAGATCCATGAAAAAAGTAAACAGCGCAAAGGACAAGTTCTCTAAACTGTTTGCCTTTATGGAAGGTGTTATGGCGATGCTCAAATAATGGCCACAAATCCACAATCACATCGTGACCTAAGCATAACAATATGGAACGCTAATGGAATCAAAAACAAGAAACTTGAACTCCTAGAATTTGTCAACCGACATAATATTAACGTTATTCTGCTAACTGAAACACATCTAAAGCCTAACGATAAATTCAGCCTATCAGGATTTCAGATACATCGCAATGACAGAATAGGCCAAAGGGGCGGCGGCACCGCCATAGCAATCAAGAAATCTATAACGCATACAGCCATCCAACCTTTAAACCTAATAGAACTAGAAGCTACAGCAGTCAAGATTCACTCTAAAGAGGGGCACATTGTCTTAATCTCAGCATATCTCTCTCCCAACAGAAATATCTTTGAACACGACCTTGATGAATTAATTTCGAAAGGAAACAAAATCATCATTGGTGGAGACTTAAACAGCAAACATACAGCTTGGAACTCCCGCTCAAATAACCCAAAAGGGGAACGTCTTCTCCAACTTGCTGGCAGGAGGAACATAGACGTCCTAGGACCTACGGAGCCGACATATATCCCTAATTCACAGCGAGCACAACCTGATGTCCTAGACATCGCACTACTCAAGAACATCACTCATAGAGTCCAACTCAAGTCTATGTCGGATCTATCGTCTGATCACAACCCGGTGCTAATAAACCTCAGGAATTTTATCTTATTAAACCAGTCACCAAAAAGCACCAAGGAGACAGATTGGAATCTTTTCTCAAGATTGGTCCATAACAAGATTAAGCCTACCGTCAACCTTTCAACACCAGAATTGATAGAAACGGCCATCAGTCATTTTACCAACGTAGTTAAGGAGGCTGACAGAAGAGCATCAATTACCACCACACGCAACGATGAATATCAACAGAGACTACCTGATATTCTTGAAGATATTAGGTATTTACGGAACCGCTATAGACTACTCTGGCAACGTTTCCGCGATCCAGCCGACCGCCGTAGATATCGCCATTACTCCCGCCAACTCACCGCCCGGCTGAAAGAAAGGAGCTCAGAAAGATGGGAGGAAAAAATGTCTCAACTAATGCTGGAAAATAGGGAGGCGTGGCAACTAATCCGTGCCCTTCGAGAACCACGCGAAGCCACTTCTCCTATAAACGGCCCTGCAGGTCCGTGCTTCCTCTCACTGGGTAAAGCAGAAATCTTGGCAGAACATTTTGCAGCTCAACATACAGCAGCAGATTATCAACTGACCCCAGCTGAAGAACTGGAGGTGACCACATCTACTCAACGAGTTGCAGAAAAACTTAGCAGACCACCTTCCGACCAACCGGAACTAACAACCCCCAGGGAAGTAAGAGCTGTAATACGAAAACTAGCCACCAAAAAATCTCCAGGGTATGACGGTATTGGCAACTCCCACCTTAAGCATCTACCAAGAAAAGGGATTGTACTACTTACTAGAATCTTTAACGCCTGCCTGCTTCAACACTACTACCCATCGATATGGAAAACTGCAAAGGTCATCGCGCTTCCAAAAAGGGGTAAAGATAAGCAAAACCCAAGTAATTACAGACCGATTAGTTTACTGTCTGCTCCTTCCAAAATACTAGAGCGGCTACTGCTAAAAAGAATCAATACCAGTTTGGAGTTTGGACACACCATCCGACACGAACAATTCGGCTTTGAAAACCGTGTAGGAGCCACAACCCAGATAGTGCGACTAACGGAGCATATAAGCAAAGGTTTCAACTGGAAAAAATCAACTGCTGCCGTTTTCGTTGACATAGAAAAAGCCTACGATAAAGTCTGGCACACTAAATTAATTGATAAACTATATCATCAAACAGATATTCCGGAATGCTACATCGCACTTATTGCAAGCTACCTAAAAAATAGAAAATTCTTCGTACAAGTTGAAGGCCAAAAATCTGCAACTCACATAATTACTGCTGGAATTCCGCAAGGCTCGGTAATTGCGCCTACTCTCTTCAAAATCTACATTAACGACATACCCTTACCTCCTCACGTACTTATGGCTCAATTCGCTGACGATACGGTCATCTACTCGACCGGAGGAAACCACACACGTAATATCCAAAACGCTCAAAAAGGCTTGGACGCTTTTGATAAATGGTGCAGAGTAAATAAAGTCAAACTCAACCCTACGAAATGTTCTGCAATGTATTTCTCAAGGAAAAGACCAGTACTCCAAAAACAGCTAGAAACAATGGGCCACAAGCTTCCATGGGTGACAGAGACTCGATATCTGGGCATAATACTTGACAACAAACTTCTCTTTCGTCAACATGTGCTAGACCGGAGAAAAAAAGGGCTAGCAGTGATGATGAACCTTGCACCGATCCTGAGGAGCGACAACCTAAATTTATCAACCAAGATCCGCATTTACAAATCAATCATTGTTCCTTTCATCTTATATGGTTGCCAAGCTTGGGGAACGACCAGCCACTCCAACAGAATGCATATTCAGAGACTGCAGAATAAGACTCTCCGAATGATCACACGGGCAAGTTACTTCACTCCAACAGCGCTCCTCCATGACGTCACAAATATTCCAAATATCCATACACAAATCTTCCAATCAACTGAAAAATTCTTCAACAGAGTAGAGGAAGCCCGCCACGAAGTTCCAAGACTAGAGTCTATAGGCACGGTTGTACCTATGACCTGGCACAAATACAAGGTGCCATTAAGTATTATTATGAACCCTGTGGATTCCTGAGTAAGTGTAGTGTGAAAGTGAAATATATATGAAATATATATAAGAATACAAGAAGGGGTTCCTATTAAGGTCCAACCGACCATAGCCTGGTTATACAAGAAGGGGTTCCTATTAAGGTCCAACCGACCATAGCCTGGTTATCCCCAAAAGTGTGACACCAATGAACTCAAAACCATCAAACTGAACATACAGATTAAGCTACAAACAGTAGCGGGACTGTTCATTAAACCGTTGAGGTAGTGAAAAAAAAAAAAAAAAAAAAAAAAAAAAAAAAAAAAAAAAAGAGCTATCTCAGTATCTGTGTGTCAGCCTACCAGTGCAGATGTTTCCTCATCTTGTGAAGACGGCGAAGCTAGCAGTCGAAATATCGTGTTTTCACAACACAATCCGGCGGTACACCCGTGAAGACTTCATTGCAAAACAATTATCGTTATGCTAGATGTCATTCGTGCTCTTGAGGCCAAACTGCAAGTTTTCTTTAAAGATATTATTTCCAATAATTACAAGTATTTCCCAAACATGAAAAAAACATCGCTGGAGATTTGGATGTGCAAGAAAAACCAGACCAATTAAAACTCACTGGAGAGTTATCTTCAGTAATTAATTCTTCAATAGAAGAATTTTCATCGATTTTTTCTCAGTTCAAACAATTATCGGAAACACTCAAGTTTATTATGTATCCTCATGTCACTTCCCCTGATAAACCGAAAGTGTCTAAATTTGATTGGTTGGAAATCGAATCAATGAAATGAATCTGTCTGTGTTCCAGTATAGTTCAGTCAGGACTCAAAAATTGATTGAAATGAAGAAGGAGTTGGAATTAAATGAATTTTCAAGTATATCAAGCAATTTGAGTAAAAATGACAATACCATAACTATGGAAACATGGAATTCAATTCCAGACACATTTAAGAAGCTGTCTTTTGCTATCTGAACAATATTTAATCTACCTATGCCTGTGAGTAATTATTTTCAGAAATGAATAACATTAAGGACTCACTTTGAAACCGTTTGTTAGATGACTTCACTTCAGCTTGCATTCTGCTGAAAGTAATAAAGTATGAACCTAATATAACTTGTCATCTAACCTGCAACAACAGAAGTCTCACTAGTTTCATCTACTCAAATAAACACAAAACTGTTGATGTTATTCTAGCTTAGTATAAAAAAAATATATTTCTGGTTGAAAATATAAAGCTTTAAAGTGATAGTATTTAGTTTTATTTCTTTTCCCATTAATCACTACATCGTGGTTATTTGATGGCACGTCATATGTCTATTCAACATTTCTTTAGAAAGAAATGGCACCGATATCAGTAAAGGTTCCCCATCCCTGGTCGAGCATATCATGTA
This sequence comes from Vandiemenella viatica, assembly GCA_031002005.1. NCBI lineage: Eukaryota > Metazoa > Arthropoda > Insecta > Orthoptera > Morabidae > Vandiemenella > Vandiemenella viatica. Next base: position 161,930,877 of record JARYHS010009186.1, read on the forward strand.
AGAGGCAGACAAGGTTTTTTTTTTATATTAGTTCTCTGTCATGCTGTTAGCGATAACCTAAGGAGAAACTGCTTGACATTGCACATAACTGATAATTACATTTTCTGTTATGTCTTGGAGTACACCTTGACGATGTTTTAATCGCCTATTGTATCACTCGCAGCGAGGACCATGATTGCAGCTTAGGCCACAGTAAGTCCTCATTGCCATTAAGCCGCCGCTCTGAGCCACTTGTCGGAATGCTCGCTGGCTCTCGATGGCACTTGCCTGAGTGACGTCAGCGCCCCCTGGTCCTGTAAACTCAGCGGAACAGCTTAACGGTGCTGCGCCGATAATTTGGGAGGCCTCCGTTCCCTTAGGTCTGCACAGCGGAAACCAATTTCGGAGGAACATCTCGAAGTGGGGATGAAGCCACCCGTCTACATTAAGCTGCAGCTAACTCTCACTGACTTAAACAACGCAGTGAAACACGTTACAATCCTCACGTTCGCCTGTTTTTGCATTATTATTGGGATAACACGTATACGGATTATTAACAGTGCATACTTCTCTATTAGTCGGTAGCATATCGACAGTGTGACATTATCAATTCGTACACCAGGGGTTAAATCTCCTTCCCCCCCCCCCCCCCCCCAATTAACTGATATATGGAAAAGGAGGTTTTTTCAATGCAGAGCTTCCCAATAGATGTACGTATGTGGATGCGCTGGGGTATTTTCTGGATTAAAATTGTAAAGTAACTTCATACTTATAACTGAATACTTACAAAATATAGTTAGGAACACAAAACAATCTTTACTTAGAAGCCTCGTGTATGCTGTGAATCAATTAACAGTTGTTTCCAGAAACACAAAGCATTATAATTTTGGGATATTCAGTGGTTTGTCCCAGGTATGCCATCTTTAGTTGATAGCCAAGCGGTTAAAACATAAATTCACGAACGTTCTAGCATTGAACTGTTTACATTAAATTATTTATGAAATATATTTGGAATAATTTTGTAATACCCGCCTGGAAAAGTTATTACATAACTTCCATTCCTTGCAAAATTTTAATTTGATTTTTTCATTATTTGTTTACTGTGATGAAATTCTAATAATTCCTCATTTAGGATGTTTAACTTTCTATGGAGACGTATGTTTACTTCATTGATTTATTTCAGACTATTGGTAAGATGCAATTAAGTTGAATAATACTTGAAGGAAAAGAACACTCCGGAGCATTTAATACCGGTAATTCAACCGCTATAATTTTAAAACAAAATCCAAATAACGATGATTTTACTCCTATAAAGACCATCCAAGTGTTCATACAAGGTTTTTGTTTGTATGAGGTATTGTTTGCTTTAAGACTATATTGTAAGGAAATGAAAGGAAATTGCACCCGAAAGCATTCAGATCCAAAAGAAGAGATAGTTTAGTATGTTACCCGTAGATAATGATCAGATTATTAACAAATCCTCAGAAAAGATATAAGTTTGCTATAAGCCTGCTATATTGCATAACAGAAACTAATAACTGCGAACTGTTTAAAAATAAAACTAAAGGTATTGCATTTACAGCAGAACAGACGATAAATATTTTAGAACGTTTTTGCCTGAATTAATTTGAATGCCTGGTATGTAACGTGATACATCAACACAGCTCAGACATTGAATGTAATTTACGTGGTTTTTATACGATGTGTGAAACAATTAAAAGAAGATGGTTAAAATTTTGCGAAAATAAACCCAAATTAAATTCAATAAAACAATAGAAATACCAAACTGAATACAAGCTACGAAAATGAAGTTTCTAAGACGTTTTAAAGAATATGTCAAAGCAACTAACTTTCGGAGTGAAAATATTAGGAAGAAAATATAATATTTTCGGGGTCTATATGAATGGCGTGAAAACACTTTAAAATGAGTGAAAATAAGCTGGTTATGAAATACTGTATAATCATAAGGCGGCAGTAGACAGACAAAAAAAACTGGAACATGTCATTCATTATTAGTCGCAAAGGAGACGAACATAAATAATTTTTAAAAAAGATCCAATTCCGAGATATAATTTTAGGTCGTTAAAATTTGTAATCGCGCTACAGGCTTGAAAGAAGTCATCTTCCAATACCCCTTCTTTTATGGCTTTTGGCCCGATAACCATTCAGCCAGCTACAGAATTTTTATGTTATCGTCCTGTGAGTTAACTTTTGCTGCTGATACAATTGGAAAATGACACAAGACACACAACACATTCACTTGACACCCACGCCTTTACCTGTACTCGAACCCGCGACTTCCGACTCGTGGAGGTAGCACTCCTTAAAGAGGAACAACAGCAATCTGCAGTCATCAGAATGCGCAATATAATATGAGAGCACAGAACGTTATTTGTGATGGTGCTTGTTGCGTGTAACATACCATCCTCGTCAGAAACGATTAAAAACGCAGCCGATATAACTCGTACTGAAATCGTGTTACCTCTATCGTCAACCCAAAATGTCTCAAGGTTCTTCCAGCTCTAGAGCTGAAAAGTGTACAGTAGGTTGAGATGTAGTACAAAGAAAAGAATTCTTTCCAGGACTTATTTATAAATAAAATGCCGATGTAAGAACGAACACTTTCCCGGCGTATGACTGCAATGTAGTCTTCACGGGTGTACCGCCGGATAGTGTTGTGGAAACACAGCCGTCGAAATATTGTGTTTCCACAACATTATCCGGCGGTACACCCGTGAAGACTACATTGCAAATAAAATGCCGTAGACAAACAACTGCTGTGATGAATGTTTTTTATTCCCCAGACGCGTTTAGTACTTATGGTTTGGGGCATCATCAGATGAGGTAGCACTTTTACAGACTTGTGTTTTTGATGTTGTCGTTGAATATTCTGTCAAGTTTTATTTACAAGCATTCACTTGTTGCTACTCAAGTACGCTAAACACAGCATGTTTACCTATGTTGTTATGAACAATTGGATATTGTGGGCCATTTTCTCAGTTGCAAGTTAATCAATTTTTTTATAAAGGTGCATAACACGCCATTGCAATTGAAATTGGAATTCAATTGCATTGGCGTGTTATTCACGTTTATAAAAAATCAATGCGTTGTTATTATTTTAAATACAGTGCTGTCAACATGCGGAATAAAAAAAAATTCACTAAAACAATTATTTGTAGCCGACATTTTATTTATAAAATCAATTGTTCAGGTTCTGTAAAAATGGACCACTGCCAGATTTATATTTCGAGAACTATGACACGTATCAATCCTACTTGTAAGAAAAAATATTAGAAAGAAATTTCAATATTTCGAGTGCACACATAAATCGTGAGAAGACGTCATAACAAAATTGTCTTTTGTTTAGTATATATATTTATATATTATATCTATATCGGATAAAATATTCACTTATTAACGCACATATAACAGCAATGACCACGTTTCTCAAACTTTGTTTGAGTTTCACTTTTAGAAATGGATTGTAATTATGCTCTAAATCTAATATTCAAAATTAACCATCCTTAAATTATCTGAACTTGTATTTTATAATAGCTTATGGCAACGTAGTGACATAAGAACATCGTTTTGTATCTCCTTTGGTATAACCTATAAATGCCTCCAGACTTGCTATAGTAGTCTACTTATAGATTTGATGATATATTACGAGAAATTTGTTAAATGTTTCCAGGCCACTACAGCTGGCTACCGTAGACTATCAAGCAAATTGACAATTCGTTCAAGGAACTGAATTTCGTAACGGGCATCCAGCGATAAACTTGAGAGAAACAAAACAAAACATGGTATCTCGCTGTATAAAGTTTGTATCAAGACTCTTCGTTCAGTTTAAAGGCTTTCCTCATTGCTTACTTGTCTCTCTGTTAATCTGTATTTATCCACATGTTTTAGAGGTTTTCTCCACAGACAAAAAATTGACCGTGATAAAGACAGTATAAAATATTATTTATTTCCAACGCCAAGAGTACGGGACTGAAAATGGGTCCTTGGGGAACAGCACATGGGGTCCGCTTATTTATTTTCATATCCTGCCGTATCAAGGATCCACTCTTGGCTGTATCGGCTGTCTCAAGTAGCAAAGCTGTATAAAATAATTTAGTATTTTTACGTAAGAGAAGGTTGTTGCCAACAGAGTCGAAAGCTGAGCAAAAATCAATACGTATTCAGGTCACTACTTCCCTATAAATTACGCTATTATGATTATCTTGCTTCTGGAGCAATCTGTATTTAGTCAAATGATAATTCACCTACTGACTCCGATGTCGACGAGACGTAAAGCCATAAAAGAAAATCTTAAGAAACGAACCGTGGCTATCTACAGACGTCGACGGAATTATGCAAACCTATAGGTCAGCTGCAGTAGTTAAATGACATATGTTATCATGTTACTCGAGACCGTAATATTTGCTTAAAAGAAGAGCAATTCAATGTAAATGGTGACATAATGTGCTATATCTGTTCATTTAGTACCTGTCGTATAGGAATAATTTCTGTGAGTATCGAAACAATCTCGAACCACTAATACGAATAAATAAGACTCCTTACTGCTTCAGATTTTTTACTAGTACATTATAGTTAACCTTAGTGACTAACGCCACTCCCTCAAACTGATGATCCCTTGACCCTTAAATCCTTTAACTGAGTAAAAGGTCTCGTAAAGGACATACATCAAGTTAATGAAAATTATAAATAATTATTAATTTAATTAATTATGTTTTATTATAATTAACTACAATAAAAACTCATTTTGAGTTCATTGGCTAGTAATGATGATACAGAAAAGAGAGGATATATAAGACAAACATAATAACGAAAAAAATTAAGGGAGGAAAGTCATGAACAAGATTGACGCGATTTTGGGTTTTTATGGGAAATCAGTATTGAAGTTATGAATAAATGAAAAATGTATGGATGATGATTTAGGAGAATCGTTGTTGCATCAAGAAAAAGTTAAGTGATGTAAATTTTATTGTTGAACTAGCAGAGTTCTCGGCGTTGCGCGGTATAGCTGCTTATTTGTATTCACGCAATGAGAAACATGTGTACAAAGTTTTATAAAATTCGCGCCAATATTTTCGGGATTAAAACAAACCTAGATTCACCCGTCCCCCACCAAGAAAGGGGTGGGTTGAAGTTTATTCACACGTACACTGTTCCTTGTGCTTTTGGTGACGTTTTCTTCCGATGCAGGCCGAACTTCCACCTAACCGCCACAGCTAAGAAGAAAACAAAAAATACTATTGTGCATGTTCACCGTGTAATTTCTAGTACAAATTTTTTTTCTGGTCCAGGTGGCATGTCAACCACCCCACCTCACTTTTGAGATACGATATCTCGAGAACTAAGAGAGGTATCAAAAAATGTATTCTTTACTTTCAGTTTGTCTCGTCGAGTTACAGAAGAATTCATGATCAAATATGGCGTTTGCGAAATTTTTCCTTGCCGATTTTCACCCTAACCACCTCAGTTTAGACATACGATATCTCTAGAACTAAGTGAAATATGAAAAAATAATAATAACTAAGTGATTCTTTGCTTTCGATTTGTCTCACATATATACGGATCAACCTTAAAAATTCATTCAAATATCATTAGCTTGGATATTGTAAGATCCTCCGATTTTGAATGAATTTTCGGAATATGAAAGCTTGGGGTTAAAGTTAAAATTTAAGGTATGTCTTAAGACCTTACGGCACATTTATTTTACGAATACTCTAGCATCATCTGAAAATTTCTGAGTCGAGTTTTCACAGTATCAACATGAGTTATAAATTGCGACTGTGCTTAATAAACTGCGTTTCTACATTACTAAACAACCTTATATTATGTTAGAAACTCACATTTGAATATGCTTTTTGATCGAAACGCCAGATATTTTAACTTCACGGATTCAGCCTTTTACACATATTTCAAAAGTGAATCCACAGTAATATTATCATAAATAATTCTGATGGCCAGAGGCATTGTGGTTCTACTGCCAGAGATGGTGGTTAAAGAAAATTTCGGTTGTATTTTCGTTATTAATTTTTCACATTCAATGTGGCCATCTGTGGCGTTTAAAAAACTAAATCTCACCAATTAAGGAAAGGATATTTCAAATTTTGCTTAGCGTGGAGAATGTAATATAGGGTATTACTATTAAATGCCTTTAATGCTTTCATTATAGTCTATGGTCAGAGACATCGTGGGTGCGGGTTATGCCACATCTAGTGGTTCCATCTTTGGTATTTTTCACCACACGTTGAGAAGTTCATTTTAATGCTCCAGCGTTATGTAATGTAGAATCATAACACATACAAAACAACTGAATTGAGATTCTAAGCTTTAAAACGGTGAAAATACCATCGAAATTTACTCAGTTGTTTCTGAGTTTTTATTTTTCAAATATATCCGGTTTTTCGTTTTATAGATATAGAAGATAAATGTTGTATTTGATGAAGGAACTGGCGAAAATTACTTGTATAAAGAAATGTGACTAACGATGTTCCATCAGAAGTTGATATTGCTAAAAGCTGATGGTGCTAAAGGTTGAATACGATAGGATAATACAAGGTACGGACTGGAAACTGAGGTAACGTGATACAATTATAGAAGTTATAAGCACGGTCGTTTACAGTAAAAGTACGTGTAGTAATGGATAGTTGAAGAGTGGCTCACGGTCAAAACGGAACCCTAAATGTAAATAGGATACCTGTTAAATATTTTTTTAAAAAGATATACCGTTAGAGTTTCCTCCGAGAATTTTTTTGGCTATTAGACATATTTTTCAATGTTTCTCAATATTATAAGTTTATCAGAACTTCCTGAAACAATTAAATTACGAAAATAGTACACTCATACCGAGATTTATAGTCAGTCAAATACAGTTAATTTTAGAGTTAATTTCTCAGTTGATGTTATTGACGAATAAAATCAAGTAATTTGAGAATCTTAAATGTTGATTTCTAGTTTCACGTCAAGTGAAAAAGCATTAGTACCATTCTGACAGTGAGGTACTCCACTTACAACTTATTTCGGAAGACACCATAAAAAGGGTGTTTCTCTCCATTAATAATCAACCTACCTGAAAAAAAAAAAAAATTCAAAAATGTCAACCATTTTTTTTATCCAACGAAATATGCATCTATAATTAATAGAAAGTAGGTAAAAAGAAGCCATCATCAATTAAATTACAACTGTTTAATGCTAACCATGAAAAATATGAATAAAAGCCTTTTCACTTTTAATATATCTGTGTATACAAGCTATGGATTCCGTGTTTTCGATCTATTGTGTGCCGTAAACGATAATATCTTCTTAATGATTGATACGCATACGCCTGAAAAAATTACATACATCATGCTAAGTAGTTTAGCCATGGTCATCATTCTCATGTTCCTCATTAATCCACTTCGGTTCTCACTGCTATTTAGTTGAAGTTGTTATACGAGTTCACCAGAGTGCTATCAGGAATGAAACACCGTTCTTCCGCAGTGACAACCGCAAAACCACGGGAGAATCAAATCGCTGTAGCAAATGCAAACTGATGGTGAGAACAGTACTTCAGAGAGAAATTCAATTATTTAGTAACGACCGCTTGTTACGAAATCACTTTGAAGGATTACTGTTTATGGTAGTTTTCATTTCGTATGACGGCTCTCTCATCTCATTGAATCGTGTAGCTGTTACCACGTATGGCATACACATCACCTAGTTTGATTGTTTGCAAACACGATGTCACTTCCACAGAGCAGCAACCACATTCATAAACATTACAGGGGAACTGAGAGAGCCAATATAAGTTGAAAGTGTATCACGTCTCTCATGCTTGATACAATAACTGTTGCATCTATAGCAACGTTGACGTGTTTACTTTTTATATCGGAATAATGTTTGAATGCAGATAAATTTCATAATTTTCCTTATTTACCTAGATCACCTAAAAAAACTTAATGGTTTTCAAACTCGTCTATGGTGTAACGTACCAACCAGAGATATTCCAGTTTAGGTAATCGCTATTTGTAAGTATTCACATACTCAGTGCAGTTAGTTGTATATCTTCTCTAAGGTGGGAATAGGGAAGTACCAAAACGATGCAGAAAGACCCTGATTACCACCCTTACAGCTGGTTTAAACACCAAATTACACCAACCAGTTGTAAGCAAACATACTGTACCAATGGCTAATTCGGAACTAGCTATTAGCTTTGTAGCTGAAAACATGGAATCAGTAGTACGTGCTAGAGCGACCTACCCTGACTAGGCAACTAGTCACTAGCCTACAGAATCTCAACCGCTTTGGAATTCTGGGTCACTTGCTGCAGAGGTGTCGTTCAACGTCCTATGTGGATGACGAAACATGATAACAGCATTATTCTCCAGATTTATTTTCCTTATTTATAATTCAGTCTGATGTATACAAACCAACGGCCTTAACAGTATACCTCGCCGGTTGAATTTCTCCATTTGAGACTTACAAATTATGACAATGAACTTCTGAAACTGTAGAGTATTACCATCATCATTATATTATATTAAGAAATTTTACTGCTTTAGATCTTTTTAATAGTATCCTCCGGCTTTTCTTGTTCGCTTTTGCCAATTTACATTGACGTCGTGTCTTCTATTCTCCTGGTCTGTCGTGGTAAACGTTTTTGTCAATGTCTGCATTGCAATTGTTATAATCACCAAGAGTAGTGTCCATAGGGAACGTTGCTCTACTGAATCAATTCCATCTTCAAATCAAAACGTTCAATGATATACTTAAAGTAGCGCTTGGCCGATCTTACCAGCTCATGGCACAGGGCATAGGTAGTTTGGATTATGTGTTGTGTTACTCTTGTTCCAACCTCATTGTGTGATTAATAATTACAAAAAAGAGAAATAACAATTACTGGTTGTGAATCAATAAATCAGTTACATGGCTTTGTCTGTTTCTTCTGGCATCACACAAAAAGATTAATAAATTTTTTACATGTTTTTACAGTTTCAAACAATAATCCGTAATTAAAACAAGAGCTATGAATAATTATCATATGTCACCTATCGCCGAAGTGTTAAATCAAAAAATAATATTTACTTACAATCTAGTATAACCTAAACCTACTGATCAGATTTTGAAGAGGCTTACGCAGATATGAGGCCTAAAATTTGTTATGTATGTCCCTATGTTACTCAAATTAGAACCGAACAAAAATTAACATCTCATCCAAACAGTAACGAAATATGACTCCAGACTAAAACCATCATTCTGTACTTTGTATAACTGCCGGGAATTTAGTGTTTAAACTCAGTAGACCACAATACTGTTGCATAACCAGCAAGTTATAGTGATGACGAATTCATAGATTAACAGAGAAGAATTATTATGAATCGAATTGTTGAGAAAATTTGTAGTTGAACAAAGAATTTTGTTTTTGTTGATAAGGGCAGTAGGGATGTTTTAGTGAGAAAATAAAAATTAAAAAACTGCTTCTTTTGCTGTTACTTCATCACATAATTTACAATAAACGTAAGTAAAATAATGTTGTAATTTACGGCTTTTTCGAAAAAATAAATAGTGGTTTTGTGATCAACAAATTACTACTAGCCAAATAGCTATAAAAGCGGAGTATTTTTTATTTATTCATTTTATCCCCTCAAAAAAACAGGTTGTTACTTAATTCGGCTACCTATTGTGAACATGTTTTTTAAGAATAGTCTAATATTCGTAATTTATTTCTCTTTTTTTTAGTTGGGGTGCTACGTCCTGTTAAAGTTCCAACAAACATTGAAGAAGATCTAACCTGACTCACCATTTGTTGGCATCTTGTAAGCAGAGCACTCAGACGCGTATTGGTAAGTGACTCATCATTCGAAAAATTTGCCAACCTACTTAAACGGGCCCATAAACCACCTCACGAATTTCGTTTCTACGTCATGTTTCATTTGATGTTATTCGATATCGCAGACATGTAGGTCAATGAAAAAATACTGATCGTTGGATCAGAATAAATAATCAGACTTTGGACTGGGCTTTGATTGATGGCTAAAGATAAATGGTGTGTTACCGAGTTCTTTTTCAATTACATGTAGCCATCCTAAATCTAATTAAATACTCACAAATAATCCAATGAATATCAAATCAATTAATAAGTGAACATACGTATCAACTTCAATTCAAAAAATATCAGTCAAATGTTAACAAACGTTCCACTGCGAAGAACTCTCGTGAGGAATAAAAATGTCGATATTAATGAAAAAATTAATCATAATTCATGTTTATCTGTCTTTAATCCACATACTCTCGTAAAATATAGTTTCCCTAGTTTACTTGGTTTTTCCGTAGTTCTAAGGTAGCTCCACATTAGATAACAGTATTTCAAGTTTTCTCTCATGTATTATTGTCAGAGCACTTTCTGCATTTCCCTGGGAGCGTACAGCATTAATATAGGGGTCTCAACATAAATCGTTAATGAGTAGAGACATCAAAACAATTGTTATATAGGGAGTAGCCGCATTTGTACCGAAGATGTACAGAACATATGGAGTAATTTCGAACACATTGCTTTTATATAAAATGCTCTGTTATCTGAGCTCGAGCATAGTAACGTTTTTACTTCCTTTTACGACATATATCTGTGGTAATGCTACTGTATTCTTTCACATAGTACTTTATTGAGTTTCTGTTTCCAGATTGTGTTCATTTTAAATTTTATCAGTCTATTCTGTTTTTAAGTATTCTGGTTCCTTACTCAACATGGCATGACATTAAACTCAAATTAAAATTGTATCATTCATATCTTCCACGCTGATGCAAATCTGGTGAAATAGAGAATTATGTAACAACAGCATAAATACATAAAACGTAACGGATATTAATTTCTTTAAAGTTGAGTATTGCAGATTTTACTTTTATAGAACAGCAGATTTGCTTTATAGACAACAGCGTTGCTAGGCTATACGAAACAGATATTAAAATAGATAATATTAATAAGGTATTAAGGTATGAAACTTATATTATTAAATATCTATATATATTACGGCTTTCCTAGAGATTTTTGTAGTTATATATAAAATATTCAATGTCCTCTGACACAATTTTTAAATTCAGTTTTTACGAAAAGGCTTAACACTTAACTTCTAAAATTCTGACTGATTTTAAATAAATTTTCCTTCTGCTGTAGTTTATATCCTATCCATCACTGCTTCTTGATGTATACCTAACCAAGTTCTTGTATTAAGATTCACCAATGAACATGTAATGAGGGTACAAATGTTGTGAAAATATTATAATAATAGCTATTAAGTTGCTATAATAACAATTATATTCTGTATTTGTTCTAGAGCCTCGTCAGCTCATATTACTTCTGCTATAATTTTGATCCATGGCTCTTTACATTGGAGACAGACGAATGTGCTACTAAGTGTATCCAAACTAAAGATATTATAACCCGTTAAAGAAAATAAAGAATTAAACTTCAAAAGCTGACAGTGTTTTTTCATACCAGGATTTTGTACATATGCAACGCGTTTCTTTTACAGATTAACTAATTTATAAGGGTTGGTGCGTATTATCGTCTATAGCCAGCTTGAATACACGATCATGACGGGCAGAAAAAATCAGTAAGTTGTATAATCAATACAGTTGAAAAAACTAATCAAAACAACAATAAGCCTCACAAGATACGATCTAACTAATAAATGTAACGCAATTTACAAGCATGAGTTACAATACGTTTTATAACGATTATTGTATAATTCATGTTCCCGAATGTATTATTGTTAGAAAATTCATTCCTTATGCTTTGGTAGGTATGCCTTACCTTGCCGATATTAAACATTAATATATACAACAAGGTGCCTGAAAAAAGTCATAACTCTGGAAAAAACATATGTTTTTGAAGTTTCAGGTATTACTCAAATGTGTGATAAACTGTCAGTTCTTAATTTTGGTATCCATATATAACAGCACACTAACACTGAAAATTAGAATAATATTCCAAAATTTTGAGCTGTTGATGTTACTAGGTCACATCCTTTAACACAGATTACAATATTCCTTGATGTAATCTACATCGGCTAGTGTATTAAAGTGGACATCAACCCCTTGTTACTCAGAGAATTAGTTTGAACGCCGTCACCCGTAAAGATGCCCTCTACATAGGGCCGTAAGTGGAGTTAACGACCCATCGCGTCAGACTACCCTGCGGGACACATACGCTGCTTGGCCAGCGGGTCAGTCTAGCCACCAGGCGGGGCCAAGTCTATTACGTGATACGACGGGCCAGCGACCCGCCGTTAGGTTTTAGCGTCACTGCAGCGTCCGGGTTCAGTTTTAGTGCCACCTGGGCTGCGGGGGACGACGTGAATTTGAGCAGAGGTCTCAATGTTCGGCAATCAATGGTGCGGAAAGACGGTCAGGGTTTTCGCAGGAAGCTCATTGGAGGCGGACGCTTAGCGCTGCCGTTGGCTGCCTTCTGGAACAAACTTATAAAATGGAGACTTTAAGCAATTCATTCTATAATAATATCATTTAACAATGCATTATCTGCAGTAAAAAGGGTGTGCTATAACATTTTACGACCGTGACAGCATATACTGTATTTACTCTGCAGTAGTGCAGAAGCTAAACAGTTTTAGCGGATTTAAGTACATATGATCGAAGTTATGTTTGTATTATTATTTTAACTAAGCGATTAATAACACTAACAGATTTTTCCAAACAATTTGTGCATTAACTGCATCATAATTTACGATAATAATGAAAGCGTTATTACACACAAAGCTAAAGTTGAGCATCGAATGGTGTCATAATATTGTCACTAAATAGCTAACGCTAAAATCGATAATACATCATTTCATGTAATACTATGGTACATAGTTTTCCAAAGGCTCATAAACGGCAAATCTATGTTACGCTGTAAACTTTGGACTCAGATTCGCGAATTCACTGAAATTATTTGGTTCCAAAACGAAAATCCAAAAAAATTTGGCTAGAATTGCAGTACAAAACAAGGGGCACGAAATCTTTTTAATAAAAATTATAAATCAGAATCATGGCAGAAAGGTGATTCAGGGCTGAAAATTGGATAATAAGACGAAACTTGAAAAGAAACAATCCATGTATCATTATATTTAACACTGTAGATGCTAGAAATAAGGTTTTGATAGAAACTAATGAGTTTATATTCAATTTTTTTCAAAGGATTATTGGAGTTTACAGTGGATAACTCAAAAAGTTTATCATTGAATCTAACAGTTATATAGTATTTTCGAATTTTGAAATCTGCTCGTTAACTCACCATCATCCAAATGTTTGCTTCTTTCTGAGCTGTGTAATTACCATATCGCTGACGTTACTACGAATCCTGACAGAAATTAAGGAACTTAAAATTATACAGTATCAGTGATAGTATATTGATGTTAATTACTGCATTTGTTTGAGAGCCCCCTTTAAGAAATTTAGCATGCTAAGCTGATCGTTAATGTTTTTATGCTAATGATACGTCATACTACATAGATAAAACGTATATTATGCATTATCTCAAAAAGATTTATGTAGCCAGATAAATTAGATATAAGGATACCGAATCCATTTAATATTAAAATAAAACTACCCAGTCTTCGTATTTTGTCTTTCAACGGAATTACGACCATGTCAAACGCATGTAGTAAAACTATACTGTTCCAAAATGAAATAATATTGCGGGTATACACAGTTACGAACAAATTAAAACACACTCTGCTTGCTAAAAAGAAGTGGGAATTTTGCTGGAATACATACGATAATCCACATGATCTGCTGGTTCTTCTCGTAGCAGACTCAACATTGTTGGGATCATTTGAAGCAGTCCTGTTACGAAACAGAACTCGGATAGTCCTTCACGTTCCAACGTGAATCATACCGGATCTTCCAGGAGCACTTTTATTTACTGAAAGAGCCAAAAATCAATGTTTGGGAAGTAAGTACGAGGGTTATTCCAAAACTAAGGTCCGATTCGCTGTAACTATTTGAATTGGGCGCCAAGGACAAAACACGCATGCGCGCCGACTCCCGGCATGACTTGCGCGTCAAGTGCCGCCATTAGCGTTGTTACTGTTACTGTTGTTGTGTGCTGTTTGTAGTGTCAGTTCACAATGTTTAAGACAATTTATCGGCCCGCCGATTGTGAAGTAAGGGCAGCGATACGGTTTTTGTCTGCAAGAAACGTTTCAGTGGCAGAAATTCATCGGCAGATTACTGAAGTTTACGGTCCTAATATAATGAGTGACAGTAAAGTACGTAAGTGGGTGCGAGCTTTTAATGAAGGACGGGAAAATGTGCATGATGAACCACGGTCTGGCCGACCATCAGTGATTTCAGAAGATTTGGTCAATGCGGTGACCATAAAATTCGTGAAGATCGACGATTCACTATTTCAGATCTCGAAATACTCGTACGAGTAGATTTCCCGAATGTGAGTAGAACGACTTTGTACAGAATTGTGACTGAACATTTGAATTTTCACAAATTGTGTGCCCGTTGGGTTCCCAGGCTGCTTACTGAGTCCCAACAAATGGAAAGAATGGCTTATGCTCTTGTTTTTTTGGAGCGATATCATAAGAAAGGTGACAGTCTTTTAGACCATATTGTCACAGGGGATGAGACATGGGTTTCTCACATAACCCCCGAGTCTAAACGTCAGTCGATGGAATGGCGTCACACGTCATCACCAGTTAAGGTCAAGGCAAAACAGACAATCTCAACACTCAAGGTTATGGCGACCGTGTTTTGGGATAGACATGGAGTATTGTTAGTCGACTTTATGGAAAGAGGGACAACGATCAATAAAGCAGCCTACTGCGCTACCCTGACTAAACTTCGACGTGCAATCCAGAATAAGTGACGTGGTCTGTTGTCGTCTGGAGTGTTGTTGTTGCATGACAATGTCAGACCCCATACTTCGAAAGAAACGCAACCTGTAATCAAGAAATTTGGATGGGAACAGCTTGACGACCCACCATACAGCCCGGATTTGGCGCCAAGTGATTTCCACTTGTTCCGCTACCTAAAGGAGTTTCTTGGCGGCAAGCGCTTCGACACAGATGATGAAGTGAAAGAAGAAGTTAAAAACTGGTTATCTTCGCAGGCGGCCGATTTCTACGACTTAGGTATTCAAAAGCTTGTTGAAAGATGTGACAAAAGTTTAAATAAGAATGGAAATTATGTAGAAAAATAGAGGAATATGCAAGGAATGTAAATAAAACAATTGTTTTTTTTAATTGATTTTTTTTTCTTAACCGGACCTTACTTTTGGAATAACCCTCGTACCTTAATTAACGGTAGGAATATTATGCATGTCTTGTTATGGAACAAGTACAGATAACAAACTGAAACATGAACCACTCTAAAAACCGCTCTGAAAACCGCTCTAAGAACGGCGCCAACAACCACTCTAAATACCGGTTGTATTAGAGAATCGATAATAGAGCCAATATGACGCTAAAAATGGTGTCGATACTCTTAGCCAGTTCTATCTGTCATTGCTCAAGTTTCTACTATCATCCGTATCAGTCTATATTTTCGTTTGTCACTATTACGAAAGCAGCATCAGATATGTGTAATTATTTTACTCCTACGATGGTTAGCAAGTATGGTGACTGCGATAAAAAACTGTGTGCAGAGCCACGAGATTACAGAATGGCAGATAACTTCATGTGAACTGTAAACCATTACTTTTATATAATCCTTATTCAGGTTCACATTTAATGAAACTTTCGTTCTAACGGCGGAAATATCGAATACTATGCTATCATCCTGTTACTGCTAATTGCATTATATTCTTCGCTGCGACAGCAGTATAGCTTTTATTGGACCATTACCCTGAAGTTATAGCGCATATACCAGCAGTAGCTTCATATGCATATTGTCGTAACAACTGGAGTGGTGTTTGTTTGTTGCGCTTGTTGCAGCCAGCCGGCGCCTAGGCGCACTAACCACTGCGGTGCAGCGCGCAGCGGCCGGCCAGGGCGGGGCTGTTTGCGGCTGCGGCCGCCAGGGGCGCCCCCGGCGCCTAACGGACGGACGCCGGGCGCCGCGCCGCGCCGCGTGTCTGGGGAGCACAGGACAGTCTGCGCGCGCCGGTCGCCCGGCCTGAACCTCGCAGCCTCGCTTTGCACCTCAACTGCCGCGTACGTCACGGGCAACTCCCAGCGAGAGTGGTGCCAGTGAGAGATCTGTTGCTTGCACAAGTAGCTGCACCTGTCTGCCGGAATTAAAGGTAATTTCTGATACATATGACACGCTTTCCACAACCATACTGATAAAACACATCATCATTTTATTTTAGACTGCAGGTACTTTAATAGTTTAGTACGGGTTGGAAAGTCCATAGGAATAAGCTGATCATGTATTTTTTTATTATTATTAAAAAAAATAGAAAGTGGCAATAGAAGACATGTTTTTCTGTAGAATTTAAGCTTATCGTCTTATTTTCACTTTTTTAGCCCTTTTAAATCATTTTTATTTGTGTTTTGTATGTTATAAGCCTGTTTTTCTTGTATATATGCGTCACTGTTTTAGATTCTTACGAATGAAATAATCATGTTGTTGGTGAGAGTGAAATTGTTTTTGGATATCCAGTGTATTTTTCAACCAGACAGGATTGGTTATTTCCTTTTAAAAAATCCCCTTGCCTCCTTTTAGAGATTTTTTTTATAATTTCTGCGATAAAAATAAATTATTATACGTAGTGTTACGAACTACCTACAATAGATCGATACGAACATATATAACAAGCTTAGGAACGAGTTTTATGTTGTTGTTTATTGATTTTTTTATTGAAAGGTATCTAGAAGACAATAACTATTACAGTATAAATATAGGTATATCTTCACAACAGTTTTCCTGCTTGTCTCTACCTGACTGGTTCTTTTAAAATATATTTTTTGTATGTTGAATCGAATTACGATATTCACTCTTTGAAAAATGTACGAAAAATAATTACTATAAATACACGCTGATTATAACAATAATCTCAACTCTTCTCAATGTTGGACTGCAGTAGTTTATTTAAAACAATGTTTTCATCAAGTAATTTTGTTTAAAGATGATCGCGGTTATACGGTATAGAGGTATTTGGAAATAAAATATTTCACCAATCTAGATTTACATACCGACTAATGAATACAAAGGAAAACTATTTATTTGGCTTGCGAAATGAAGCAGTGATGTGCTTAGCGATTTAAGTGTTCTGTTCTGAAAACTGACTAAATACCACTAATATTTTTGTTTATCGGAAAGAAAAATCCTGTAAAATACGTTGCTAAAAACATTAATATAAGTCAGTGGAAAATTAAACCTTTCTCTTTTAAATGTCACTAGAGAACAAACTATTTCTGACTCGCGTTTCGAAATACCGTTTTAGTATTTAATTCTCCCACACTTGCTTTATTTGATACTTATCGTGTATTAAGACCACTAAAAATATTATTGAACTTATCCACCACGAACGCTGTCGGCGAATCTTTATACCAAGAAAAATATGATGTCACTATGTACACAAGACTGATATTTTTTTATCCAAAAAATCGATTGATCAAGTTGTATTAGATTGCTAGTAAAGTTATTGTTTTATTAGGTAAATACCATTCTATCAACAATAACAAATTAATGTATGTTTTTTTTTAAATGATTGACAGGAGCATTTACCATTTGATCCTTAAAATTTTAGATTCTGGAGAGAATTATTATCATTTAAAAACTAATACAATACATATATACGACTCTCCTCTCCAAAGAAACCTATAAAGGTGCCGGTATGCACTCGCGCCAATTTAGGCAGTGAAGCACTAAACATTAAAACAGAATCGCAATGTAATCGCCAAGCCGTCAGTGACACAAGTCCATTTCACATCCTCGACGTTCATTATTACAGATTATTTATATTTTTCGTTGTGTTGGAGGTGTATGCTGAGATTAGTCTCTCATTCAGCATCAGACGGGTATAGTTCATATATATCACAACACGACAGACGTGATTGTATGGCCACTAATCCTAGCGTCAGCCTGCTTTCCACAGAGCCGCTTCATTTAAAAAAAAAAAAAAAAAAAAAAAAAAAAAACCATGGAAAAAAGCAAGAGTGAAGAAACATTGAATAATGATTAACATTCATTAGAGAACAATTTTTTTTACCGTTTTTAACTATTTTTACAGAATTATGAAGCAAATAACATGAAAAAGTATAACAACATTTTGATATTATTTATGAACATTATTTGTTTGAAAGGAATATTAAGGCCCTTTCTGGGCGTTGAGAAATAATACAATTCCTCTGCCATGATCATTACGCTAAGTTTGAGGGGGTTGTTAAAATTTAAATCATAAAATTGAGTTTGGTGTCTGGTAAAAGAAAAAGAGGTTTTCAACAGTGCACGAGAACACTACTGGTCTATTTGAAGAATAACAGTGTCTAAATTTCTTGTTTTACATCACTTTATGGAAAAAAATTTAAACTCAGTAGTTAGTACTTTTTTTTTCAAAAGTTTCGCACATCGGATTTACTGAATCTAACATCGAGACTATTTGTTTGACTTCTATTTTTTTTCCAAGTTAATGATTTGTTTCACAAACATGTGTCTTTTACAAAATATTGTACTTTCTCCAATTTACAACTTGACCACATGCAGTCAGCTGACACATACAAATACTTTTGTGAAAATGATTTTGAAATATTGCATATTACGGAATGGCTATATTGCTGACCTTTCATTGGAGGCCACATACGTAAGCTCGGTTCAACTTTATTTCATTTAATTAACATTATCTTAAAATTTCTCAAACTTCTAAAGATGAATTCTAGGATGAACGTTTCTGGAAATATATATTAGCCCACTTCGTCAAGGTTTCTTGATAGAAAAAAAATCTAGTTTTACGAGCCGTTTGCATCAGAACAAGCGACTGATAGAGTTTTATTAAATATCCGGACGGGATTACTCATTTTTCATAAGTTCTCTGTTTACTTACACGGTACAGCACAAATAAAGGATGGAAATTGTGTTTATTTTACATTTGGAGATGTCGACACAATTCCACATTTTAAAGTCACAAAAACGTTCCCTGTTTTTATCATGACTTCTGAGTCACTGTTAAGGTTGATAGCACAGACAACAGCAACAAGATTGGTATTAATTGGTCGAGGTTTGGCGAATAGTGCAAATTCTTTTTTTTGTGATATCTGACGTAATTAAGACAGTAACAGTTCCTCACGAAATGTGAAAGTAATTAGATTTTTATATTTAAAGAACAATATCAGTTCACCAGTAGATTGTTTTTCTATTTCCTTCCAGACCACTGTTTGTTACTGAATCACTTTTAACAAATTTCGTATTTATGTATCGTCTTCTTCACCATCTTTTCCCAACATTAGGAGTTGGCTGCCATTGATGAGATCTCCTTGTCATTGGTATGGTCAGATTTAGAGCTTTTTTTTTTAGTTTTGGAACCTCATGCCCTTGCTGACTCCAATCAGTTTATAATTGCTAGGTCTTACTACGCACTAATGGAAATATGTAACTATGTCCCTTGTGTGATAAGTATATTTTTTGTTTCTGAAACTTGTAGTTTGTGAGGAGGAGATTGGAGACTGTACTGGTCTTGTTGGTTGCTGAAAACCTCGTAAAACCGCCGCCATAACGGCTTTGTGTGGAGGACCCTGGGCCTGTGCCAGGCCCGTTGTACCTCCCAATCCAGTTACGCTGCCTCAACGCATTGAACCACACTGGCGGGTAGTTTCGTGCTTATGTGTGTGACATGAGAAATGATTGGTTTGCGTAATCACAGGAAATCTGGATGGAGGTTGGAATTGATGCCACCAATTGCGTCGATATATATATATATATATATATATATATATATATATATATAAATCTTTTGGTAAACCGAAGAATCTAAAAATATCGATGTTTTCATATAATTCAGGAGTTTCCATTTTTTAAGAAAATGTTTCCATGTTAATTTTACCAAATGAAACGAAGAATATATATATATATATATATATATATATATATATATATATATATATATATATATTATTAATCATTATTGCCCTTGAGGACAGTGTTTAAACTCAAATTATTCAGTTTTTGTTGTATTTGTCTTCTTCCTCTTCTCTTCCCAAAACCTCTTCATACGCTCACTGTGTTCCTATTTCCTTTGTTCAGTCCATTTTGTTCCTGTATTCTTCTGTATTTTAAATTTTGTGTTCGTAATTTTGTTCTTGAATTGTCCCTTTTCCCGTGTCATTTCCTTGCTGATCC
The DNA here is from genome assembly GCA_031002005.1 of Vandiemenella viatica. Classification (NCBI taxonomy): domain Eukaryota; kingdom Metazoa; phylum Arthropoda; class Insecta; order Orthoptera; family Morabidae; genus Vandiemenella; species Vandiemenella viatica. Next base: position 161,951,130 of record JARYHS010009186.1, read on the forward strand.
CTGTATATTTCAAGTCCTCTTCTATTTCCTGGAACCAATTGGTTTTACTGAGTGAACCATTTACCACATCAAATATCTCTTTGTGAGTCTAGTGCTGTTCATTCGCTGTAAATGTCGATAGAATTGTAATCTGCGTCTTCTGATAATGTCTGTCAATCTATCTGTATGTTCGTATAGTTCTTTCGTTTGTCTTTTCATCCATATGCCGTCTTTATATATTGTTCCAAAATTTTTTCTAAGGATTTTGCGTTCAACTTTTTCCGCTTCTGTGATGCCTCAAGCCCCAATCGTGGTTGTTTCTGATGCATATAATGGTTCTGGCAGTGCCACTGTTTTGTAATGTCTGAGTTATATATATGGGATAATTCATGTGAAGTTATCCAGTATAGAAAAATTCATATTATGGCTTCATTAAAACTTGGAGATCCTTTATTTCACATTTGCTTTTGTAAAAAAAAAAGGCAAATGAGGTAATTTTTTTATGGATTCAAAATGAATTGTAACTTTGGCAACTGCCCTTCCGCGTTTCTCCTAGGATCTCATGGGCTACATTCTTGAGATTCAAATCCGTAACTTCATTGTATGTTCTAGATCAACAAGTTTTCCTACCGCGCTTGCAAATTGGATGATTCACTTGCTCTTTATTAACACTTTTATTTCGTGTAATAACGACTATATGTACAGCAGTAATCACAACTACCAAATCATAAGAGGAACATCTTCATAGATGTTTTGAAGAAAGAGAGAATATTAACTTTCAAAAAGTGCGATATTATCTTAACTGCGTTTGTAATGTAGTAAAGACAGACATTTGCAATACCTGTTTTAAGACAGGAGTAACAGATTTGTGAATTTTTATGACTGAAATTAGGAAAAATGATTGTAACAAAGTACAAGAAAATTAAAAGTTGGATGCTTTGTTTCTCCCATTATGTGAATGACAATGGTTCCTAACTCCTACAAACTGAAGGTCCAAAGTATTAGCAACCGAAAAATTACATACAAAATTATTAATGATAGAAGTAGTTTCACAGTATCATACTGAAACAGTTACAATAGTGTTCTTATCAAACAGTGAAACAGAACAGGAGTTACTGGACCACAATGTAATTATCACATATCGTTATACGAAACAACTGAGCTAGCTATTCGTTTTGACCTTTCGGAATGGATGTTCTGCATTGTCACTCATTGAAGGAAGATAACGCGAAATTTTTTTTTTTTTTTTTACTTTCGGCTTTACGCCTCGTCGACGGCTAAGGTCATTAGAGGCGGGATGGGACTGGGGACAAGGAGCGGAAAGGAATTCTACCATGGCCTTTTTGAAAGAAGCATCCCGGCATTCGCCAGGAGTGATTTGGGGAAACCATGGATAACTCAAATCTGGCTGCCCGGACGGGTATTCGAACCCGCGTCCTCCCGAACGCGAGGCCAGAACGTTAACCGTTCATCCACCACGCTCTGTGCGAAATTGATTATTTCGTGACGTGTTACAATTGTTTTTAGATATGAACGAGTCGAGATTACCAATCTCCTTATTGGTAATACGATAAGGACCTTAGTATTTTGTCAACTATACTTGTTACTGATTGAGGAGCAGTTTATCAGAGTCATTTTTAATAAAGAACATTTTGAAGTTTGTTTGACCTAAATCTATCATCTGATTTCAAGAGCAACAAGTTTCGATTGAGAGTATTAGTTTACTATCAAAGAAATCAATAAAAATCTGGCAAGTACGAGTGCATCCTTACGCAATTGAATGGCCTTAACAGATATTTTGTGTGTTTTATGTTAAATGGAAGCAGCGTGGCATGTTTTAAGTTTAGGTAGTAGACTCTGCCTCACGGCTAGTGGTTACCACGTTACATTATCGCTCGCACAGCTATTGCAATAGTTCAGTTGCAATCAAATTTGCTACAAGTACATTACGAGTAATGCACTCTGAATTAAAAACAGACTCAATAAGATACTGTAATACATTGCAAACCAACAAAATAAATACCTCGCACCTACTTGCAGCTACATACGTCTAGGGAAGGAATGTACTGTTTAAACACAGTATAATGTCGATTTTGGAATAGAATTTGGAATTCCTAAGTAACAGTGATTTTGAGACAAGCCTGGTAACAAAATGGTAGAAATTTTCAAGTTATCAGCCACTCACACTTTTTATTTTCCAGTGAATAAATATCTTAATTCACTCTGGGCGGCTTTGTGCCAAAGAAATATGGAACATGTGCGAATTTGAAATCTGAAACTTATGCCGTCCAAGAACTAGAGGATTGTGACTAAACGACAAATAACGGAACGAAAATAATAAGGCTCCGATTCCCTTGCGCTACGACACTCTAAAATTAATAAGTTAGTCTCTAGATATCGTTTCTTTATACTATATTTTGGCTACAACTACTTCAATAGGCATGACGTTGTCTTGAAATTACAGTTTCGTGAGCAGTATTTTAATCTATAAACTGCTTTCTGATGGGATTTGGGCTTAATACGGCAGTATATCTAGGTTATTAGACACACAAGAATCGTCTTTCCTTCTACAAAATTTGTACTGTTTAATTGTTTAATACGTTAGCACAATCAGTTATCCTGGATGGAAAGTGTAGACGAAAATGCTGAAGACTTTTCTACAATAAGTTGGAGCAGAATATTGTAGTAGAGAAAAACAACGCAGGTTGATGGAAATTCTGACACAATTACTTTAGGAAGTTATTTTATAAAGCGATAAGTTTTTGAATTAGTGTGAAAAGATTTTCAGCATTTTTTAAATCCCAAAACTTTGGATTGTCCAAACATTTCGTACAGAAACATCTTTTTATTTACGCTCCATAAATTTGTGACAGCAGTGAAAGGATATAAAAAATTTCATTAGCTGATGTAATGTAAAATAGCTGTACTTCGTTCTGGTCACCTGTATAACGCGCATTTACCTGTAATGCATTTTCTCTGTGAACAGCTTCCATCGGGGCGAGAGCGCTCAACGTGGATCGCGCGACCATGCGACTCGTTGGCGTTCGGAGATACTCGGCTAAAATTTCCGCTAATATGGCCGTAAGCACAGAGATTATCAGGCGATTAGTTCCTGTAAATAAATCAGCCCCGCGCAATCGGCTTTACCTGGCGAGCCATGTTAACACTGGTCACAGCTTCAAGCCATACCTAGCGATAGCTGCCACTCGATTCACCACACGGTCGACCTGTCAAAGTCGATATTTATGTCACAACCGTTCACGTGACGCGCCTAGCATTCAGCGTTTATATCAGGATCTAAAAGAAGTTTCGATAGCATCAAGTTATCTGCTGTAGTGGAATATTTACAGCACTATACCCAAAATGTAATGCTTTTATTGAAGCCATTAACAAGGATCTTTACATATTCTCAAAATACTGTTGAATCTAAATATAATTTGTAATACAGCGTTTGGTATTTGTGTTTTTCGTATCAAAAACGTAGCTGTTACAATAGTTAGTAATACAAACAGCAGTAATAATATGAGCAAAATAGAAATAAGAATTAATAATATCAATCAACGCCAATCAATTCACATTTTAAATGACCAAAGATCAGCAACTTATACAGTTTTGTCACTGGAGTTAAGAGCAGGCTGTTGGGCACTACTAGCAATTGTATAGATGTTGATTGGTCTGTTCTGTCCCACTTTCGCACGTAGTATTTGGGTATTCCAGTTAACGCCATCTTTGTAAATTATCTTTTGTCATGGCTATACTATAGTATTATTGGTTATGCCAGCAAAATGTTATAAAAACAAACCTTCAAAAATTCCCCATAGCCGACAGCAAATTGATGGCTCTTTAACGATTCAAAATACTGGATACAGGATTTATATTTACTTTCGGTTATCTCTTCGAATTTCTGTTTTTGTTGCCTAGCAAGCTGTAACCGATTTTTTTTTTACTATGCAATGACCAAACAGACAGTAAATAGAAATTTCTAGTAAAAGTTTTTACTGCTGCAGTTTCGTTTTCCTACTTTCGTTGTAGCTACACTTTTCCAGTAATTTGGTAAACCAGTGAAATGATTCGCAGCGACTTTCCTGAGAACGCTGAAATATCGCCTTGGAAAACTTCGGTATTCAAAATCTCTCTAGTCAACCTGGTTACTTTGTTAGTTAGCTTTCGGTTTACGTGAATACAGTACGCCCAGGCAAGTAATGGAGCTAGTTAAGCCACTACGGGACAAGTGATCGCGGTGTGGAGCATATCACAAAATTGTCTTACTGGATATTTACTGTCTGTTCTTCAAGCTATTATTGAAGCCATATTCGAATGGATAGACTCCCTCGATATCACTCTGAAATTCTGATAATTTTATCTTCTAATTAATGCATAAGAGAAATATTAATAACTGAGAATATTTGGTTACAAACAATAGTTTGTTAGAATGCTTAATTGATTATTTATTATCATCATGATGACATGGTGGTGAAATTTTACAGCTAGGTTTATAATTTGATTTGGTTGTGTCACATTCACTTCTGGTTTTCTATGATAATGTACCACAAAAAATTGGAATGATATTACTGATGCTGATAAATTAGCCGAAAACTGCGGCCTTTGAATCTCGCAAGACGTAGCTCGTAAACAAGATTCGGCATCCATATATATTTTTCTCGTGGTTGTCAGAAATCAAAGGTGCATTAGTTACTGCGTAGTTGCCGTTCCGTACCTTGCTCATATTCTTAACCTGGTGATCAACCATCCTAAAGATCCCAACAAATAATAATAACATTAATAGTGTCATTCAATATTTTGGTTAGTTTTCATTTAAAGGCGATAACTCAGTTTGCAGTGATAATGTTCAGGAAAAACAACTGGAAATTATACACAGTATGACAAATACTCAGTTTAAGTGCTCCACAGAACATATTTTAGAATTTTCATGCGCTCCGGTGAACTCAACCATTGTGAATTACAAGGATCTTTGTCCGTTATTAATAACTTCAGTTACGTTTTGTTTCTATGGTACAGTGGATTTTCATTTACTCTTGTTAAAAGTTTATTCACTGGTTTAATTGAACTTGAACTAAACATGTGGGTTTCAATTGTAATATGATAATAATTGTGCAGCCTTTCTTACGAATAATTATTTTCATTACATTCAGTTGCATATATATTGAACTTACTGGCACCCAAAGTTTCATGTTAATTATTTTATAGCAATCACAGGAAATCAGTATAGTAATAATAATTAAATCAAAATGATCTCCACACAAGTGTAATTCAACATGAAGAAAATAACTGCCTATTTATCGTTTCTTTGTTAATTCTTGTTTACTTTGTTAATTCTGTCGGTATAGTCACTATCTTAATACCTGTCATAAACAGTGATTACTTATCAATGCTGAAATAGTCTTTCTGGTGTATACAATGCTTCAAATGCCAAAATAAAATACTAATCACCTGATGGGTGGGAGTAAACGTGTTCAACAGCTCTCACTTGATGTTTCCCTCGTTATTTTATCATGAAAATGGTTAATGGGTGTGATTACCGAGCGTGGTGGTGAACGGTTAACGTTCTGGCCTCGCATTCGGGAGGACGCGGGTTCGAATACCCGTCCGGGCATCCAGATTTGGATTTTCCATGGTTTCGCCAAATCACTCCAGGCGAATGCCGGGATGCTTCCTTCAGAAAGGCCATGGCCGAATTCCTTCCCGTTCCTTGTACCCAGTCCCATCCCGTCTCTAATGACCTTAGCCGTCAACGAGGCGTAAAGCAATAAGTAAAAAAAAATTAATTGGTGTTAGATATTTAATTAAGAAAGTTTATCGCCGAAAGATAAAGTCGAAGGGAAACTTGAAACATATTTCTTTTTTTTCCTTCTAGCTTTACGCCTCGTCTAGGTCATTAGACGTGGTAATAGACAGGAGGCAAGGAACTGGAAGGATTCTTGTCATGGACCTTTGAAGTTACCATCACGTCATTCGTCTGGAGTGATTTGTCAAAACCATGGAAAAGCAAAATCTGGATGACCCGACGGGGATTCGAACCTGTTACCTGCGACCTCCAAAATGCAAGGCTAGAGCGTTACCGCTTCGCCACTATGGTCGGTTGAAACATAGCCTCAAATAAACTTTCCCCTCCTACTGAGAGGCTCACGAATGTTTTATACACAACAGTGGTTTTTCTTGTTTACTTGCTGGCCAACCTGCTGATAGACATACCATGTCTTATTAAGCTGCCCAACGAGAAGTACAATCAAATTGAACTCATGAACACCTCAGATAGAGAAGGCGACGTGTGAAAGTTCAGTCGTAGAAGGTATATATGACGACGCCGTTGTACGACGCAGCGCGATTCGTCGTTTTTTTTTTTCCCCCTCTCCGAGTGCGGTGTTTTTTCGGCGTACTTTTCACAGTTCGGCGCAGTTTGTGAAACGAGGAGCGGTTTGCACAGCGCCGACGACAACAATGGGGCTGTACGTGCCACAGGACACAGCAGCTGTAATCGGATTGCGAGATCGGAAATCTGCCGGAGAGCACTCGTGGCCCGGCACCAGCGAGGCTTCCTTCCACACTCACCATTCACATGGCTTCACACAGGGCATGCCACGCCAGTCCATCGTCTTCCTGATTTCACTTCAACTTCATTTACAATGTGCGTTGACAGACAGTTGTAGGACTTTTACACCCTTCAATTCCTCATGGAAAAAGAACGAAAGTTTATCACGGAATGTTTAAAATCCATTTTAAATTTGGTGTGTGTTTATGTATGTAATCAAGTTACGCAGCTGCTTAAAATTGTTATTTCTGTTTATCTAGGAAATCCTGTTATCTCTAGGCAATACTTTGTAATTACTGATTTATATGACCGCAGTCGGTTCTGTCTGCAAACAATAATTTCTTTAAGATTTATTCGGATACTAAACACAAAAGAAACAGGATTACTGAAGTAAAAAAAAAAAAATTCAATTACCTTTGGAGAAAAGAATGAACAAAGAGCTGGATTCAAGAGGTTAAGAAAGATTTGGAAAGAAATAAGAGAACAGGAAATTATGGAAATAGAGATATTTAAAAAGAAGGTATTAAGTATGGAAGGATTCAAAGGCAGAAGAGGAAAGAAATCTGCTCCGAAGTGGTCTGAGAAGTGAACGAAGAAACTTAGTGAAATGATGAAGGAATAACCGATTACAGAAAGAAAAAACAACAAAGGATGAAGAATTGAAATTGGCACGGGGTCCTAGTATGCCTTAAGAAAAAGTAAGAAGTAAATCTCATACATATAAATATTCTGGTCTCTCTTAAGTTATTATAAAGTTGTAAGGTAACAAACGGAAGTCATTTTATTGTTGTATGAAATACAATTAAAAATTGTATTTTTCAGAATCAGATAATATCATATTAGATAGTTACTCTGATTCTGGGCTAGAGAGAAGATTCTTTGTTGGCTGATTAATGTTTGCAGTGGCTTGAAAGAATTTTACAAAGAGACAAAAAATGTCTTTAAAAGAACAATATCGTAGGAAAATGTGAGACTACAGATTTGCAGTAACTATATTAACTGCTGACATCAGCATTTGCTTAATTGATAATTGTGGTTTGGAGTCTTATATATGTTTAAAAAGGTGAGAAAAGAAGCTGAATCAATAAGAAATCTACTTCTAAATAATAAACAGTAATGTGTATTGAAACTGGACAGAAATAAAGAAATTTAGTTGTTATAAACAATGAGATTATATTTTGTTAAAAAGACAATTTTTTGCATTGAAACTGATGTTGCACAGAAAAAACAAAGACGAAGTACTGTAAAACGATGCAGACTGAAAGTACTTAAAGGTGAAGGACATGTAATGAAAAAAGTAGGATAAAAATAAAGAAAACGACCACGAATAAAGCTGAAGCTCACAGAGATAAACAAGTGACCGAAAAACATCTTGATGTAAGAGAAGGTGATTTCTTTGGCATCGGTAAACTGCAACATCACCAGTATTCTATGATTCTTAAACCAGACTAAAAAGTTTCGAGTCTGTATTCTTAAAGTTCAGCATGTTTCTTCAGAGTAATCTAGCTCCTTAGAAATAAACATCTACTCGGATTTGTTTTGGTGTCATTCATATATTGTGAAGCGAGACAATGTGTGTATGGGAAAATGATTGGAATTTAAAGCTTAGCGGCTGCATTTTGTAGCAAATAATCCAATGACGGTAACTCATTTCCGTGCAGAAAATTTGTGAGAATGTTTTGTTAGAATTTTTCGCTTCAACGATTGTCTATGTATAGCAATTCACGCAAGGTCAAATAACAATGGAAATTCTTAATAACCAATACGTTTTTGTTGCTGAGTTCAGACGCTTCATTCGATAACACGGAAAATGTAAACATTTGTATTTCCCGTGCCTTAAGTTGGCAGATCCATTATGAACGATGCACATGTGCTTACTGGGATTGGTGTATAGTTTGGAGGCATTAATAGCAAGTTAAGTCTAAATACCTTACTGCTTGCCTTTGCAGCCTGCCCTATTGGCTCTTAAGTTTGTGTTCCTGCAACAGTAAGGAGCAAACACTACCAAAAAGAAAGATCACAACCAGAAACGCGAAGGTGCTCATATTGCTAAAATGGAAGAATTTTTTATTATTATTATTGGTAGATTAAGACACTGTTACACATCAGGACTCAAGAGATAGAACATGTGAGTCAGTACTGTAACACCACTTTTTTCTGATAATATAAAATTTATTTTAATTTCTTTGGTCTAAGATGGTAGATTTATTTTCCAATTCCACACTTAGATTTTTGAAGTTGGCTTACTTTAAAAGAAAGAGAGAGGAGAGAGAGAAATAATAATATTAAAAAATGATACATCTATCCACAAGCTTCAAATGTATACGATATTCAGGAAACTTCAGCGTTCGTCTTATCCTTTATGTTATGTGAGTCAAATGCTAATATATTTTTACCATCTATTTGAAAGGTGAAATAACATACAAATAGTTTGTGAACTGTATCTTGTGATTCTTCTTTTGTGCCCTATGCAGTATTTCTCTGTAATTCTTTTAGAAGTGGTATTTTAGAATTTCGTTTATACTGAGGATACCGTACATTGTCTGGGTATATCGGTTGTTCTTCTTTCCTGTATTACCAGTAGTATGAGTGAGGGCTATACTCCAACGCAGTTTCAAATGTCCCACTCTTTACTCCTGGTTAGCTGCTCTGTTAGTTCATCAGAATACCAACAGTGGCGACATCGGTCATTTTGTTCAGAATAGGTATATCAGAATACACTGATGAGTTTCAAAAACAGAAATAAACTCATAATTACCCAAAATTATGGCATCCTTCTCTCTCATGCAGCCACGTTTTTTTAATATCTTTTAACATTAAAATATATTAATCTTCCTACAACCAGTTCTCTTTTTTTTATAATTTCAATCAAAAATTTTCAATTAAATTTCGTGCTGTAATTCTGATTAACTAAGAGTACTCTGGTTCCTTGTACTGAATATCTGATTCTTATTTTCTTTTTTTAAAATTATATATCTACATTACTATCTGGTTATTAGAAATGGGATAGGATTATTTACAAGAAACTGCAAGAAAATAGAACATGATATTCATTGAAAAACCAACCCCTGATTCTCCTGTAGTGATTAGGAAAATATGGAAAAGTGAAATCTGGATGGTTGGAGACGAAACCAAGTCCTTAGCGTGGTGCATATGCTCGGCGGCCATACTCGGAACAAACATATTACCTCCTCTCGTATAAAGTTTTACTCACGTCCTTTAAAGAGTCTGCAGCTGAGCAGCGGGAGGATGGCGTCCCAGCTTACAGCACAAAGTAATAACACGCCTCACTCCTCCAAGGAGCACTGCTGTATTAATTTACATGTGTTTTGCCCACGGTACGCTACATCGTGCCATACAACATACCTCCCATTCCCTACCTTAGAGATTCATCTGACTTGTACTGTACCTTCTGCTTCCCTCAATATGAAACTCAATGAAACCTAATAGGTACTGGCACTTAAAAAATCTCATGCATAGTTTGACCACAAATGCCTTTTCCTGAACTTTTATTTGGTTAAATTTTTGAAATATATAGCTTCAAATTTGAATGAAAAAAGCAACAATGGAATTGTAGTGTCCCGATGTAAGCTTATTTAGCAATTGCTCTCGTCATATTGAAAGCAGTAGGCCTTAATTTCTGTATTGATTGATTTAGTGAAACAACATTATTTCAACGCTACCTTTGTCGCTCCTTTCAGTGTACTTTACACGTTTCTGCCATTTAGTTAAAAGTATTTCCGTGACTCCCAACAACAATTTTTCATCGGTTTTGAAAGAAATTGTTCTTCCGTCACTTTTACGTATGGTTATATACCGTATTTATATGCCTGGTTTGTTGTTTACAAATTACAAAAGTCATTTGAAAATTTTTCGTCCTTTAGGGATCGTCCATAAACTATGTGACTGAGATTTTGGCCTATGTTAAACCCCCGCGCCCCCAGTAGCCTGACGACCCCTCTCCCCCTCCTTCCATGTGGCACGTAGCTTTTATTCCAGTTAATTCCAAAAGACATTTTTTACTGTTTTATTGACAAATTATCGTTAAAGTAATACCGTATGTAATAAACGCAACGGATAGTATTTTTCTATAATTATAAATAAAACGTTTACACCAGCCACTCCTGGAAATGATCAATTATCGAGAAAAAATCCCTTTCTCGGGTAAAGTCGGGAATCCTTTTCTTCTTGAAGTGTTAAAAAAAAACATTCTTCTTACATCATTTATCATTGTTCATTAATCGACAAAATAAAAACTATGTATACCTGCCGCGTAAAAAAAAGAAGAGCTGCATTTTTTTCGTTTTATTTTCTGCATTTCTGTCATCCTTCTTTCTCCATTGCTTAGGGATGATTCTTTACTCTCCTTAAAAGATTTCTAAAACTTATTTGATATTGAAAACTTGGAGAAACATTTTCGATAAGCTTTGTAAAGTTGACTTCAGCAAACACTATAGCTAGGTTGCACTGAAATTCATTTTACAGACGAAATTAGAATTATTTCATCAGCGAGTGGTGTGGTGTGGTCTCACGCGGGCGATCATCATCAAAACAACTTTATTTCTGTCGGTTAGTTCAAATTTGCCATCCTCGTGCAATCCAACGCTATTACTGTTGGTATGTAGGATATCTAAATTACATACGGAAATACAATATCCACATGCTGCTATGTGTTCTGTACCTTATTTTGAAGGTGACATATAATATGAATGGAAAGCTACGTGGCTTGGCTCGGAAACCCCCGCCCCTCGTCCCCACGTAGTCCAGCGCAGCTTTCTACCCAACCCCCCCCCCCCGCCTAGACCGAGCCACAGCAGTTTATGTACACTCCCTTACGATGCACACAGTTTCTGTAGGAAAGCTATATAACCTGAAACATTATGAAACTTCGATGATAATTTGGTTATGGAATAAAATGCAAGTTTCATCAAATATTCCTATATTTTTTCTTTTCTCATCTTCGTTCCAAACAGACATTGCTTTTTTTTTTATCCCTTTTGGCTTTACACCTCGTCGACAAGGAGGTCATTGGTGGGGGAAAAGACTGGTAGCTATCGGTTCTAATTTTACTTCCTACGTAACAAAATTCACTAACTCCTATCTTATCCGACACAGTTTTTATACTAATAGGGCCAAGAATAACGAATATCCTGCGTTCTCGCTTGGTGGTACTGCTCTGGCATCTGTGAAATTTAACCGCGGCGGAAGTATTTCGGCCTGAACGTCGCGAGGCGACCGCAAATAACCGGCGACTGAGTGACAGAGAGCGCCGAGTCGGCTGTGCCGTTTGATGTCCAGCCGAGCGGTCAGCCGTGACTCGACTCAGCGAGTCCGTAAAAGAGCCACCAGCCATAACATCGCGACCACACACCCGTCCTTCTCTTCCATGCTTCGGCATTCAAACTTGTAATAAATATCCTTTCCTGGACGAGGTGTCACCGGCGTCATGCTTATAGTAATCGGATATTCCGCTCGTTGTCAGAATCTCGAGTAAAAACAGGTGACAGCAACGGTATTTAAATCAGACACGTAGATGAAGGCCCTTCTTTTTTTTTTATTTTTGTGTGATTTTTCAGTATGAAATACAGGGTAGTTATTTTGGCATCTAAAGTTTGGTCTTTCTTGCTGCGATGTGCGGATCTGTATACAAATAATCTTCTAAGACCCTACTCAGCGTCGAAGACTCAGCCGTTAGATGTCAACAAATCAACAAACTACTGAGCGGAAAACCACGTAGACATGGTTTAGTTTAATTTAATTTAATGATGATCTTACCAAGCGTGGTAGGTGAGCGGGTATGCTCTGGCCTCGAATTCGATAGGACGTGGGTTCGAATCCCCATCCGGCCATCCAGATTTGGATTTTTCATAGTTTCCCCAAATCACTCCAGCCGGGATGGTTGCTGGAAAAGGCCATGGTTGAATTCCTTACCGTTCCTTGCCCCCAGTAGTTTCCCGCCTCTAATGACCTCGACTGTCGATAAGGAAATTTCTCAGCACTACCCATTTTTCCCCTTTCTTGTACCCGACTACTTCTGCTGTCTATGAATTTTAATCTTAAATTCATTCAGCTTATTTGGTAAATTTTTCATCACTTGATAATTTATTCCAATTCCGGATTCCCTTACCAACCAAAAAAATTTTCCCACTCCTTCATGGATAAAATGGCATGCCAGCTTGTGGTCATGATCAACTTTTCCCTTTCATGAATTGCTCTTGATACCGCCAATATCTTTCCATGGCTCATTACCAATCTACGCATTGTACTCCCAAAACTCTCTTCTCCCTCCTCCTGTATTCCAATGAATCCTATACCAGCAATTTTTTTAATCACATCACTTACTGATTGTGTTCTGCAGTAATTTCCTTGGTCAAATCTAGCAGCCCTTCTTTGCTCCTACGTCTTTTATTTGATACCAAAAATGTGGCTCCCATACAGCACATTATTCAAGCAATGGTCTCACGAACGTTTTTTAACCCAATTCCCTCACTTCTCTGGTGAATTACGTATCGTTAGGATGCGATGTTGTTAGCGACAGGTTGAAAATCCTTTAGAACGCAGGTTCTTAGAAAAATTGGTAGCAATTCCTACAAGTTAATACTAGCTATAAACATAGTAACAAGATATCTGAGAACTTTTTAGCAGATACCTGAAAGAGAGTTGGAGTATTAAATGGATAAGAAGAACTGTCTATGACCATAAATTAGCAGATAATTTCAGTCATAAGCAAGTGGGAAACGTTTTATTTGTACATGAGTCAAAGAGAGGAAAAATCACCCAGTAAAATGTTGAAAAAATTATTTCAAACATTGAAATCATGACGTGCCAACATTTAAAACACTCGATAAATCACAAGTGTCAATTAAAACTGCACTAAGTTGATCTAAAAGATTTTTTTTTCAAAAAGAAAAAAAGGTCGGTATTTATAACTTGAATTCAATGGTTTGTTTGTCAAAATTGAAAGAACATTAAAATTAGGGTAGTAAAAACTTCTAAACATTTTTACATCACAAATGTTAGTGCAAATAATGTTAATCATTATAGATTATAATTAAGATGTATTAGTCGTTCGTGTTCGGTTAATACGCCCATACCATCATCATCATCAATCAAACAGTTCACATCCTCGTATGCCAAACATAACTATCAAAACTCGAAACAAGTGGGCAAAATGGGTAGCCTACTTTTCCCGCAAAAACTATGAGGATCAGCAGTGTGTTATGTTTCGTGTTGTCTCCAGTTGGATTTACATTTCTTCGATAGTGAGATTATTAATGCAGTGACACGATTCTACTCAACGGACATGGTCGGAATCGAACTGTTTTACATTAACGAACCACCCCGGAAAGGAGTAATTTCTGTAAACTAAATCATGGATTTGATAAACGGTTTTCCTAAAATCCAGTCCCAAACAACGCCACGAAAACAAACGCATCGATGCTTGTTCTAGACGCACCAGTATTTCTTGTAAAAAGTGTAGTTCAGATAGCGAAGTGATTGAGCAGTAAGAACTTTACTTGGATGGCATTAGAAGGAACACATATTGGTCTGATGATTGCCGGAATGGTTTCTTAGCACTGTCTGTCGCGTATCTTGATCCAATTTATTTACAATAAACCTATTAGCTAATCATCGACAATTTATAAAAAAAAACTAATAATAATGAATATGTACAGACCGGAGAGTGTGGCTGCGCGCTTTAGTTCACCACCACACTGGTTCACGTAGGTACAACGGGAGCCCTGGATTCCCTGCACCATTCGACCTTATTACCGTTTTGGTCAGTTTTTCGCAATTATGGAAACACGCAGTAGAACGGGATATCAAGTTCAAAATATGTTTTAAAAATACAAAAAGAGTTAGTTAAGAGAGCTTCAAATTTTTCCATGTACACATAGTAATGTAATCATCACAAAAATACAATAATATTATTGTGACAAAACAATGAACAATATTTTTCTTTTTCAGGAAACAGAAAATTATGTCATAACGGTATAACGGTATGGTAAGACTAAGTAATTATAAAAACATAAAACTACTGGAAATGTAAAAAAAATAAGTTTGGTCTATACTTATTTAGTTTTAAGTAACTATGATGATTTGACTCCAGTTTTCATTGATTGTTTTCTTTTCTTAAGGCTATTCATAAAATTCACACACTAGGACAACCTCGTCATCTTCGCTGTCTATTGCCGCACAGGAATTGTGTTCACATTTTTAGCACATGCAACTAACGGCCCAACCTTCAACTGACTTTCAATAAAGTTCACCACAGTATAAACGTTCAGTCAGAACAATCCTTAGAATAACTCTCGTTAGTTTTGGGTTGTCTCTTCAGCTCCTTCTTTTTTCCACTTATCTTCAGCCTGTTTACTTTGTTTTTTCGTTGTTAATTTTATTCTCTTTCTTAAATAGTTTTATCCTTACTTTTTCATCTGTTGTAAAGGTCTTATCTTTTTCTTTAATAGCGGCTTCTAAATCTTTTTTGTATGCCTAATATGTTAAGACAGTCGTGTTTCCTCTCTTCAGATTCGTCCTTTTCATGCTTTCTTTAACTTCTGGAATAGGCATTACAATTTCAGGTTGAACATAAAATGAAGAATACCTGTTATCTGTTGTCAGTTTTCATCGAAGAGCACCGCAAGAGCGGGGCGGTATGTAGTACTTCCCTATTCAACCCCACCTGTATTTACCCAGCGAAAGTATTTACGTTATGGAGGTCAGGTCACTCGAGAAATATACGTAAACAGACATATAACTGCTCGGGGCCGGCCTCGGTAGCGTAGGGGCTAGAGTGCCGAAGGTCGCTGGTTCGAGTCCTGCCGCGGACATGGATGTTTAGTGTTGTATGTATGTGAATGTTGTGTCCATCCTGTAGTGTTCATGTGTCCGTAACTAATACCTACATTGTACTGGAAAAATTTAAACACTAGAAGAGTCGATAGATAATCACGTTGAGCTGGCTGCATGACCTATGTAGCCAAATGCTATTTAAAAAAAAAAAAAAAAAAAAAAAAAACCCTTTTTCCAAACAAAAGAGAATTAAACGTGGTTCAAGCATGTATTAACTATATTTGTAGTGTAGACAAGTATGTACAGTTTACCTTGGTTACAAAAGCATCAGAAGTTACAATTGAGGAGTAGAAAATCGCACAACGAAATTTTCGCACACTACCGCTAGAGAAAACTAAACTAACCTGGCTGTCATAGTAGTGCAGCAATAGTTTGGTCTTGACACCGAAAAACGTCTAACTTCCGCCCCGATACCCCGCTGTGCCCGTGGGTTCCTCTACCTATAGTAGAAGAATTCAGGGACGTTTCCCAATATCCGCCTTATACATAGTACACAGAGGCTGTAACGAAGATAATGAAATGTATATAAAGCAAATGGATGAGACACAAACATAGCAAATTTCTCGAGTAATTCTCAAAGTTGAAATGTGAAAATAATACCTATAAATTGAAGGACTCCCTTTCTGTTAAAATTAATAGTTGTTTTCCTTAATAGGATGAAAATTGTGTCTGATTACTGAGATTAATTATTTTAATTTAATAAAATGAAATGTTAATTAATTTTATTTATTCCAAAGTCTTCGATATAACAAACAGCAATAACTCTCGAAATAAATTTTGTGTAATGTGTATGCGTAGGTTAAGGACGAATTAATCAGACCAAGTCTCTGAATCATAAATTTGGAGTAATTTCCCACGTTTTTAATCTTTGATTTTTTCCGATGTCGTTTATCCGTATAACAACACCTCACACTCACACCTTCATAAATGTGTTCAAACCGTTGAAATAATTTTATAACCGTGTGTATGTATGTGATGAACATATTCAGGAGGATTGCTCAAGCCTGTTGAGTGAGTAGTTAAAGATCGGGGCTAGCATTGAGGAAGAGGTGGGCTTGATTGCCGGTTACACTCCAGGAGAATACCGTTATCTGGCAGTGTAGGGGCTAGAACACTGGCTTTGCATTGCAAGGGTCGCCGGTTCGAGTCCGGTCTCGGGCATGGATGGTTTTAATTAAGTGTCGTGTTCGTCTTGTGCTGTCCTCACTCTAGTGTTCGCAATATCATATACATATATATTATTTCTATAAGGTATTTTTTTGTCACAAGCCTATATCTTCCTTCATACTTAACCGAAATCAATGAATGAGGTGTAATTTTAAAGCTTATGTTCTCCACTTTGGTTAAATCGTATTTTAAGCAAGAAAGTTTTCGGAATTCGACCCTTAAAGGGCAAAAATGTAAATTTTTCTAAAATGCTGTTTTCTGTGTTACGAGTCAGTTATCTCCCTGGATACCTATCTGAAACCGTTTTATGAAGTATCGTTTTAATGATTAAGATCTCCGCTTTAGTGACGTCATATATTAAGCCAGAAAGTTTTCGCAATTCGACCCTTAAAGGGCAAAAGTATCAATATTTTTGCAATGCGTTTTTGTGTCACGAGCGATTTATCTCCCTTAATATCTAACCGATATAGATAAATAAGGTATCATATTAAAGAATAAGGTCTCCGCCATGGTAACATTATATTTTAAGAAAGGAAATTTTCGTAATTCGACCCTTATAGGGCAAAAATGTCACTTTTTCTAAAATGCGTTTTTTTGTATCTCGAGCCATTTATCTCCCTGGATATCTAGCCAAAATCGATAAATGAAGTAGCATTATGAGGAGTAATGTCTCAGCTTGGTGACATCATATTTTAAGAAAGAATATTTTTGGAATTCAACCCTTAAAGGGAAAAAGTATAAATTTTTCTATTACCGATTTTTGTGTCACGGGCGATTTATCTTCCTTGATGTCTAACCGATATAGATAAATGAGGTATCATATTAAATAATAAGGTCTCCGCCGTGGTAACATTATATTTTAACAAAGTAATTTTTCGTAATTCGACCCTTAAAAGGCAAAAATGTCAATTTTTCTAAATTACGTTTTTTGTATCTCGAGTCATTTATCTCCCTGGATATCTAACCAAAATCGATAAATGAAGTAGGAATATAAGGAGTAATGTATCAGATTTGTGAAATCATATTTTAAGAAAGAATGTTTTTGGAATTCAACTATTAAAGGGAAAAAGTATAAATTGTTCTACAAAGTATTTTTGTGTCTCGAGCCTTATATTTCCCTTGATATCTAATCGATACAGATAAATGACATATCGTATTAAAGACTAAGGTTTCCGCCGTGGTAACATTATATTCTAAGAAAGGAATTTTTCGTAATTCGACCCATAAAGCACAAAAATGTCAATATTTCTAAAATACGTTTTTTGTGTTTCGAGCCATTTATCTCCCTGGATTTCTTACCAAAATCGATAAATGAAGTAGGAGTATGAAGAGTAATGACTGAACTTTGTGACATTATATTCAACCTCACTATTCATCGCATTTTATTCGCGAAATTTTCGCACGGGTCGTGTAGTCATCATTAAAGTCTGATACAAAAGTTGGTACATAAAACAAATTGGAGCTGGCTAAATGGTCACAGAGACCAAAGGCCGTATTTAAAAAAAAAAAAAAACGGTATGGTTCGGCCATCACTGATGTCCATCCCATTCGTAGTTCCACAATATACTTGCGGCTCTAGTTATGTCTGCGATCCGTAAAGCCTTAACAATGAATTTCACAAGACAATCGTCATGGCGCCAGCAAAAAAAAAAAAAAAATATATTATGATATACCTCATCGCTCCTTTTAAAACAGTTTCTTATAAATTTTATAAGCATCTAATACAAAAAAAACATTATGAATCTAACCTTGTAACTAATAAAATTAACTGAAAAATTGGAATGAACATTAACAATTGCAATTTTCTAACTGCACAACAGACGTGTGGAAATTAGTCACAATGAATACCTACAGACGAAGGAAAACAGATCGTAGGTCATGAAGAATGGTGGTAAAGTTGTTCCTTGTGTATGAGTATCTGCTGTTGTTAAATGTCTCACTCCGGTTCCAGATATGCAGATGTCGGAAGCGTTATCGAGGACTGAATATACAATAAGTGAATTTAACTACACAAAACAAATGAATGGAAAAGCAAAATCAAACAATTTTTCGCGTATCTGTTTTTAATAACAAGGCAGCTGATGAATAATTGTTTCCTCCACACACTTTTCTAAAAATTAAATGAAATGTCGATAGTAAGCCGGATTCCAGTTGCAAAAAAGAGACTTATTCAGTTCCTTTAAGGCGTTCCAGTTTCAATAAAAAGAAATTAGCAATCAAGAAGGAACAGTATTTTCCATTTGAAGTATGAATACATTTCCTAATCCGTTATTTCATAGATTCAGGAAAAATGTCAGTTTTACTATAATGGCATATTAAATGTGAGAAAATTTTCATGAGAATTTCGTACATTTGGTCTGAATATTAGAAACAAAGTATCCTGATGTATTGTTTACTTTTAAAGTTTCGCTTAGCTATAGGAAGTAATAATATTTGATTCTGTTTTTTTATTGGTAGTTACTGCAAAAAAGTTATTTACTTCCATTAACTTTGGAATGTTTACTGTTATCCACGAACGTGTTCTCCTACACTACAAAATTCAACGGTTGATTCCTGCGGAAAAGCAGATCTCATCCTGTAATTAGCACTGCAAAAGCCAGTGGACAGGAAAGCTGTAAAGCGTATTGAAATAACATTAATTTCCGGGAAACTATTTGTTAATACACGAGCTTGTCCGTGTGCTGGTCGCCCAGCGGCCGTATAATACCACAGACAAGCGGAAATTTAGACTTTCCACCGATAACTGATGCTGCTACACATAATCCCAGTTTCAGTTACCTAAACTCTACACAACAGGATAAATCAAATAATAAGTTTAATCATGGCTGTAAACATTTTTGATTTTTGCCCCCCCCCCCGACTTTTGAATAACAATTATCTAAAACCAGAGAGTTGTACTCTTTTTTTTCTGCATCACTTACTATCTATTATTTGGTTGTGCTACAGAGAATTATGGTTGCACTTAAGAAAGGGAGACAACCATTACTTTGGGTACAACAAACAATAACTGGGGACGAAAAGTATAAGTTTCTAAAACTAGAGAATAGATGTTTCACTTTCTCAACAAAAACCAAGCGTGGTGGGTTAATGGTAACTCTCTCGTCTCACATTCGGGAGGACGCGGGTTCGAATCCCGGTCAATCTATCCAGATTTGTGTTCCTCATAGTTTTCCCAAATATTTCAGGAAAATATCGGAATAATTCCTTTTAGAGGCCATGGCCGAATACCTTCTAGATCTTTTTTTTCATAAATGTTTCTCGGCAAATAAACAGAGTAATATTATTATTGATGCAAAATATTTCGGCGACATAAACCTCCGTCGCCATCTTCAGGTGCAGTTGTAAGCCTTGAAGTCTGACAACGCGCTCAAGGCAGACTTCAATGCTTACAACGGCACCTGAAGATGGTGACGGTGATTTATGTCGCCGAAATATTGTGCATCAATAATGATATTACTCGGTTTGTTTCCCGAGAAACATTTATAAATAAACAACGCCGAGAAAAATTCCATTCATTTATACCTTCTCGATCGTTACCCCCATTCCTTTCCCATCTCTAATGTCCTCGACGTTGACAAGGAGAAATGCCATAGTTAAAAAAACAAAAAAAAACGAATTACGTCAGAAGCTCAACAAGAAAGACATCTCCGACCAAACGCATGCGATGTAATAGACCGTTTAATTTTAATCTAGAAATCTTATTAAATTTACAATTAATATTTTAATATTATTATTTAAATTTTTCCGTTGAGTGTTAATTCAGCAAGTCCTTATGCAGATATGGGATATGTTACACATATAAAAAAATATTTTAAAGTATTATCCAAAACAATTTATGTGCTTGCATAACAGTCACCGCTTATACTAGGGGTCTAACATAGTTGAAGATATTTGAGTTGGAAGTGGGGAAACATTCTGCAAACGTTTACTGCTAGCATTAAACATCTTCGGGTCTTGCTTCACTTGCCGCACGTCGTCGCTGTGTGGTGTAAGGTGCATACACTAAGAACTGTGTGAAGATAGGAAGTGGTTTCCATTGGAGATACACGATTCTGGTGATTTTTGTCTCGACGTATTAGACTGAATAATGTTTGTGACTTAACGAAACAAAAGCCGAGTGAGCAGGGTATAATCACACGATATTACGACGATCGCAATGTTCACCAGAAGAATTCTCAACGCCTAGAGCAACTTCGTTCTTTTGTATGCGAAACAAGGCTTTCCCGACGTATCTTTGACTCAAAATCTTCACGGGTCCCGATGATGGCTGCAGAGCAAGTCGCCGAAAGCTTGTCCTTTAAAAATATCATGCGGCGGCAAACCCGTGAAGATTTTGTGTTCGTTCTTTTGTGTTAATTTGTCTTGAATTTAACTTCTACATCCAGAGATGCGATCTGTGCGGAGGCATTGAGAGTTACAATGGACACTGGTTCAAATGCCTTACACGTCACATCGATTCTGATCTTTCGGATTAGATTGTCCTGTACACTATTATAACTTCTACACGTTAAAAAAAAAAAAAAAAAAAAAAAAAAAAAAAAAAAAAAAAAAAAAAAAGAACACTGAACATTTTTTGTAAGAGGGACAACTTAAAAGTCCGTCACTGGGGTTACAACACGCACTGATCAGGTCACCCAACAGTTTTCAAAAATTACGTCACCAAAAAGTAATGTATGCTGTGAAACATTTACTTTCGATCCTTGACTACCGGTTAGTGAATAATTAACACACGTTTTACACTCTGTTGTTGACGGGTAAGCAAATAATTATACTGCAACACAGTTACTTTTGCTGATGTTTTATTTACGCTAACACCAGCAAAAGTAACTGTGTTGTAGTGTAATTATTTGCTTACCCGTCAATTGAACACAGTTACAGACTTTCATAAATCAATTTATTATGGATAAAGTAAAGACTCTGTTGTTACCAAAGAAAATAGTGACTTACACAGAAGTAAGCTGATAGCAGTTACTCTGTGAAAAATAAACCCGGCTTACTGATTTAAAGTAGTACATACTAGATAAGACACTAGAACATATTAGTGATATCCAACATTTTCTAATAATTGGGCGTGCACAATATAAATCGAAAATTTATTTTTTAACCATTTTTTATAAATGTGGTTGAAGTTTATGGATGTAACGTTATTGAAAGAAACAAAGGAGGCCTTAAAAAAATCAGAATTATTTTGACTAAAATGATCGTGAACTCAAGTGGTGATTAATCGACTTAATTGGGAAGTAAAACGTTTGATCATTGCACAACTTGATGACTTTTCATCATACATCAACTTCATGTTTTGTGGATGAATTAAATTAAAAAATTAAACAATTGCGTAAGAAGAATGTAACTTTAGGTTCATGTTACAATACTACTATAATTAATTTGTTAGAACACACGGGAAAGCAGCGCAAGAGCAACAACGTATTTCATTCTCAAACAATCACAGAGTATGAATGTATTATCTATCCGGCCAACTGCATTGCTGTTTACATAGCAGGGTGTATTACTTTTACGTGCAGCTTATTAATTATAAAGTCACTGATTGTTTCAATGATATAACCAAACAAACAACCAGAGTCTATATCTTGAAACCGGCCACTCGAAACTACTAGTAGAATTTTATATTAGTTGGAAAATTGTTCGAGAAAATATCCTCCCTAAGAATAGGCTACTATATTGCACTATCTCGTAAAGATATCGCACCCGCTGTATGACGTGGGTTCTTCGTTACGGGTCAGGCTCGACAGCAAAGCTTGAATCTGGCCGCTTAATCCGAAGAGTACCTTATAATTAGAGACGGTTCGTCGACATTACCAGTGTATTATTAACTTCCGGGCACAAAATCTTCATAAACATCATTAACGGAAAAGTTCCGTTAAAAATAGTATCTTTAAAGCTGTCATGGACAATGCCCCAGCAGTGGAGCCCTCTGTAAATTTTACTTCTAGATACAACACAATTAATTTCTGGAATAACGTTTACTCCTAAATCAGAGATATTAGTTTGATACTTCTTTCCTTTCTCAGCTGATCTGAGTAGATCTCCAATGTCAGTAAGTGGCCTGTTGAAACTATTGTTCATAGTTGTATAACCATTGTAACACAATTAATTTGCCGAACAGCATTTATAATCAATCACCGAATTACAAGAACTCCTATTATGCTGCCTCATTCGATTTGTTGCAATTACACAACTGAGTACCATATTTCAAAACAGGAAGCAGTAAAGTATTTACTGACGAAAGTGACCGATACATATGTCTTGTGTCCATTCTCCAAGGAAAAGATTTAAATTATGACAATACCTGTTGATGTAACCTCTAAGTATTTGGTGTATTTTGCGAAAAACGATCGCTATGATTGGATGAACTCAACTAACTTGCAAGAAGAAGATCAATATTCTGCGATTCGTTTACATTAAAACAAACTTTGAATAAGTATCAGCACTCCTATACTGCAAAGTTGGTATTGTAGACTTTTTGCTGAAATTGCTTGTTAAAACAATAAATTATTATTTAAAAACGCCAACGCTAAAGTTTATAAAAGTATTTTAGTTTCTGGCGCATTTTGCCTCCGATTTACGTGTCAACAGCAATCGAAATTTATACTGAAAAATCTTTTGCAGTGTGTGTTATATTATTCTACATAAAAATTGTGCAGAAAAAATTGATGCAGTTTTGAAGTATAGCAATTTATAGTTTCACTTACTATATGCATTGAATTTGCGAGATGCAGCATGTAAGCCACATACTTTCTCTAACGTATCATTTTTCGTTTTAGTTCTGCACAGAACTTTCTCCGAACTCTATTGTTACAGTTTCTCACCGACATTATCGAAATTATATATGTGCTTGTTTGTCGTTCCATTGTTCTCTGCAGAGATGTAATTTTGGTTATCCGTGAGTGTTTTGTTAGCACGTGCTTTAAATTTGTTTTGATTCATCATTTTCATACGCGGTGTACGGGAGAAAAAACTAATTATGTTTCAATTTTTCATGTTGGAAGCTGTGTACACACTGATGTTTGTTCGAATTGTGTTTATGTGCTCATTTTAATTTCAAGAAGCTGTAATGTGTAGGAGAGGTGTATAAATTAACTGTATTGTTGTCGTGAATGTACATTCGATATGTATAATTAACAAATTTTCTAAAAAAAAAAAAATCTGTTGCCCATGTTCTGCACTGAAAAATTCAATTACTAAATCAACAATCATTTCCGTTCTGTGACCACATCTCAGAAATTTTTATAGAATGATTTGTTAGTATGAGCAATTTTCTGTTCACTTATCCTAAAATAATAACAGGTAACGGTAAATAATAAATGCTTATCCTCCAATTCAACCAGATATCACACAGTAATTTCAACACCTAAAAGTGTTATTTTATCTAAAACTGTTTCAAATATAAAATCTGTGAAATAATTAAGTTTCCTTCAGTATACACTTACTTTAGTTTCTCGTGTCCAAACTTTATAATCGATTTGCCCAGTGTTGGACAAAGTTATCGATATCCCTCCCTGTCCTTAGGTCTTCTTGTGTTGCTCAAAACTGGCACTGCTTGCAAGCATAGACGTGATTCATGGTCTGCTGTTCTCCACATTCACATCGATCATCTGTTGTCAGACCCCATTTATACATGCTAGCTGTTACTGGAGCCATTCCTGTTCTTATACGGTTGAGTCCAATTTTATACCAGAAAATGAGAAACCAGTTTGGAAGATCGACATTTGTGCGATTTAGAAAAGGACTCATAGAGGTTAGCCTTCTAGGTGAAGGGCTTGTTATTGCCTCTCATCAAACGTTCATATGAGTTACGGCGTGAAGCGTGTGGCGGGTCTGGGTGCCTTATTACTTTACAAAAAAACATATGAATTTAATTCTTAATCTCAGGGAAAGAATTTAATTAAAGTTATTTCAATTGAGAACGGGTTCGTAATCAATTACAATGCATGACATCATTATTCATCAATAAAACTTCCATAACCTGGACATTTATTCAGGTTAAAATTTACATATGAAGTGAACATATCATTTCGGTCATCACTGAAATATTTACAAGATATAAACAAATTGAATAATCAAAAGGACAAAGGCACGTCATTGTTTTTGTTGTAACCACGAAGTTATTTTAATTTAATGCTCCGGCTAAAAACTCATTGGGTTTCGGCAGATTGAAACTGTTATATGCAAGTTTCCTTGCCAGGGTCGCTATTTGGGTGAGAGAGTGACTTCGAATATTAGTGCACTTTCCTAATGAAGGTGTTTACCGTGAGTCAGCACAGGGGAAGATACACCAGCACCTGTCTTCACATGAACCACTTCCAATCACACTTGTGTCCGTGTGGACATAAACACTTATGACTTTGTACGGGTCGCCTCTTGCCGGCTCTCCGCTCGCTTCAATGACCTCTCGTCTCGAGATCTTGCCCTCATCGCCGCTCACTTCCACAGCTCGGGGAGACCCACGGACGTCGGTCCAGCCAATCCAGTCCCTTCTCTCTCCCTGCCATCTCCGGAAACGTCCAGACATGAAAAAATATGTTTTAAATAGAATAGTAACTGATTTTATATTGGAGGATCACTGTCCTTCCCACATACACACTCACACACAAGACCTCTCTTCATTCAGGCTCCCCTGATTGGCCGCGAGTTTAAGTTTCTGGGAATTGCATGTTATCGGCACTTCCTCGGCTTTTCATTGTACGAGAAACACACCGTGTATGCACTTCGCCACGGTCTGTCTTCATAAATTGTCGCGACTGCACAAATCCCTACTATGAGTGTTGGAGCCACATAAATTTCGCTCTTAAGACGATGTTCCTACACAGTCTTTCACTAGTTGACAGTGTTAGCGGCTAAACGCCTCGCCGGTTTCCTGGAAGTTGGATCAGGTAGGTAGCTGACCCCCTTGGTCACTGTGTCGCTGGCAGTTAACGTCAGCACAGAATAGTTGTTACCTGCTGCTCATAACCACACTAAACAGATAACGTAAACGTAATGTTCTCATACCATTACAGGCGAAAGAAAATCCAGCTGCTTTGTGCAGTATTCAATATATGTTTCACTAACTTAATAGCAACCCTTGTAGTACCTTTCTTTAGGCTTCAACAAACTTTAGACTATTTTTGTGTTTACAATTGAAGCATAGGATCAAATGCAGGAGTGTGGTTATACAGTTGCATATTTTAATGTACCTGTAGATTTGCAAAAATTAATGATGGCCCAGTAAGTTTAATTAAGTAAGAGAATATGCAAGAGAATCTTTCAGTGGGTTGAGCTTCTTTAACAAATAAATTAATTATGCTTGTGGCCTATGAATTAGTACGGATTCCTTCTTTTTCCTACAGATTAATATCTTCTATTGTGTCAACGTAGTGTTAACGTTAAACGACTACAAAATTATCATATACAATTGGCGAAGTACGAATTTTTGCACTTATGTATACAGTAGCTTCAAAAAAGTTTGATGATGTTAATGTGATTTGGAGTCGAAACCATTAAAACAATAGTTTTTGGTACCAAAGAATAACCTGATAACAAAAGTTATTTGCATAAAGTGGAACTTGCGATGTGGGCATCATCTTTTTGTACTTTTTAGGCTGGATGACTTCTTCTTCTATCGTCTATAAGAAATCTAATATTTTCATTTTCTCCTCCTGAATAATTTAATGAATCCATTTTTTTTTTTCCATTTCAGTCTTTAAGCCTTTTATATTTTCGTATGAAAGTAATTGCTTTTTAAAAAAAATTAAAAAAAATGGGAATGCAATGGCTTTTCGAGTTCATTGCCCGAGTTGTTTCTTCTCTAGTCGAGGTATCTTCAACGATAGGAATTTACTGTTTTTTTCTGTTTTGCGTAATCTCAATGAATGGCCTTTGATTATTATATACATATTACATAATAGTGTATTCTACTCACTTTTAACATTTACGCTTTGAGGCGTGGTACAATATTTTTTAAAACAGTCCATTCAGATTTTTTTTAAAAAGGTAAACATTGTTAGAATGCTGATAGTACCTAAATGAGAGGTGGATTGAATTCGTTAACGCACATAATCTGAACAGCAGTTGCATTCGTTTTCAAAATAATAATTTATTATTTTAACAAACAAGTTTCGAAGAATGTCCTGCAACAATAACGTGTAATTCACTATGTTATCTAATGAACATATATGATGAATGTTTAGTTTTATTTCCCTCTCTCTTAGAGGTTATCCGCCAACTTTTCTAATAATGTCCATTTCTGAAAATTGATCTTCTTGCTTTGTTTTTAATATATCGTTTCTGTTACAAGATACATATTTATTATGGGTCTGGCGGAACTTCTATATTTTATAGCTTTAGTTGTGCCCTATTGAGTATTCTGGTTGCTTTAGCGACATGGTGCTTAGGTTTTTCCCGAGACATCAGTTAATATTCGGTAGCATGCCTAGTTGCTTGTTCATTAGCTCACTGTTCATCGTCACCACGCCTTATCACCTCCAGATAGTTAGGGCCATTTATAGCACTTTTACAACTCCCTCTATTCATCTAATGTTTTTCTTCTGTAAATATGTTCCAATCCAGTTTCGGTTTCTTTTTATTGTGATCTTCTCTACATTCAGCCATCTAGTTCTGATTCTACTTGTTACCCTCTTTCCTTCAATCATCTGCCTTGCCATCCAACCCCAACTGACGCATGAAAACCGTATTTATTTATTCTTTCCAATTGTCTCATTCATCCTATGGCTACTACTGTATTTGATTTAAGTAGCTGTGTGAATATTACAATACGCCTCATTTTTCGACGGGGGCTGTGAGTCCCATTTCTTTTCATGAATTTTTTTTAAAAATTAATATCGCATTGTTTTTAAGTTGTGCTAATTTTTCTAATTAAGTAATACATCATATGTCCAGTATACAATTTTTACAAGTCCGTTTACATTTACCGCCAATTTAACAGAGTATTACCATACCTGGTAGGGAAAGGATTATAAGTCTCCATTTCAACTTCATGCTCGAACATTATGAAGTTTCTAGATGAGAACGAGTTACTTACACCGTGTTAACACGGATTTCGGAACAAGAGATCGTGTGAAACACAATTGGCCCCATTTTCTCGTGACGTAATGAAAGTTATCGATGCAGGTTCGCAAGTTGATGCAGTTTTCTTGGATTTTCAGAAAGATTTTGATTCTGTGCCACACAACCGACTTTTAGCGAAGATTCGAGCTTACGGTATTTCGGCTCAGATTTTCGAGTGGATACGTGATTTTCTAACTGGTCGATCACAGTATGTCGTTGTTGACGGGGAAGCCTCTTCTAAGATAAATGTTACTTCGGGCGTTCCTCAAGGAAGTGTAATAGAACCACTTCTTTTCTTAATATTTATAAGCGATCTAGGTGACATCGTCAAATGCTGGTTGCCATTGTTTGCCGACGATGCAGTTATCTATAGGTAAATAAGGTGCTCCGACGAATGCTTAAAAATTCAGCGAGATTTGGATGCTATTTTCGATTGGTTCCGTAAATGGCAGCTCACACTTAATTGCATAAAGTGCAAGGCAATGCGGATAAGTAACAAAAAGAATCAGGTTGTTCACGAGTACAAAATAAACAATTCAGCTGTTGACACGGTTGATTCCGTGAAGTACCATATCTGGGGGAGATAGTACAAAGCAACATGAAATGGGACATGCACATAACTTCCGTCGTAGACAAGGCTAATTCTAAATTACAATTCATAGGTAGTATTTTGAGGAATTGTAATATTCATACAAAGGAGATAGCGTATAAAACACTAGTGCGTCCGCATCTGGATTACTGTTGTGGGGTTTGGGATCCGTATCGCAAGGTTCTGATTGACTCAGTGGAGAGGGTACAGAGGAGAGCCGCTCGATTCGTGACTTGTTGTTACAGCCCTTATGAAAGCGTCACAGAATTGATACATAGATTGGGCTCGGATAGTTTGAAAGACAGACGACGTAGCTTGCGTTCGAATTTATTGGAGAATATGCACACAAAAAAATTAAATTTCGAGTGCAATGAAATACTTCTTCCGCCAACCAATTTAGGTTTAGACAGGCTAAGTTACTAAATATCCTTAGCAGACTGCCTTGAGGCTAGTAACATTTCTTGTTGAAAAAATACTTGCTGCATAAATATAATAACACAAAAGAAAGTTATGATTTTCGGAAACAAATGACACTATCCTTCTTCTGTTGAAATTATTCAGTGTTGAAGTCGTTATAGCGACAGCACAAAAAAGACCCAATTAAAAAAATCGTAGGGAGATTTTCACTGGAATTCCTCCACCTGTTATATAAGGGAATCCATAACCAAAGAGAAGAAACTAATTCCTAATAAAGATTGGTGTCTGATACTTTTATCAACAAGTGTTTTTACACTCTATGTATTCCTTTAGATTTTTGTGACTTCCAGAAGAGACCATTCTCCTAGCTTTTGCTATATATGCCGCTTAAGGAGCTCACGGAGATAGCAGTGTGTGTGCCGATTGATCGGCTGATGATGGCAAGAAGCGCTGCAGTTAGGAGACTCAGTGCCGTGTTAGTGTCGAAAGAGTCTGGTGCCAATGACGTCGAGGTGTGGGTACATCGTTTATGAGGAGTGGGCTCGCAATGCGCAGTACATAAGTGCTTAACTGCGTGCGCGACCTTTCTCTTCGCCTCGCTCAACTGCGCCACTTTCCCTCCGATCCTAACATTCCGACCGTCCGCTGCAGAGAGCCGCAGTGAAGTGGTTCAAGTATTGATCAAAGCCGAGCACTTTTTGGCCGGCGAGTTGACCAGGCCAGCAGAGTGAGGGATAGCCTCAGCTATTACTGCCGCAGATGATTTAGCCGTCGACATTAGCAGTAACGGCGAGGCATTACTTGCGGGCCCTTTGCCTGTCCCCTCGCCAACAACAGGGTCCACGGAGAAGAGACCGTCGCAAGAAAATACACCACCGGGGTGGGGGAGCGATTAAGCACTGCGGATTTGGCTCGCAGCAGTTGGCAGCCATTGTCACATAAAGAAGTCCGCCGCAGGATCTCTCTGAAATCGTCCTCTGTTTCCTGTGTCGCCTGTCTTGAAAATGCTCTCCTTTCATCTGCTATACAGTAGTTCCTTCCCAGATGCGACAGTATATGCCCTTATGCGTATTTTTCAACTACTTTCTTGCTATTGTTATTACCGCTAGCCTCTGTCCGCTGTATTAATCGCGGGGGATCTACGTGTGTGGGATTAAGCGTTTACGAAGTTTACCAATTGTTTTAATGTTATTTTCGAGTAGCAATTGTTATACCTGAGAGCTAAATATCATGTAACAAGTTTTATTTCTTTTAGTTACTTCCTTAATTACAGTGCTCCTGGAGCAATCAGAATGTTTTGATTTACGTTTTCTTCATATTTTAAAGTAATCCTCAGGGACGAATCCAGGATTTTGGTTTGGGGGTCCCCAAAATTACAATGTTGTCGGGGGTGACCTAGATGCTTTTTTGGGGAGGGGGGGAATTGAGCCAATTAGCCTCCCCCCTCAGATCCGCCGCTGGTAATCCTTATATATAAATATTCAGCCTGCGCATTTTTGTGTTCATAAAAAACTTGAAAAGTATTCGATTGACTTGAAATTTTGGGACAATTTGATGGGTGGTACGAACAAGGTTTTTGTATTATACGATATTCACCTGCTGTTTTGTTCAAAAAATTTATACATTTTTTCAAAAATTTCATCATCATTTTGTAGAAATTTATGCTCATTATATGCACAATTAATTGTTGGAAGCGATTTTACTCTCTAGGAAATTATTTGATTATCTGTTTTCGAAAATGTGAGTTACTTTGATTTTAATTGTAGAATTCAATTCAATTAATTTTTTTATTATTTGATTGTCTTCATTCCTTACATAATCAATTGTAGGAAATGGTTTGAATATATGGGTATTGATTTGATTATCAGGTAAGTCATTTGATTTTCTGTTTCCGAAAATCTAAATCTAAGTTACTTTGATTCCTACTGTTGCATTCAATTCTTTCTAGAAAATGATTGCTTCTCGCGTGCTCCAGAGTCGGTAAAGCATCTGATCTTTATATTAACGCAGAAAAACAACACACAAAAAATGTAATCTCTAAACAAAAAATTATTTTTTCTATACCTTTGCAATTAAAAACTGATTATTTTTCACATGACCAACTGGGTATTTTTATACGATGAGGCAATCTATATATATAAAGATGAATGTATGTTTGTTTGTTTGTTATTCATACAAATCCACAGTGTTCATCCGATCTCGATGAAACTTTGCACACTTATCCTTTGAAACAAGGAGAAAAATACTGTCTACATATGGTTGAAAAATTATCTGTATAAATAATACATGTTGTCTCATAATTTCGAAATACTACTGAATGGCGATAGACAGACGCGTTGGATATGGACGTCTGTATACTGCTTTTTCCGTGTATTGGTCAGACAACTCAGTGGTTAAAGCGCTTGCTTACCAATGTTTGGGTCGTGGTCTCCGGTTCAAATCTCCGTGGTTACTAAGATTTTAAAAAATTGTTTTTTATCGTAAGTCAGGTCTGGGCCGTAGGTTATTCGTATTGAATGTTAAACTGTAGAATGAGGGTGTGTGTGTGTGTGTGTGAACCGCAGTAATAATACTATAAATACGGAAGTAAGTCTGTCTTTTTGTTACGTTTTGAAGACCAAATGGCTATATCGATGTTGATGGAATTTGACAAGAAAATCTGTATGAAAGGCACAGGACATTTTCTCCGGTATTTTTAATAATTGTAGTCACTAAATTTTGAGACCTTATCGAATGGTGACAGAAATATGTTGGAAACTGATTCTCTTCAAGTGACTGGTTCGACGGTAGAGTGATATAGTGATAGCTTTCCTGTCATATTATGCCGACTCGGTGTTGTTTGGGTCCAATCCTTCGTTACCAACAACTTTCTATATTCAATTCTGGCAAAAAATTATTAATCCACGCGTACGAAGTCGCGGGTATGAGCTAGTACAGGGCGTTCGCCGGGAAACGCAACCCACTGTTAGCGCTACAAGGAAGAAACTGCTCGCGGCGAGCGAGCGTTGAGCTCCCGGCATTGTTCGACCGTCGGCCGCGGACTATTTCATAAACTTGTATGTGCTAAGCATTTAAATGTGACGTAATTCATTAGCTTACCTTATAAAAGATGCTGGAAGTGTTGACACTCTTGTGTAATGCACATTTCACATCTTCTGAACATATTTCGAGACACACGCTGCCCTAACTGACTTAATGATTTTTTGGGTGACTGTTCTAGTCGAAAAGCGATATCGTCAATTTTCTCCTCTGTGAGAATACGGTTGACCGACAGTCTCTTTTTGTTAAAAAATGAACCCGTTTCTCTTACTTTTTTCACCAGACGCAGAATTGTTGATTTAGCTGGCAGTAAAGCGCCAGGATATTCGCGACGAAATTTACTGCGACACTTTTTAAACGACTTCTTCTTCACATATGTATCGTAGAGAAATATTCTTTGTTGCAAACTGTAACGTACCATAATTTTACTCACACTCAAACACGGTACAGATTAGTAAGAGTATGAAGCCCCAAACCAGCCAAACCACAAAGAAACGTTTATTCACAACACTGATTAATAAGAGACTGAAGTCACAAACTAGCTACAATGCAAAGAAACCGTTCTTAACAATGTAAGGGTCACTGCACTGCACTGTTGGGGCAGCGGAGGTGTTAAACAGTGCGGTGATTCACGGTGCCGCGTGGCGGAAACTGCTGGCACCGCTGTCCGAGCAAGTTGCCGACGGCAACAGACTGGGAGGGTTGCGTTTTCCGGCGAACGCCCTGTATTACACATAAATTGGTTCAAGTTTTAATATCGATTTAAACATAGGAATCTATCCGAGGTTTGTAACGTAGTATTGGTGTGATTTATACCGTAAAGTAAATATAATCTTTTTTCCGAATGTAAGTCAATGATGGAGTGATATAATTTATGTTATCTGTGTATCCTAACTAACATTAACAGAATCCGAAGAATGGAGTGTTTTATCTGTTATGTAGTATGATCGTTTGCGAGTAACTTGCGAAGTTAAAAAAGACTGTTTATACTAGATACAGTGGGGTATATGGCGCTTATCTGTTCTGGTTACAAATAAATTATTATTTCTTGCCCCTTTCGCTGACCATGTGAATGATATAATATTCCGAAGGTTTCAATCTAGACCATAAACTTTCAAACTGAAAATTCCATTGAAATGAGTTCGGTAGTTTTTCGTGATGAGGTAACAAATGGATACACTGAAGAAACCCGCTTACAGATTTGTAATATAGAGATTAGTTCCAATTTTATCTGATGCATTGCATCCGAATCTAATACAAGGTCTTGGACAATAATGGAACGACAGTGCAAACATTCACCTGAAATTATGTAGTACACCTACAAAACGAAAAACGTTTCCATCATTTTTGTCGAATAAATTTATCGTTTAAAAAAAAAAAAATATGTGTAAGAACCTAATTTTAAATCCTATTTGCTTAAAGCTAACTACACAAATCAATAGTTTCTAAAGGACGCAATATTCAGATTGGTGGTCAAACGCTTGTTAGTAATCTGTGCTGATGTAATACCACTAGCAATTTACTTCGATTTTTGATTCCATTAATAATTTTTGACACCCTTTCAGTTCGAATATGTATGAATAAACACTGAAACAGTTTCAGTTCTATCAGAAAGTAGTAAATATCTTTGGGCATAATAGCGTAGGAAAATTTCTCTCATTGGCAAAGGGACCAGGAATTTGAATAAATCACCAAAGGAAGTTATTAATAATATATCAAAAACGCCGAAAGAATCTAAATTTAAAATTCATGTAGAGCAAAATAGTCAGATAAAAGAACAGGGGAAAATTGGCTGTGTGGGGAAATTGCCACCGGAGCGTGTACTCAGATTGGTTATCAAACGCTTACTAGTTTATATATATATATATATATATGTGTGTGTGTGTGTGTGTGAAAATTCTGTCAGTATTACTGTAAAGAATTTTCTGAGACTAACCACTACAGTCTTGGTTAGTAATGGTATTGTGTTTTAATAATGATGCGGTAAAGGAATAAGTATTTAACTAGGTTATAATATCGTCTGTCATGTTTCTTTCGCATGCGCAAACGGTATTTTATTTTGAAGTTTCTAATTTGACGTAGTCGTTAATTGCAAAGTACTCGTAATTTATCCCGTTCTCATGTATCTGCATTTCGCTGTCAAATCTCTGAAAATGTTCAGCAAATGAAAAGAAACGAAAAACGAGGAACATTACTCACGCACACAAATAAATAATTATACTTTTTACTCTATTTACACCAGTAAAGACAACAACAATTAGATTCATCTCAGGTAAGCTCTTTACATTTTCAATAAACCTGCCATTCCGCTCGATAATGCTCTTCCACTATCGCTGCCACGAAATTTTATTCTGCTTCACTATATGGTGCAATTTTTGGAAACTTTTTTCCAGATTCGCTCGCTCAAAATTAAAATACAAAAAAATTTTACAGCCATTTCCTGCTGCTGAATTGTCCATTCTCTAATTTGCTTTGACAACAAATATATTGCATTTGAGCTATAAATTTTCTTGTTATATTAAAATGGCTATACATAGAACAGTTAACATTTATGACGCATTTGATTTAACAGTAATATTGTACATCTTACATATTGGTATTGCTATACGTCAAATCTTTATTGTTCACTGATGTTATGGTGCTCCCTAAAGAGTTGATTCATTGTTTTTTCACGGTGATTAATTTTTTTGCCTTTTCTAGATCCTTCCCAAGTTGTAAAGAGTATGAAATAATTGATTTTTTTAGATTCGTTTTAAGAATAAATATTTTAGATTTCGTTAAATATAGGAGAATAAGTAAAGTGATATTTCAATACTATTCTGCAGACAATTAGGTTTGTTAATCGACGTTAAAGTTATGGAAGCCAGATAAATAACTCTTTAAACCCTGTGAAAGCCGTAGTGTGTTTTGTCATTTTTGTCAAACTTAAATAAATAGAAAATGAAATCAGTGTGACGATCTGTTATCGATTCCAAGTTGCGAGAATTGGGCTTCATTTGACTTAAACGCTTTACTTTTAAATTTCGTTCCACTATTTGTTTTTTGCTTCATCAACTGTCGAGCAGAAATAAACTCTATCGGTAATAAAATCATTATCAACAGTCAATTAACGAGGAAAACGGCTCATCGCGTAGCAGTTTATCCAACCTGAAACTTCTTCCGTCTTCTTAGATCTAACCTCTTTTTCAGTCGCTGAATTATCAAGTCATTAACCTGAAGTAGTAGTCTCGCTGGAATGTTTAACAAATTAGAGAGACGTGTTTGCTAACCTTCGTAAACAGGGAGGCTGGTGAATTGTGTTTTAAAAATTTTTGTACAGCAGCTTCAAGCATTGAAGCAAGAAATAGGACGGTAGGAGCTTCTCTTTTTTTTAAGTTTAATAACATCGTTTTTCTGAGAGCTGCGCGTTAAATGAGAGCGTGTCCTACCTGCGAATGAACTCGGCACGTGCACATAGTGCCTGACACCACGTGCCTCCTTTTGGTCCATATTCATTAGGGAACGCAAACAAGCACACCGGGCACGCACTACTCGGATCTTGTAAAGCAGCAGCACTAATTATTTTAATTAGTTTTGCTGGTAATTAGCAGTTGCGGCCAAGGTGGTGAACGTCAAGGCGTGGATCAGCGCAACTCTAACCCCAGCTGTTATTTTGCTACGTGAGGATGCAGTTGTGAACATAGCTAGAATTCAAACATCAAATATCTTGTGGGCTGGAGAAAGCGTGTACGTAAATGCAAATGATATTAAATGATTTTTGATTCTGTGTTATTTTTGTGAATAAAATTCGATGAAGTTCGGAAAGTTAATAGCGAGATTGGTGATTTTAAGTGGGATGAAAAAATAACCGATTCATTTACAACCAATAAATTGTGAGGTGACACTAAAGAGTGGAACATTTGTGGACAGCACGAAAAGTATAACGCAATATCTTTGAAATTGTGATATATAAATTACAGAACCTCTTTGCACTCAAAATTTGAAGTGAGAATATGATCTTCAGGAACTTTTAGACTAACTGTATCTTTAACAGAAACAAAAATATCAGCAAAGTTTCAGATTCTAAAACGAGAAAAAAAGCCATAAAAACATGTTACTGAACAAATTGTTGTATGTTTTCAAATTTTTTTGAACGTGTTTAGCGTAACGTAATATTGAATCGAGTAGTCGTGTAAAAGTTATCATGTAATCCGTGCCGTATCGCGCATCCAGGGAAAGAAACACATTTGGCAATGATTGTGTACTGAATATCATACGCGCAAGACGACATACTTATAGCTACAAATATACTAAATGATAATAATTCCCTGTGGTCGTAATGACCTGGTGACAGGGTGTCTATTGGCTGTGCATTCCGCTGTCTTACCAGGTAGAAGGAACCTACAGTTTAACGTGGTATCCGAACCACGGCAGCGTTCTGGTGTACTTCACATTACAACAAGCTGTGCCAGAGGAGAAGATCGGGTTAAGGGTCAACGAAAATTCCCCAGGGATTCGCAAGGGGGGAAACATTAACCAGTCAGCCACCAGATATACTATTACAATTAGCATGTAGGTGACGCAAACTCATAAGATTTTAGCCATAGAAAACTCGGCCAAAGCACCTAAGGAAGTTACCGCTTACAAAACTAAAAATGTACCTTAGTCCATAACCCGAAGATTGGTCGAATCTTCCCGAAGGAGATGTACCAAACTGTTGTTTCAGGGGCATGAAGCCCACTCCTTTCCTCGGGCGCCCACAGTTTAACGTGGAATTAGATCCATGGACCGAACGTCCCTACGTAGCTCATGTAATCAAATTCAACTCCTTAAAATTCTGCTCATCACGGATATGAACACGCGTCCGGAGAAAGGATCCTTCGGAAATAAGTGCCTAAACCGCTGAGCTACCAGACCGCCTTGTTTTGATGTACACGTGTGCTAAATACTATCAAAATCGGATAAAAACTGTGGTTTGTATGAACAACGTTTACAGAAATTAAGGCGAAGGTGGAAATGAGGGGAGGGTTTAGGTTTCTGTAAATCAAACGTAAACAGCGATTTTCTATTTGTTTTAAAGTATACGTATGCAAAGTTCCATCAAAATTAGATAAAAACTGTGTTTTTGTATGAAGAACATTAGAATTATATATATATATATATATATATATATATATATATTAGATAAAAGAATAATCTATATTTTCACTGCCGTCCAAATGCAACACGTCATAATTATAGCTACAGATATACCGTTACCATTAGCATGACAAGACATATAAGATTTTATTCATACAAGAAACGTCCAACACGCATATCATACGAGCAATACTTCATAGCATGTTCGTTGATATCGTGAACTCATAGATTTATCCACATCGCCTAACGAGCCTACAGAAATTTTCACTTCAAAATCTCTGGAGCCAAAATATTTGAATTATGAGCAGCCAAGACAAAACACAATTCCAAATTAACAATTCATCAAGCAATTAAAATTTATTCTTTTGTCGATTTAGGTTTCATAGAAAGAGAGAAAATGGTCTGTGGCAAAAATTCACTGAGTAATTTCGTAAGCTCATTCACTCACATCGATAGGTATTGGTTAGAGAACGGTATCACGAGTCGGGCTTCGCTCGCATAAAAGCGACCAGATGTATGGTTATGTCCACAATTTAATAGCTACGCAACTACAACCAAATTAATTGCCATAATACGTTCATTAACTTTGATTTTCGTAGCGTTTCATAGTAAAAAAAATATTGATAAATTTTGCGGCTGAAAAAACGTGCTTTTCAGTAACATGTTACTAATTAAAGCAACTTATTTTTTTTAATTACTCATGGTCTCTGCTGTAACCACGAATGCCAATTGTCATTCCGGCTTAGGACAAATTTCAATTTAAACTTTCACTAATATTTTTTCTTGACCAAAGTTCGTGTATTACGGTTTATTCGCATTTTTTAGGTATTTTACTGACCACTTTCGTTAATGGTGTTTGTTCATGTACGCTGTATTCGAGTTATTAGGTTATTTTAAGTGGACATCGGACCAAATATGTTACAGAACTTAGGAGGTGCTCAACTGTTTAATAATATGGAATGTGTATTAAGTTCTCTGGCCATTACAGATACTATGACCAATGATTACATTATGAGTATTTGCCCAGTCTAAATAAAAAAAAGTGATGCTTTCGAAGCGAACAGGAATTTTTTTAAATTTTTTCAGAGTGAACTATAAGGGTCAAATACAAGTAAGTTTCTATTTAAGGAATTATACGATTGCACTATCGTCCCTGTTCCGTGTTTAATACCTACCTCTATTAATGCTTCTGAATTCTTCAAGCTCAGAGATTTTTATTCACTCAGAAACACAGTTCAAGTTTATATTTGGTCAAATCAGGTCAATCTGTCATCCTAAAAACTGGAACTATTCTATACCCGTGACGATACGTAAAAAACAATCACGGGCTTACACTAGTGATAAATATAAGATTTAAGGTAACTTTTTCGGTGACATACCACTGTCTGACCTATCGGAAGGCGTACTTGCGAATTCTGGCCCATTTGTTATTCATATAAATAATTATAGCTGCAACAAATTCCACTAGGAGACTGCATAGTTAACTTTAATGTGTATGGTTCACAATAAATTAAGAAAGTATAGAATATGACAGTTTATATTTAGCAGAAAATCCTCTGTCATAAATTAGAAATTCACAGATATAATGTACGAGAGTGTGGAAATATTATATCTGACATTAAACTGTGACTCTACATGATAGCATTAATTACGGTTTTAAATATTATCCAATATACTAACCATATTTTGAAAAATTCTTGTCATAAAAACTTCCTAACATGCGGATAAATGTCATGCTGAAAGTATTTGTAGAAATAATTAATTATTTATTTTTTATACTGTTTTAATGTTTTTAGCTTTACTACCGGTCAACAAAGCAGTGATTTGGACATAAATAAGTTTTGGAAGCAAGGAATGTAAATTGAAATGGCTATGGTGTATTTGACGCAATCGCGAAACTCCTGTGAATTCATTTCCTAAAATATTGATGACAAGATGGAGATTCAAATTTTTACCCTCCTGATGCTAGACAAGAACGATGTAGCTCACCCATGAGCCCCGGCAGTTTAGTTTTTAGAGGAATATTTCAACATTTTTGGAGAAGCAATATTACTAGAATTTAAACCTAAACTGTAATAAAAAAATAACAAAACAAACTTGTAACACAATAATAAAAATGTAACGTTAATTTTTTAAAAAAAATGGTTTTCAAGCCATGATTTGAAAAACATGTAGTTTGTGATAATGTAAGGGGTTGGCGTCGGATCCCTATTCCGAAATGTTTGTTTGCTGGTGGTGTTGACTGCAGATCACTTTATCCACTCTCTCTCCCAAACTGACAAGCTCAATGAATTTCTAAAACTACGAGCTTAATAAATGTTTAGTGTATTCTTAAAGCTCAATTAATAATTCTTAACATAATATATATTTGTAATCGCTGAATACTACATTCATTGGTCATTGTCACACTGAATTCATACAAAAAGACACATGTAACAAATATTATATAGCAGATAGGAAAAACTATGAGATGTTAGCGCCAATTAGTACATTCATAGTTTATTTACAATTCTCCATATGATAACTTGAAAAAATGATTAGTGTATTTTCAATTAAACGATTTGAACGATTGTACCTCTCATTGTATCCATAACTGATTTAAAAGTTAATGCAGTCGCTATAAAATTAGATTTTTTATTATAATTTGTTATAAAAAAATAAATTCATTTAACATTTTGGACAAAACACTGAAAAAGTCAGTCCAATTTTAAACTTTGTGTTTATGGGGGATACACTGATATAATCCTACATTAGATTATTCCAACAAATAACTGAAAACAAATTGTTGAATTTTTGCTAGTTATTTAATTATCTTCCTCATAAATTAGTCCAGTCACCATCCAACCCAAAATAATAATTCATAAATTTTTACCAGGTTACGTCTCGTCGACGTCGAGGTCATTAGAGGC
The DNA here is from genome assembly GCA_031002005.1 of Vandiemenella viatica. Lineage (NCBI taxonomy): Eukaryota > Metazoa > Arthropoda > Insecta > Orthoptera > Morabidae > Vandiemenella > Vandiemenella viatica. Next base: position 161,990,815 of record JARYHS010009186.1, read on the forward strand.
ACGATGGGATTGGGGATAAGGAACGGGAAGAAGTTCGGTCATGGTCATTTATAAGGAAGCATCCCGGCATTCGCTTGGAGTGATTTGATGAAACCATGGAAAACCAAAATCTGGATGCTCGGACGGGGATTCGAACTACCGTCGTCCTTGAAATGGAACAATCCTATGAAGACTAATCCTTTAAGCTGATGTTGATTACTATCTTGCGGAATAGCTCCTGACCATTTTTACGACGGCTGACTCGGGTTGTACTCCAGAGACAACGCTATACTCGCCCGCTATACACCTGGCCATGATCAAGGAATTATTATTTTTAGCTGTTACAGTTTATTTCAATAAATATTGAGCAATTAATTATGTATTTACTAACATATGTATAGTGGGATATTTAATAATTTATGTGAGGAGCTTAATACGTATTTTGTAAATTTAAAATTAAAAACGTAGTGTGTAGCCATCCAAATAGATGAAAACGTTTTACACATTTAATCGCGTAGAGTAATAGCGACATATAGGATATGAAAATAGGGCATCCGAAAATTGTGCGCTACGGCTACATTTTATTGTTGTCCAGAACTGATTCTCCACACATGGCGATTCAGATTTTGATTTTTTAATCTCTGTTGGTCCAAACTCCTGACAGGGCTGGTAAAAGAAACGCAATTTCTTTCCGTTTAGATTGTGATGTAGCCTGGACTAACATAATAGCGACAGAAAGGATATGAAATTAGAGCGTCCGAAATAACGGTTGCTATGGTTACCTATTATCATGTCAAAATTGCAGTTTTCACAATTAAGTTCTATTATACCGCTGGTGGTGTCACGTGGTGGCAGTATGAGCAATTACTGTCGCGGCCGCCTAGATTGCGAACGAGTATAATATTATCTCTGGAATACACTACGCGTTGAAAGTTATAACGGCTCGTTTATTTATTATTTTTTTTTAATAATAAAAAAAACCCTCCACATTACAATAGAAGCGTAATGGAGAAGAGAAAGGAGACAAATGTGGATGATGAAATGCAAACTATTACTATATCAGACGACTAATTATTTATTATACCTGGGGTAGAAATCGATGCCAACTCTATCATAACAGTGTCGCCCCAATTTGATTTTGGAGTCTTATGGAATTCGACGAGACAAATCAAAGTGAAGAGTAAATTTTTAAAAATATTTCTGTAAATTCTCAAGATATCGACTCTCAAAAATTTATCAGAGGTAAAGTTCTTGTGCCTTTACGACTATTTTCTTCTGGTCCAGGCTGCATTTCAACCTAACCGCAACCGGTAGTAAGGGAAATAAGTAAATAATTAAAACACCTATTGTGCCTGTCCAGCGTGTAGTTCCATGTAGCATTGGGGAAATTTTTCTTGTGGTCCAGGCTGCATTTTAACTTGACCACCTCATTTCTGTGACAGTATGTCTCGAGAAATAAATGAAATATCGAAAAAATGTATTCTTTTTCGACTTTTCATCGAGTTATATAAGAATCCATCAACAAATTTGGCTTTCGCGAAATTTTCTAACTTACTTACGATTTGTCTCAAAGGAATCAATCATAAAATTTCGGCGCCAATGTTATCGTAGAATCCCCCGTTTCACAATGCCTAATCTTCAATTGACTTCCAACATTGACAGATCACATATTATAACATTTTTTCTTTTCCCTCAGGCTATTTACATATAATAAATAGTCATTAATGGGCTCTACCAACATACGAGGACTGATTCAATTTTCTTTTAGGCTTCCATTTCTTGAAACTCTTCTTTATAGCATTATCCTTCCATATTAATAGCTTCCATTATTTTTGTTTTCATGCAGCATCCTTCCATTTTTATTTCTTGACTATCCGTCCACCAAAGATCCTGCTCCACGCCTCTGGTGGTATCTTTAACCCATTTTAACTAAGGATTTCAGAGTTAATATTTCACATTAATATTCCATATTGACGCAAATATGTTCACCGTAATAATGTTAAGAACTGTGTACCTTACACAGTACTTTTTGTATGTGTTAAGCAGGGAGCTAATTAAGGCTTATCAGAAGCCCCGCTGATACGGATGCTGGACGAGTGGGCCGTATCTCCCAGGCGCCCTCATTAGCCCGGACTCCAAACAAGCAACACGATTCCCGCTCCCAATATGTCAGAAGCCTGTCGCCCTTTCACGGCAGATTAAAAGTGGACGTCGCACGAAGGCGTTGCTAGGCGACGCAGCTCGTTTCGGCTCCGCGACGTCACTGCGCCCGCAATTAGCGGCGACACAAGGCGCGCGCCACCGTTGCCAGGCAACCGGGCGTCGCTTTCTCGGTTCATCGACGCGACGCCGTAAGCGGCGGGGGTGGTAACGCCCGGAAAGACCGTCCCACAGTGCGGCAACAACCTGCAGTACCAGGATTCGCCATTTAATCCATTTTAAATTAATGTACAATTTGCCAACATATTCACGTGAAAAGCAAAAGTTGTTTGCTAAAAGAAAAAAAGAAAAAATACAAAATCGTAGACAAATTCTATACAGACTAGAACACATATATTAAAAAATCACAAACAAAATCATACAAATGGGAATAAACAAAAATTAATACAAATCAGAACACACACAGTAGCACAAAGCAAATATCTTAATCATGGAAAAAATCATACATTTACAGTCTGACACAATTTGAGCGTATACATATTTTGTGTACTGGGGTATGATAACCTTCACCATTAGCCTCAAAATTGCTTATTTTGATTTTTTGTATTGCCATTTTTTAATTTAATACATATTATGGACCTCAAAATTTTTCATTTCTAATAGCTCATTGATATTCAAAACAACTTTCCTACATCTATACGCACGAATCGGCAGCTCGCTATCCAGTGACCTAGATTTGAGCCGGACACATCAAAGCATTGTTTGTCCCAGTTGCGTGCGGTTTCATATCCACCGTTCGGACAGGGATAAATGTACTGTACACTGCTGATCATCACCTTCCACAGTTGCGTAATTTACACTAATACTATGTGAATTAAAAATGTCTTCATCGTTTACATCACAATATTCATTTACTTTGTCAAAATCATCATTCGGGAAATAACTCACTATTGTTTGGCTAGATATGACGTCCAATAAAACACTATTTTCTCCCACAACAAGTTCGTTATAGGGAGATAAAGTAGTTTGCATATTTCAGAATACCAAAAGCCACTATCAAAGTGACAAGTGACAATGTCGGTATTAAAGTCAGAACTCCAATTGTTACTATTATTTTCACTATCATCTATATTAGTCACGTCAGTCCATTACATCATTCTTACTGTCAAATCCATTAGATACCACATCATCAACATCAGTATACAAAATACTACATTTAACATCGCTTATGCCAATTAATTTATCATTTCTTTTGCTCATTAATACCGTCTTTATTTCGCCTTGCAGTTAGGTTACATTCGCATGGGTATCATTAGAATATGACGTTATTTACTGCGTATCCCAGTGGGAAGAGAAGTCAGTGGAAAGTTTCCTATTCGTAGAGACTGTAGATTAGGGGAAGGTAAGAAAAATATCCCACAGAAAAAAAAGAAAAAAAAATGCACCGTCGATCTTTACCGTAAGAAAACAACCATTGTAAAGCACAACATTGCAAAACTGCGTGTTCTTCATGTCTAGGTTATATTACAGAGACCTACCGGGCCGGACTGAGTAAACAAAGGAATGAACATTTTTATGATTGATATACGTTTGGTTTGAAATCTAATACGTTTTTGAGAAATTTGAATTGCTTTTGTGTCAGTTTTCTCTACTAGTAGCTTACTTCTGTATGTGGTATCGAACGTGGTAGGTCAGCGGTAACGCTCTGACCTCGCATTCGGGAGGATGTGGGTTCGAATCCCTGTCCGGGAATCCAGATTTGGGATTTCAATGGTTCCTCCAAACCACTCTAGGAGATATACGGGAATCTTCGTTTAAAATTTCGTGGCTGAATTCCTTCCCGTTTCTTGCTTCCGGTCCTTTCCCGCCTCTAATGACCTCGACGTCGACGAGACATTAAGTCATAAGCAAAAAAAAAAAGGTAAAATAAAACAAACTGTTATAAACTGTAACTAGATTCGCTGCGTTGACTATTGCTTAGTGAAATATTTAAATCTTTTAGGGTTAAAAACTACTCAGAATTTTATTATGTTATATTGTCATTTCTTAAGAATTTAAAGTAGTGTGGAATGAGTTCACGTAACTAACCCTCGCTAGTCTTTTAATCTATATATTTTTTTAACTATGAGCCTTCTATTTTTGTTCGTACCTAGTCGAAATTGGTAAATGTGGTATCATGTGCGGGCGATTTTTTTTTTTTTTTTTTTTTTTTTTTTTACCACGCGCATTTTATCTTACATCGTATTTTATCAAAATGATAATCAAGGTATCATTTTAAATTAAGGATTCCACCTTGGAAACATCATAAATTAAGGAATTAATTTATCTGAATCCCACCTGTTAAGAGGAAAAGTATTATAATTTCTAACAGCTGTTTTCTGGCGACAAGCTATTTGTCTACCTTAATACCTAACCGATATCGACAAAAGAAGGAACCATTTTAAAGAATAAGGTCTCCACTTTGGTAGAATCATAATTTATGAAAGAAATTTATCGGAAGTCAACCCGTAAAGGGCAAAAGTATTTTTCTTAACTATTGAGGTCACGCGTATGAGACAGACAATCCGCTAGCCTTCTCTGCCATCGATAAAGATTGATCTTCGTATCGCTAGATAGTAACACCACATATCACAGAGATATCTGTAATCTGTGTGTATTTTCTACAGTTAGGAACTTTTCATATTTTAAGAACGCAGTTTTCCTCGGCGTTGAGAATATAAAAATTGTTCTCGTGTGACTAGCCGATTTAAATGAGTGTTCCAGAGCCGATCAATCACAGCGTAGCAGCAGAAGTCTGGGCAGGCTTAACAACATCCCATGTTCTCGACCGCACTTGTCTTTGACGAACCATAGCCATGTTTTCCCCTCAAAGAGCAATAAAAATACACCCATCCCATCCTATACAGAGAGACATGTAAAGTTGAGCTACCTTGGTTCCGGGGCTTTTCACAAAAAAAAAAAAAAAAAAAAAAAAAAAAAAAAAAAAAAAATCTATATCTACATCTACATTCATACTCTGCAAATCACAAACATTGTGGGTGGCAGAGGGTGCTAAGAACCAATCCTAAACCCACCCATTCCAATCCCGAATAGTGCGAGGAAAGAAGGAATACATATAACCATCAGTACGGCATCTTATTTCTCTAATCTCATCCCTTCGGTCATTGCAACCTAAATAGGTTCGCGGAAGAAGTATTTCATTGTACTCGAAATTTAAATTTTTTCGCTTATTCTCCAATAAATTCGAACGCAAGCTACGTCGTCTGTCTTCCAAACTATCCCAGCCCAATCTATATATCAATTCTGTGACGCTTTCATAAGGGCTGTAACAACAAGTCACGAATCGAGCGGCTCTCCTCTGCACCCTCTCAACTGAGTCAATCAGAACTTGCGATACGGATCCCAAACCCCACAACAGTAATCCAGATGCGGACGTACTAGTGTTTTATAAATCACCAGAAGATGGCGTCCGCGATTTAGATGGCCAAAATATTGTGTAATTACAAATATAATTATAACACTCATTTAACTCGGCTACTCACCCGAAAACAGTTTTTTTTATAGCTTTTCATATATTTGTTTTCTGTTAACTAGTGTATTTTATTCGCGATATTTTCGGACGGGTGATGTAGTAATCGATTATTCTGTTTAACATTACGATGTGTTCGTAGAAATCCTCGAAGTGTGTTGACGGAGTTTTGTGATGGTCTGTAACACTACCGCTGATACTCGTATCAGGTAGCCGGAGTCGGCATGTTCAGGACATGACTTCGGTGTAAGTGCCTGCCCTACTTGTAGTTTCCATTAGCGACTCCACTCTGGCTGTCGATACAGCCGACGAGCAGTGTCGATGTTTGCCGCCATTGAGGATTTCCGGCCCTTTTGTCCGCCCTTTGTTTCGAGCAGCACTCTATTCAGCACGGGCCGCGCACAATAGCCACCTTGCAAGTCTGCCTCGACAATAAGCGCCCCTCCCACGCGAACCGCCAGCCTCTTCGCCCTGGGACTCAGCAGCCACCTTCTAGGTCTTCCACCGCTCATCCCGCGAGCAGCCAGCCATACCGCATTGTTCACATATCCTGTGAGAACGTGTGCAGAGCTTAACAAAGCGCCAAGGTGGCAATATATCCTGTACCTTAAATGTGAATCTCTCGAGTCTAGACAGTGTTTCTCAACCTGATGTCCGTGAAGATGATTCACTGGTCCCACAGGCTGAATGTTATTAAGTTTAGATGCCATGTGTGAGTGGAGACTTTCCCGGCGTATCGATGCAACAAAATCTTCTCGGGTGTCCAGCCGGATGGTGGTGTAAAAAACACGACGCTTCGACAGCTGACACTGCTGTCTTCATCAGGTATCTTGTAGTTGTTCCCAGGAGACTCTGAGACAGTCAGCTGAGAACACCTACAAGATACCTGATGATGACAGCAGAATCAGCTGTCGAAACGTCGTGTTTTTTACACCACCATCCGGCTGGACACCCGAGAAGATTTTGTTTAGATGCCATATTCATACTGTACCACACTATAAGTAAATTACAAGTCCAACTTTTGAAGAGCCCCATATGTTTCAATGAAGCAGGCATTTGCAAGATGAGAATAGGGCAGAAAAGGACCAGGGCCGAATGTAAGCATACACTACATAGGCTGTAACCTAGGGGCCAGCACCACAAAGAGGAGGCCCAAAAAAAGTCGCCCATACATTTTTGGGCCCCCGCCTAGGCCAATGACGACAGGAGGGCCCGCACCAAATGAGGGGGCCCACATTTTCTAAATGCGGCCCTGGGGCAGAATTGTTCTTACAATACGCCATTAACTTCCAGTTGGCATCAAAAAGAGCGCCATTCTGAAAGTCTTGTAGAAGGTGTGAGAGACCGCGGTACTTGGTGTTGGGCTGGTGACATAATTTTTTTATGGCTTTACGCCTTTTCGACGTTGAGGTCATTAGAGGCGGGATGGGATTTGGGGCAAGGAACGGGAAGGAATTCAGCCATGGCCTTTTGAAGGAAGCATCCCTGCATTCTCCTGAGTGATTTGTGGAAACCATGGAAAACCTTTGATGCTCGGATGGGGATTCAAACCCGCTTCCTCCCGAATGCGAGGCTAGAACGTTAACCGTTCACCCACCACGCATAATCAACGCTGATATTTCTACGGATTTATCCGTAGATCTACGGATTTTTATAAAAAGTTAGATTTTTCGGATTTTAGTAAAATATAGCGTATAGGGTTAATGCATTACAGAATTGTTAATAATTGTTAATCGTTTCCTTGCAACCGCTCGTGTGAACGAACGATTGAAATAAAGCTCATATTTTGTTTGATTATATATTTTATAGATCTTAAAAGACCGTGATACAGAACTATCGGAGCACTCTTTATGCACGGTGACTCGCTCGTTGGCACGTCTTACAAAGCAGTGCCTTCCGAGAAGGGTTAACCAATATCCGACAGTCAAAGTGTTCGCAGTATTTAACATTTCCTGTTACCGAAGATATACTATATTTAATGTCAATAAAGAAAATAGATAATGTGTATTCCCCCCCCCCCCTCCAAAAAAATGAGTAAGCACAGCAGCAGCAGTGATGAAAATGACGATGTATAAAACATGTTCAGAGGTATTTCTTACTTTTAATGTAGAATATTATTTTGTATTTAGAATTTTAAAGACCTGGAAATGAAAAGTATTCTTAATTTTGACTCTCTCTTCAGTAATTATTGTTTTAGTATTTTAGTTAGCGAGTCTCCGGATTTTTTTACCCAATCTACGGAAATTTTAGCGGCTATCTACGGATATTCAAAGCCAAGAGGCTGGCAGTACTGTAACATAATAGTGGCGAAGTCAACACATGTAACAGGTGTAAGGTTGCTTGTCTTTTATTTTATTTTGCATATGTAGTTTGATGGTATAGCTCATTGACCAGCCTATAGTATTATTATTAAATTTGTTACTAAATATCAAGGATTTGGTCAATACGTAATTAACGTTTAACAGCTCACTTTCGGTTTCATAACTGTGTTACCTTATGAATAAAAACATGCTGTTAGTTTTATTATGTTACAATGCTACACTAAAATATGTACCAGATTGTAATAATCTCTTGGTGGTGGCTTTATTTTAAAAATTGTTGGAGGCACTGTATTGCGTCTGAAATAGAAAGTACTTGATCTTACTGTATCAACATATTAACATTACGCCCTACACATGACATGACTCAGGGGTTACAATAACATAAAAAAATGGGTTCACAAAAAGAACAATGAATTTATTTACAAAACTAAATGACATAAATGGTTTTACAGATGGTTAGCTCAATTGGCTGTTTCGAACAAGTCTCTAGCTAATCAGGGTAGCTACTCAGGGGTATTTTCCGGGCCCTTGATATGTTGCAATAAGTCGCACTTTTAGAATAATTTTACCGTGTCCGCGCACTGCTGTCGACACTGCCGGCGACGGGATGCGCACCTCAGACACTCAGAGGATGGCGGTAGACCAGCCACAGCGTCCACTCACATCCACACACAGTCCACAAGCGGTTCCTCTCCACTCCCGCCTCGGAGCAGCATTCCATGCAACAACATAAAAGATTATGCGAGTGGCGTGTCACTATTGTTCGTAGGTTGGCTGTGTCGATGTTATTGTCAACAGCTGAGTGGGTGGTTTGACGAACGGGCTCGCGGCTGCAACTCGCCGAAGAAACTGCACTCCCTCGATCCTTGCACACTGTCTCGCCTTGGGAACGCGACTCATTTATTTATTTAGCTTATGGCCACTGCACAAAAATAATACAATTTAACATTAATTACAATTGAAATTCAAAATTACCATGGTGCAGCCAATCTAAAGCTTCATTTGATATGTTAATAAAATCAATCGGTGATCCCCTGAAGGCTCGAAGTGGGCAGTCAAATGTCAGGTGACGGATGGTTTGTTTTTCCTTACCACAGTCGCATCTCGGTGAATCTCTCATTCCCCATGTATACAAAGATGAAGCAGATCTTCCATGACCAGTCCTAACTCTGTTAAGAGCTGCCCAGGTCTTGTGGGGAAGGTCGAGTCCCTATAGTGCCTGTTGACTGTCGAACAGGGAGTGCCATTCTGGTGGGGCTGAGGCTATCCACTCCAATTTCCAAGCTTCTCTCCCATTAAAATTATCAGATATAATCTGTCTTACAGTTTTTACACTTGGATTTCTTGATTTAAGTCTCACAAACATATTATCCATGTCGTCATGGATGGACAGATCCAAGTTAAGACAGATCTTATTATATTGGGCAAATAGGAGAGTGTGTCGTCTTATTGTAGGCGGTTCAATGTTACACAGAACGGGTAGCCAGTACAGTGGAGTGGTCTTAATACATCCGCTAATTATCCGTATTGTCTGGTTTAAAAACTGTGTCGATCTTTTTGACGTGGGCGCTATTTATTCAGACAGATGAGCAATACTCAGCTGCAGAATACACTAGGCTCAGTGCTGATGTGCGGAGTGTAGAGGTGGATGCTCCCCAGGAGGTGCCAGTTAACTTCTGCATAATATTATTCCTGGTTCTTAGTTTTGCTGCAAGGTTGTTTAGATGTTTATTGTACGACAAGGTGCGATCCATTACGACTGCCAAATACTTGGGGAAGGGGTTGTGTCGGTTGGGAGTGCCATCAAGAAGAACGTCAAGTGAGAGATTCGCCGCCCGATTGTTAAGATGGAAGATGCTAGTTTCCGTCTTGGTTAATCTGGGTACGAGACGCCATTTCCTAAAATAGTTGCTCAGGGTTTTGAGGTCTGCTGTTAAGCTATTTTCAATTTGCTGAACGTTATCAGATTGTTGTACTACTGCCAGATCGTCAGCATAAGAGAACTGTCTGGATTCTGTTTGAGGAATGTCAGAAATATAAACATTAAAAAGAAGTGGGGCAAGAACTGAGCCTTGAGGCAGACCATTATTCACTCTTCTTACTTTGCTTATCTTATGTATGAGACAACCTGGAATGTTCGGTTAGCTAGCATGGTATTTATCAGACAAGTGATTTTTTTGCACTTCAAAATGTTCAGCAGTTTATATACCAGGCCCTCTCGCCACACTGTATCGTAGGCTGCGGTAAGGCCAACAAATATAGCACCGGTATTCAATCATCTCTCAAATCCTGCTTCTATGTGAGTTGCCAATGCCAGGACCTGATCCTCGCAGTTTCTTGCAGGTCTACAACCTGCCTGTTCAACTGGGAGGTTTGGGAAAATAATTGGACTGATTCTATGGTAGATGATCCTTTCAAATAACTTGTAAGTAGTACTTAGCAGTGAAATAGGTCTAAAACTCTCTGAAACTTCAGGGATTTTTCCCGGCTTCAGAATGGCTATGATCTTAGCCCGTTTAAATTCTGCGGGAATGACACTTGTCTGTAGTATGTTAGTAAAGAAGCGGGCCAACCATTGTTTGGTATATTTTCCACAGTGTGTAAGGAACTCTGCGTGAACCTCGTCAAAACCTGGAGCCTTCCCATTCTTCATTTGTTTAATGGCCCTTGCCACCTCTATATCGGTGACAGGGGATGAGAGGTTTGTAGGGGCAGAGTAAAATCTTTTTAGATGGAACAATTGTTTTTTCACTTACCGAGTATGATCTTTATCGGCGCTCACTCTAGACATGTTGGCAAGCCGACTTGCTATTTGGTCTGGACTCATTATAAGATGTTAATGCATAAGATACAAAAAAAAAATTAGGTCCATACAAGTTAATGGTCCGCAAAATCATTTTGGACAGTTTACTGACCTTCGAGTTGAAAAAGGTAGAGAAACGCTGGTCCAATAGAAACATATTCAAGCTTGCGCTTTGACAATGAAGTGATTAAAGCATTAACACAGTTACAAATACACCGTACTGATGCAACGTGAATTCAGAACGAAGAAAAAAATTCTTTATGTAGAACAGATTAGCTAGTGCCTATAATCCTACCTGTAGCGATGGTGAAGGAAGTATATTATGGAACTTAAACAGCTGAGGCAGCACAGGGGCTAAAATATACAGGGTGTCCAGAAAAGGACTCCCTGATTTCAAAATTAAATATCTCGAAAACAAAGATCGATAGAGGAATGCAGTAAACGGTATGTTTATTGTGAAAGCTGTAAGAAGTTTATACAGCAGTGTGAAATAATAGTTACAAAAGCTGCTAACAGATGTACGCTGTACAGCTCATATCAGCATGCATAAGTGAAATAATCGTATGAAAACAATCTTTGCAAACAATCACATCACAATGTTTTCCAAATGTTCACCATTGGCACTACAGAGGTGGCGCAAACGAAGAATGAAATTCGCCATCACATTTCGTAGTGTCTCGACCGAAATGGATTTACAAGCCGCAGAGATCGCCGATTCCAGCTCGTCCAGCGTGGCGGGATGCTTCGGGTAGACCATGTCTTTCACTGTGCCCCACAAAAAAAAAGTCACAGGGAGTCACATCCGGCGAATATGGAGGCCAGTCCATGCCTGCACCAGTAAATTCGGGATATCCCAAAGCAATGACTCGATTCCCGAAGTATTCCTCAAACTGCTGTATACACTTCTTACAGCTGTCACAATAAATATACCGTTTACTGCATTCCTCTATCGATCTTTTCTTTCGAGATATTTAATTTTGAAATCAGGGAGTCCTTTTCTGGACACCCTGTACGTTTCACGTAGGGAGGGGCATCGGTGATTTAGAAACGCTTATGACGGGAAGTGGAAAAACTGGAATACAAAATCACCGCTATACGCTTGTTCTGGTATGTTGGAATAATGTGGTGCTGTGGGGTGTACGAAGACGGATAGCTAATTATCGTTGCGCAAATTACCGTAGAATACGATCAGTAACTGATATCATTAAATAGCTGGATTGGGAGTTATCGGAAGGAAGATGGAGCCATAATGCGATGAGTCCTGGATAAATATTTAGAGATGAAATATGACAGTATGTAAGATTCGATCATGTAAAGCAACATTTACTTTCAATCAGAAAGGAGTAGGAAAGATTTTATTTGCAAGCAAAGAAATTTGGGAGTAGAATTATTTCCTCTAAAGCAGAGTTTCTCAAAGTGGGGTGCGTGAAAGTTTAGAGGTTCGCGTTTCATTTCCTAAAACGTTCTCACGAAATGTGGAAGAAATATATAAAGAATGAAATCTCAGTGGCTGAAGAAAATAAGGGTTTTGTGATATCAAACACTGAAACTAGCGAAAAATCTTTAAGAAATTAGTAGGAACATCACAATTTTACTGTTTTTTAATGGCCCTTGCAAGTTTCTGCGAGCGCTGTTACTTCTCACGAAGTACACATTTAATGGAATGAATTATATATCCAGAATTTATCGAGCGTGGTTAATGAGCGGTTAATGTTCTGACCTCTCACTCGAAAGGACGTGGGTTCGAATTCCCGTCCGGGTATTCAGATTTGGGTTTTCCATGGTTTACCCAAACCACTCCAGGCGAATGCTTACTTCAAAAAGGCCATGGTCGAATTCCTTATCGTTCCATGTCCCCAATCCCATCCCGCCTCTAATGACCTCGACGTCGAAGATGGGTAAAGCCATAAGTAAAACCAAAATCCATAATTTATTTGTTCAGCAAACTGTGATGCAGTAAAAGGATATTATTTCTGACGAATTAGTAACGAGGCCTGCATTTTGCTGTGTCCGTTTATCTTCTCTAGCTTCAACACGAGATATAATTTGACGCATAATTCACTGACATCAGATGCTGAGTACCGGTACGTTCTTTCCCACACATACAGAAATAAAATTTGTGTATAATTATTCTTCTGAACAACCTATTATTCCTTTTTCGTCACGCGATAGCCATCAACTTATACACTTGTAGTTTTGTTCCATGTTCATATTATTCACTATATTTGTGTCCAACGACCCCTGAAGATGTGTTCTATTCCTGGATTTCCCTGAGGAGGTGTCTTGGTTTCTCTGAAGCGTAGGCTTTGCTCTAGCCTACAGGTAGAATTGAGTGGGCGGAGCCATTGTGTGAGGACACCAGCAGTGTTTGCTCGTGGGAGGTCAGCCGAGGGCAAACAGTCGAATCCTCTCGCCTGGTGACTGACCTCCACAAAGACCTGCGCTCCCTTGCAATCAATTGTACAGAGCCTCTGACAAAGCCAACACCCTATCTCACATAACGGACCGGTATTTTGTTAACGTGCTTACACGCCCCCAGTATCCTGCCACTGCTGTTGAGTTGCCTGTAAAATTTGATTTATCACTGAGAATTATCAGTGTCTGAATTTAAGAAATTCTGTATATTAATTACATGACCAATAAAGCAATTCAAGAATACGGGTATCAGTTGGGAACCTAATATTTAGTGGGCAGTTGGTTTGAAAATTGGTCTTCATATAAAAGGAAACATAAACTCTCATATAAGTAGCAGTGAAATCTTTACTTGGTAGAATATTTCCGGTAGCTGCGATATTTAACACCAAATAGAAGAACATGATTGTCAGATTATGACTGAAAGCTTATATTTCATAAATTCCTGATGGACAAGGATAGCTAGCAAGTTTGTAAACTTAGAAAATTATTCAAAATTACGTTCAGAGCTAAAAGTAGGGTAGGAGTAGTAAACGGTGTGACATATTTAGCCTCACAGAATCAAACTTCATATTAAACACGTTCGTTGAAAAATTTTCTTGTACCTTTTTTCTTTGAAGTTAACTCAAGGGCATACAATACACAGTCAATCGAAACATGGATTAGTAATAAATTTCCATTCCATCTACGAGACAAATTTAGGTTAGAAAATTTGATGAACAGGACTCCACAGAATCAAAACTTAAGCAGCAGAGAAGGCTAGAATACATTAAAACACTACACTTCCGCTAATAAACTAGATTTCGATGAGCCATAAATTCATAACTTTACGTTTGAAGAAATACAATGCTTTGGTGTAACCATGCAATTAATTAAATGAAAAATAAACTATAGTCTCAAAATAAAATAAAATTAAATTTAGCTTATACAGAGACCGTAATTTTCAGTCCTGCATGTAGTGAGTAGCGAAAAAATGTAACAATCAATCACGTTCTTAGAATACATTTTCTCTGTCGGTCTATTAATGCGTTATTAGACAAGTAATTACGTTTATGGCGATACAAACTTTTATGATTACGAAACTATGAGCCGAACACTATTACTATACGGTTATCCGTACAACCGCACTATTTAGCAGATAAATTATTTTATTTTACTACTGAAGTTTTTGAGATACGTTCACTCGGCGCTTATTGCTTGAGTAGTAACTACAGACTTCGAAGCGTAAGTAGTAAAAAACAGTTCCAGGAAAATGAGATGAAAAGAAATAAGAATCCAAAGAAATGATCAGAAGGAGCGATACAACTCTCATACAGCTAAGACAAGTACTTGCACGCAGGTGATTTTATCGGTAACTACGTGCAGCCAGTGTCCAAGTAGCCTTCAAAGGTAACGCTTGGGAAGAAAGGAGGTGGCTGTCTCCATTGTCCGATCACTCGCTTTGCTGGAACTCCCCTACGGAATGCGATCTCCTCAGCCAAGAAAAAGGACAGGGGAATTCCAGGGACGGTGGGCTCCCCTTCTTCTGAGATGTGGATCGATTGGTCTCCAGGAAATCGAGAACGGGAAGTGGAGCAGGCAGACAATGAAAGAGAGTGAGAACAAGTGTGTGTGTGTGTGTCCCTTTCTCTTTTATAGCTTTCAATCAGCATGACTGCGTTTGTGTTTACTCGTCTGATGTGTTTGAGTGAGAGTATATAAATGTGAATCTGAGAGTCAACATGAAAATGTAACATTTCTCTCCGGAGACGCTGAATCTCATTTCAAGCACGAAATACTTGGTCGCTGCATGTTCTGATAACATTCATGCACGTGCCTTTAACATACAATTTAAAGTAGATTATGAAAATATGTATTCCACATTCAATGAATCGGTCAAACAAAATTTGTTTCTACTTCACTAGTACAGTTAGTACAACTGTAAGATGTACTCAATAGTTGGCGCTATTCTTTATCATATCCCACATTAGAAAGAATAATGCCTAGAATCTTCTTTTGTTTCTCCTTGATTACGTAAATAATCATTAAGAAATACAGTTTTAAATCAGTTCTGGAGCATTTTTCTGTATGAAATTCCTATAATATTCTGTTCTACTTTTCTGCCCGTAAAGGAGTCTTCTTATGGTAGAAGTCGTTGATTTATCCAAAATGATTCATTCAGTTCTTCAGTAATGATTTGGAAGTTTTTCCAAAACTATTGTAAAAGCAAATCTGTGTTCTCAGCATGGTAGATATAAGATCACTGTTGAGTCGCAGTTGTTTCCTTAGAAACTAAAGACTTTTAACTAGCTTCCAACTAGTTACATATGTAGATTCTTTAATACTTGGTACCATCAACCAGTACTTCTAGACTTCCTTCCATCAAAAATTTTATAAATGTTTTATCGTAGGTGGTGGGGGTGTTTCAGTTCCCTAGTATTACCAACCAATAGTTCTCTTTCTGAGTGAAATTCATTTTGTGATCTGTATGCCCATTAAATTTGTCGTTTTGAAGCAGCAAAATTCGTGTCACCTGAATGTGCCTCTTATTTGTTTTTAGGATCTTGTGCTTGATCCGCTCGTGGAGGAATGTCACACTATCTCCTTATACCTCTTCTACAAACGATTAAACCGATTTCCTTGGAAGCGAAAACCATACTTTGTATACTAGCCATGACAGCTATTGCACCGTTGCTTAAACCATTTTTCAAGATAAAATGTACAACGCTTTATGTATTACTGTTGATGTTTCGTTCATTCTGCTGCAGTATTTTACACGCAGTGGTTGTGAAATATAAAAAGTTGATTTTGAATTATTGTTTCCAATTCATCTCAGGAAGGTTAGCAGGCTGTTATTGATACTGATTTCATTTTATTTGTTACAGTCATTACCTTGCATGGAATATTACTATCAGGTATTTATTGCTGTTAGTTGTAAAGCGTTGAAACAGTATACTGGGGTGTGATCCACCTCGCTGGAGCCTTTGTTGTTTCCCCACATTTGGCAGGTGTCATACTCCCCCCTGTCGATCTGCCGCCTATGTTTGCGTAATTGGCTCATTAATCTGCTGCCGCACAGCTGTATCCATTTCCTGTTGCGTTGGATACTGCATTTTAGTCAGGTGCGTACGCAATATCCGTTTTGCTTCCTCGTTTACCAAGGAATATCGGAAATAGGAGGCGAATAGGGCCGTTGAACGCAAGATCGCAACATCTGCCAATTACGAGTAATTGATTCGTTTGTTAGTCGCTTCGCTGTATGATGACAACAAATGTCACACGCACTTTCCATCTATTTGCGTATTTCTGCTAACACTGAGAGGGTGAAATCTTCTCTCCTTTTTCGTACACGTGGTTGTCAATAAAACTACATTGGGCGATCTCGTTATTTATAGTTTATTGGCCGTATTAGTGTCCCAAATTAAAATTGCATCACCATACGGTACTTAACTGCGCACCGACAGGTTTGTTCCTGCTGATGGAGAGGTAGCTTTTATATCTGCCTACTAGGTAAATCTGGTACATCGACAACCTGCGTGGCTATTGAAAATTTTTTAAAGTGCGTACCGATAACTACCTTGTAAGCTGTGAAAAAAAATATCTTTCTACATTGTAAAATCCCGCTATGTCCTTCGTTTTGTCGCCCCTTCTTCTACAACAGGCGATGAGTGGTAAACAGAATACACAATGATTACAGCAGACTCGAAGTGAGAAAATTAACATCCCATCTCTGCCTGGCATTGTAATATTTTTTATCTCCACCCTCAGTTTTTGCACTACTTGCAATTGCCTCGACAAAGCCAGTCAAAAGTGAAGGAAATTAATTTAAGAAACGAATAATGATTACTTATTATATGATATATTTTGTGATTATTTTATGTTTCGTGTAAATTTTCCAAGAGTTTTAAATAATTTTTCTGTTTCTTACATTCCGTCAAAAAAATTCTTAGGTTATGTTAGAAGCTGGTTCTAGCAGCTGCTACAGAGAATAGATAGTAAACATGAGATGCTCTTCTAATTATATTAATTTATGCATTTAAATGCCATAAATTTATTGTTTATTTGCCATAAACAAATGGCAACGAACGTCACATATATCTGTACCTCGAATTATATTTCTGTCCTTCGTATTTTCGTGCAATTACTTTCTGAACAGCCTTTTAGCTAACATCGCAGATCCACTTCTTCTTAACAAAATAAGTGCAAATAATTATTTATTTCAAATTTCTTGGTTAGCCAAACAGCGCTGTGGTGGCAGCCTGTGTAACTGACGGTTCGGGCGTCATCGCTCGCCGAAGATTACCGAGCTACGGAGGTCACGTCCAGTCTTCAAGCATAACGCGTTTAGTTAAAGTGAATTGCATTGCATCTTTAAAGCTGCTAAACCTAAGGCGTAGTGGTAATGTTGGTGGTTAATATGTCGGATCGGGAGTATGGGGCTACGCTACTATATGGCGCCACAGACGAAGCGAGCAGGATTCCAGCGCCACAGCGACTGTAGAGTGACCTACGAGGAGCTACTTAACGCAGCGCACAGCATACGGAGCTCTATTCAAGCCTGACCATCGAGGCAACATCATTCCGCTATCTGTCATTGTGTATTGTGAGACTGAGTCTAATAAGCCGGATCCTTGTATCAGCTGTGTTCTCGTAGTTGCTCTCCACTGTCCGAGGGATATCCACAGCCTACCTTCGCTATTGAGCCATCTACCTCGAACCGGAAACTCCATTCAACCCCCCGACTCCCGATCTTTCCCGAATGTATCCGACAAATACGGTATATGTATTTTATGGATGGTACACTTAGGAGACGCCACCGACTATGGTCTATATTCGCAGTTTCGTCGTTACCTCAATTTTGGTATAGTTCACTTTGACGATTTTAGTAAAGGATCTGACCGTAAGACAAGATCAGTGCAAACACACTCTTCTCAGATTTCTTACCTTGTCCACGTCTAGCTCGGGTTGCATATAATCAATCAGCCGTATAGGTGTGGCCAAATCTGAAATGCATGGTTTGTAGTTTTCAAGTCATTCATTCGAAATATTAACACTTCTCTCGATTCTCATCACAGATATTACTGTAGCCCATGCACTTGCCTACCGCCGAGGGGAAAACTCACTAGACTATTTTCTTTGCTCTCTGGTGACGACGATACTCATAGCATAAGACTCAGCTGCCAACGGCTGTTATGAAGGGATTTGTCGTAGTATGACAAATATCATATGAATCTTGAGTAGGGCGATTTCCCCTTGGCTTTCAAATATGGCTGTGTATGTAGATGTCTCTGTTCTATGTGGATAACCGTTATATATGTGTGACTTCAATGTACTATGTTGTTTCTTTTACGATTTAACAAAGTGAGAAAGAAGGGAGAAGGCGAAAGTGCCGTCCCATTCAGACTTAATCTTCCGAAAGACGCCTAGAATGAATTGGCAACAAACACCGCAGAGAGAATTATGATTTTTAAAAAAAGAAGAAAAAAAAAGGTATTCGGTGTTGTAACCATTCAGCCAGCAACAGTGTTTCTATTATTCCTCAAGTGTGTGTATATAGAATCTTGTCGTGTTATTATTGATGATGCAAGCGGCAGGACAACAGAAGACGGACACAACACTTAACCCGTGCCCTAGGCCTGACTCGAACTAGCGACCGCTGCAACGCAAAGCCAGCTCATTAGCCCCGCGCTACCGGAGTCAGCGAATTGGCATTTAACCTACCATTTTCTTATACCATCTGATGATACGGAATCGTGCTTCACCACTCTCAAAACCTGCCGACCAACAACTCAGAATGAAGATTTGTTCCATCCGCAGGGTTCGAACAAGCGTACACTGTGACAGGCGTCTGACGTAATCATGGTGCCCAAATTCATCTGAACCAGCTGAATTTTGTTATTTAAGAGGAACACAAAATTTTAATTATCAAGTCGCTAGTAGAAGATAAGTCTACGTGTGAAAAACTGCCAGTACAAAACGAGAGTTCCCCATCTTGCTGTTAATTGATGTTCCCTTGCGCATTCACATTTCCAGTTATATACTTATCCTTCTTGATCGATGTGATTTCGGACAGTATTTGGTTCTACTGATATTTCCTTACGTTCTTGTTGACATTTGAGACGCCTAATAACTGTCATTCGCCGACTCCGGTAGCTCGGGGCTAGCGAGTTGGCTTCGCGTTGCAGGGGTTGCCGATTCGAGTCCGGCCTATGGCATAGGTGGTTGTGATTAAGTGTTGTATCCGTCTTGTGTTTTCCTTACCATATAGAGAATAATTCTAATGAAACCTGATTCACTATTGACCACGGCGATACCCCGAACTTTAAAACTGATGTTACTCCTTGTACTATTTGGGACTAATTTTTGCGATATCCATTTCCAATGCATGTACGTGTGCCATTCCTTCCGCATCAACTACTGACAATGTTAATTACAAACTGTGTGCTTACATAGGCAGGTACCTACAGAAACCACTGTCGCTCCTTCTTCAGGTTCAACAGATTACTTTGTGCTGCGCTGCTTAAAAATAGCATCTGTATAGTGAATCGCTTCAGAGTGGACAGTAGGTCGCACATTTTATGTTGGCTGCTCACCCTGTATGCGCATTACTCGTTTAGATATCTTTACGAGTTGTGAGAATCGAGTCTCTCCTGCGAACTGCCGTTATATAGTTTTGACGTGTGTTCAGACCAATAATTGCAACTATAGACATCGTTTTAACAGTTCTTTATCAGGTGGAAAGGTAGATAGGAGTGAATTATGTGGCTACCATCGCTCCAACTGGGATTGCCTCACGAGGCGCACTCACATATGTACGAACATGGACGCAAAACATGGGATAGCATTGGATATTCCCCTCTCTCCAGTTGTAGATAATTTATTTATTTAAAACTCAAAATGATGTCAACAGCTAGGAACGAACGGCCATTTTGGTTTAGATATGTAGACGACACCTTCGTGGTATGATCACATGGCAAGCCAAGTTAGATGTTTTCTTGGATCTCATTAACGTTATCCATTCTAAAACAAATTTCACGGAGGAATTAGAAACAATTGGGTGATTGATCTTTACAGATATGCTGAAATTAGGAAATGAAATTAACGCACACGGCTTTTAGAAAAGTTGCACATACAAATCGTTATTTAAATACTGCTTCCGATAACCATCGTGATCAGAAAAGAGTTTTTATCTAGACCATATTTTGTAGAGTTGAAAAAATAGCATATAACTGAAGAGAGTAACGATTTCAGTCGTGTTGTACTACAAAATTGGTACAGTGAATATATGATAGCTCCCGTTACCACCACAAAAAACATGAATAAGAATTGTGACTGAAATTAAGAAAAAAAGGCCTTTTTTCCTCATATAAAGGGAGTAGCTGGGATAACAAGTGGAAAGCTGACCATGTGATGATACTGATGAACTAGGTCAAAAAAATTTTAATTAGTTTCAGTGGCTCTTTAATATTGTCCTGTAGAGATTTATAGGCCTATCCAAAATTTTAAATTATTGCTATGTACAGAAAATTGTTAGATTTGAACGCTTGTATTAACAATTGTATTTATATGAAAAATTTATCCCATAAAGAATCTTCGAAAGAAATAAAGAACGAAAAGAGATTCTTCAACATCAGGCTTATATTGTCCGATGAGCATAACATGAATACCGGGTTCAACAGTTAAAAGAACTGTACTTAATAATCAAATCGGCAATGAGCATAACATGAATACCGAGTTCAACAATTAAAGAACTGTACTTAATAATCAAATCGACAATATAAGTATATTCAGATTACGTACCTCAATAAAAGATAAAGGTGGTCTGAAAATCTTTCTCTCTCAAACATTCTGTCCAGTATTTCATCTTATAAGGATAAACAGATTTTAAAAAGTCATAAGAACGTTTAAAGAGAGTGAATATCAACAAGTTTTAGTGAAAATTCAAATTTCCTAATCAGCCTACCACACCGTCGAAAATGAGCGAGGCTAGATAGTTGAAATATTTCTATTTTACTAGTTGCCTTAAACCTGAGATACGTGCGTTTGTTAATTAAGTGAACAGATAATAGTACACTATAGCGTAATGTGATAACTACTGTTCTAATATTCAAATACAGATTATATAATTCAAACATATGTCTTGAAAGGAGGTTAATAATTCTATAAAACACAAAGCTCAGCGTCCATTGCTCCGGTAGTACACAAAAAAGACGAAACGTAGGCTCGACAGTGGCTTTTGTTGTTCGGGAATCGCGTATTCCTTGTGTGCGGTGCGATGATTGCGGCGGCAGATTGCAGTTTGCGGTAGAGGACGGCGAGCTGGCCAATGCCACAGCGGAGAAGCCGACCACCAGCTGTCATATCCGGCATCAGCCGCAAAAGCGAAAGCTCAGTCCGCGGCAGAAATATTAAACCGTTGTGTCTGTCGCTGGAGGCACGGCCGCTACCGAGATTTAACCGGCGGCCGGCCAATTTGCGATGTGGCGAATGCAGAACACACATGGAATAATGGGGCTTGGCCAAACGGCAGCTAATAGTCGCTCTCTCTCAGACGACAAACCAAACACGCGAACGTTTACACAAACACTGCCAACACAATTGCTCGATGCTGATCTCGGAACGAGACAAAACCCCAAGCCTTAACTAAATAAGGCGCCTAGTTACGTTTTGAAATTAGAAAGATAACAGCATCGTTTCAAAGTCTATAAAAAAAATTGAAAAATTGTGATGATTTAACGGTGAAAATGTTTTTTTTTTTTTTTTTTTGCTTATGGTTTTTACGCCTTGTCGACGTCGAGGTCATTAGAGGCGGGATGGGACAAGGATCAAAGAACGGGTAGGAATTAGGCAATATCCTTTTGAAGGAAGCATCCTGGCATTCGCCCGGACTGATTTGGGGAAACCATGGAAAACCCAAATCTGGATGCCTAGACGGGGATTTGAACCGGCGTCCTCCTGAATGCGAGACCAGAGCGTTAACCGCTCGTCCACCATGCTCGGTGTGAAACTATCAAAGTGCATGAAAAAGGGAGCAGAAAGAATTGAACCATGGTAGAAGTGAAACAAACTCTTTTAAAATTGCGAATGGTGTCGGCTCCGTAGATTAAAGAACAAAGACGAGCCTAACAAAGCTATAGTGGGTCACAACCTTAATGGGATCCAGCGGAGAGAGGATAGGAGTGCAAGTGAACTTCCTCCAAATAATAGATAGACAGCCTAGATCCATTCAATCTAGAAGCACCGTGGCGTTCTAACCCTCTCACATTTAACTGAATTGGGGGGAGGGTTTCGGCTAGTTCTTTAATGAAAGTCCTGCTTTTATTTCTTTAAAATGTGTTTCTAAAGCAGGAGATTACGTAGAAAAATAAGATATGTACTTTTTTGGACTTAAAATAAAAATAATTTTTTTAAAAATAAAGTCTTGTTTATATTTGATTCACCCTCGTATGATGTTTACGTCAGACCCTATCATTTCTGATTAGTACAGTAGCTGGTTGGTTGTAGTTAGCTTGATGTTGAGTTTGTTCCATATCTTACATAATCTGATTGGGGGGAATAATGTGATTACTGAAGCAATTTCGTCGGTTCGCCCTTGATTTAGTATGAATACCGTACCGAAGTCGCAGTGTATATGTTTGCGTCAGCTATTATTCGTAAGAATTTGCTCTGAATTATTTGCAGATTTTATTATTATTATTATTATTTTAAATGAACTGTCCAGATGAACACAGTGTTACTACAGCCGATCAGCCTGAACCCTTATATTCCTGTAAATTTAAAAACGAGTTGTAGCAATTTCTCTTGTGTAGGTCAGTAAAAAAAAAATTAAGATTTAAGTACACAGTGTTAGTTTCTTTTTTGTGTCTAAAAAAAGTTAAGTTATAAACAATATTTGTTGTTTCATTGGCTATTTGGCTGAATCAAAATTTATTCGTGTTAACACTTACGATAGTAGCGACTACCACCCACCTCCATTTTTAACACGCTTTTACTAGCTTAACCCGTATATACAGTATGTATGTAATGGAATCCTTCAATTGAGTTTTCACCAATCTCTAGAGATCTGATTTATTTAAAATTTTGCACACGTATTAAGATCCGATGACATTATAATAATTTCGAATCTAGGTCCTGGTGTTCTCATTACTTTGACAATAAAAAAGATATAAATCCCAAAAAAAAGCAAGTTGTCGCGCGAGGCCAGAATGATAACCACTCACCCACCACGATCGGTTTCTCTGAGTTAAAAGGGTGAGTTGAATGTGATGTTGACGCTATAGATGAAATTTCTAGGTTACGCAAATATGAAAGACTTAAGTGTCCTTATTACCTATATCTTCAATTTTATTTCAAGACAAAAAGTAAAATTATATTTAAAACATTCTTTTGTAGCAATGTGAACTAAAAATGAAAAATTAAGTTATAGTTAAAACAACTAAAAACACACTTCTATAGGCATGTGACATAAAACATTAAAAACAATCTTTAAATATAAACATTTTGTTGAACAGCGATAGGATGTCTAACAGTTCAGTATAATTTAATTTAATGCTTAAGCTTAAAAAAAGAATGATGTCACTGACCAAAAAAATTACTTTAATCTAAAAATAATATTCGTGGGATGCTCTCTACTTACTTTTCACAGTGACTATCTTTAAGAATTGCTAGGGATAAAAAACTTAAGGCCACTCATATCTAGCACCCCGCGCTATTTTTACATTAAATTTTATTTTTCGATCAGTGGCTTTATTCTTAAATTAAGCTGTTTAAAAAATTAAGCTTCATTGTGATACATCCTATCCTTGATGAACAAAGTCTTTATGTTTAAAGATTATTTTTAACTTTTTAGTTCACATTGGTATAAAATCGTGATTTTTAAGTTTTTTTTTTAACTATAATTTTATTTTAAAGAACTTATGTGTAAAACGTTTTCCCCCTGAATCTAAGTACTAAAGAGCTGTCCCTATTAGTGAAGCTTGTAAGCTATATGAGACATAAATATACTAAAATTTTATTTACCATTTTACTATAAACTGAAAGTTCCCGGCTTCACATCTGCCAATGTGTATTGTACATCTTCATAAGTTGGAGGCTCTGGTATGGTACAGAGTTTGTGTAGCATCGTTGAATTGGTTGACAGTAGCAATAAGAATGTGAATTAAGTTGTAGCCGTTGTGCATAGTAGTCGATTCAGTTGATGCCACGACTCTGGAATGGATGCGCTAGATTTGATTGTATTCAGGAAATATTTGTTTATAAAGGTCTAAGACTCATAAAAATGTATTGAGGAGCTGTTTGTCTACGGAACAGAAATGTAGGGTTGTATGACCAACGTACTCAGAAATATATTCTAGTAATAAAAAAAAGGCAACAATTTTGTCAATATTATTTATTAGACATTTATGGTGAAATTTTCAATCCCTAATATTTTTGTATTTTTTTTTTATATGACTAATTATCATTGTTATATAGATTACAATTCAATCATATTTGGGTTAGCTTATGATGTGGTTTCTTTTATGATAATTATATAATGATTTTGATTTTTATTTTAATATTTACTGACAGGATAAATATTTATATAAGGGTATTATTTTAATTTAGAATTCTATCTATTACATTTTTTTGTGATGCCATCCGCAATCATTGCTTTTCTTTTGCTTGCAGAGCTGCAGCTATCACCAGCACCAGCTACACACGAGCAGCAAAGGTGAACTGATCTACTGATTAATAGGCAATTAATGGTGCCTTAATACCAACGATGCAGAGTCCGTTGATCCGAGTCCTAGCTTGGGTATCGATTCAAAGAATTGTACCAGTCTCCTAACATAAATGATATTTCTTGCATATAATGCACCCGTCTAACAGCACATAGAATTACGTACGGATGGTTCACCGGTCTCCTGTGATCTTATTGGAGGTAGAAGAAAGAAAATCCTCTCCGTAATGACTCACATAGATGTTGTCTTTCCCTAATACGGTCTTCGATGGAACAGATAAAATAATAAATTTCAGCAAATTTGGTCATAAATTTCGCAATACATGGAACAATATCAAGTTAATTATATCATATCTACATCACCTGTATCATCTAGCAGTACAATGTATAAGCATTTTCCTCACGAGTGTATCATATTAGCTTGTGACCAATAACTATGTTCACAAAACTCGTATATCGAGTTAAATTTGTTGTGTTCGAGGAGACAGGTGCTAAATAAATTTTTCCAAGGTTCTTTTTATATATAAAGTACTGAGATACATATTATGATAAAATTTACTGACACAGTTATTAAGACATATATTTTCTGCAAAAGGCTTGATAA
This sequence comes from Vandiemenella viatica, assembly GCA_031002005.1. Taxonomy (NCBI): domain Eukaryota; kingdom Metazoa; phylum Arthropoda; class Insecta; order Orthoptera; family Morabidae; genus Vandiemenella; species Vandiemenella viatica. The sequence goes on from JARYHS010009186.1 coordinate 162,016,321, forward strand.
CTGTGTTAATTGGTTGCTTTTGTTAGGCGAATTCATACTCCACACAAATTTGGCCAATGCTTTTGAAGCAAGCTTGACGTAAGAAGAATTATTGTATAAAGATTTCCTGAACAGTTTCATAGAACTGTTTTAATTAGTAGTCCAGTGGTATACAGAGAATTTGAAGGCACTATTACTATTACTTCGCGATTCACTAAAAGTGTGTGGCGGAGGGTGCATTGCACCTATCCGAAAGGGTAATAGTTTGGAAGAGATATACGGGATATGGCAGGAGGTGCCCATGGGCTATTATGAGGAACCATCCCAGCAATCGCGTGGATTGATCTGGGAAACCATGGAAAACACAGATCAGGATGGCCGGAGAGCTTTATCGAAAGCTACTCCTGCCGGATTTTAAGTTTACTCGCACTATAAATCCTTTCTATTCCATTCCCTAATCGCTCGTGGAAAAAATGAATACAGAAAAGAATCGGTTTCTCGCCCTGATTTCTCTTATCTTATTTTCATGGTCATTCCGAGATACGAGTGTTGCTGGTAGCAATATTTGTTTGCTGTCATTCCGAAATATGTCAATTGTGAATTTTTCAATTAGCTTCCGTCGAGAGCAACGCCTTCGGTGCTCCAGGTCTTCCCAACCTAACTCCTTCAACATGGCACTTACGCTTTCCCTCCAACTATATATACCTGTAAGGAATCGGAAAGCTCTTCTTTGGACCTTCTCTAATGCCTTCATTAACCCCTTTTGATGGAGACCCCATACAGAACAACGGACGCACTAATGACTTATGTGCAATCAATTTTACTTCCGGAGTGCAGTGTTTTAAATTACGACCTAGAATTCGGAGCATACGATATGCTCATTCCACGACAAATTATTACGAATTGTTACCCCTAGGTATTTAGCGAAATCTGCCGTTCTAAGGACAGTACCATTAACTGTATATGCAGAGCTAAATGGTGTCACCTTTTTACTTACACGCATGACTTGGCACTTTTTAGCGTTTAACTCCAACTGCCAGTCTTTACACCACGCAATTATTTTTGTAATATCGTCTTGTAACAAAGCGCAGTCTTCCTGGGTTTTGATTTCACGATAAATAATAGCATCATCGGCATATAATCTTTTCATCCCCCTTATTATGTCGAGTTCTTGAATGGGATTTTTAAAATCCTTAAACGAATCCTTCCATCCTGTAAAAATTGTCTGGATGTATGCGCAGTACACTATAAAAGTTCCATTTGCTCGTTTAGTTACAGTTCCTCTTTAGCAGATAGGATTTTCGGGTTTGGTTACGTGGCTATTAAGTAGCCGATAGTAACGCAGCCACTAGGTCATTAACACCTATTAAGAATTTGCTCAATCTTAAGTACAGTTTTCCTGAGGTGTGTATCAGAACTGACGCTAAGTCGTGACACTTTCCCATTCGTTGTGGCCAGCGCTGGGAGTCTTCGGCGCGGGTCTCATATGCAACGCAAATCGACGCGAGCTTGTCGGGCAGGGCACATTATTAATGGCCTCGCGGCGACCTCTGCACAATACGCCCGTCCCTCCCTCTAACGGACGGCACTCTCTCCGGCCGGCATACGTCTGCATAATTACCCGAGTCCGACTGTCACCCGCTGATGGGGCTAAACGCACAGCTTCAAACGGAATACAAACGCGCTCTCCGCACTTCCCACGGAATTAACACACACTGTACCGTCTCGGCGCAGTTTTAGTGGATCAGTTATCGTTATCTTCACCCGAGCGAAATTACGTGACACAGCTGCCGGCAGTAATTCCGCTACTTGCCTGTGAATGGGCCCCAATTACACATGGCTTGCTAACGGTGTTTGACCAAACGCGTAGGCCAAGCTACGTTCCATCAGATGTTCAAGTGTCATCACGTGAACTGTAGTGCAGACACATGTTCTGGTCTGAGGATTTCAAAACAAAATGGAAATTACGTGCCACGAAACACACAACCCTTTCTCTAACAAAAGCCTTTGCCACTTCAAGAGACAGTGTCAGCTTAGCTGCAAACCGTGATTCCTCACTACAGCTTGCTAAATCAGGTAGTCAGAGTATTTATACACCTAAGTAATAATGTGTAAACGATGGCGAAAACGAACAGTTTCATATTTGCATTTTAGTATGTGGCAAACACAATTACACTAGTAGCTCCGGTAATCAAGAGCATAACATTATTATTATTATTTATGGTTTTACGCCTCGTCGACGTCAAGGTCATTAGAGGCAGGATGGGACTGGGGACAAGGAACGGGAAGTAATTCGGCCTTTTCCTTTTTGAAGGAAGCATACCGGCATTCGCCTGGAGTGATTTGGGGAAACCATGGAAAGCCCAAATCTGGATGTCCGGACGAGGATTCGAACCGGCGTCCTCCCTAATGCGAGGCCAAAACGCTAACCGTTCACTCCACCATGCTCGGTAAGAGCATTACAGCTTCTTAGATATGTTCACTTGCATTTATCACATCCAGCAACTTTCTGATCCTCTCACTAATATGTCTTCCAAGCAAGAGGGTTCTGGGATCTAATTACATTGTTTCCTTGACTCATCTTGTTTGGAGTCAACTAACTACTGTTACGCCGCAGCATTTGAGTCCACTTCCCTGCTATCATTCTCTTCGTGGGCAGGCAGGAGATAGACCGTAGATTCCAAACAATCCTACGGGCCTCTGTGTCGTCTGCTCAGGTGCGCTTGCCAACAAAGGAGAATGACCAATCAGGGTCATCAAAATGTCACTTAATGATAAACGATTACAAAAATACCGAGTGTGGTGGGTGAGTGGTAACTATTTGACTTTGCTTTCACGAGGATGCGGGTTCGAATCCCCATCCAGCCATCCAGATTTGGTTTTTCCAAGGTTTCTCCAAATCACTCCAGGTCAATGTCGGAATGGTTCCTTCAAAATGTCATGGCTGCCTTCCCTCCCGTTCCTTGCACTCAGTCCTATCCCGCTTCAAATGACTTTGTAGCCGACGAGGCGTAAAGCTAGAAGCAAAATAATATATAATATTTTATTTAAATAAAAATAAAATAAAAAAATGAGGGCCTTCTAGGTCAAAATAAACTGAAACTAGTTGCTAATTGCAAGAAAGCTTAACGTGGTCCTAGTTGCTCTTAGCGAATATATATATATATATATATATATATATAAGTTAAATTGCAAGATGATTGTTGCGTGGGGTTTAGTTAAATTAACCATGAGTAATTCTGCTAAATTTTATACCTAAGCAGATAACTTTTCCGAGGGAGACTTCCAAAGTTGAATAATAAATATCTTGTGAAAATACTGTTTTCGAAAAATTTTCCAATACCTACAATAATTTTTCAATAAGTTTGCGATGAAAGTTGGAGTAATAAATGATCCTTATCAGTCAGTAAATTTATCTACAGTGATATAAGTACGAACAAATAAGATATTTTTAAAAACAATATTCTCTGTTACAATGTTTGTCTGTTGGTTCCGGAATCACACAAAAACAACTGTACAGATTTTGAAGCCAAGTTCACAATTTGGAAGTTATGTAAACTAAGGATGAAGCAGCAAATTATTATTGTTATTATTACTTTTGGCTTTACGCTTCGTCGACTTAGAGGTCATTAGAAGTCGGAAAAGGTTGGGATCAAAACGGAAAGAACTTCGGTCATGGCATGTTTGAAGTAACCATTCCGGTATTCGTCTGGATTGATTACGGGTAACCATAAAAAAAAAATCTGACTGACTGGGTGGGGATTCGAACTTTGGTTTTCCCGAATGCGAGACAGCTCGTCACCATACACCCACCATGCTCAGTAAATTAAAATCTGCCAAAAGCGTTAAAAATGAATAAATGTAACAGTATCCGAAAGCCATCTATCGGTTCTTTGTGTTTCGCGTATTGAGTTTAGCAAGGCGTAAAAACTTCCTGATCTACGGTATAGCGCCTGGATGCTTCCTTTAAAAGACTATGGCCGAATTTCTTCCCGTTACCTGCCGCCTCCCCCCCCCCCCTTTCCATCCTTTCCCGCCTCTAATAACCTCGACGTCCACGAGACGTAAATCCATAAGAAAAAAAATACGGTATAGCAAGGGAACTACAGAAGGCATCAATTAAAGGGATTCCAATACGGGCGTAGTCGTGTCGGAGATAAAACAGTACATCGTTACCTTACTGCTACAACAAGTGAAGAAGTTTTCTTTACAGATTTCAACGCCAACATTATAAAAAGGAAAAAAAAATGAATTGCCATCAAACGACAGAAAAAGCAGAGACAATTAACATAATCCACAGTGAGCTTCTCAACCTTGAAGAAGATATAGCGTCGTGAACATTAAGATCAAAACATTTCATATTTACAAAGTTATCGTAGCTATCAAAAAATATTTTAACATATCTCATATAATACCAAGTAATTCCCTTGTGTCCAGGTAGGCACAGAATGTATTATAACGACAATTCGTTTCCGAAATTACGTTAAAATCAAACCATTTCATGACAGTTAATAGCTTTATTTAAAATTTTGCAGGATTATTAATACATGAAATCCATTTACTTTTCGCATCTGGTCGTCATCGAATTAAATTTGAAATAGTTGACTACTTTCTTTGTGTACTGTCCAACAATTCACTAGCGAGGTTTATCGTAATGATAATACACAACTTTCCTTATTTTGTGTTAGTACTTTTTTGACAGTTACATGAACGTATTTAGTTTAGTTATTTGCCTCTGTTTTGAAACCTTTGCTTTAAAAATTGAGAAAACACTGTTGTGTTTGTAGACAGTTTGTTTTCTTTCACCGCACCCAAATACATTTACTGTCGGTCCACAAGCTGCATTCGCACTTCTGTAAAGCTTGTTTATGCTAATCATGAAATTACTGTTTTGTCGAGTTTGCTGTTGTGTATCAAGTTCACTGTTACCTCTAACAACAAAGTTGTAGCAGTTCAAAACACGACCGAAGGAAACAAAATACAATACAGCAGGAGTAATGGAAGTGGCATGTCTTGTGCAAAAAGCACAGTCGTGGTATAAAATTTTCGGAATACCTGACGAGATTGTACCAGAAACTACGTGGCGGAATGTTAGTTTAAAGGGTCTGAACAACTTTGTTTTCACCGGTGGCGCATTTTTTCAAGAGATTCGCTAAAAATGTGTCGCCGCTATGTGCCTCAGCATTCGCGAATAAGCGAATAAAACAGCGAGAAGACGAAGCCAGACAGCGCAGCCTCTAATGAACAACAAGCGCCGCCGAGCCACGAGTGGAAGCCACACGGGTTTCTTTTCTGAAGCGGAGCACGACTCGAAGCCAGAGATAAAACACACGAAAACAAGCTGCCGCCGCAAGTGGCGGGCCTCTGAATAGCGCGTCACCTGGCGCGGTGCCCAAACAAGCAGAAGCTCTTTCGTCCCTGCAAGCTGGAGAGACGAAAACAGACCGTCCAGTGAATGCCCAGCCACACAAACATTCTGATATTAAATTCCTTATATCTGTTCAAATAAGAAATTTTGAATAACTCTCTCTCTCTGCTATTCAAAAGCTAAGCTTGGTTATTGTCTAGTTGTGTCCGTAACGCACCCAGCTTCGTTGCTTAATTAATAACGGCCAGAGATCATAAGCGTTTATAGTAAAAGTTCTATTTACTTGGTTTGTTTTCCCTTATGGCCCTGCGGGTCTTCAACGTCGAAGTCATTAGAGGCGGGATAGGATGGAGGGCAATGAACGGGGAAAGGAATTCAGCTATGGGCTTTTAAAGGAAGCATCCCGGAATTCACCTGGAGTGATTTGGGGAAAACATGGAAAACCCAAATCTGGATGCCAGGACGGGGATTCGAAACGGTGTCCTCCCGAATGCGAGGCCAGAGCGTTACCGCTCACCCACCACGTTCGGTATGTGTAGTTATGCATCTACGAATAAATGATTTGCTAAAACACTGAAAGAAAGTATGTATTGACTTTCATTTAGCATATTAATTATTAGTTGTTTTTTTATTTATTTATACTTGTTCGATGTAGTTTTCATTAAATTCTTTGCCCACAAATATGTAAGACAAATTATTTAATTTTATAGCAGCATTGTTACCAGCAGTTTTGATTAGATTGAAATTTAGCGTGGGTGAGAATAGCAACTGTCATTTAGTGTTATAGTAGAGGGCATGAGTAATTTAAGTTGTTTTCAAGAGCATTATATTCTGAAAACATTACTTCGTTTGAATGAAAATATTTCCGTACTGATCGTAATCTAGACCACAATTAAAACTAATGTTAGGCGGCAATACGTAAGTTATTAAGATTTATATTTCATTTCCTTAGCTTTCACTGATGCAATATTACTGGTGTCATTGTTTCAGCCATATGAAAGAAGTTCGAACTGTGTCAGCCGTTCAAACGATGTAATATTGATCTGAATCACGAAATATATTTTTAGTGAGGTTTTTATTACAATGCATGATGACACTAACATGTGACACAGCGATTGTATTATTTGACATGTGACAGAAGCTTTGATTTTCTAATGGCAATATTAGCGGAGTTTGTTGTTAGGTTGAAACGCAGCCTGGACCATGATGACTACTGCAGCGTTTTGCTATGGCTTAAAGCACGAGGAATTACACTAACCGTAATTTCATAACAATTCTATACAGTTAAGCAAAGGCGAAGAAATGACTTGCTAGAACACTCCGTTCAACAGGTAATTTTTGAGGTTAGTACTATCATAAATCTTCAGATAGGGTACGTCTGTCTATACCTTTGTCCAGGCATCATGAACAAGCTTCTAAACTAACCTGGATTGGATTTTCACAGACTGAAAACTTATGTCTAGTTTAAAATCTGCCACATATATTATGATTCTGTGTGACCAGTGAACGGAGCAAGAAATGATAATTCATTCATAGCGAGAACACATTGTCACCGTAGATCACATTGCATCGCATAAAACTCCTTTACCAGAAATCCACCAAAGATCACGCTGCAACCCAAGTAAACTCTCCACCCTTTTATTTCTGCTGTAGTGTATTGCCACACTACATCGAAATATATTTGCGAGAGGCCGGACCCGTAGCTTGCACAGATGGATGTAGCTAACAATAGCGTAACGGTAACTGTCTGCTGCGTTCCGAAATGTGACCTTGAGTCGAATAGCCCTCAGTGAAGGAACGCAGCTTGCCGCTGGAGTGACGCAGTGGGGATGCGATCTGTGTGGTAGGTGCGTGGCCAGCCTACAGAGAGACATAAGCGGCGAATAACGCTGGTGCGGCGTGTGGTCGCCCTTGTGTTCCATGTCATTATCCGAGTGGACGTGAGCAGTAAACGGAATCATCGCGTCAGACGACTGCGCGCAGCAGACTCGGCAGTTTCTGCTAAATGGTAACTCCGCCGATAAGGTTATCACAGCAAATCATCATCGTATTGATCAACCCAGTGTGAGAGTATAGAAAATCTAATTGCCCCGCTGAGCTTAATGAATGGGCATACAGAAAACGCTGAGGACAATTATAAAATATACACGTTGTTTAATTTCCGGATGTTTGATCAATTGTGTCATACTACTTTTAATAACAATTGATGAAGGATAATTTTGTAACAAACGTATATTATTGTCAAATGTAAGCACAACGGTGTTTTTAATGTGCAAAGAAATATCCCAAATTCCTCAGATCAGCAATTTTAATTATTAATTTATGCAAACAATAATTGATTTGAATCTTGAAAAGGAGTGCACCTTCACTCTTACACTCTTTTACGGTTACGTGCTTTGATAATTTTTTTCTTTACTTCTCTTAGATATAGTAGGTACGCTAGAATACACGCAAAACATTAATTAAATCACTACGTCAAAAGCAACCGTGGAGGGTGAATAGTAACGCTCTGGCCTCGCATTAGAGAGGACGCAGGTTTGAATTCTCGCCCGACCATCCAGATTTCAGTTTTCCATAATTCCTGAAATCACTCCAGATAATTACCGGGATGCCGGCCTCGGTAGCGTAGGGGCTAGAGTGCTAGCTCCGCGTGCCGAAGGCCGCCGGTTTGAATCCGGCTGCGGACATGGATGTTTAAGTGTTGTGTGTCTGTGTGAATGTCCTGTCCGTCCTGTGGCGTCCATACATTGGAAAAATACAATATATATACTGGATGACGACATATACATGAAAGCTTTAATAATTACATTGAGCTGGCTGTATGGCCTCCGTTGCCAAATGCCATTGAAAAAAAAAAAAAAAAAAAATTACCGGGATGTTTCCTTCAAAAAGGTAAAGACCATGTTGCTTCCCGTTCCTTTCCTCCAGTTCTTTCCCGTCCCTAAGGACCTCGAAGTTGACGAGACGTAAAGCAATAAGAAAAATCTGGATTAAAGATTTACTTTGCAATAAGCGTAACGAAATTATAAAATTTAATTTATGGTAAAGGTTAAAAAGATACTATATTACAAACTTTTATGCTTTCATACTAAAAACAAAAGGCAAACGTATTGCTATGCACACCAGGGCCCGCGCTATTGAAGTTTTTCTAACGAATACAATTTTTCGTTAACTCGCGTTCCGGTTTTGAAAAGAGGGGTGTCTGCCGTTTCGAATATAGACGCCTAAATTGGCATCTAAATTACTACTCTATCAGATTACAACTGAAGAACAATAAATATGGCAGGAACTGCGTATATGTAGAGTGTTTTATCAAACACTATATTTTACGCGGTTAACGAAAGAAGATCTCGATTATTTTGTCACCGACTTAATTTTCGTAATTTCCTCGTGTGCAATTATAATTGATAGTTCTGCAGCTTTGTTACGTTTTTCCGTATTTGGGATTTAAGGACTGAATACCAGATATTTCCAGAAAGAACCAATAGTTGGGTTTATTATAGAGTCACGTGTTCTGGCTATTAATATTTATCAGATTTCAATTATTTGCCCCGTTCCTAATTTAGACAGTGAAATAATATAAATCTCAGTTTTAAGCCCAGTTCTGAGGTTTGATCTCGTCAGAAATTATTTACTAGCCACTGAGTTATACCAGATTGTAGGTAAAGAGGTTTAATGTTGACAACAGATTTTTATTTTGTTCTTAGCCAGATGACGCGACTTAATGAGACAAACCTCAGTTGATAAGTCAGAATCTTTTGTCTCAAACGGCGAACATCCTTCAAAATCATTTCAGCAGTTTTTGTGTGACGCCGAAACAAAAACAGCCCCCTTACGGTTTTACAACAGTATAGATAACTAATTCGTGCAGAGCAACCAGCCTTGTGTTCTGAATGGTGTCAGGGGCTCGACAAGGGTTTAGCTGTTTCGATCAACCGTGATTTTCGCCATTCGGGCCTTGGGGGTACGAGAATTTATGAGATTGAGTGAGGGTGTATGACACCGTCATCAGTCGGATTGGGACGTTAAACTTGGCAGACACAGCAATTGTCCTTGGAAATGATAAAACTGAATAGCTTATAGCATTAAGTCTCAGTTTTCTCTCATCAGTAGCACGCTTCGTGGAAGAAACAGCCATGAAAACATTATCATGTATACATACACTGAGAAAGAGAAAACTACCACACTTACGAAAGGGGAAAACAATACACCGCAACTGACTACTCCTCGAGATTTTAGGGAGCATTCACAAACTACGTGGCTCCAATTTAGTCTCCTGTGAACTCCCTTCTCCACCTCCCCTCACGTAGCCTTACACGGTTTTTGCCTCTACACCTCCCCCTCCCCATCCCCCCACACTCCCGCGTGGCCCTTAACATTTATTCCTATTGATTCCAGATGACATTTTGCACTGTCGTAAATTTCAAACGGAGATAATTAAATGATGGAAATAAATATTTACATGCTGTTGTGCGATCTGGAACTTACTTTAACTGTGACAAATAATATGAATGAAAAGCTACTCAACCCCAAATATTTCGTGTAACGTAGTTTATGGACGCTCCCTTATTTAAATTTGACACATGTGGTAAAAACTGCTTTTAGTCTTAGAATTTTTTTTAAAAAAAAAGGTCATGCTTTTTTTTTTACCATTATATTAAATCAAAAGAAATCCGGATGATTGACAATGCTTACAGAGAGATATGATGAGAAATAGTTGAATGAAAAAAATTGATGAAGCATGCTTCTCAAATGAAGGGTACTAACTTGCACATACTTGTTCATGTTTAAAACAACTGCTCTAACAGAAATAACGTTCATTTCTCCGGAAGAGAAGTAGCTACGGAATTATTCAGTAAATATCATAATATCGTACATATTGAACAACCCTATAGCTCAGAACTAAAGCTCGCTTCCATTTTCATTGCGGTGGTTCAGTCGGTGAATGATACTGGAGATCAAGAATGATCATTGCATCCATATGATGTCAAAATTTACATTTTTTTCCCCCCTAGAATATTTTAATTTAGTGCATGGCACATTCAACAGTGACGCCAAATAGACGACTTGATAAATAGTCAGTTGGTCACTAACATTGTTAAGCTACCTCTGCTTTCATGTGGTATATTTCTTCTAACCATCAGAAAGTCACGTGTGACTTAAGGTGTCGCAAGGACACAAACAGTGACTGTGCTACAGGTATTCACACGAAAGTTAACACTTCCAAATGTCGGTCCTTATTGGGAACGTTTCCCACTCGCTCGCAAGGCGAGAATTTCCCCGGAGGCTCGCAGAGAGCGTAACCGCTCAGCTCAGCCAACCCCGCGCGGCTCTTTCACGCCAAATCCCGTTTGGCCTCGACCGCCTACGCGCGGTTCCATTTCGTATGCCGTAGCTCCGAGTAGGCGCGGGACAGACTCACCCCGTCAATAGAGTGGTGGGGGGAGCAGAGGTGGAGGACTGCGCCAAAGGGAAGTGATGTGGCGTCGCCACATCAAACGGAGCCGCACCGCCAGCCGAGCCCGCCCGCCTTCCAGCCGCCAGGGTATTCCCAACCAACAGCTATCTCGCCTTCACATTCTACTAGGAAAAAGAATTACAACCCCCGACACACAAGTTTGCGTGTTTCGATTTCAATATTTCAAGGAATACCGGGACTATAGGTTTGCAGATCCTAATAATATCGGTGTGGGTCCGTATCTCACCGTACTACTGCGAGTCATCTTGAGAGAGCTCACGAATTCGCTCTTAATTCCTTAATTGGATTAGCTATTCTTGGTGAGAGGTGCCTGTCACTCTTTATATATCTATTACAATTACGGTTAACTTAACTTTCATACAAAAATTTGTAACATTATATCTTTATACTTTGATATATGTATTTCTTGTTTATACGATATTTTCATTTATTTGGGCCAATTTGTGTGTGAGTGTGTGTGCGTGCGTGTGTGTGTGTGTGTGTGTGTGTGTGTGTGTTTCGTGTTCCACACTTACTACCTTTTAACAACATAGTTTAGAACACCTTAGCTTAAAACACATTGCAACAATATATACTACAACAAATACAAAAATTGCACATGATAAACTTACAGGGAAATGGTTAGCTCGGATTAAAACAGTGGAGCACCTACTTACATCCAACAATAAATAGTAAAACAAACATAAAATTTATACACGATAATATACGATCAGCACAAATTAGAAATATATAGTACCTTTACCAACAATGAATTAGCATAATACAACATAATATGTTTATAATACACAAGGCATGTTACAATAATTAAGAACACTTAAGTTACAGAATATAATATTGACGGATTAACACACCTACACACAAATTTATCTACACTACATAGTACAGATTTGAATTATTCTATGGAGAACACAAGCACCGCATCTAATTTTCTTCCATTCTTTACTCTTCCCAAAATTATTTCCCCGCTAGTCAATTCCATTCAACTCGCTTGTCGTTTACTTTAACTTCCAATCCCTTGTTCAACCCTCTTTTTGATTTCCTCCTTCCCTTCTCTTTGCACAAGAATACTGCTTTCTTCCCCTTTTTTTATTATTGCTTTACTCCTCGTCGACATCAAGGTCATTAGAGGCGGGAAGCCATGAGGGCAAGGACCGGGAAGGAATTTGGCCATGGCCTTTTGAAGAAAGCATCCCGGCATTTGCCTGGAGTGATTTTGGGAAACACAAATCTGGATGCCAGGATGGTGTTCTCCCGAATGCGAGGCCAGAATGTTTTTTCCACCTTCTTGCATCCCCAGTTCAGATGACAAAACCAAGTCGTTGCAACCATTTCTTCTTAGCTTTTCACTTAATGCACCAAACTTTAAACTCTCGCTGATGTATTTCTTTCATTACGACGTTTTCTATGTTGATCAGAAACCAAACCTCTATTGTCCGCAGTCTTCATCCATGTCCATCCCATCTTCAAGAGCCGTTGGTCGTTAATGATTGGTGATACATTTTACAATGAAAAATTTACGTTAATTATCCTAGAGATCTCCTCAGTCGGGCTCATTTTATAAACGGATTAAGAATAAATACTCAGATTGAAGTTTATAAGCTTCACAGACGACTGTCCACACTTAAACAGCACCTTTTAGAACTGTCATCAAAAATTTAAACTAAGTTACATACAAAAACAGACGAATTGCGAGTGGATTATTGGCATAAAGTAGAAATACGTTGCGCCTGAATTTATCAACTAAAATCCAAAAATTCATTTTCATTAATGACTTCAACGACCTCTCACACTGATGTAAACGGATTACAATGCTACGAAGTATAAGGAAATAAGCTTTCATACTGATGTGTGACTTATTTGCATTATTCTTGTCCCAACTCATAGGAACTGTAATACGCTGATGAGAGATTAGTTTTGGTGAAATCTGTCTTCCACAATTTTCTTGGTTTCAAAGTAAAGGTGTAGGTACAGACTGCATCGGAAAACCCTAAAATTTGGAAGTAGTTGCTAAATAGGCCACCAGTCCACAAAAGACGACCTCCAGCCGTAAGAACGTATTTTTATTTCTGTTACTACTGCCATATTTGTTAAAAACTTATTGATTCCACAGTCCATTCGCTTTACGAGTTAAGGCTCAGAATACAGAGCTACCCGATGAATGAAATGCATACAGAAACTGTATGATGGGAATGATTTTAACAACAGTGTGCCGGAATAAAGAAGGCGATGTGGACACTGATGGGTTTGGAGATCCCATATCAAGGACAGAATTTAATAGAATCTTCAAAAATTTGAAATCATTTAAGACGGTCAGAATTAATTATTTTCTTGCAAAACTTCTAATATACCTAGGAGAAGAAGTAATCCAAGGATTATTGAAACCAATATCAGACAGTTACAAAATAGGAGACATTCCAACTGATTTTAATAAAAGTATCATCATCACATTTCAGAAGAACTGACAAATGTCAGAATTAATACACGGTAAGTATAGTATCATTTGCTTCAAAATTACTGACCAGAAAAATATATATAAAAATAGTTTGTATTAATGAAACGTCGCGGTAAAAGAGAAGCAGTTCTGGCTTTAAGGTTAATGCTTGAAGTGCGATCAAGAAAATCAAGGATACTTTCATGGAATTTGTTGATTTACAAAAAGCTTTTGACAATGTTAGGTGGTACAAGATGTTTAAGATTTTTAAATAAGTCAGTCTTAAATATCGAGAAAGAATAATGTTTTTTTAGTATCTATAAGAATCAAGCGACTATAATAAAAGAAGAGAATCATCAGAGATATGCATCTGTTAAAAAGGGTGTGATACAAAGTTGTTGTCTGTTTCCAATAATATTCAACATGCTTGTAGAGGGAGCAATAATGGAGGTAACAGAAAAATTTGAATGTGGTATAAGCTGTTAGCAGAACAGACTGTGGATCCTGAGAAACTAAATTGCTTGATAAACATGCTAAAGGAAGATTTTAGACTAAATATAAACGATAGCAGCTAAAAGTGATGAAAAGTGGCAGAAATGATACGAGTAGTAATAATAGCCGATTGAATGCGAATGTGTGATTGCATGTGATAGAAGAGCTAAGTGCATTCTGTTATTTAGGAAGTGTAAATTACAACTGATGGCCAAAGCAGGAATGATTTTAAAAGCAGAATATCACTAGCGAAAAGAGCGTTCTTGAAAAGATATTCCTGTTAATTTGAAATATTTATCTAGGACTCAGAAAGAACTTCCCAAAACTCAATGTGTAGAGCCTAACACTTTAAGGTTGCGAAGCATAGAATAAGATTCCCAGAATAAAAACTGAAACATTTAAATATGGTGGTATTATGGATGCTGAAAATGATGTGAATAGATAAAGTACAAAATTAACTTGGTTTGGAAATGCCTGATAAGGAAGGAAGATGTGAAAGATTACTGCAAAAAGAAGAGGCAATATGGTAGTCACATTTTAAGACATGCGGTATTGTTTAATTTGTTAGTGGAGGTAATAGTCGAAGGTAAGAACTGTTGAGGTTGAGAAGGATTACAATATATGAAGCAGATGATTATTCAGGACGTCATTTGTAAGGGATATGTTGAGATGAAGAGATTAGTGGAAGATACGAACAGATGGATGATTGCATCTAAGTGGTCAAGATACTGACAAATATATATATATATACCAGCAATAGTTACAAGTACATTGATGATACATGAATATAATTGGCATAGTTTGGCCACCGATGTTTAACTGAAATTGTAACTAGTATATATAAGTAGTTTGTCTGTGTTTTCCAGCGGAAATAAATAACAATAGAATGGCAAAACTTCGCAGAAGTACGCTGGAAATGTTTACTGTGTATTGGTCAACTTGGACATTGAGAATGAGGTTGCAACACAGTTCAAAACTTTATTTAATCCCCAACGGCCTACAAAATGATTAATTAACTCACTTAATTCGTTCATTAAATTCTGTCGCGAAGTCATGAAGCACAATCGATTCTATTGTTACAGCACAGATGCATTTACGAGCTTTTTGTGAGTTTGGTTACAACCTCGTTTGGATTTAGACAGGTACTTTATTTGATGAATGCTATCACCTATGGCTCATCATAGAATCACTATTATTAATACATACACTGACGAACATTATGACAACCTGCTTAATAGCGTGTTGATCCACCTTAGCCACGCAGTACGGCGGTGATTCGGCATAGCATGGATTCGACAAGTACTTGGTAGGTTTTCGGAGGTACCTGGTACCAGATGTCTACCCACAGGTCTGGCAGTTAGCTTAATTACAGAGATGGGTAGTTTGTTGGCGCGGTGCCTGGGAACATGGATCTCAGAAGCGGCAAGGCTCGTCGACTGCTCACGTGCTGCTGTAGTGAAAATGTACGTAAGGTGGCTGAGGAACGGTGAAATCACGAGCAAGCGAGAATGTGGTGGACATCCACGGCACAGAACATGGAGGTCGAAGGCTTGTCCGCTCAGTAAAGTGAGAAAAAACGATCTGTCCCAGGACTGACGACAGAATTTAATGCTGGTGCAGGCATAAGTGTTTCGGAGCCCACGAATCGCTGTTGTTTTGCGTTCCAAAGGTGAACCAACACACCAAGAAGCAAGTGGCCATAATTTTTTGGGTCGTCAGTGCATATTATTCTTTGTATACGCATCACTCAGAAGCTACCAATTCTTTTTCGATGGGGTTTTCGCAGTCTGAAAGCTTTACGACTAACTTGAAAACTGTGAGACTATAAGTTAATGATGGATGGAGCAATATATGGCAATCTATTCATAAACTGAACAGAGAGGTGCCAAAGATCACACTACATCGATGATGTGCACCTCATTCTTTGGATTGTGTTAATCTTTCTTATTTAGTAACACGGCACCACTGAAGACATTTTCAATTAATAGTCTTACGCTGCTACCAAACAATTTCAAGCTCTCGGAAAATGATACCTATATATATATATATGTGTGTGTGTGTTGTGTGTGTGTGTGTAATAGCTAAATTACTTCATAAATATTTACTTTCTGCAGGAATTTAGCAAAATACCAGGTCCCATAGTCAGTTAAAAATAATGTTTGGGAACTGTGGTCTCCGGAAATAAGGAACACAGCTACGACAATCACCACTTAATCAAAATTTCTTTCGATATGCTCCATCATGGATCAATTTACGCCAAACCATCGCATCAACAAAGGCACAAGTATAGGGGCAAATCTTGTTGTGAGGTTGTGAATGTTTAGAGCCGTCTCTCTTTGTGTTTTCACTTCCTTTGTTCCCATATTCCGTCCTCAACCACCCTAGACGGCTCTTCATTCTCCTGACAGAAAGAAAACAATTTCTTTTCTGAAATGAGAGAGGGGTGGGGATTGAGACGTAGTCGGCGTGTGGGAGGCGGAACTGTTTCTCGGCCTCTCCCCCTCCCCCCGCCCTCGTCGAACACCACTCAGGCGTCTCGCCACCTCTCCGACACGGACTTCTTTCTCTCGCGGAGGATTATTCTGGCTGACGTCGCGGGGAGTTTGTCGGCATCTCGCAGTGCCCGTCCCTCCATCTTCTCTCCGCTGAGTCCATCCCACTCCGCGGTCCTCAGGAGAGCGAAAGAGAACGCTTCCCCCGCTACCACGCGAAACGTTTGTTCCATTAGCTTTACGGGGATAGAGTCGTTACGTCGTCCCGAGTAGCTCGATCTGCAACGAGGGGCTACGGCTAGTGGCAAAAGGCGTTCGCGTGGCTGAGCAATCTCTCTTCACACAATCGTGACCGTAAATTACGTCTAAGTAACACACACTTAAAGATTTTACAATTTTGTTGAGATCAATTCATCACAATCGTTGTCTCTTACACTTTTACACATTTTACATAGTTCATTCAAGGGCTATTAGAAACTGTGTTTCATAAGTGATGGATTAGTACCTATTACAGAATGATTTCGATGACTTTTCCTTACAAAAGTGCTTGAATTTTCCTATATTTTCTGGTTTAGACATCTTTACTTCGTCACTTGCTTTTAATATCTAATATTCACAGTAAACCCTCTTTCCATACCCTTCGACGTATCAGAAACCCGTAAATGCCTTTTAATAATATTTAATAACTATTTTTCTTCAATTTTTTTATAAAGGTGAATAACACCCCAATACAACTGAATTTTGTTTTATTTTGGTGTCGTACGCGTTTCGCTCTATTTCAAGAGCATCATCAGCGACATCTGTTTGGTATTTATTCATTTATTTAGTTACATTTGGTTTACAAAACAATATAACGTTGAGGTGAAATTAAATTTACTTACATGTTACTTTTTTACTTTTTTCTCATGATCAGGGTTAGCTTCTCTGTATACGTTTTGTAGAATTTGCTGAAGGTATGAAGCACTACACTGGCTCACAATATCCAGTCACTATTTTTCTTATTTGAACCTAATCTAATATCTTTGAATTATCCCCCTCAATCCCAAGCTTTTCACACAGTAATTTACTGCTTCGCTTTTATGTGTTCCTCATATTTATAAATTGGTTTGTGATATGAAAGATAAGTCTTTCCCGGCGTATTATTGATACAAATTCTTCGCGGGTTTGCCGCCGGATCACATTTTCTAACAACAGACCTGATGATGGCGGCAGTGCAAGTCGCCGAAAGCTTGTCGTTGGAAAATGTGATCCGGCGGCAAACCCGCGAAGAATTGGTTTGTGATGTTTGGTGGACGTGTGGGGAACACGGTTTTGAGCAGCTTAATATAATAAATTCAGAAGTGGATACCAAACTGAAAATTACTAACTCAATCACCTTGAAGCCACGGAGAGATTGTTCTTAATATCCTACCAGAAAATCACAGAGCATAACGACTGAGTGAAAAAGAAATTTTAAATTGTTACTTCAATCTCTGTATGGTCCAAGATTTTGAAAGTGAATAAATTTTCATGTCTACCATAAAAACTGAATCATGAACACTCGCCACAAAGAATGAAAGCAGCTGACAACATGGTTTCTTCATCTGTTATCGATGTTTACGATGATATGCATCGTATTTCTCACCTACAAGAAAGTGCGTATAGACAACGCATTGAAGATCTTCTCAGGAAAGCAATAAGAACGTAACAAAAAAATTATTTTACGTGGCTTGAGCAATGAAACTAATTAACGTTAATTAATTATATTGTGAAAATAGATGCAAGTTGTTACCCACGTGTCATCTCGACGTATGTTAACTATTGGGAGCGTTGTGGTGTTTCGTTCACATGACTACTAATTTCATTAGCTCTATCACTCGGGGCGAATATCAGATGTCTGTGCATTGTACAGAGAGTTGTACGGCTTATCTCTACCTGCACCGAGGCTACTCGCTAGTTACTTTTACGTCAAGTTCCTCTCTGGTGGCAGGAGATCAATTTCGGTGTCCCAAGAAAGTGCATGACAATACAGTCGCTCGCTTATGTCACTACGTATTCATGACAGATTGTCCTGATGGAAACCC
The DNA here is from genome assembly GCA_031002005.1 of Vandiemenella viatica. Lineage (NCBI taxonomy): Eukaryota > Metazoa > Arthropoda > Insecta > Orthoptera > Morabidae > Vandiemenella > Vandiemenella viatica. The sequence continues at coordinate 162,034,625 of JARYHS010009186.1, forward strand.
AGAGGGAGAAAACTGTAATTATTTTCCAATTAATCTCAGTAAACAGTAAAAAGATACGTTTCTGTAGATACCACACAGGAAAGTATCACTAGCTAAGTAGAAAGGTATTGGTTACGGACTCAAAATTTGACTGGAGCAAAGATGTCCCAAGTTCTTTATTGTAATCTGTACAAAATACTTCGAATTATGGAGAATTCGAGAGCACATGACTTTCAAGACTATTATCCTTGCATCATACTGTTAAGTTCTTACATGTGTCATTATAAAATGCGATGTATGTTCTTGGATAAGTGCATGACATTATTCAAGTTGTGTCATGATTCCAAATTCAATCTTGTAACATTAAACGTTAATTAATCATTGAATCTCATCGTTTCCGTCTAGTCATTTATATGAACAACGGATAGGTAGATAATACTGCATTATTCAGAGTGCTTTGAACACATTTCTTCCGAATTAGAAAGTTTCAGACGGAATTGAATAGAATCTTTTATTTTGGAACTAAAGTTAAAATGAAGAAATTAGAAATAATTTCACAACAAAAATCATAGCGTATCCGAAACTTGTAGCTACTAATATTTGGTTTTAATTCAGTAAAACAAACAACACTTCCACAAACATTTAGATATCGCACAAAAAATTGTTCAAATTTCATAATTTAAATTTCTAATTAATATCATCTTTACCCATTCCGTTTTATATGAATATAGTATTTTTTATATGTATACTAGTAACACGTACGAGGAACATTAATTTTCAATTTATACGATATTTAAAGATGGAGGAGCCTCCAGTTAAGAGAACGGAAGGTTCTCTATGTAGGGATACCTCAGAAAATAAAATAAGTAGTATCTGAAATAACATTTCATACGCTGAGATGAAGTTAGTGTTGGAAAGTTATCTGGCCCTTGATAATCTAAGGAAATGAGTTGTATTTTATGTTTGGTTTGTGTACATTCTTGAACCACTGGGCAGATATTAAATCGCTGGGATTAATTATATGCTGGTATATTGTATGAGAGAAGTTACGGAAATAATCGTGAAAAGATTTTATTTCTGATAAATGTTCTGTAAAGAGGAAAATTGCAAAGGAAAGTCAGTTACGCTGAAATGCTTTCTTGCAACACTCTTTAATCCAATCGAAATTACTTTTCGGAAAGAAAAATTCTTCGACGAAATTTTTAACTATGTTTATTTCTTTTAAAAGCCAGGAAAATCAGGCCGCAGCATTTACTTTTGTATGCGTCCTGTAGTGAATAACGGTGAGAGTACTTAACCCCTACAACTTCTGCTGTTCAGCATAAATTGTTTCGTAAAGTCGCAATATCCTTCATCCCGAGTTCAGCGTAGATTGATTTCCAGGGCGACAAGAGGAGTTATTTTGCGGCGCCCGTTTCTCATTTCCTTCCTTCATTCGTTTCCGCCAAGTCCACTGAGCGTGTGGTGAAGGCGGGGCGCGTTGTAGGACAAGGGAGGCAGTTTCTCAATACTCGAGTCTGAAATATGGCAACAGCCTAAAGAGCAAGGCAACACCCCGGCTGAAGAGGCAGGTGAGGTGGAGAGGGTGGAGCAATTTCACACAAAGTGTGTGAACCAGATGTGACGCTCAGTTTACAGTCAGAAAATGCGCCAATGTTATGCTCTCTATCACAGTAAACCTCAGTTCTTTTAAAATCTAACGTCAGTATATCTACGCTGTTAAAAATCTGCAACGGAACGGTATCTATATACTAAACTAGCTGATACTAGCGATTTCGTACGCGTGGATTAAGAATTTCTTTGCCAGAATTGAATATAGAAAGTTGTTGGTAACGAAAGATTGGTCCTAAACAACACCGAGTCGGCATAATATGACAGGAAAGCTATCACTATATCATTCTACCGTCGAACCTTTCTCTTGAAGACAGTCAATTTCCAACCTATTTCTGTCACCATTCGATAAGTTCTCAAAATTTCGTGACTACAACCGTTAATCATATCGGAAAAAGTGTCCTGTGCCCGTCCTACTGATTTTCTTGTCAAATTCCATCAATATCGGTATAGCAATTAAGTCGTCAGAACGTAAAAAAATGACAGAAACTTACTTCCGCATTTATGGTATTATTACTTCAGATCACACACACACACAAACTGACTGAGAACAACCCCTGAGGGATCATTATACGTAAAAAAGTGTACACCTACAGCATTGCGAGACTACCTACGATTTGCCTCAAATTGAACCACTAAATTTGTGATATTTACAGCTTAACATTCAGTCCGAATAACCGACGGTCTAGGCGTGACTCTTATGATCAAAAACAATTTTTAAAAATCTTTCCCTAAACGGGGATTTGAACTGGAGACCACGAACCAAACAGCACTAAGCAAGCGCTTTAACCACTAAGCTAACATACCTCTTAAAAAAAAAAAAAAATTATTAAAAAATCATTGGGTTCAGCTTTTAGGTCTCTAAAGTCAAAACAAGTCTTCTTAGAATTTTGTGTGTTTAACTGTTTGTCAGTTGTTTCTTCCGGCATAACACATAAAACTATTGTATTGATTTAGTGCACCTTAATGGCCAGCTAAGAAGCATATGTGTGTGCATGCGCATGCTGTTTTTTTTATTATTTCTTTATTTACTTTTTTTTTTTTTTTTTTTTTTTTTTTTTTTTTTTTTTTTTTTTTGGTGACAGCGTCGAGCTGTTCCCCGAGAGTCGGCTGTTTGTTTATGGAAGCAGATAAGGCGACAGCTGTTTGCTCATAAGAATTAATTTACGACCTAACGGTTGGGTCATAGGCGAGAAGTGTACAGGAACAATCCCTAAACAAAAAAAACTCTTCAAAGAATAGTGCCTAAGGGTGCATCCATTAATTACGTAAGGAGTTTTTTTTGAAAGTCTGCCCTCCCCTCCCCCCGGGGTTAGATCTGATGGTACTTTTCCCCTTTTTTGGTGAGGTGGGAGCTTGAGGGACACCGCTCCCCTCCCTTGCTGACGACCTGATAATTTTTGGAGACCTATTTTTTTAGCTCCCCTGTATTAAAGGGCGGTCTCCCCCCCCTAACGTTGAAAATGACGTTTTTTTTATCTCTACTGTTCTTCAAGGAATTGAAAAGATGATCTGAGATTTCTGTTGACTCTTTCCCCCCCCCCTTTTTAGGTTATATTTAGTGAGATTTCGCTGGATCCCCATCTCCTATTTCAGCTCACGTAATTAATGGACGGCCCTCCCCCAGCGGAGCCAGAGGAACGAGGGCAGCCAATCCAGGAAGTTGTTAATATTGTTGTTGACTGTAAGCTTTATGTTTCATAACCAGAGCCAACCAGTGAACACGAAGTCCCCGCCTTATTCTGACATTGGAAGTAGCGGCCTACTTGGGAGGGGGGGGGGGGCAAGGTGGTTTGTGATGGGGACTCACAAGGGTGAAGACAGGACTTTTCCTTCAGCCTGCCTCCAGGAAACGTCAGCTGCCACCGGAGCAGTCAGCCCCCACGGTAACCATAACTATGGAAACAGAAACTTTTGCAACGTCGACCACCCTAGAAACCACCCTGAGATAGTAAGTCTTGCACTCCCGAGGAAATTTTCGATCAGTTAGGATTTTTGTAAATGCTTTGTCAATAAAAACTAATCATTGTTTGTCTTTATAAAACAAAATGTTCCAGTTCATTAGTAAATATTAAAATTAAATAGTTAACCTTGTTCTCACAACATCCCATTTATTTAGTCTTAAAAAACTGAATCTATCTCAGTATATTTACTGACTTAGTAATAATGTATTTCTAATTTCTGACCTTGACTTGTAGAATTATTTTTCAATTAATATTGCAAAATTAGGATATTTTTCAGCACCTGAATTTATTTCTTTGTTGAAAGAGCTTAGAAGGAACTCTAGCATGAGATTTAAACCAAAAACTAGCTGACTGAACGGGATTCGAACCCGCGCCCTCTCGAATGCGATGGCAGGACGTTACCGCGCACCTGTCACGCTCGGTACAGGGTATGGCTCAGCACAGCACAGCAGCAGAAGGAAGCCTCGACGAAACGAGGATTACGTTGCGTTCCGCTTGTACTTGTAAGGAATACGTGTTTTGCTTCCCCACGAATCGCTGTGCTTAACTTCTACTTTCACTGTATACTAAAAGAAAGCTTATGAGCTGGTGTATTTTCTAAATTTTATGTCGTGATAACATCTTCTTTCTTCTTCCACCTTCTATTCATATAGTTAAAGAAAGGAAACAATCAACGCAATGAACGAGAGTTAAAATTGAGTTTCATCAGGTGAATATGATTTTGATCATCGATTTTACAAATTTTTGTAGTGGAATATGAATATTTGGTAAAACGATTTATGAATAACTAGATTATAAGCCAGCAAATATAATGGTTTGAAAGCAGAGTTCTGGCAATTCATTTCTTCGAGCTTACCATATCGTGACAGAGAACATAGCTAAAACATCTGCACCGAATCTAAATAATTTCCAAGAGCGTTAAAATTAACGTGTAATAATCTTTTTTGGTGGGGGTGGCTCTACTTTGAAACTTGTTAGACACACTGTATGGCGTCAGCAATTAAAACTCTTTGATCTTTTCTCTATCAATGTATTAATATTGAGCCTCGTACATGACATGTCCCAGGGGTTACAAGACATAAAAAGATTGGTTCACAAAAGGCATGAATTTATTCAACAAGTTAAGTGACATCAACTTTGACAAGTGATTAGTTTTTGCAGATGGCTAGCTCAGTTGGCTTTCTCAAACAAGTCTCTAGCTACTCAAGGGTTTCGGGCCATGATGTGTTGCAACCATGTCGCACTGTTAAATTCACTTTCCCATGTGCACTGCTGTTGACAGTGCTGGCGACGTGATGGGCACCTCAGACGCTTAGAGGATGGCGGTAGACCGGCCACAGTGTCCACTCACTTCCTCACACAATCTACGAGAGTCCTTCTCCACCCCGCCTCGAAGCAGCATTCCATGCAACAGCACACAAGAATATCCAAGTGGCGTGTCCGTATTGTCTGTAGGTTGGCTGTCCCTGCGGTTATTGTCAACAGCGCAGCGGGTGGCTTGACGAACGGGCCCGCGGCTTCCGCTCGCCGAAAAATAGCCCTCCCTCGATATGTGCAAACTGTCTCGCCTTGGGAAAGCGACTTATTACAAACGGATTGAACGCAGTTTTTTGGCAATTCATTTCATAGCAATAGCTTAACTAAATATAATTGGTATTAAATAACGCTCATAACTTTTAAAATGATGCAACGTTGTACATACATTTTAGTTCACTTTAACAGTGGACAGAGAGTATAAGAAAATATCTACATCGACTAAACAAAAGTAAACAAAATGAAACTAAAAATAAATATGCTAATTTAAACGCAATACATACAATTGTATAATGAAAACACAGCCAAACCTGTTGCAAATATTCAATGAATTTATTGACCGGTTCCGACCCGCCTTAAGAGGGTCTTCTTCAGAAACTAGTTAAAATATATTACATGAATCTAAAACACTTTTCAATAATATGTGACTTTAGTACGAAAGTGTACTATTTTATTGAAAAGTGTTTTAGATTCATGTAATATATTTTAACTAGTTTCTGAAGAAGACCCTCTTAAGGCGGGTCGGAACCGGTCAATAAATTCATTGAATATTTGCAGCAGGTTTGGCTGTGTTTTCATTATACAATTGAAGAAATACCGTTGCTGTTGATGCTGCCATGTTCAAGATTTTGCAATACATACATTTCTTTTAGTGTTCCGCAAATTCTTTTTTTTTCGGTTGCTTAACTTATCAAAATTGTTATTCAATAACGCCCATAATCTCCACTTTGGAGTAACATCTATGGCAGCAATTAGTCCGGTAACACTAGCGAGGTAAGTGATGTCACACGATGAACTCAATGATCAAAGTAGGCTTTTATGAAGATAAATAGTTCTTCTGACATGACATCTTTTGAAAGTTGAGAAAAGGCTGATAATCGGCGTCTCTAGCGTAGTGAACAGAATTGCGCCATGGCCTGGATTAGTCGTCTGCAAGACGTGCCCCTCTGTCTGAATTAATTCCATTTAACACCGCGTGAAGCAGGACCGCTCTCGCACCTAACACGGCCTTGGTAGGGTGCTCAACATTCCGGAAACAATTCCTGCAGGCGCAGAAGCATCGCTCTCGGTAGCAGACAATTGTCCTTGTGCTGTAACAATAGTACCGATATTAACAGACAGCTACGGACTCACCTTTTATAAACTCATGTCTCAACTATTAACACTGACATAACTTTTGATTGAATTGATTTTAGGACCTATCTCACATTTTTAATACGCATTCTATCATTTCTGCAACATCTGTTAAATGTAACCAGAAATTTCTAATATAAGTTGTTACTGCTCTTTCCTCGCTTATAAAAATAATTGAAATTAATACTTCGTTTATATTTAATATTATAATTCTAATAATATTTTAAGGTTCAATTTGTACAACAAGAATATGAATAAGGACCTTGTAGAATTAAACCAGTGATCCATCCAAATTATAGTTCTCATTTGGAGACACAGAAAGAATACTATAAGGCTGATTCAGTGGGATTTAAGCTTCTTGCTGTTGGAAGTTAGAAAAGACACGATCGGTCAAGTATTAAATACAACAGCCACAGGCATATAGTCCACAGAAATTGTATCCGTCCCGATTACGATTTGCAGTATCAGTGAAGGAAAATAGTGGTCTGATCATCCACATGCATCTTAATAACAATCCTCGCAAATGCAAAACGTAATAAACATCTGGGCTAAGTTTAAACGGCTACAGTACAGGTGGCAACTCTTGCTTCCTTCCATTAGCATAGATCGTTTTCAAAGAACAACGGGAACGCATTGAGACCCAATAAGAAAAAAAGAACAATAACCCGCCCGTGCGGCTCACGCTTCATAGATATGTTGCATCATTAACTTCGTACTTATTATGACCTGGCAGTAGATATAAAATACTGGGTGTCACCAAGGGCATGTGGCCGTAAAACCATAGCTCCAAATTAGACCATGACAACGATGGTAAAACTCATCAAAGGCACCCGACCACAAAATGTTGGGGAAAGGTGGCGAAGAAGAAAGAAAGAACCACAAAGAGCTTGACAGACGAAGCTAAATTCCACTACGAGGCATTATTGATGAGGCCCGCATGATACAATCAGAAGGCATGTTTGGTATACAGGACACAGTGGACGCACTCAACACAAATTTTCGGATAAAATTACGAGTAGGATGACGATATGTATACTGTGAAGTTTTCTCCTGCAAGATACTATAGTTCTCTTGAACGCAAATGAACTGCGTGAAAATAATATTAAAATAAAAAACTTACCATAAAAGGATGTGTACAAACTGAGACTTTGTTTTCCGTTATTTTCAAAACCTTTTCAAAACTTATTCCGTTAATGATATAACAACAGGAATCTCACTATCCAGCAACAATTTTCATACGCGGACCATTCCGAAAGAATTTGGCAAGTGATGAAAATAGCACTCATGCAATAACAGAAGGTAGGAATCAATGAGGTAACTTTTTACGAATCAAGAAAGCGATGAAGTTTATATTTCAGCGTCCTTATACTGAGCATCAAACAGTTCAGTTTATTCTTTTCTCATTTCTGTAGTTATGACATTTTATTTTACAATGATTAAACTTCCAGGATCAAAATTTTTACTGTTCTCTGAAACCAAAGAATTTTTGTTACGTTTCAAGCCGAACAGTTCATGAAAGTGTATTCACTGAATCACAAGAACTGCAAATAACAACAGGCGTGCATTATTCTCTTACAGTGAGCGATTTTTCTTTCCTCCCTTTCTTGGTATCATCAGATTTAATTGCCCTCGAGCAACATGTGATTGCAGAACGTATCATTCATACGCCTTTTGATATTTCTACTTGAAAATTCTTCGAAAGATTCTTAATAAATTGCGGAATATCTTGGGATAATTCAGAATGTTTATCAGCGCATCTGTGTGTCACATCTAAGACATCATTTCTCAAACATTCTGTTAAGCAGGTAGCAGTGTAATATTAACGAGATCTCGGATGAAATATTCTGTTATCTGATATGATGATGTGAATGGTATAGCGTTTCATTCTGTGTTTAACTGTGATTAAAGTAATACAAAAGTATTTTATTTTGTTTTTAGAAAAATGTATTAACATGAGATTTAAAAAAAAAAAAAAAAAAAAAAAAAAAAAAAAATTAATCGTTTTGTGGATGGAGCGGGAAATGAAAATTTCAGCCACAGTCGTAAGGAAAAGTGATGTAGGTAAATAATGAGTTAAAAGATTTGCAGACTACAGTATTCGCACTTGACTGTGCTAGACCAACTGAAAATTCTACCTGAAGTGAGATTGTACGTAAATAAAAAGAATAATCAGTTAACTTACATTCGAATAAAATACAGATATAATTCCATAATGTAAAAGCTTTCACAGATATTGTAATGGACATACGTCCCACTAAAGTATAAATTTTTAGAAAATAACAAATAAAATTTTATTTTGTACGTATGGAATATAAAGTGAATGTTAGAAGTTGTTAATAAGAAGTTTGTGTTAAGGTTCCTTAACAGCAAGGAGATATGTGTGGACTATCCATAGAGTATATATAGTGAGAGACGAAGAAGGGATGACAATTTTATAATGGCTGTCTTGATAGAAGAATAATATAGAGCATGAAAATGTGTGGATGGAAGAAAAATAATGGAGCGGATCTGAAATTAATTTGTACGGCTGGAGGCCAGAGAAAAAACTGAAGTATTTGGAAGTTGTGAAATGTTAAATATTACAAGAAGAATTATAAAAAGATTTTATAGGGTTATTGATTATTTGAAAAGGAGAAATCAAGACGTAATCTCAGGTAATAGTATAAGAGTTATTTTCAGGTGATTTAAAATATGAATAGAATTAATAATCGGAAAGGCTAACGTGAAAATATATCTTGGTAATAAAGATTTAAAACGCGTATTTCCTCGCTGGCGTAAGGTGTAAAGGATCACTTCAAGGTAAAGATAATATTGTGGAATTATTTGTAATTGTTGTTAACTGACCAAAAAGTAGGATTTGCATATTGCGTAATTAAAGTATGAAAGATAAAAACATTTAATATAAGTAAAAGACTTACATAAACTAGTGGGTAGGTTATAATATGTTTGACGTAGAACAAATGGCAGTCGCATGGTGTAAAAATCAATCAATGCTTTATACATTTTCAGGTTTGGTAGCGGACCCCCTCTAGCATCTCACCACATTGTCACTTGCACTCCTAGTGCAATAGTCCAGTTCGAATTAAAATAATTATAGGTTGTATTATCCATTCCATCAAGATGCAATATACTCTGAATTAAGTGCATTCTCAATAAAATGTAGCAAGGTAACCACAAATTAAAATCTTGTGGTTACTTTCTCATAATATAAAAATTACGTCAGATATAATTCACTGTTTAAATACATGGTATAGTTTATATCGGGGAGAAATTACTAGCTCCTATACATAGCGATTTTGAGATATGCTTATAGACAAAAATGGACTAAAATTTGAAATTTTTACGTCCGCTGACATGTTTACATTCCACTGAAAGAATCTGAAAGAAATATCTGAGTTCTCCATTAACGATCTCTAACCAACAGAATCCAGTGCGTTACCATATGGTTTTACGCCTCGTCTAGGTTCAGGTCATTAGAGGCGGGAAAAGACTGGGGGCAAGAACGGGGAGGAATTCAGTCATTGACTTTTGAAGAAGGCATCTCGTCATTTTCATGGAGTGATTAGGGGAAACCATGTAAAACCCAAACCTGAATGTTCAGACGGGGATTCGAACGCACATCCTCCCGAATGCGAAGCAAGAACGTTACCGTTCATCCACCCCGCTTGGTGGAGTAACAAAAAATCAAATACTATTACTAGTATGAGACCATCATGGAACATAATTTTAATTTAAAAAATCAAATAATATGTTCGGTTTCTGGCAAACGAAACACACTAGATTTGCATTTAATTCAGTTTACGAGCTGGAGGCTTTTGTGACAGACAGACAGTCAGTGGATCTGTATCATTAGCGCGCCATTTCGCTTCGGGTAGCTGAACTCTAATATACTGTGTCGTCTGCGCTCGAGCCGTCTCATGGTGAATTTGCCGCTTAGTTTGGCGGACCACGAAATTCAGCTTAATTGGTGTTACGTAAGAGTTCTCTGAAACACGGAGAGCCGTTTCTGCGTGGCTCTTCTCACATGGCATTCAAGTCAATAGCAGTCGTGCTTAGTTAGCAACACATTTCATATAAAAAATCCAATTCATACTCGAGTTAATCTTCAACGAACATTTGTCTTGAGTACTGCGTATATTGTTGGATCCGTCAGGTTCTTGTTTTCATTTTTCATAGAAAAGAACATAATAAATGAATACACGAACCTAACGGATCAACATTACACGCAATACTCAAAAGAAAACAAGAAATACAGCAACAAACCACAAAACGACACAGTTAACAGTAAAACACGCAAAACGCTCCAAACTGATAAGAAACATCCATTCAAAAGCGCGCCACCCACCAAATAAAAAACATAAGAAAAGCGAAAAACAAAACACTGTCAATCAGCAATATACACCCAAAAGTAAACAAATACCAACTGATAAAAATATGAACACTACAGTACAGTTCTAGTGCAATGAAAGTGAACATAAATATTCAGTAAATGACCTATAGTGAAAAATACACTAACAAAAAACCACTGATGCCTGAAATACTATACAAATACAAAGGTAAATAACGAAAAATGTAATTTTATATTTATGCCATGATTTCATTGTGTATGTTTCGCACGCAACAAATTAATTACATGTAGACTCTCTCAACAGATAGAACTGCTGAAGATGCTTAAGAGAATGAATTGAAACGCATTCTTGGAAATAAATAAGAAATAAACAACTTCAATTGCATTGGGGTGATAACTATTCATACAAATCAATAAAATTCATTATTGTCCTTTACAAAATGTAGAAACAGAGTCAAATCAGACCATATCTGTGTTGAAATGATTAATCTAATACTGGTAATCAGACTTACTTTGAAGATCATGTTTACAGCTTCCATACTGAATTTACAGTTTAATTAAGATATATGTTTTTCCGTATGAATCTGTAAATGACGAGTAAACTAACTTTTATGCATTTCGCACAGTTTATTGGCCATTTACTAATACAATACAGTATAGCAATGAAAAGAATAGCAATCGACATACTTTTACTTTTAGAGGAAATTAGGAAATTATGAAAATTTTCGCTTGAGCAATGTTATAAATCAGCGTCCTAAATAACTGCGTCTCTTGCAAAAACAAAAGAATGTCGATTAAAATACCAGAGTGTTACTGTCGCCTGTTGCCTACGGTATAGGTAACGAATTTTCAGAGCTCCGGTTTCGTAATTTCGATGGTTAACAACTGATTTCTTCAACGCTAAGGTAAAATGCAGTAACATTCAGACATCTATTTCATACACGGTACTTTTTATTTCTTTCGCTTTTACCAGGAACATCTACGCAATGATTAAATAAGATACATTACTTTCTTATTCAAAGTACGATTACGTGAGAAGTTGAGAATTTCTTTACTGGATTACTAAAATCATAGTCCCTATCGCTCCATAAAAATGCTCCACACTAACAAAAAAAATTCAAAAAATCTTCGAATATAGTATTTAATTCAGATATGATTTCAGCTACGTTTAGAAACATACATAACACTGGGATCGAAACTACTTTTTTGCAATTCTATTTTTGCTTACGTAATACGTTTCTATGTTATCTGTTCGATTTGAGCCGCATAAATCAATTGATTTCCAATGTTACATTTTACTGGTACTTCCTTATATCAGAAGCCTACTATGTTTTTAATTAATGCACCTACTTGAACTAGCGTTTTATATATATATATATACAAGCTGTGTTCAGATAATTGGTGCAGTTCAATGTTTGAGGTGGGTGAACATTACTTCGCCCCCTCGAATCCATTAGTTCGAGTTGTGTGAAGAGGAACGTAAGAACTTAAAGAGATGAGCTAACAGGCAGCTTTCAAAATACAAAGGTAACAATTAAAACGTTACTGTCAAACATATTTAAAATATTATAACTTTACTCGGTAGCTGCACGTGGAACTGCTACTTACAAAATTAGTCAAATTCTGAAATTTGTAGAACAAGATATTTTCCTCTCTCCCACAGTTAAAAATGCGAGCTAGAACTGGCTAGCAATATATCTGAGTCACGGAATACTGTCTATGGAGATATACGCGTTCTTTGCTTCGATAATGACTTGTCTCAAAGACCTCAGCCGGCGCCCTCCTTTTGTTCACGACCAGTGACCGCGGTTAACAAGCGGCGCAGCCAGGGTGCCCACGGCGAAGTCTTTTACCGACGGGCGTGGTGCGCCACGCCGCTTCACAAAAGCGGATTCGTCGCGGTTTTTGCTCTGTTGAACGCGGAAAGGGTAGCGGCGGCAAGAGCGGCCGTAAAAAGAGTCCTGCGTCCGTTAGTTAATTAGTTAGTTAGGGAGAGGCCGCCGTGTAATTGCCGCTCGCTAGTGCCAGACCAGCCGGCGAAAGACGAGGAGTGCGGCCGTGGCCTGAGTGGCACATTAACCGCCCTAATGTACTACCTGCTCCTGAAATCTGGCCGCGTATATATCACGCGCCTGCGACATTAGCAACCCGGCCGACTGGCCCAGAGCAGACTCCATTAACCTTATCCAGACACATAACGTTAATGGGAAGTGCGGCCCATCTACAGTGCGGAGAGCGGCTGACGTATTCGCTCGAAATCACTTTGCGCTCCCTCTCCAACCACTGTGGGCGTAATTATTTGTGCTAATGAAGGATATCCCCCAGGAGACACGCAGAGCGTCCGGTGTCGCTTCATCAGCGCTCATTACCATGCGAAGGTACCCGCTGCCTTCCGCCGTGAATGTCCTTTAAATTCTCTCTAGGTAATTACTTTCCTACTTTGAAATGAGACATTCATTCTGAACGCAGGAACCTTAGATAAATAACTAAAACTTGTGGCATACGATTTGTCGACACCATATTTCAACGTATTTTTGAAGTGAAAGTTTGGACGATTTTGGGCGGAGATAAACCTGTGAGATCGCGTCACCGACATGCAATAACGCGCTGCGCGTTTGATATGCGCGTTGGACGATGTTTGGATCGGTAAAATTTTATGAGTTAGCGACTCCAAAATGCTGCAATAGCAGTATGCTTCTAGCTATATGTATGACGTGTTCCGCGTGGACACCAGTGCAAGTATATACAGGGTGTCCCAGAATTATCTTTACAACTTTGACATTGAATAAATTATGTTTGGAACGAGATATCACAATGCAGTTTTTTGCATTTTGAAGAGTATCTCTCAAAGTTTTGTTTCTGTCTCTAGAACACTTCTTTGGAGTATCACTTGATATTGTCGTAATAGCTGCAGAAATCCTCTGCCTGAGATCTACCAAATTTCTAACCGCAGTTTGATACACGATGACTTTTACATATCCCCAAAGAAATAAATCCAAGGGGGTTATGTCAGGTGAACGAGGTGGCCAGTCAATTGGACCCCGACAAGGGAATTGTTTATCTAGAAAATTACGGACATCATGAGCCCAATGCGGAGGTGTTGGAAGATGACTGTTGGTTGAAAGACTTACAGTTGGGGAACAACAAATTTTGTTAGCTTATCCAAGTAAACTGGGCCTTTGATTGTCTTCTAAGCAAAGAAGAAGGGGAATGATTTGATTGTGCATAACACCGCACAACACATTAACCATTGGGCTGTCGCTCTCTCTCTCTCTCTCTAAATGCATGCGGAGGTTCAGAACCCCAAATTTGAATGTCGTGCCTGTTAGGTAACCCTTGTCTCTATTAACCAGAAAACACACTGAGCTTTTTCCTGTGGGGTGTACATTTTCAAAAAATGTGATGTAACTACCTACTTGTCACCAAACTGCACCTGAAATGAAAAAGAAAAAAACTTTGAGAGATACTCTGTAACATGCAAAAAAATGAATTGTGATATCTCGTTCCAAACATAATTTATTCAATGTTAAAGTTGTAAAGATAATTCTTGGACACCCTGTATTATACTTGTATCCAATATATAAAAATCAATGTTTGTTCATCTTCTATGCTTTCCTATGTCATACTTATGATTACGATGAAACTTAGGTGAGTCACTGCGTGCGTGCGTGGCAAGGTTTCTGTCCAAAAAAAAAAAAAAAAAAAAAAAAAAAGACACAGCCACTTCCCCTATACAACTCCTCATTTTTCAAATGGTCTTTACACAAGCCGACACATTTTATCCGATTTATTGAACTTAACACACAAAATCTTCAAAAAAAATGTGGTCTGGTAGCTCAGCGTTCAAGGCACTTACTTCCGAAATTTTCTCCCTTCGGTCTTGGGTTCAAATCCCGTGATGAGCATGTATTTTTAGGACTAGTATTTGATTATATGAGCTACGCCGGGACGTTCCGTGATTCTGATTCCACCTTAAACTGTAGGTCCCTGAGGAAAGGAATTGACGTTCCTGCCTCTTACATAATAGCTTAGTACCTCTCCTTCGGGAAGATCCGACCAATCTTCGGGTTGTGGACTAAGTTAGAGTTTTAGTTTTTGAAGTGAAAACTTCTTTAGGCGCGTTGGCCGATATTTGGATGGATAAAATGATACGTTCACATTAGCATTCGCATGTTAACATTATAACCAATGACTGCCAATTTTTTTCTATTAAATTAATGTTTTTGAAAAATCTTATAATTTTCCACATTTATACATGCACTAGTAAGTCCTTATATATATATATATATATATATATATATATATATATATATATATATATATATAAAATCCTGTTCAAGTTCGCACCTATTTTATTTTCAACAACTAGGTAAGTTATCCTAACTGGTTTTAGTGCACAATTTTTGCTTTAGATGAAGTGGATGTTTAGTGCTATCGATTTAACTGAATTAAATCGATAGAAACTGGCACGATAAAATCCTGTAAAAATTTTCCCACATCTTTAGATACGTACTATTTTAATGTATGGAAGATTTGATTCAAAACAATGCCGATACTTCGAAAGTCCATCTATATAAAATAACCAATAAAAAGTTTTACGCTACAGCTACAAAAAAATACGCTCCTTTTTATTTTTAGAGGCGGGAAAGGATGTGAGCAAGGAACGGGAAGGGATTCGCCCATAGCCCTTTGAAGGAAGCATTCCAGCTTTCTCCTAGAGTGATTTGGGGAAACCATCGAAACCCCAAATCTGGGTGCCAGGACTGGGATTCGAACCCACGTCCTCCCGAATGCGAGGCCAGAGAATTACCGCTCACCCAACATGCTCCGTAATAATACTCTCTCCATCGTCAGGGAAATCGTTGCGGTACCTTGATGGTGTCCATCACTGGCTACAGGGTTAGCTGGTAGAAGATTCGGCCAGAAGGGTATGAAAGATGATGGTGTACACAATCCCTAATTACTTGATTGTGTCCCAAAGTCCAGAGTTAAATATCGCACACCTCCGAATGCGTAGTCTGGACATATGAGGATTCATCCTACCAGTGGGGACAGTCAGGTATCTTTCGGAGAAAAAGTATGCTTGCACTTGTTTTCACCAGCTATCTTCTTTCTTCTCTCATCATCAACACAAACAGCATACTTCGAGGAACACGAACAACGCAGGGATCCACAAAAAATTGCTATCTGATGAAGAAAGGTATATAAGTTCAAATATCGTTTTAAATCACAAGGAAAATTTTCTTGGTTAAAAGAAATGAAATGCTATTTTGCGTCTATATTGATTACGAGAAAATATGGACTTTTCCTCATCCTGTTGTGAGATTACAGGTATTCCATCGTGAACAATCTTAACTGTAAGCTGAATTGGTAGTTTAATTATAACAGAAGTGATATATATTTCGCTATTCATGAAATGCCATTATTAAGCTTAGGAGAAATCTGTAATAACTAGATTATATCCTCTTCACGGCAGTTTCCTATAGCTGAACCATGTTCGTAAGCTGTCAAAAATCCCATTGAATGAAATATGTAATATTCTAATAGCAGATGCATTTTACATTGCAATCAATCTTAACTACTTTGTCACTGTGTAATATTATATATCTTTTACGAAAATTATTATATCTCTTGTATGGAATCGTATTAATATGAATGACTATTAGAAACAACTAAAAATAAAACTGAATTATGTAAATATAAGGACAGGTTTGAATTAAGTCTTTTCCTACGAATTAAATTCGTTGTCTATTCAGATCATATTTCATCAACATTAATATGACCGTTCCGTATGATATTACTGCTATATAAGAAGAAATATGTGATGAATTATATAATATCTTTAACCGCTCTCATATTATTGCATGAGTTAAACAGTGATGCACCAACAAATAATTCTTTTAGCTACTTGTTTCCTAAAACAGATTGTGAAATTTGATTCGTAACATTTTGCTATTAACATAGTTATAGTAAGTCAAATGAAACATAAAATGTTCTTGAAAACTGAACTGAATATGTTTTAACTAAGCTAAGTCTATGGAGCAATACTGAGTCACTATAAAAGATTTAAAATGCTAAGAATAAATAAACTATGCAACAGTAGATCTCAGTACGTTTTTATTCGAAGCTTTTCTGTTAAATTCTCTAACGAACGGTTCTGAAATTCAGTGGCTTAATTTCCATTTCAGTAACAAGAACTGCATTAAAAAACTTGGTAAGGAAGGAGACCACAATGCGGGACGATAACAAAATAGCAGGATTTTTTTTCATAAATGGTAAACTTCGCTAATTAAAGTGTTAGCAAAATTCCTCGCTGCTCGAGTTCGCCGGAGATTCTTGTCGACGAGGCAGCAAGTTTCCCTCCGCTAAAGATGTGCTCGTAACATTTAATGTACAGTACTTAATTCCTTCCACTTAGCCCTCCCTGATTTTCTTTTAATTACTACGCCACTGTTTCAACTAAATTGTTTCTATGAAGTCGCTACACCGTTTTGTAGACGTAAACAAAATGTAGATGTAAACAACCATCCCCGCTCACATCTAAGACATATTTAGTTGTATGTAATTAATTCCATGGAAGATATAACTTCGTTGTTAATTTCTCTATTTACATCAGTTTTAGGGCATCTCATAGGTCATATTCTACATCTTCAACATTTCTGACTAACGACTTTGATTCTTATTGCTACGATTTGTAGTAGATTGGTAAATTGTTCGATAATTTTGTTGCTTACTACCAATTCTTACTACATCCGTTTATTCCATCCTAGTATATTTCAACACTTATTTCAGACACTCTTGTTGCATGAAGATTCATTTACCAGCCAAGGCAGTATAAATGAGCAAGCTAATCGTAGGTTTTATTTTGTAGAAGTAACATTTGCCTAGGATGGAAGTTTAAAAAATGTTTTATTTCATCTTTTTTTGCCACAGTCTTCTTATAATGAACATCGAGGTCATTACAAAGAAGAGAGGATGGGAGGGGAAGTAACGGGAAGCCATTTGGCCGTGGTCTTTTGAAGGAACCAGGAAACCAATGGCAATACTAAATGTGGTAGGCCGAACTGGTATTTGAATTCGCTTATTGCAAAGAGAACTAGCAACTGAGTCGACCCTCAATAACAGGGAATGCGATGGCTGTTTAAAGTGAGTAAGATAACAGTATTTCGTAGAGTTTTTTGTGTCCTCTGTAATACACCAGAGAAGCTGTGGTTATCTGCTGATTTAATTTCCCACGTGTTCCACAGTGCAGAATATTTCCTGGACATCATATTCATCAGAACTGATATACACAACGATTCGGAAAACAAGCATATTGTGAACTATAGTCGACAAATGAATTTGGATTGTTATAAAAGTAACTTTTGTATTTTCTTGCTTATAATTTTGATTGTCAGGGATGCTTATTACAACAAAAATTACCCATTTAATTGCATTCAGAATTGACTACTATGAGATTTCCAAAAATAATTAGGTAGGTTATGCTACTTCCATAGAGGGTAGAGAGTATTAGATATCTTATTCGAAATAATCATCAGCACTTCCATCACGTTGTCCCCGCTTTTAACTCTGAAGTATTCAGCATAACACATTGCTGTCAACTTAGTGTTATTATTAATTCTGTTTTCCAGCGAGAGAATTAAGACTGATTCGGAAAGTTTTAACTGTAAATTACATTATTCTCGCATGTATCATTAAGAAATACAGGGCGTTCGCCGGGAAACGCAACCCACTGTTAGCGCTGCAAGGAAGAAACTGCTCCCGGCGAGCGAGCGGTCAGCTTCGGGCATTGTTCGACCGTCGGCCGCGGACTATTTCATAATAATTACGCTTCATAAACTTCATAAACTTGTATGTGCTAAGCATTTAAATGTGACGTAATTCATTAGCTTACCTTATAAAAGATGCTGGAAGTGTTGACCCTCTTGTGTAATGCACATTTCACATCTTCTGAACATATTTCGAGACACGCGCTGCCCTAACTGACTTAATGATTTTTTGGGTGACTGTTCTAGTCGAAAAGCGATATCGTCAATTTTCTCCTCTGTGAAAATACGGTTGACCGACAGTCTTTTTTTTGTTAAAAAATGAACCCGTTTCTCTTACTTTTTTAACCAGACGCAGAATTGTTGATTTAGCTGGCAGTAAAGCGCCAGGAAATTCGCGACGAAATTTACTGCGACACTTTTTAAACGACTTCTTCTTCACATAAGTATCGTAGAAAAATATTCTTTGTTGCAAACTGTAACGTACCATAATTTTACTCACACTCAAACACGGTACAGATTAGTAAGAGTATGAAGCCCCAAACCAGCCAAACCGCAAAGAAACGTTTATTCACAACACTGATTAATAAGAGACTGAAGTCACAAACAAGCTACAATGCAAATGAACCGTTCTTAACAAGGTAAGGTTCCCATTATACTGCGTCACTGCACTGTTGGGGCAGCGGAGGTGTTAAACAGTGCGGTGATTCACGGTGCCGTGTGGCGGGAGGTGCTGGCCCCACTGACCGAGCAAGTTGCCGACGGCAACAGACTGGGAGGGTAGCGTTTTCCGGCGAACGCCCTGTACAACGCAGAAATGCTAATAAATAAAAAAAGATTATATACAATGCAACCAAATATCTTCAAAGTGTTCTTTTAAAAATTTGGGAAATTCTATTATTCAATACATCCGAGGATCGAATGAAAAAGCAACACAACTGTTATTTAGTTTGGTAACACAACTGTGCTGTCATAATTTATATTTATTTATTAATTTTTACTGGCAGTGGTAGGTTTTCGAGTTATTTTGTTGTAAGCATTTAGGCGAAATATACCGAGCGTGGTGGGTGAGCGGTTGACGCTCTGGCATCGCATTCGGGAGGACGGCGGTTCGAATCCCCACCCCGGCATCCAGGTGTTCTTAATCCTCAGTCTCACCCCGCCTCTAATGACCTCGACGTTGACGAGGCATAAAAGAAAAGAATATTTGTTATCAAAAGGACCATAACTAACTTACAATTTACTGATTTTAAAAATGCACAACATTTGCGACACCATAAAAGGTGGCTGTGTAGGTTTTTTTTATTAATTTAGTTAGCTTTTAGAGCAAACTAAGGCCACTAGGGAGACATTGCATTGTAGAACACTCGCGTAGTGTACTAATAGTCGCAGTTTCCCTAGACGATGCCATGCCTTCATAGACGCTGGGCGATGCCATTTCGAAAAACTGCTGTAAATGTAGCAGCTTGTGACGTCACGTTACGTGCGCCGTTACTAGTCCATCAACAGGGAAAATTACCTGAGGGTGTTTGGGAGTATTCAGCGATAATTCTGTACGTCATCATCAGGGCTCGGAAGTTGGGACCCATACTTCGAGCGCTGCGCGGGGCTAAGGCATAACTTGAGTAGATTTTCGATTAAAACTTTCGACTCGGTGTTTTCCGGACCTGGGTTCCTTGCCTCAAATTGATACATTTACGATTCTCCATCACACCTGAAAGTTTGTAACATCACCACGGGATCACCCTGTATAAGTGACCTATGTCTCCAAGGTCAGCTGGTGTCATGTTTTTAAGCAGATTCCAGAAGAGCCACAGTACCTGATTCGAGGCGGCTCCCCTACCATGCGGTGCAGCGAGTATAATCCATTCTGAGAGCATGGCATCATAGTTCCTCTTGACCTCAAAATATCACGGCTGACGCCGAAACAAGTGCATTAAAATAGACGCAATACGTCAATCAAGCCAATACACTTTAATAAAAGTAACGAAATTGTGATATTAAATTCACAGTAAACTTCTTAGTGCTTTATGTCTATACTTAAGCTTGGTAGCCCTTTGTTTTAGTCGTGGTCGTGATTTCTTACTTATCCGAATTTAAAATTGTTATTTTTTACTTAACTGTTAAGAAAATGACACACGTAAAATCATTTCGTTAGACCTCATATATGCTTAGTAACGTGGTAATTTATTTCTTCAGTTTTCTGAAATGTAATAAATTATAATTGGCGGAAAATCCACTACAATAAAGATTTATACTCGAAAAAGCGTAACGAAATTGTTGAACTTAATTTACGGTAGACGTTAGAAAGATACTATATTAAAAACATTTATCTTTTGCTACTGGAAGAAAAACAAAAGGGAAACGCATTACTACGCACAGCAATCCCTCCTGGCGAGGCAGCGTGCAAAACTTTATGTTGTATGATTCTTGGTTTCTTCCGTATCCAGATTTAAAATGTGATTTTTTTTCTTAAGTTAGCTGATACGAAAATGATATATTACATGATCCACGGAAAATCTTTTTCTGATGAGCTCAGATATAATCCTGACATTTAATGGCGATAAACGTTGACGGCGGGGTGATTTTTAATGTACTACAATCACAATTTTTCTCATAGTGGTATGAACAATTAGTAGCATTATTTCTTATAGTTAATAAATTATATTACGTTGCAATATAAATAAAGCAAAACAAAAATTTCGGGTATCAATTTGAAAGCCAAACCTAAGGTAACTGAAAGATAGGATAGTTCTTACGTGACATTTACATTTTTTTGCTTCTCCACGATAATTTTTGGTGCTAGAAAACAGAGGAGTAAGCCATTTCTATATATACAAATGTACGCACGCGCGAAGCAGTGAGCAAATGCTGTTTGAGTCATATATACATTAGATGAATGTTTATAATTTCTTTTATGTGGTGAGAAATTTCTTCTTTTATAAGACCTAATGGTACTACTGCACAAGCCACCACAAACTCCGAAAACAGAAAGACGAGACCAGTCGAAGTGTTGCTAACAATATTTAGCAGTAAATTATGACTATTCAATAATAAAATTACAAGTGTTGAACTATAGATTGGATAAATTGGAATTACTAGAAAGAAGAATGATGAGAAAAATCTTGGGTCTAGTTAAAACAACAGAACTATGGAAATTAAGAAGTAATAAGAAAAAATATACCAGAACATAGAAAATACAACAGAATAAGTAGGAAAATAGAGATTGCTGTTTTTGGACATATCTATGGAATGAATGATAGCAGACTAACAAAAAAAAAAAAAAGACATTTAATTTCCTTTGGGGAAAAATTCAACAACCAGCTGGATTCAAGAGGTTCAGAAAGATTTGGAAAGAAATAAGATACGGGAAGAGGAAATTATGAAAAGAGAGGTCTTTAGAAATAAGGTAACAAGTATGGAAGGATTCCAACGCAGAAGAAGAAAGAAATCTGTTTCGAGATGGTCTGAGGAGAGAAGGAAGAATCACAGTGAAATGATGAAGAAATATTGCATTGAACGGAAGAAAAATACAACAAAGGATGAAAAATTGAAATTGGCACGTGGTCCTAGTAGGCCTTATTGGAAAGAAGAAGAAGAAGAAAATAACTGAAAGAAAATTTTCGCTCCCTTTATCAAACGCAACGAAATTAACACAGCACACCATATTTTTTTTCTGATAGGCCAAAATATAGAGTCAATTACTCAATTAAATCGAAGGGCTAGAATTTACTGACGCGACTTTGATTTAAGAGACGCAAAAGATCTTTACTTGTGGAAATATTTAATTGAATCAAAACAAACAAAACAGTATTTCATTATAAATTATCTTAATATGGCTTCGATTATTGAAATATAGGAAAGTAAGTTTGAAGCCTTAATCTTCAGCAATAATCGTTTACACCTTTGAAAGATGAAGAAGGTGGTATGGTACCATATTCATCATTTTGGACTAATACAAACAAAAAAGTTACAGTGCTCGATTCTCACAGAAATGACTGCCGCAAGTCTGGTGAAGTAAACACCAGTGAATTATTTCTGGCGATGTTCATTATCATCAAACGATTAAATACATTTAAGAGACATTTCGGATGTGTAATTCGATAATTTGTGCTGTTATTACATTTGTTATCAAAGTAATCACCAACGTCTCTCTCTTTTCGTTCTAGTGAACTACCCTTATATTGGGTGGAGACGATGAGGGGGTCCTTCACTTGCCAGCTGGTACAGACACTGTTCGGAAACAAAATGGCTTCATTATTGTCTGGCCCGTTCTGCTCGTTAGTAGCTTCCATCACCAGGTCGGTGTCAAAAGAGTTCCGGCTGTCTAATATCTTTGCCTTCGCTCTTTATCACGCGCAGTGGAACAGAAATACGGTATTCTTCGTACAATAACAAGTATCCAACCTGATAAGACGTTCAATTTGCATTTGACTGCCATAATTATTAGCTCGTTTGTCTTACTTCGTCCAGAACTTCTGCTGTACTCCCAGACCCGTAAATATTTCATTTTTTCATGTTACGTAATTTCTTTGACGTGTAAACAGTGTCATTGTGGTTTTGGGATTCGTTATGAGATATGAGAGTGAGATGTTTTGCATCATTATGCCTCTAAATTACGACGGGATGAAAAAACTTACAGCCAGTTTAGATGAGTTTCATTCTTCACAATTCTGAGAATTAGTATCTTACGCTTCATTTCTAGATGATTTTTCATAATAAACACTTTTTCTCCCTTAAATCTTAGTAAAAAATATATAAATTCATTAAAGAATAAGTTCCAGCTTGAGATGAATTGTTGCTTTGGGAATGCACATTGTATTGTTTTGGATATAGAGCCACCTCTCTGGATGCTTCGAAACGTTACACATGACGTGTTGTCATTTCGACAGTTACTTGGCTATTTCAATTAATACCCTTCCTCCGAAGTGTGAAATATCCACGTGGAATCAGTAATAGGTAGAAAGGTAATATTTAGAATGAGAATAGGGAAAGAATACTTAATATCGAAAAGAATTTGTTATATTTTCCATTACAATTCGATTAATACCTCTTCAATCATTTACAACCTTAATGTTCTGTAAAATCAATAACTACGTAAACTTAGTGTCCTCGTGAGAAATGTGAATTTCGCTACCAATATCATTTAACAAGTCCGCTATCTTTACTAATAAAACGCTAATCTTAGTAACGATGTAGCCATGTCTGTTACGCTGTGCGTCACAATTTCCGCCTCCACTGTCCAACCAACAACGGTGAGAGATATTGTCCGAGGTTATGCGCGATATTTAATGACAGTTTTGTTTAGTTTAGCATCCGCAACAGACCACTGAAAGAAAATATGAACTTCGTATAAATTGGCATATTAATTGTTAGCTGCTAATGTTTATTTAATATTGGTTCGATATAGAAGTATTCGTTAAATTCTTAGTCGATAGATATAAAAGCTTTAATTTTCGATCAGTAATTTTAGCGGAAGTTTTGATTATATTCTTATTTATGGTATGAGCAATTTAATTTTTTAATAATAATTTAATTCTTTTCTTGAGCGTCCTGCTACTGAAATCATTACTTCGCTTCAACTAAAGAAGTTCCACATTGATCGTGATGTATGCAGCCTAGAATACAATTAAAACTAATAACAGGTGGCATTACGTAGGTTGTTAAGATTTATTTGTTATTTCCTTAGCTTTCCCGACGCCATATTACTGAAATCATCATTTCAGCATCAAGTAACTGTGTCAGCCATTCAAACGCTGTAATATCGGTATGAATAACGCATAACAAAAAAGAAAGGTGTAAGAACCTGTGAAAATTTTGGATCAAGTTTATATCGCGATGTATTGTTGCCAGTAACGAGCTATACAGTGAATATATTAATTCTCGTGTGTTAGAAGCATTGGTTTCCTAGTTTGTGGTTAGGTTGAAACGCAACCTGAACCAGGATGAAAACTGAAACTTTTTGATACAGCGAAAGGTCCGAGGAATTACATTCAGCTTTATTTTATAACAATTATAGTTAGTTAAGCAAGTGCAAAGAAGTCACTTGCCAGACCACTATGTTCAACCCGTCACTTTTTACGGGCTTTGAAGCTAGTTACGTAATGTTTTATACCTTACACAGCTATATTGTTATGCAGGTGTAATTAATTTTTATGTTTTTTCTCGTGTTTCACTCTTTTCGTTAGCTTCCGACGTTTCAATTCCCTATATAGGAAGCAGCATCACTCTCTGCTGAAAAACAGTTTTTTTCAATAACCAGAAGAAAACCTTGAAGAAGATCTTAGTTGAGGATTGAAACATCGGCACCAATGAAAAAGAGTAACAGGTAGAAAAAAAATCAAATCACTTAAACCTAGAGATACTTTCATTCCATTTAAATACAATGTGTTGGAGTTGTTGAATTATAAAGAAATTAACAATGTATCCTCAAATGCGAACGTTAGTATCTATATATTTCGGGTACCTTGGATCTAATAAATGAAGAACATAATTCTTAGAAAATTAGGTTCATGCGAAATATGTATGTAGCCACGAAGCGTTTGTGGAGGTTTTTACGTATGTGTTGTATGACTTTACTGCATCGTACAGCACAATTTTCAAACAGTAAATAACGTGGAAGTACTACATCCGAAGAAATAAAGTAAAGGAACGCCCATAAAATACGTGGCTCGGTCTAGGGGTTGGGGGAGGATTTGGGTAGAAAGCTACACTGAGCTATGAGGAAGGGAAGGGGGCAGCCAAGCCACGTAATATTCCATCCATATTATTTTTCACAGTATAATAAGGTACTGTAGATATTTATTTCAGTCATTTAATTATGTTAGTAAGTAACTTAGATATCCGATATACTGACAGTGCTACGCATACGTGTGGCTTAAAGTCATAGCAATGGGTTTCCCGCGGCCGGAGCATTTTAAATAACCTACAGGTAACGGCGCAAAACGATTAGGAAAAATATATACCATATATACAGGGTGTTACAAAAAGGTACGACCAAACTTTCAGGAAACATTCCTCACACACAAACAAAGAAAATATGTTATGTTGACATGTGTCCGGAAACGCTTACTTTCCATGTTAGAGCTCATATTGTGGACGGCTGTGATACAATACGCCATTCTCCAGGGCTGCGTCAGCGCATCAGGGATTCCATGCGACGGAGGGTGGATGCATGTATCCTCGCTAACGGAGGACATTTTGAACATTTCCTGTAACAAAGTGTTTGAAGTCACGCTGGTACGTTCTGTTGCTGTGTGTTTCCATTCCATGTTTAATGTGATTTGAAAAGAAGTAATAAAATGAGCTCTAACATGGAAAATAAGCGTTTCCGGACACATGTCCACATAACATATTTTCTTTGTTTGTGTGTGAGGAATGTTTCCTGAAAGTTTGGCCGTACGTTTTTGTAACACCATGTATATATACATGTGTACGTAGACTCACTCCGTATTTTCCGAAGCAGCGACAGATAAAATTATTTGATTCACAGCCTCCAACATGGATATAAAGTTAATTGTATTAAAACGATTTTTTTAACTGTGGAGAACAGAAAAGACAGTAATGAAGAAATTAATTAACATAAATATTGAGTTACATTGATGTACAATTGTACAGCAACAGTTAAAAACACATTTGAATTTAAAAGTAAAATAAAATATTACAGTAATTTGTATACCAATCACAGGGTAATATCGAAAGGAAATATAAGAATACGACACCAAGTAAAATGATAATTAAGTCAGCCGGACGGTATGGTATATGATATTGGAACATGACAGAGAGGATTATGGGAATCCTGACGGCTGCTTTTCTGCTTGTTTTGTTATTTCACGCCGCTCAGTAGCTTCCAATAAACTTCATAGCGCTCTCAGCAGTAGTTTGAAAGAGCGTCTTAAGAGCATCGAATCAATACACGTTCGTTTACATAGTTCCTCTCTGCCCCTGCCGAAGTGAAAACAAGAGTACAGTTCGCCGCTGGCAAACTCAACAGAATCTTCGAAACTTGCAGAAAGTTCAGAACCGCCTCTGCTTCCAGTCTCTCGGCTTAAACTCTCCCAAGGGAAACGTCAATCACATTGCTCCGTGCACTCTCTCCCACACACACACACATGTCTCCAGTGAAGTTGAAGTTCTGCTAACGCCTGCCATATAGTAAAGTACCGCCACAGAAGGATTTAAGTCCACCTGACCTAGTAGTTCCCGTGATATCCAAGGTTTACTGTGACGCAACTCTCTCAATGGCAGAAAGAAGTACTACGGGATCACTTGTTTTTTTCGTATGTCACAGTCTTAAAACTTCTGAATCCCTAAAGTAATTTGTAACATTATATTATGGTTCTTTCTACCACAAACACGATTATCTATACTAATATTATAAATGCTAAGATAGCTCTGTCTCTTACGTTTTCAGGGCTAAACGGCTAATGCGATCCTGATGAAATTTGACAAGGAGATACTACAGGGCGTTCGCCGGGAAACGCAACCCACTGTTAGCGCTACAAGGAAGAAACTGCTCCCGGCGAGCGAGCGCTCAGTTTCCGGCATTGTTCGACCGTCGGCCGCGGACTATTTCATAATAATTACGCTTCATAAACTTCATAAACTTGTGTGCTAAGCATTTAAATGTGACGTAATTCATTAGCTTACCTTATAAAAGATGCTGGAAGTGTTGACCCTCTTGTGTAATGCACATTTCACATCTTCTGAACATATTTCGAGACACACGCTGCCCTAACTGACTTAATGATTTTTTGGGTGACTGTTCTAGTCGAAAAGCGATATCGTCAATTTTCTCCTCTGTGAGAATACGGTTGACCGACAGTCTCTTTTTGTTAAAAAATGAACCCGTTTCTCTTACTTTTTTAACCAGACGCAGAATTGTTGATTTAGCTGGCAGTAAAGCGCCAGGAAATTCGCGACGAAATTTACTGCGACACTTTTTAAACGACTTCTTCTTCACATATGTATCGTAGAGAAATATTCTTTGTTGCAAACTGTAACGTACCATAATTTTACTCACACTCAAACACGGTACAGATTAATAAGAGTATGAAGCCCCAAACCAGCCAAACCGCAAAGAAACGTTTATTCACAACACTGATTAATAAGAGACTGAAGTCACAAACTATCTACAATGCAAAGAAACCGTTCTTAACAATGTAAGTGTCACTGCACTGCACTGTTGGGGCAGCGGAGGTGTTAAACAGTGCGGTGATTCACGGTGCCGCGTGGCGGAAACTGCTGGCACGACTGACCGAGCAAGTTGCCGACGGCAACAGACTGGGAGGGTAGCGTTTTCCGGCGAACGCCCTGTAGAAGGTCATAGCGTACTTTTTCCGTATAAATAATATATTTTTCTGTGGAATTTTTTACTTATGGCTTTACGCCTCGTATACGTCATGGTCATTAGAGGCGGGATCGTGTAACAGCCCTCATACCTGAACTTTAAATAGAATTGTATTTAATGAAGTATTTGTAGTGAGCTAAAGTTTGCTTGAATATGATCTGGTATGTTTGTTTTGCAATTTCTTGTAAATCAGTGTATATAGACTTTATTTTATGAAAAGAAATTATTTAAAGGCCATTTAATATGTTTGAGAACCGAATTGTGCAAAAGAATTGCTTAAATGTTTGAAATTCCAAGTATTAATGCAAGTTACGATGTCTAAAAGACAATTTTCAACAGTTTAAAATGATTTCTGTAAATAATTCTGTGTTTAAATATCTTTAATTTCCATTTCTGACCGTTTTGTAATGATGTTAAAAGATTAAGTACTATTCCTGATTGTTTTTAATATGTTTCCATTGTTTTAGTAGTTGTTAATGTTCGAGAAATATCAGGCGGAAGCTTTTGATGAGTTCTAGAAATTTCGATAGAGCGTATATAAAGAAATCAGCAGAAGGACAGTTAGTTAGTTAGTTTATGCAGATTCACTTTGAAACTGCCAAGGACTGCGTTAGTAGTATCTTTGGATTGTATCTATGCTTGTAAGCAGTATCGTTGACATTGTGTTTGGTGAAAATAATCAGAAATTTAAGCTGAAGTTCATTGTGAACTACTTAAATAATGTATTAATCAACCATGAAGAATCTGACAACAGGACTGGGGACAAAGAATGGGAAGGAAGTCGGCCATAGGCTTTTGAAGGAAGCATCCCGGTATTCGCCTCGAGAGATTTGGGGAAACCATGAAAAACCAAAATCTGGATGCCCGGACGTGGATTCGTCCCGGCGTCCTCCGGAATGCGAGGCCAGAGCGCTAACCGCCACCTACCACGCTCGGTGGACACACAGTGTGTGTAAATCTCTGTAATGCTTCTCTGGAGAGCGGTGTAGTGGCTCAGTGGTTAAGGCAAAGTAAAACTAAAATCTGGCTGAGGTCCCGTGTTCAAATCCCGGTGGGAGTGTCAACTTTTAAGAGTTGTTTCTGATCACTGATCACATAAGCCACGTTTGGACTTTACGTTGTATGGATTCCAACGTAAACTGTAGGTCTAGCCACGTCAGAGATCGAATGTGGGGCAAATCGACACTCTGTAACGTAGGTGGCGAACAATCCTTTAAGACGTTACGCGATTACTTTTTTTTTATGTTGTATTGGTCACTCAGGTTTTTTTCTCTCGCAACCAGTTTGTGTGTAATCTACACTAATAATGTTATAAGCGCGAAAGCTATTCTTTCCCTTTGTGTGTTTTGTTACGTTTTGACGACTAAACGGCTATACTGATAATGATGAAATTTGACAAGAAATATTTTGTTTCATTAGGAAGGAAACAGGATACTTTTCTCGAGATAAATAATATTTTTGTTACTAAATTTTGAAAATTAACTGAATGGTGCCAAACAGATGGATAGCATGTGTAAGCCTGTAATGGTAAATAGACCGCTCAGGCTTTGTTTCTGTAGCAGCCTGTTAGTGTATGATCCGATCATAAATTTCGTATACAGACAAAATATATTGTATAGACATTAATTTTCGCTGCACCAGAATATTAGTTTGTGTCTAGCTAAAAGTTTCTGGCATCAGTGTATTTTCTCTTCTTTTTTGTCATGGCTCACAGAGCACGAGCAGCTGAAGTTATTAGAAACTAAGAATCTGACGCTCATGCTGAAGAAAAAAGAAAACGGCAAGCTAAAAGACTAAATATCCGCCCACAGTTAACCACCTTCCTTTGAGTCTTTTTCCATTCTTTTAAAGATGTTGCTTATTGATTCTCTTCATGACACATGTTCACATGTTCCATGGTATAATAATATATTGAAGGCTTCTACATCAAACTATCCTGACTATTTTTTTTTTTTTTTTTGGTGTGGGGGGGGGGGGGAACTTTTACGTATATCCAATTCCAGCAATAAAATTTTAAGTTCACGCGTATGAAATTGCTGACAACTGCTAGTAACCTATAATTTGGAAAATTCATATGGATCAGTGATTTGGGGAATGTTTTTAGCAATTTGTTTTTAATAGTCTATATAGATATAGGGTGCAAGCATATTAACCGAGTCCGAAAATATTTTGATTTTCTTTTTTATTCTACGATTTTCTGAAAAACGTAAAAAAAAAAAAAATGTTATCCGCTTATTCGTTTCCTAACCATCGATTCGAAAATGCTGTTAATTATTTCCGCTACTAATATTCTCGTAAAAGGAGCATCCGCCAGTGCGACTCAGCGCGCCGAGGCCGGGGCACGAGCACAGGACCCCGCGTAACAGCCGTCCTGACTGCGGCTTTTAGGAGGTTTTCCGCAGCCAACAATGTGAATGACAGGGCAGTACTCTCCTCCTCATAAATTACGCATTTTATAAACAAAAAAATACACTTACCACACACAGAACATAGTTACATGTTTCACAGACAGATGGCAATACTTCACTTGCCCAATTAGTACTTAATACGACCTGGTAACAGGTATAAAATGCTTGGTGCCAGGAGGGGCATTTGACCATAGCTCCAAATTTGACCATGCCAACGATAAGTAAAACTCACCGAAGGTAGTCGACACCAAAATGTTGGCAAAGTGTGATGAATAAGAAAAGGACAGTCTTATAAATAGGAAAGCTGTGACTGTGGTTGAAGAGAGAAAGTTTTTTTTCGAAAAAAGATGGAATAATTTGAAAAAATTGGATTAGATTTTAATAAAATTTTCAGACGATAAAAATGTTGTATACCATTTGAGGAAAACTTTTATAAATACCTATTTTAAAAAATGTGTCGTGAATAAAAAAATTTTAAACTTCAAAAAATTTCGTAGAGAGAAACTTATTTTCGTACTAATGTTTTTTTTTGTTAGCTTACATCTACATATATACTCTGCAATTCACAAAATTGTGGGTGGCAGAGGGTGCTCAGCACCAAAGCTAATCTCTTTCCTGTGCATTCCAATCCCTAATGGTACGAGGGAAAAATGAATTAATATAAGAATCAGTTCGGCACCTTATTTCTCTAATTTTATCTTTCCTGTCCTTGCGACTCAAATAGGTTGGTGGAAGAAGTATTTCACTACACTCAAAAGTGAAAGTAGGAGTACGCATGTTTTCCAATAAGTTTAAACGAAACGTGTGTCGTTTATCTACCAGAGACTCCCAACCTAATCTACTAATCAGTTCTGTGACGCTTTCATAAGGACTGTAGCAAGCGGTCACGAATCGAGCGGCTCTTCTCTGTACTTTCTCTATACTTTCGATCAATCCCTTACGAAACAGATCCCAAATGGCACAACAATAGTCCAAATGTGGACGCACAAGAGATTTGTACGCTATCTCCTTTGTTTGTTCATTACAATTTTCCAAGATTCGACCTATGAATCGCAGCCTAGAATTTGCTCTACCTACTAACGAATTAATGTGCATGTCCCATTTCATGTTCCTTTGTACTGTTACTCCCAAATATTTCATAGAATCAACCATATCAATAACTGAACTGTTTAACTCGTATTTCTGAACAATCGGATTCTTTTTGTTAGTTATGTTCATTGTCTTGCACTTTTTACAATTTAGAGTAAGTTGCCACTCAGCGCACCAAGCCAAAATAACATCCAGATCGCGCTGAATTTCTAAGTAATCGGCCAAATTTCTTACTTCCATATAAATAACCGCATCATCAGCAAACAATCTATAAAGGCTTTTCACTTTGTCTCCGAGATCGTTTATAAAAATGAAGAAAAGAAGTGGTCCTATTACACTTCCTTGAGGTACACCCGATGTAACATCGAGATTAGAAGAACTTTCTCCTTCAACGACAACATACTGCGACCGACCAGTTAGAAAATCCTTTATCCATTCACAAAGCTGATCTGATATACCGTACGCTCGAAGCTTCGATAAAAGGCGGTTGTGTGGCACAGAGTGAAAGGCTTTCTGGAAATCTAAAAAAATTGCATCTAGTTGTGAACCTGCATCGATAACTTTCATTACGTCGTGTGTAAATAGGGCCAGCTGTGTTTCACATGATCTTTTCTTCCGAAATCCGTGTTGATTTGTTGTAAGCAAATTATTATCATCTAGAAAATTCATAATGTTCGAGCATATAATATGCTCCATAACTCTACTACAAACAGATGTTATAGATATGGGACGATAGTTCCCAGGATCACTTCGATTACCTTTTTTGAAAATCGGAGTTACTTGCGCGATTTTCCAGTCTGAAGGTACTTTTCGCTCTTCTAATGATTTAATGAATATATCAGACAGAAATGGCCCGATTTCCGTCGCATACTCTGAAAATACTCTTACTGGAATTCCATCCGGGCCCGGTGCTTTCCCCCACTTCAGGAGCTCTAATTGTTTAACGATACCTGCAGTATCTATTCGTAATGATTCCATCACCGACTCGCCACGGCGTGGGAAAACGGGAATACTATCCTTATGTTCCTTATATATATTATTAGATATACTGTTTCTCCTAATAATGAAATAAATTTTAATACAGTATTTACAACAAATTTACAATGTATTCAATTTATAACGGAAATCGCTACATGTAAATCTCATTGCGCGAATTTATCCCC
Source organism: Vandiemenella viatica (assembly GCA_031002005.1). NCBI lineage: Eukaryota > Metazoa > Arthropoda > Insecta > Orthoptera > Morabidae > Vandiemenella > Vandiemenella viatica. The sequence continues at coordinate 162,066,969 of JARYHS010009186.1, forward strand.
AACTTGATGAATATTTTCCTCGAAATGTTTCGCTGTTTTTTATGTCTTTTCGTTACGGCACGTTTATGTCATGTTAAAATTAAAGCTTTACAAGGCTTTAGAATCGATCTCGATAGGCCAGAATGTTTTCGTTCTCTGATTTAACCACAAAGGGCCACGTCAGTCATGAGGGTCTAACCAGGAGTGTTAGGTCCAGTGCACCACATTTATTGAAGGAAAGTCTTTTATTGCCATCTTTCTGTGAAACGTGTAGCTTTGTGTGTTGTGTACGACAAGTGTTTTTTTGTTTTTTTGTTTATGAAATGTGAGATTGGGGACCGTCCCAGCATTCGCCTACATGATTGCGGGAAATTGCGTAGAAACCTATATTATGACGCCCAGTACACGTAAGCAGGGGCTCCTGACCCATTCCTTTGTAGTTCCCGATCCGTCGCATTGAGGGTATTACGCGCGAAATATACTTTAACGGTGTGATTTCATCACGCGTCTTCGTTATAGTTAAAACAGATCGCTTTTGTGTCTTTATGTTGGAAATGTCTTTCAAAGTGGAAGAAAGGTCTTATTATCTCTCTCTCTCTCTTTTTTTTTTTTTTTAAAAAAAATATTAATTAGTTGGTAATATGTCTGCCTTTTTACGGTTTTGTTGACAGTTTAAATCATTCACCTAATTTCTTATAATATTTTATCTCTTGATTCTTGATTAGATAGCAGGAAATGTGTTATTGTGTCCGTGCAAGAAGAAAGATTGATATAAGACCTAAGCGTCTGTTATTGCCTGTAGAGAGGCATAATGACATTTAAGGTATCGATTCACCTAATACATACGGACGTTTAAACATTATACTGCCACTGGTGATACTCTAGTAGATTAGATAAGAAGCCATAAAGAGCTTTTAAGTACCCACTTCGTCATTTTCACGAGGTACACTCAAATTACATTTATCACGTCTATCAACAACAAAAGCAATTGTCTCTGGCTCCAACAGCCTCCTTACTTGATGTGCCTTATTGTGAAACCCCACGTTTAAACTAAACGCAGAAACTACTATTAAATTTAAAATAAACCAATGAAATGTTATTTCCTCCTTGCAGCATTTGATTTATTAGTCAACAAACTGAAAACTTTTCACCATTCAAAATCAACGGCCACTTAGAACGTAACCTTTTTTAATCTTCCATTGTTATTTTCATTAACTTAACTTCATTATTGTATATAGTTTTAATATACATGGACGTGACTGGTTGATCAATGAACACCTACCATGATTAATTCAAAACAGATATTCTACAAATTTTCCTTTATCTGACACATTACAGCTGTGAGTGCAACACCGGATTATCTGTTCTATTAATGAATATTGAATTGCTTATTTCACAAAATGTAGCGGAGATATTAGATCGCAGTCGCGGTATTAAATAGCACTAATAATTAATGAATGGATTAACGAGTTGAAACTTAACAAGGTTGAATTTTTGACATGAACTCAGAAATATATAACTTCATGAAAATATATCATTACTGTATAGCTATAGAATTCACAAATATTTTATAGTAAAGTTCCTCTAACGAACAACTATAATCACATCTTTTGATCAACCAGTTTATATTCAGAGTAGATAGCGAAACATTGTTTCTACACTTCAAGTAGCAGTTGAGTGGAATTTTAAAGTTGCATTCCTGAGAATAAAACCGTAATTCATTTGTTTAAGCCAGCGCATACAAATTTAATATTTCTTCTGAAACAATGTTTCTCAGCCAGTGGTACTACAAGAACCGATATTGGTTCAAGAAGAGGCTTCAGGGGGGCACCCCGTAGGACGTTATATATTTAAAATTCGTTAGGTTATAAGCGATATGAACTATAATTCCAACTCTTTAAAAGCTATGAAAATATCTGCCTTCTTCTGGAAGAGGATAACACAGAATTGTTCCTGTAGTAGTCTATTTATTTCTAGTTGGCATGAAAAAGAGCATCGTTTGTCTAAGGATTCACTAAATGACTTTCCTGAATGTCTTGTAGTAGGTGCTATGTACCACGGTACGTGTTAGGGTTGATAACATAAGAACAGTGAAGTAAACAAAAATAAAAAGTTTAAGTATCTTATTTTATTTTGTGCACGTATAGTGTAACATTCAGCCAATAGTAACATTATTATTAATTTGATTATTAAATATTAAGAGTCTGGTCAGTATGTAATTAACCTTTAATAGTGCACTTCCAATATCATAACTGTGTTTCCGTAGGAACTCAAAAGATTCTTTTAGATTATTATGTTATAATTGTACAATAAAATATGTCCAAGATGTTACATATACGTAAAAAATTGGGCGCATTTAAGTTAGTGGTCCTAAGCATTGTTTCTCATAATATACTGGTCCTCGGGTTGAAAGATATTGTTATGGTTATAGAATTCATAAAAATTTTCACACCGTTAAAATATCCAAGAATTGACAAATAAAAAAAAATAGCTCGAGACTTTACTTTTTCTGTAACATCTATAATAAATTTTAAAAAATTTGACCTACACTTTCAAAGAGATTTAATAGCGTGAAATGAAATAATAGTTACTAACAATTACATTTCATTTCCCGTCTGCGCTAAGTACGAAATCAAAGCATCAAAACAGAAACTTGCATTAGAAGTAGAAATAGCTAGATATTGTTAACACTTATCTTATTGTTAGGAAAATGATACGATCCGATCCTAAACGTTTATCTGTCCTTCATATAAGCTAACCGCGCAGCTTTAAAGTAAGCAGAACCACTCTTTAGAGAACGGCGGCGTTTTGCTTAGGTTAAAGGCTTCGAAAATCACGACCTATCCGGGATTTAAACGAAAATTTTTTCCGCATTTCAAACTCGCAAATGAATTTGGTGCACATGACTTCAAGAAAAACATTCAGCATTCTAAAATATAGGGTTTATATGCGTCTTTTCCGGGAATGTTAAAAACGAATGACGTTAGATCACTAAATTCTGGGGACATTTTACAGAAAGCCGCCATCAAAAGCAGAATCTGGAGAGTTCTGTATTCGAACGAAGTGTTTTCCTTGCTTCTCGTTGCCAGCGCTACGATACTCAGAAAAACAACGGCGAGATGAATTCAGGGCGCGGCGGCGCCACTGGTACAGATAAACAAAACAACGCAGCGTCCGTGACGTCACGAACGACAGCGGTTTGGAGGGCGGGCAAAGCATTGCCCCAGGCTGCCGTGTGCCGGTGGCTGGAATATGCAATTACGCCCCGAGTCAGAGATACTCCAACAACACAGACACAGCATTCGTCAACAGTACTTTACCGCGATGTATATCATACAAGAAAGAATTTTTCATAGCAGAGGCGGTTGGGTACTGAAATACACACCAACATAGCTATGAATATTAAAATATAAACGTCTGAATATGATTTATCGACAATAGAAAATACGAAATTTCACGAATTAAATTTTTTATGGTTGGAATTCCTGGTTGGAAATATTATTGTTAATTAATTACAATAGCTATCCACATGACCTTCGAACATCTTTTGACAGATTGACCTTTGAGGGTTACGATATTAAATAACAATCAAACTGTCCCAGCTAGAGCTAAAAAGAATTGGTTAATTTCAAAATCTTTGTTCATGCTAACACTATTCCGGTACTAATCTTACCATACCTTAATTTATTCATTTTGAATATTTCTGTAATAAAATCGATGATATCGTATTTAGAACAAAATACACACTGTCATTAGAACGTTTTACCAATTTGCATCTACATGGTGTCCCAGTTATGGACACCAAAAACAAAAACTGAATTATTTAGCTTAATATCTAATTTTCATTTTATTTTACTTTATTTTTTAAAGAATTACCAACATGTATCTTCAGCGGTTTTAAATAGTTTTTGAGATATCTACATCGTTAGTTAATTTCTAAAGATGTCTCTTTCTAATTCTTTTAGTTTATACTTATAATATTCTTTAACAAACAAGCTATTCGCTTGGGTAGAACACCGAGTAGTTTAATGTCAAACAAGTATGATTCTGACACACTAGATAGCTTCCTTTTTGTTTTATTCACCAAAATGGATATTGAAAAAATGGTTTTGATCTTCAATTGCTCAATTTTTGCTCAACCTTTATTAGTTTGTTAATTGTGAGCTCATTTCCTAAAGGACAAAATTAAATAAAACATTTAGTAAAAATTGATTCGAAAAAATTTACTGAAGCAGGAAGGGAATTCCAATATAAATACAAAAAAAAAATACTATTTCCAAAACCATAATAATAATAGCCATTCATGTATTGCTATCCTAGAGGCACTTAAATTATTTTTTTGTTGGACACCATATTTTTAAGTCACCGCTTGGAAGAGTCGAATTTATTTGATGCTGATTGTATATGAAAGGTGTAACAACGAGAATTAGCACCACAGACCGTCCTATTATTGAATAATTAGTGGAGATAAATGAATTCCAAAACATACTACGACATAGTCCAAAAATTTATTGAAGATTTAAACACCAAAAACGTAAGATTTATTATTACCTCAAACTTGAATAACCTTGACACACTACAATTATTAAATGACATAAAGGAATATGAGATACTGACCGTGGACCATACAGGGCCGTAATGACTTCGAAGGTGACAAGGCGGGAAGACCGAAAAATATGCAGATTGATAATCAACAAATTTTCTGTTGTGTAGTTCAAAGAACTATCCAGTTCTTCCACGTAACCGGTCAAACAACTACCATTTCTGTATAAGTCTAATAATTTTATCTGTGTCATTATCAAGAAGCAAAAATAATCAAATAGATAATACAATGAGCATCTCTTTCACGAAATTAAATCAGATTCAGGGATAATAATAAAAGCGCATTAGTAAAGGTCTGCAGAAATTTTGAAGTTTTTGTGGCTTTTTTTATTTCTGTTCATTTTTTATTACGAGAAAATAGGCCTCCGTCCGTATTTTGTATACATTTGTATATGTTTTCTGGAATAAACTTTCCCAAGATAAATAGGTGATTAACAGTAAATGTATACTCGGTGGTCCACACGAAAATCTCGTGAATTATCTGTGATGAATTGCGAGGTTGGTGGTTTGCAGTAGGACAAAACAACAACCGGCTCATTTGTAGCAACTATTTGTTTGTCTACTGAAACAGGTATGGGAACAGCATATTACGAAACAATTAGAAATGATGAAAAATTTCCCTAACATAAAAAAAACCCGAAAAGCTGCTTAATCTATAAAACAAACGCAGTTTATCAATATCTCTGAGATTCATGTTGCTGCTATATAGCTTTAATATAATAACTTCATATCGGCACAAACGAAGACTAGCATTGCGACTCTGAATTATCCCACACCAGTGAACTTGATTGTTCATAATTTTACTATTTGCAGGTAGAATTTCGAAAAAAAAAAAATCTTAATTGATGATGTTAACAAAGAGGAGAACTTTAAAATGCTTCCTGTTTTTCCAATTTTAGTTCAGTATCAAGGGATTTTATGTTTCGTCACAAAAAAACAATTTTAGAAATAATACACCGTCTATATGTTCACGGGTTTGTAGTTTTAGGTGTATGCTGTAAGAGCCAGTGTTACTAGCATCGTATATGAGATATGTAGTATCGTAACAAGCTGCCCAGGCTATGTTTACGCTTCCAACTTCGTCGGCAGTGACATCTGTCGCTGTACTCGACGAAGGACATCCGCTTAACCGCAATGTTGCCAACCGGCGCGGACGCTGAGTTTGGAGCAAGTAGTCGCTGTTGGCGACCCTGTCGCCGACGACTAATGAGCAATTAGCGATCCCTGCCAGCGCGCAGAGTGGTACCAGACCACATTGCTCCGGGCCACCCACAGGTCCTAACAACACCCTTCATTACGGACGGACTCTGCCGTGCGCACTACATGCGACGTTTTATAATGAAGGACAGCTCCTAATCAGATTAAACATTGTGCTGTTGGTGACACGGTTTGAAATGTAATCCGTCCGAAGAATCGCTGACCAGCAGTTATCCTTGGGTTATTATCAAAAATTCAGTAACGCTGGGGATTCTCATTAGGAATGACACGTGTTCAAATAGACGTCTGGCCATACTGATTTCTTTATTGTGTGGCTTCTCGAAATCACTCCATGCGATTCCTTCAAAACCCAGCGGCCGAGTTCCTCTTTGTTTGTTGTCACCATCCCCTTCCATCTCTTCTTATCTCGGTGTCTTTTTTTTTTTTTACTTATGGCTTTACGCTTCGTCGACGTCGAGAAGTGGGATGGGACTGGGGACAAGGAACGGGACGGAATTCGGCCATGGCCTATTGAAGGAACCATCCCAGCATTCTGCTGGAGTTATTTGGGGAAACCATGGAAAACCCAAATCTGGATGCCCGGATGGGGATTCGAACCGGCGTCCTCTTGTACGCGGGGCCGGAACGTTAACCAAGCACGCACCACGCGCCGTATCTCGGTTCAACGAGGCATAAAACCATAAGAACACATTGAGTGGTGAGCATTACTAACTCAACTGCGCAGGGCACATTGGTCAGGTAGTGGTAAAAAGTTTCAAAATCCTTCACTTGTTAGGGGCCATCCATAAATTACGTCACACCTTGAGGGGGGGGGGGGCAACATAGTGTGACATCGTGTGACAAGGGGGGAGGGGGGACGTGTCATACATAATCTTTGTGACATCACATGCATAATTTGTATGACTTTTCGGCTCGTGGCGGAATGAAGATGATGTTGACACATCGAATGTTCCCAACACTATCGAAATCAAGAATTAAGTAACTAATATGCCAATATAAACAGTATCAAGGAATGGGTTTAAAATTAATGGACAGATTATGATTCAATTTTGTATCATTAATTCGATTTTTGTGTTTTTTTAATATTTTTTTAAATGTTTGATTTATTGTTAATATGATTTTTTAACTTGAAATACATGAATCATTTTTGAAGTTCTGTTTTAGTTTATAAATTTAAAATTGCAAAATATGTGACGTCACACCAAAAATTGACATACGATTTGAAGCATACGGATGTGGGTAGATTTAGTTTAGTACGTAAGGGGGCGAGGGATTGGAATATATTACCAAGGTAAATAATTAATAATTTACCAAAACGTTAAAAGAATTTCAAGTTAAAATTAGTGGAGGGAAAAAGTAGATGAGAAAATGAATGCGAAAAAATGGGTGTGTAGGTAAATTGACACCGGAGCAAGTGTCCATCCCAATTAAATTAAATTACAAATTTCTGTATTACATCAGTAAATATTTGCGGATCTATTGAAGCCCTGTTGCTTCTCCATTGTATAACGCAATATGATTGCAATTTTTGTACGAGGAAGTGTTACTTGAATTGTCTGACATGGCTAGAGGTTACCGTAGATGGAGAAACTTTTAGACAACGAGGAACTGGGTGCTTTGGTACAGCTGCTCTGATTATAAGACTATTGCTACGGGTGTGGAAGCCGGATTTCGTTCTAGGTATACTATGAGGAAGTAGTGTTATTGGCAATAAGAAGCTCATAAAAGCAACATAATTAAAATAGATCAATGAAATTCTCGCGCCGTAACTAAACAATGACTTTCCATCATCTTTATTCCATCATTTCAAGTGATTAATTTCATGTACACTAGATATATATTTTTGTTGGGTGAAATATTTTAGTGATTGTTAGCCAGAATATTAGAGTTTGGTTTCAGATTGTAATTGAAAATAATATTAAGCGTAAAATTAGTTATATCAATTGTTGTTATTTTCTTTTAGTTAGGAATTTTTAAATTAACTGTGGACCTGGAACCATTTTTCAATAGACTTTCAGTTTATTGGTCTGTTGGTCGATATTATTCCTCTTTCCAACAATTTATATATTTACGAGAAAAATTCATTCCACTTTTATGTTCACTGTATTAACTAGCACAGAATTTGGTGCATCGAGCGTGGTGGTGTAGCGGCTAACGTTCTGGCCTCGCATTCGGAGGACGGTGGTTCGAATCCCCGTCCGGGTATCCGTATTTAGGTTTTCCATGGTTTCCCAAATCACTCGAGGCAAATGTCGGGATGCTTCCTCCAAAGGCCATGGCCGAATTCCTTCCCATTCCTTGCCCCCCATCCTTTCCCGTCTCTAAAGACTTCGCTGTTAGAGAGACGTTAAGCAGATAAAAAAAAATAAATTGTGCAGTATTTCATAAATTTATTTAGTCAAAAGATATAAGCTTCTGGTACAGAAGGCATTTTATTACAGTTATGCTTCAAACACCACTTCGCACCTGTTTCTGACGCATCTATAACGAGGCCCCTATATTTTGCATAAAATTTCTGTATCAAATGTTTTCCACTGAGCTATCAAAATTAATAGAAAATTCCGTTGATACGACAGCAGCGAAGTGTATGTTGTGTGTGACGGGTTGTGTCTTGTCCACGCAGGCGCTGCGTGATATAGACTGTGTGCCGACCGCGACAGTGGATCAGCTTTCAAACTGAAGTATGATATCCCACTCATACATTATTCATCACTGTAGGCCTTGCGTTCGTTGAGAAAAATGGATGTCATTATTAGCACTTCGGTAATACCGTTTCATGTGCTGATTCTGTAAAACTAATTGCTATTTTAATTTAATTTAATTGCGATTGAGCGTAGACTCCGGTGGCAATGTACCTTGACACCCACTTTTCCCATTTCCTGTACCCGCCTACTTTTGCACTCTACGAACTTCAACATTGAATTCTTTCAACGTTTTTAGTAAATTATGCATCGTTTTTCATCCTAACTTACTGCATCCCCGACCCCCTTATCTACGAAAGAAAATCTCAAACATCCTTGTGTCGAAAATCGAGTGTTAGCTGGTGGTCATAATCATCTTTTCCCTTCTATTTATTACTCCTAATTCTTCCAATAATATGTAAAGGGGCTGGCTTCCTATAGGGTATGTGTGTGTGCGTGTTTCCCTGTTAACGTAACGTGGATTACTGAATGCAGACCAAACATAACCTTATAATCACATTCTGAATATCAACATCTACACTAATCACTGCAAAGCCAACTAAACCCTTAATTTCAGGATGGAAAACCGAATGGGCGGGTCAAACACACACTTTTAGCATGGGCGTTATCACTGATAATTATGAAATAGTGCTTACCTTTGACGAGTAGAAATGTAGAACTTTTCTGTGGAGGATGCCGGAAGATCTTAACATGTAAGCTGACACCAGGGCAGTCGATATTTAACGTAGAGACTCCGAGCTACGCTTTAGATACTATTCCGAAAGATATAAGTGGGCAAAATAACCACAGAAAACTACTACATTCAACATAGCACATTCTGACACTGAAAACCAATTTATATAACTCATTAATAAGGCAACGTGAGTTCTTTAACCAAGAGTGTTATGAGGTTAGTGAAACAAGACGCACAATTACAATTTAACAACATTTATTTATAAAAACCTAACTATTACACATCGTCCGATAACCATCTACCTTATGACGGATTGAGGAAATAACACGTTACGAAGCTCACCAAAATCATAATGAACACTTAGAAAACGTAATGAAACTGTTAACACTCATCAAATAACTTCCATTAGATAACACTTTAGACACAACTCTTCCCATAATTAATACTTTATAACTTTACGAAACCTAACCAATCAACAGACATTGCTACTACGAGACAAGCCAGGACAGTGAACCATTATTCGTCTTACCTGCTACTCAGATGTTCTAGTAGCGACTACATCTTCTCCTCGCGAATGCTTCCAACAGAATGAAGAAGGAACAATACGTCGATATCAACTTTATTCGCCAAGGAGCGTACCGCACCCTGTGTCTTGACAGCCGCCATTGCTCAACCAGCCAATCATAGACAAGAACACCTGTGACGTTGACTTCTCAACTTGGTGGTGGGAGAATTGGTCCACACCAAAACACGCTAGAATATTCTATGCCAACTGCATGGACAACGCATGCCGTTCACGTGTTCATCGCATGTGTCGCTACGCAGGGCGTAATTCAACCCGCAACGTTAGCATTTCCGCTGCGACCCACAGCTGCTCGAAGACAAGAGCCTCAACTCGTATTAGCAATGAATACATTAAATACATTTTTATTCCAAAATTACTACGGTCCATTACAAATATCTTTCCACATCCCATGGCCAATATACGCCAGATTCGTGGCAGGTATATACAGATGGAGGAAAAGCGTAAGTGAAATATTGATGGAGTTAGCTTGAGCGTTGTTCTCGGAAGAATTTAACCGAAAAATTCAAGACTGACTTACGTCAGAATGATAGCGAACACATATTGCTACCAGCAACATTCATATGGAGGAATGACGGAAAAATCAGGGCAGAACCGATTCATTTCTATACTCATTTTTTCCACGAGCGATTATGAAATGGAATAGGAAGGATTTATTGAGCGAGGAAACTTAAAATCCGATAGAAGTAGGACTCGATTAACCACTCCGGAAATCCTTTTTTTTTTTTTTACAGTTTAACGTCTCTTTTTAACAACGTGGTCTTTAGAGACGGGAAAGGATGGGGGCAAGGAATGGGAAGGAATTCGGCCATGGCCTTTTGAAGGAAGCATCCCGGCATTCACCTGGAGTGATTTAGGGAAACCATGGAAAACCCAAATCTGGATGCCCGGACGGGGATTCGAACCGCCGTCCTCCCGAATGCGAGGCCAGAACGCTATCCGTTACACCACCACGCTCGGTCCCGGAAATCCTGATCTGGGTTTTCCCAGATCTCTCCTGGAGTCCTGGAGAATCCCAGGGTGGTTCGTCAAATAGTCCACGGGTGCCTCCTGCAATATCCCGTGTATCTCTTCCTATACACGAACGGTTACGCATTAGGATAGGTGCAATGCACTCTCCACCACTCACTTTTAGTGAATCGGGAGGTAATAATGACAGTAATAGTACAGTTCCATGACAATCTTCACCCTCCTCCTGTCTTCCAATGAATCCTATTCCAGCTCTTTTATGATATCGGTTACTGATTTTGTTCTGCTGTAATTTCCAGAGGCAAATCTAGCAGGTCTTTGGACACTAATATATTTACTAAGTTACCATGTTGCCTAACTTTCACTTGTACGCAACGACGTTAATAATCCTTTTTCAGGTGAAATAGCTTGCTATCGTGGAGACTCCTGTCGCAACTTCCACAAATCCCTTCTAGCAGCCTAGACAATAGTTTGTAATCAGGTTGTGCCTGCAGCCAACTGACCATTGTCACCGCATAAATCAAGTACCGCAGCGGTTGGAGGTAATGGCGTTGACAAACGGCCGACTGGTTGCGTAGTGTGGTGTGGTTGGCCAGCCTGCTCCTGCGCCAAACAGAATTACCAGGTCCACTGTGCGACACAGCGGAATATGTTTTCAATTAGCGTCCCTAGCCACGGCTGCCAACTCCACGGTCTCTCTTGTTTCCAACTGGAAACGTTGGTAATTGGGAGAACGCTAACAATCAGAGGCTGTGGCAAGAGGCACGATGCAGTAACGAGATATTATGGCCGGCGTTTGGATACGCTATCGATTTGTGCAACGAGAGCTGAATAATTCCTGTCACAGCAGCTCTGCCGCGAGTTTTACTAATGGTTATCCATTTTAAACTTTCGCTGAGGACAAAGGAAGGCCTTTCATGGTAAATTACAAGTACTTACGTATTAAAACCTCCACTATAAAGCGTGATTAATTATATGCGTTTGTCCAGCCTGTTATTTAATACATATTAAACGGTTCAAAGGGGTATCCAACTTATTGAACGCTGTATATATACACAGAGTGGTCTTTGAGTTTGCGGCAATCCCAAAGCTGCGATGTCCTGCAGCCACATACTTTATGCAAGCTTTAACGAATTTCCTCGCTTAATTAAATTTCTATTTAACAGCAGCATAGTTTGCCGCTGCGCATAAAATTTATATGAGGCTTGGCCGCATATTTTTTTAAAATAAATTCGACTAGCTGGACAGCAGTAATGCCCCTTTTTTGTTAGTGTCAGCTCTGACACAATTTGTGCTGCCGGAACTCACCATCAAGTATTCATTACTTTAGCTATTCCTCTTCCACCAACTGATTAACGACAATATAGCACAGAATTGGAATTAAACTGGGGCCTCCTAGTGCATCACAGAACGGCTAATCAGGACTACTGCGTGAGCTTTAAATCATGTCTAACCCTTACCACTCATACTGATATTACTGAGCAACAATTATTCAACAAACCAAAAGTCATCATTATATATACAAGGAAATTCTCTCAATCTTCAAACATTTTCCAATGTGTTGAATAATTGGTCAGTAACTTCTAACACGTGACCGCAGGCATGAGATACGAAATGGTCGTCAGCAATGTTCCGTTTTCTCAATGCGTTTTCATGAGTGCATAGATAAAGAGCTTTGACATAGTGAGCCATAAAATGTTGCTAAATAAGGCAAAAACTATTGGAGCTGATAGAAAGGTGATTTGCTTGGTGGAAGAAGTCATAAAAGGTAGAAAGAAAAAAGTTAGGGAAGTAAATGCAAAATCAAAAGAAGTATAAGTGAACATAGGTGTCCCACAGGATAGTGTATTGGGACCATTGTTATTCATTATTCTAATGAATGATTGTGTTAATGGTTTACTGTCAGAAGTTACATTGTTTGCAGATCACATGATCTTTATATATAAAGATGAATGTATGTATGTTTGTTTGTTTGTTTGTTCTTCATACAAATCCACAGTTTTACAGTTGTAGTCATGAAATTTTGAAATCTTATCGAATAGTGACAGAAATATGTTGGAAATTGATTCTCTTCAAGATGCAGGTTCGACGGTAGAATTGATATAGTGATAGCTTTCCTGTCATATTATGCCGACTCGATATTGTTTGGGACCAATCCTTCGTTACCAACAACGTTTTATATTTAATTCTGGCAAAAAAATTCTTAATCCACGTGTACGAAGTCGGGGGTACGAGGCTAGTGTTATATAAAAGGATCAAAACAATAGAAGACTGTAAACAGCTGCAGAGTGATCTAGATAGGATAACTAGCTGGATGAGTCAACATGGGATGAAGATAAATGCAAAGAAGAGTCTGCTTACTAGGTACACAGATAAAAAGCCAAAGGTTGATTACGATTATGAAGTGGGGAGGGAGCTACTTACTGCAGACTCGAAATGTAAATACCTTGGCATTACACTTAGCAAACTTAACTGGGCAGGACACATTGGACAGGTGGAATGGAAGGGGTTTAAAATCCTTCACCCGTTGGAAAGAGTGATGAGGGGATGCACTAGGGAAGTACGGGAATTCGGACACAAAACTTTGGTCAGACCACTGCTGGACTATGGTGGTGTAGTTTGGGATCCACGTTTTTGGTATCAAATACAGGAGTTGGAGGGGGTGCAGAGGAGGGCTGCCAGGTTTGTCTTTGGAAATTACCGCAGAACACCATCGGTAACTAATATGATAAAGGAGCTAGAGTGGGATTCATTGGAGGATAGAAGGAGGGTGAAGAGAGTCATGGAAGTGTACAAAGCCTATACTGGCGATGAAGCATGGAAAATTAAGAGAGTTGCTTGGAAGGGTAAGGTTCACCATGACCACAAGCTGGCACTTGATTTCAGGCATAAGGGTGTAGGAAAATTTTCTTTCGTAGAAAGGGAGTGAGGGACTGGAATAAATTACCAAGAGAAGTTATGAATAACTTACCGGAAACACTGAGAGCATTTAAAGTAAAAATTAGTATAGGCCAAAAGTAGATTGGAAGGGGAAAGGGAGGGGGTGTAGGGAGATTGTCACCGGAGTCGGCGCTCCATCGCAATTGTATCAATTATTATTAAATTCCCGCTGCAGAAATTAGACGCAAATTTACCGTGCATATGGGGATGTATTCATAGGCGCTAGTAGATGGGTGAAACATTTCAGATGCGGAAACTCAAAGATAAAACATCTGCCTCATAACAGTCGCCATCGAATTGCCTTTATCGTATAAAACATGGTCAAACGAAGTGTGATTGAAGTGGTATTAAAGTTGGAAATAATAGAACAGTCCAGCTAATGATCAGAACTTAGACTATCATTTTGTTCGCCTGATCTCATATTTCTTAAAGTTCGGTGAAAAAAAGTATCGACATTTCAAGCATCTTCATTTTGACTTTGTGAAGGAGCAGTTGTGAGGTTAAAAGACGATTGAGTCTGCGCAGAACAAGGAGCGCCAGTGTTCTGGGGCAGCTGGAAAGGATGTCTACCACAAGCTTGAATTTTCAAGTCTGCAGAACAGTGACAAAAATGTGTTCCAAGATGTCTAAACGTGAAAGAATTTGCTGATGCATTAGTTTTACCTTCATTAATTGAGCCATACTAGATGACCCGTGTAAAAGTATTTACACAGCAGTTTTATAGCAAAACACTGACCCGTGCTAAAATTTCGCGATTAAAATACGACGAATAGCAAGGTTGTTGGTTTATAGTAAACTGAAAGAAGGGCAGGCTCATTTGTAACTACATCTTTCTCATTTTACTTGATGTATGATATCCTGTAGTCCTCTACTTTGACGTAAACACTTGATTGTATCCCTTCCGGGAAGCTGAAGAATCACAGATTTTGTCGGAATACAACTTTGATGACCAAAACACACACATTATATCTATATGTCTGTATGTATGTGATGTTGCTATCTAGTGGTAGCACGATCAATAGTAACCGGTGCAGCAAAGCTTAATTCTTAACTTTCTCATACGCGTTGCCTTCACAGTTAAAATTTTCGAATTCCGAAAAATTCCTTTCTTAAAATATGTTATTACCAAATCGGAGACCTTAATCTTTAGAATAATTCCTCATTTATCGATTTCGGCTATATATGAAGGGAGATAAAAACAACTCATAAAAATAAATACCATTTAGAAATAATATATAACATATATAATATGATTGTTTAAAAGCTGTTGCTCGTTAATTTCAGTATGACACTCATACAGTGTTTCAGATATACGAGAATATAATTATTGTTTCACTTCTGAATCACCTGCTTCATAAACAGATAGGGTAACAAAAGCTAAATGTTTCCGTATTTATTGCCTTTAAGCATATTGTTGTTTCATAACCATCACTTATTCTCATTTTTTGTGCAGTTTCCGACTACACAAGAAAGGCGTCTTCATAGTAAACTAGAATCTCTCTTTGCACTCAGTCTTCCATGACACTCCTTTTAACTCCTTCCGCCTCCGTTCATCTTCTGTTTCAAGTCCATATCTAATATTTTTCTTGATTTTATCTCCCATTCTCTTCTCATTTCTCCAAAGTTTTTAATCTTTATTTTTATTGAATTATATAACAATTATTAATTACAAATAACCTGATTTTTAATATTGTTGGGTTCCCACATACTGTAGTTTGTTTAGTAAACGGGGTAGTATAATGCTATTATTTTTATGTAACCATCTTGGACGCTGGCCAGCCCAGTTGTGCGGGCCGTGATTGTTGGTTGGGCGCGTGCATCGTAGCAAGGCAGGGCGCGGGGCATTGTGAGTGTAATGCCGCTTGGAGAAGATTGTTTGACGCGAGCACAGTTCTTGCGTACATAAACTAAATTAGGTTGCGAAGTGTAATGGAAACTTATTCCATTGTAACATAAATGTTGCTACGTCCGCACGGCGGCCGAAATGTCACACGGCGGACGGGCGGTCACCCGGAGGCGATCACTAGCGAACCGACACAAGGTCCAAGATGAGATGCGCAGAGTTGTCCACTTCCATCTCTTCTTCCGGGCATGTAACGATGTCAGGCCGGGATACCAGAAATGTCTCACAAGTTGTATCAGTGAATGATATTAATCAAAATCAATATCTTGGCCACAACAATTTTTCATTTCCAGACTACTTCAATATACCTCTCAATTTGTTCATTGAACCTAACGGCTTACATTTTTTGAAAGATAAGAATTTGGGCCGATCTCCTCTAAATAACACGCCGTCATCGAAAAGACAGGGAAGCTTACAAGAGAGACTTGCTAAACGACACAAATAAAAACCAATTGGCAGTCATAGGGAGCTGCCGACACAAGTGAAAACATAAAACTATTGGTATCATACGCGTAACATCTCATAGTTATAGATATACTAAATAATTCCGTGTGGTCGTAATGACCTGGTGACTGGGTTTCTATTGGCTGCGCTTTCCGCCCCTGTCTTAGCCGTCTTAACCTAACCCGGTAGTGCTATCAGATACCGGGGACCTACAGTTTAACGAACCACGGAAGCGTTCTGGCGTACTTCAGACTATACAGCAAGTGTGCTAGAGGTGAAAGTCGGATTAAAGATCTATGGAAATTCCCACCGTGACAGAGATTCGGAACTGGGACCTTTCTTTCCCCAGTCAAACACCTTAACCGCTGAGTCACCAGACCACTAGAGATATACTGTTAAACATTAGCATATAGGTGACGTGATGTCATAAGATAACACCCGTCCAAAAAGCGTTTAACACTTATATAATACGCGCAACACGTCACAGCATGTCGGTGACGGGAAGTCGCGAGCACATAGATATACCCTCGTCCTAACATCGCCTAACGCGTCTATTGAAGTTTTCACTCAAAAAAATTAATAAAAAATTAGAAGTACTATATTTGCATGAGATGTTTTCCTTTATTTCCATATTTTTGAGCGATCAATGAATTACTACTAGTCACGCTACTGATACTGGACACCACTGAAAAATAATTGAAAGTTTTATAATTTGTAATATTTAACAAAAATAATTGTAGTTAAATTCAAAGAGACAGAATTGGAAACGATAACAGCAAATAAAAGGCCAAGTTGATATGAACTGAATAAAACATAACTTGGATTTACTGAGGTTCTAGTAAAACAATTTCAGTGAAGCTTTTATTGACATATATACGTGGCTCTTGGTAGATCTCTCGTAATCTGAATTCAAGATTTAGGAAGAGAATAGCCTGCTGGCGCGTCCCGATCATCGACATTACAGAGTACGTTGTTTGTAGACGATTTGTTACTGCATGGAGATGACGGTCTATCGGCGTGACAGCCTCTGCGAAGCCAACGACAACGAATGGCCTGGTAGCGTATGCAGCCCTCAGCGTTCAGATAATAGGGCCCAGTGTTTCTAACTGGGACAGCCGTGTCGCCACAAGAACTAGCTCACACGACGGGAGAAATATGCTCTCATTCAATCCGTGGCTAAGCAAGTCGCCTCGGTCTTTGTACATTTCTTGTAGTGGTGCTTTGAACAGCCAATTACTGCAACTTGCCGCACAGAGACTCGGCACGTGCAATCAGAAACCACATAATTAGTCACTGGTGTGGCATGGGGAAGATAGTACTTAGTTCCTTAAAGAGGACGCTAAATTTACGTTTGGATATACATTTAATCAGATCGTAGATTAAATATCTGGAATGGATTAGTTAACTAAATTACGAAATTTAAAACCTGGCAGTAATATTAATTAAGCATGCAAAGGAATGCGGTGGCAATATAACACCACTACCTGTTGCTCCCTTTAATATTGCACTGCTACATTTACGTTGTTCATTTCCTCTTGCTCTTAATTTATGCACTGAATAAAAAGATACTGTTGTGGTAACATCAACACAGTTGTCGAGATCACAGTTCCGAGTTGTTTAACTGATGTTCCATATAAGTAAAACTTTTTGAGGCAAGCTTTAATTACAAATGTGAAAATAGTCCAGAAATCCACGCCGTACATACCTTGAAAGTAATATGAATCCTTTAACTCCAACTACAAAATAGTTGCAACTGTAAACTATCAAAAATCAAGTATTTTAATATCACGTTTCTACATCGAGGAACCTACTGTACTAATCACTCCTCAGAATATAGTATTGTTACTGTTAAAAATTTCTAAAACTAGTAAAACAGAAATTTTGCAGTGTTTTAATCACTTTCTAACGTAATAAGATGATTTTATGTTTTACAGTGATAAGCCTTCATAAACATTAAACCAACTTTATAGATATGAATGTCACTCATACCAACTTCTGTTGAGAACAGTCAAAACATGTAGACGATACATTGAGCAAGCACAGGATCTGGCATATAATGATTATTTGATAGTTGTTTAAGTGTATTTTCTGTGATTGTGAATCAATGGCCAATTCATCAATATTTGTTTTTCTTTTTCTGCTAATCGTTCATTTAACCACTGAGCCTGCAGCATACAACTAAGATTTATAAATGGTGGCTAATTAGTTTCATTGATTAGAAGTGGTTTTTAACATACCTTACCGAAAAGAAATCTTAAAATAATTTAATACTGTCTCACGCAACTAAAACCACAAACGTTGAGAGTATAAAGGCTTAGATGGAATCTAATAAACTATCCCAGTGAGGGTCACTGCATCCATGTAACGAATTTATATTAATTTAGACGAGTTGCTGCCTGCCAAGATCCTTCTGCAGCCGTTAACTAACAAGAATGCTCCTCTTAACTAGAATTGGTCGCTCATATCACGCTTAAGAACGTATATTCTGGATACTTTTCAATACTACACAGTACCTCAATTTCATAAAGCGTATTAAAAATGTATTAATTACAAATTTTATCAGAAATAGAATAGAATAAATTTATACCAAAACTTAACCTGTCGAAAATACTGTATATGGTCCACAACATGAATTTAATCTGAAATAGTTGTCTTTACTTACAGTAATTACGCTACAAAATACATCTAATTAAGAGATTCATATAAGAACCAGAATGAAAGTTGCATCATTGAATTTCCACATTATTTACTACGCGTAACCGCAATCACAGGCACACAGTGCTATTAGTTTCATGTTTGTTGCTCTGTAGAGGATAGTTACTAATTCACACTGAATTCAAAATTTAGAGTTTTACCCCAATTCAAGCAAACACGTTACTGAAAAAAATTATTTGAGCAGTTTGTGTTATTTTTTTTGAATTATAGAAGTCGCTGAGTAAAAAAACTAACATTAAAGGGTGTTAACACGGTCTGATTGAAGGACTGGATTAGTGGCATTATTTCCAAAATTACAGGACAACTGAGATTTTTGGAACAATTTTGTGAATATTGTATTGTGAATAAATCACTCATATCTTCAGCAGTAATTTATTACAAACGTAAACAATGCGGAGCAGAATTAGATAGTTGTGACCGTAAAAATAAACGTGACTGTCACAGGTATCACACTGTTAACTACAACACGTCTTTCGAATGTTGTGAATAAATATAATCTTGCGTTAAAGATTAAGTCCGCGCTGTTACATTAACTTGGTGGCTGATTCACCCTCCAAAACGGGCTGAGATTGTATTCGCACGTTCAACAGCTGACGGGCAACTCTGTGAATCTATTTTTTTGAGATTCTACCATATTTTATTCCTTCGGTGAAAATACTTCTTAGTTAGTCTTTAAGAGATCTCATGCAACTTCTAGAATCTCAAACAAAAAATTCAAAATCATCTTCTTGGACCAATGATGCGAAATTTTTGCATGGTAGAACCATCCTACTGAAGGTAACAACCTCGTAGAGAACAAAAATGTGAATGTAAGCAGCAAAAGATTGACAGATTTTGTGGATTCATTATTGTAAGAGAAATTGTTAGTATTCTGTTGGATTATTTTTAATTAAAATATCGGAAAGTGGAGAATTAACTGAATATTTGCATCATGTTTCTACTATCTTAAGGTGTGCTACGATCAAATATTGGTTAATGGCATCAATACCGTCAACTTATATCTCTTGACACACCTAAGAAATCCATCCTTGATAGAAACAATTATTGCCCCGCTGATCTCAGTTGACTTTCTTTGGTGTGTTGGTCATAGTTCCTGGCAGCAGCGCACTGCGCGGCTTCACTGCTGGCGTGTCACATCAAGAGAACACGATGTAACGCGACACGTAGCCGGCCGGACAGGTCTCTTGTTTAATTAGCCCCTGGGGCTGCGCATGTCCGCCACCCGCGTTACACAACTGGCCGCAACGTGGAAAGCAGGGGGCGTCTGCTAACACTTGTTGTTATTTCATGTTCACTGTTCAACAAAAAGTAGTAAAACGTATATTACAGGCCTGTATTATTCTTATGTCTCGTATTATGTTATTCTAAAGATTTTTTTTTTCTTTCCGTGGAAGACGCGATTGTTTGAATTTGTGTTTGACCTTTTGTTTATTATGGAACCAAATAAATTTAGGATGAATTGCCAATAATCCCTTAACGATACAAAATATTGAAACTTGCTGATTAATAAGGCCTGAAATGATACATAAGCACATTATTCATGCCTAGTAATCGTTAGTGTCAGAGTGTCGAAAGAACCTTCTTCTAGATCGATAATCATTAATTTTAATGTAATTTCATATTTTGCATTTTTTTATATCATCGATATTTGTGGTTGATGTTGAGGTCACTTTCCACCTACTCGTATTCTGTGATTACTGCAGCCAGATTTATTATTATCAAAACTTGTTAATGATTTTTTTGTTTAATTTCTTTGTTGTTACTTGTTATATAAAAGAAATATATTGTGAGAACTACACGTTATTAAAATCACGAACAGTCTAGATTTAAATTGCATGAAGAGTATATATACTACCTGCTAACATTATTATTTGAAAAAAAGGTGGACAGCGTTAGTCCTGGAGAAAGGGGAAGATGATTTCATCAATTGCTGTCACCCAGTGCTACACTGTTTCTACAAAATTAGATCTAATATGACTGTACAAATTGATTGCATTGTCATTAGTTTAGCTTAATTCACAGAACACAATTAATTTTATGCTTTCGGTGCACATATTTCTGGACCCCTTCACACCGTGTGAATTACCATTGTTGGGATCAACAATTCCTTGATCGTTGGTGTTTTTGAAAGAGAAATGACTCGTGCGAATTATGTAATATATGAAACTTACGATTTTTTTATCAAATTTTCTCTTCTTGAGATAAATCATTCGATATTGACTGTGCTCGGTGCTCATAAAGGCCAAAGTTAAACTTCAAGCAGACGTTTTTATGGTGAAAATGTGAAGCAGGTGATACCTCTTAGCAACATTTCTATGAAATAGAAGCCATGAAGATTGTTTCCAAGAATGAAAAACGAGTCCAAGAACTATTAATGAGTATACAATAATTATTTGTAAGGGAAGTATTACTCGTTCGCCGGGAACAGCAGTGACCAATATTGATCGATAGAGACGGGGTAATTTATGCTCTGATCTATTTTGTCTGTGAGCCACAGATATTGCTACCACGATATGTTTGCTGGATGTAAAGGTCAGCCCGCAGCACAATCGGCTCAGTCGTAGAGCCTCAGTAACGACTAGGTTACGTAATTCGTTGACTGATAGGCTCCGAGGGCATGAGCAAAACGTACTTAGATTGTAAATGTGTGCAACCACCACAGCCACAACTCAAAACCTCAGTCTCTATGTGATACCACTAATGAAGTGAAATTTGAGCTCTAGGTCAACCGCTGCTTAACCAAACCATTCGCTGAAGCATTATCCTGGGAGCAACTGTTAATAGCAGAATGCGTTCAAGAACGGAGCTTATCTATCAATATAACAAAACTGCAAGTAATGAATTTATTGGATGCTTGTTTCCCCAACACGGGATTCGAGATATTATAACTATGTTTCATCTAAATCCATTAACCAAACTACGCTGCCTTATAGATCGCATATGTATCAAAATTCATGATTTTGAGGAATAACAAAAGATAAACATTCTCATAACAAATCAGAATTACATATTGTCACGCACCATATCATTCAGTGTGACACACCATACACAATTTGAAAATGCGTTAGGAGAAGTTTTCAATTAATTACTCACGCCTGTCACGAAAGCAATCATAAATCATGTTTTGGTTTTCGAAGATTTACAAGCTTTTGTCGTTTCGCCAGGTGTTTTACACTTTCAACAAAGTATACAACTGAATTCCTTATACTACTCAGTGATAAGTAGCAGCATAAATGATAGCACTGACGTTAAACTTTTGACTTTTATTCTGTCGAAACATTCAGCAAAGACATACAATAAGAAGACGTCAGACTTATTCCAGATATTTAAAGCATGTTACTAGATAATATACAAAAGACAAAGTGTCATGTTAGCACCCTTTAAGCGAGGTTGTCCGCTCGTGATAGTAAGGAATTTAAATAAGCGTCGCAGAATTTTGGAAAAACATGAATAGCCCCACCTGACGGTTCGGGAGCACTAAAAATCACTCCAACAATAGAAACCGTATAAAAACTATTATACACACTTAGTTGTAACTATAACAAAATATTTTAAAATGAAAACATAAGATATTTACAGGCCTCTGAGTATCATTTAAACAATTCAAAAAACCCAAAGCTCACATTCAAAACACTTTAGATTACACAGCATTCTTGGTTATAATATTTTAATGCAGACACTGTATTGCTCTAATCAAATTATAGTTAATTTAAACAATTTCATCCGTCAAAATACTACAAATTCATAAACAAATACACAAATTTTGCCACTAATCATTATATATCTCACCAGGTACAAATTTAATTAATTTATGGGGCTGTAATTAACAAGAAATTGGGTTCCCATAGAAAATAGCAGTTGCTTCTGCTATCCGTATGTTTTTTTTTACTGACCCGCACTCTTTTTCTCCTTTATGCTCATTATTTCTGTCTCTCTTTCGCCAAATGTCGATTTCTCCGTCTCTCTTTCTGAAAGAAATAACACGGGATAAAAGCACGCATGTATTTTTTGCTCCTTTAAAAAAAAATGAGGGAGGGAGAAGGAAAGAAAAGCTGTGCGTGGGATCATCCGCTATCCACTCTGCCTACTGACCTGTCATTCAGTCAAGTCAGTGAGGGCGAAAATCCCGCAGGGAACACGGGACGGCAGTGGTGCCAACGGCGTAGCGTTAATGTGGGATAACGCGTGCCCGCGTAGCCTCCATTGTACAACACGTCAGCGCGTGACGTTCGTGGGAATTATTGCTTTTTGTTTTAATTCTTCATCCAGCCACCACCGTGCACCGCGTCCGTCAAATTCGGCTTTTGTTTCGGTGGCGTTATTCAAATGCGACCTGCACGCAGTGCTGTCAACATAAAACACAGTCAGTGACTGCTCCGCGCGCGCTGGACCTCCATGCCTGCACTGCGATATTATTAAATTTGATTTTGAGTAATGCTGTTGTTTTTGAAGCCGTCGTGCCCCTTCCTCCACCGCTGCTTCTAGCCATTCCCTCTCGTTCAAACTCTCTCTCTCCCTTGTTTCCTCCCCCCCCCCACTCCCTCATATCGCACTGTGTGAGCTGATGTGTAGGGGCAGAAGTCTGTTAATTGCTGTATAAATATTCACACATCACGGAACAGTTAAATTTTTTAAAACAACTGTATAATTAGTGAAAACACGAATTTTCCTGCACCCAGACAGCTCAGTTAAACAACTTTCAGGTGGGGATAATGCAGCCAGCGGTGCGGACAAGCGGTGTATCTATTCTGTCGGAAAACGTTGAAATATTTCGACTTTTACCTCAAAGCCGGTAAGAGGGAACGAAAAGGATGGAACATCAAAATGCATACATGTATGTAGCCTTTCTTGGTGTTATAGATGTATAGACATAGAGATATGGAGATAAAAAGCAACAAAAACATTTGCTTTCATTTTGTATGAACGTATTTCTTCTTCCCTTCGAGTTTGCTCATCTGAAGGCTATGAAACTTAATCCTGTGCATTCATCTGAGTGTTAATTTTCTTGACTTCATCCTTTCATTTCGCTGTTTCCTCCTTTCTTTAGTCTAGATGTTATTACTATTCTCCTATACACTCTTGAAATTTTTTTCGATCTTTGGGAAAGTGCTCTGTATTGTATTACATCTTCTGTTATTCCGATATTTATAATATCTTTCTTTATTACTTGGATCCACTGGTCAAACGTGGTTGAAAATTCTTTTTGTAAGTCTGCTCTTATCAATTTTCACTACATATGACCAAAAATTCTGATTCTTCTCTTTCTGATCATGTCTGACATCCTTTCATTTTCTTCTTCGTTGTGTAGATCTTTATTCATCCGGTGATTAAAATCTTCTTTTTTTTCTTTTTGTTCTCATTGGTCCCACATTTTCTTCAAGTTACGAACGTATTACTAATAAATAACCTAAAGTATCACTAAGCGAATCAAGAGATTACACGAATATAATTTTTATGGTAGTATCTTAATTTGAAAGGAGTATTTACTAACAACATTTACAAGTAGTTACTACTCTAATCTAACGATAATATTTATAAATGCCTGCTAAAATCTGACACTGCTATTTCAACAACACTCTCTGCAGAACCGAAAATAAAATTAACATATCTTGATAGTCTGATCCTCCATATCCTGGTTTTGTGTTTGTGTTTTTCAAATTCTGAATGGAGCCAAAATAGCGGGGCAAAACTGAGGATGTTTTAGAAAGGTAATTCTTTTATTGTTGTTTTTAATGTTATACGACGTGTTGGTGGGGCCATTAGCGGCCGGATAATGTTTTAAACATTAATCTGTGTGAGATTCAATATCTGAAGGAACCAAAAGAAATACTTTCAGCGTGCAGTAACAAGAAACCGTTGAGAGGTTTTTATTTCACCCGTAAAGAGGAAATTTGCTCCCCAAAATATTTACGTTACCTGAAGCACATTGGAACATTGAGCCCTATGGATCAGTTAGCAGAAATATTCAATTTTGTCAAGAATATAAGCCCACTTTCATTCGTTAAATATTCTCAGACTGTAGCTATTATTACCGACCCCGATAGCGAAGGGACCTCGGGTTTGCTTTGCATTGCCGGTTCTAGTCCGGTCTCGGGTGCGAATGGTTTTCATTAAGTGTTGTGTTTCTCATTTATTATATGTACTATGTCTATTAAATGTATACAGCAAATCAACATGCAAAGGAAAAAATGAAGATACTGCACAGTTATTGCTAGCATGAGTGCCATTTAAAAAAATATAACTCTTGCTCAAGATGCTAAACTGTTCCTATATGTTCCGGCCAAGAAGTGAGTTGTGCGCCCATTTCGATGCTCGAGGTAGCAGAGATGTCGTGTGGTTGCCTGGAATTAAAGATGGTGTTAGGTAGTTCGCAGCTTACAGGTAGAAATAATTTTCATCGTTCAGCACTTGAGTTGGTGGGAGATGTACCAAAATTCTGGGTTATATGTTAAACCACAGAATGTATGGAGATATTTCATTCTCATTCGATCTTTACAGATGTCGACCTAGTGGTTCTGAGAGTTCGGGAAAGAATTGGGCCAAAGGGAAGTGAATGAATTCAGTCATAACATTTTGTAGGAACCTTAACAGTATTTGTCTGAAGTGACTGCAGGAAACCACTGAAAATTCAACCATAAATGCTTCAGGTTCAGTGTGTGGGGGCATGTGCATATAATACTGCTGATGTCGATTTGTTCATTTGTTGTAAACGTGAAACTTGATGGCTCGCTAGGAGTCTTTTGAAACAGTAGGCCCGAAAGGGCCATCATCGTATTTCATCCTCTTCCTTCTTTCATCCATGTCACAAAAGACTCCTATACTGAACACACATCATGAAAGTTATCGAAACATATTTCTCCACAGAATGGTTCTATGACATCCATCACAGTAATCGGCAACAAAAACTTGAGTGCAACATCTACTGAACTCCGATAGCTTATCCCTGAATTTCCTTCCACTTTTTAATTCGGGAAAGTAGGCGTTAATGATACAGTGACAAACAAAGTCACCGAATATTTAAATAACCAAAAAATACAAAAAATTAAGTATTTTAACTATTCGAAAGGTTAATAAATGGATTAAAAAGCTGCGATCCGTGGTTTTATATCTTAGGTGAATCGAAAATAACATTATCAAAACCATCAATCATTAAGCTGTATGACATTATTTTCAATTTTTCTTTCACTTTCCTTACCATTCATGACACATGATTTACCTTTAGTGTTTTTTTTGGCTTTACGCCTCGTCGACGTTGAGGTCAATAGTGGCGGGGAAAGGATTAGGGGCAAGGAACGAGAAGGAATTCGGTAATTTCCTTTTATAGGAAGCATCCTGCCTTCGTGGTTTTGCAGCTTGCTGTTCAATGATATTATCACTGCAGTAAATCAGTGGAAAGGGTGAAGGTTATGGAGAAAATGGATGAATTTAATATTTTTTTATTCTTTTAATGTCATTTCTGACTTGTTACTACTGCGATCAGAGGTTAAGTAGTTTGCAGCACCGTAAAAAAAAAAAGGTCAAAAACCAGTTTGCCTTAGATGTTTTGTAGTATTCAATTTTAAAGATATTAGTAGCGAATGCTTTCTGTGAATACAACAAACAATCACGTTTTATTGCACGTTGTCGTTGTATACAGTCCTGTGCTTGTTCGTTACGGTTGCCTCTCCCTGTGGTCTCTGTTGCAGCGTCCAACGTCTAGCGTCGACAGGTCCGATGGGTCGATGCTGATATCGATCCTGACGGCTGACGCGTTTTGTCCTGCACTCGGGCAGGACTTAACCTGGCTCGCCGCTGGCTGTGCCACTGTGTTGTTATCTCTGCTCAGGCTCGCTTTGTCTTTCTCGAGATTATTTACGCACACACGACACAGATTGTCGTGCTTGTACGAGCCATTAACGTTATTATCACAGAATCATAAGTACTGACGTTTTACTGCTTTTTCACTTACCTCTTTTTCGGGAAAGTATTGAAAATTCGACAAGCATATCCATATTTACATGTTATACTATCTTACTATTTTTGAATAAAATTTTTTTAAACTTGTAAATTTTTTATTATTACGTGAGTTTTACCCCAGGATAATAAACACTAAAGATTAATTTTAATTTTTACACTATGTTCTGCTGTCTACTGTAACAGCAGTCATAATCTTTATGTTTGAAGATTTAATGAAACTCAAATTTTTGGACTAAAGTAGGCTACAAAATGGCAACTAACCTGTATTTAAAGCAACTAAAAAATCTCGTAAATAATATAACTGATCAAGTAAATATAGTTTTTCCAAAGATATAGTTATTTAGTACATATTACTAAACGTGATTTATGTTTTTATATGTATAAGTTCTTATATTCCGAATTCCATCTTTGCAGTAAATAATTCTATTAATTGACAAAAATATTAATAGGAATACTGGTAAAGCCAGCGGTCTTAGTGATAGAGAAGTTCATTATTGACCCAGAATCTCAGTAATATATTGGAATATCCACAGATCATCATTTTTAACAGAACAGGTTGCACTTTTGGAAGTGTACAAATGGCGTTGTTTTAATGCTTATGAAACTGTTTATTTCTTAACTGCACTGCGAATTCTAAAAGAAATTCGCACCTCCAGATCGTTGCTAATATGCTAGGTCTCGTATTTCTTATCGTTGATCTCGTATTTCTATGTACATCTTCTCAGAACGTCTCGTACTTCTATTTACTGTTCTCGTATTTTTATTTATTTTACCTTGTCGTCGTAGTGAAAATATCTGCTTAATTATTTATTGTAGATTCTTCTAAAGCTTTATTTCCTTTGCTATGAGAAAATAAGAAACACAATTTCCGTTCCACACCATCCAGCTTCGCCAAATAAATAATAATCTAATGTGAATTAATTCCCTTTTTTATTATAATATTATAACATCCTTAATCATCTGAATATGTACAGGTTCTTTTCCACAGTAACTTTAAAATTCAAAGCGAACGCGACACAGCCTTCCGCAAGCTTGTCTAGTCTTGATCTATCCTCTTCTGTTTATCTAAACGTTTCCTTAGTTACCCATTTCACAGAGTAATTATTATGGTAGCCTGTTATACTACATAGGATGACGATGTTGAGAAGTGAGTTGCATCTGCGATAAAAACCATAAAATCTAAAAACGTATAAGTCGAAAGTTTCTGGGACAACTTTCATTAATCAGGTCTGGTTCATAGTGCACCTAAACTAGTGATTTTCTTTTTAAATATATACCTCCAAACCTAACACTTGCATGCACGGCATAGTATTCCTTTGCGATGGAAGATAAAACAGTTCTCCTGAGCTTATTTACTAATTCTTTATATTGTTAATGTTTATTTCTAGGACTGAAATGAAGAGAAATATCTTTTTTAATCTTAATGAGTTATGAATTATAATCCTTAAAAGCATACTGAATGAAAAGAAAAACTGACATTCAAAATTCCAAGTTTACGTTTGTGAGTGTGCAATAAATCTATTCCTTTCATTTAATGACATAGACTCATGTGATGACGGATTTTCGTAACATTATTTATTCATACAAATGAAGGTACTACATATTTAACAATGGAAGTGACTGCTGTTGAACACGCGGCTGTGTGATGTTTCTAAGGATTAAAAAGATATTTTTGTTCCGAACACAATGTATCAGCACCTGTACTACATGCCTCCCGTATAAATATTACTTTACTTTCCTATAAATGTGGCAGAAAAAATAGAGCTGCATGGGAAAAAAAATTCATTTCGATGCACGTACGATGTTTAATTTCGGTATTCCTACCCTTTGCATCGTTTAGTAATAAGTAAGTTAGTAAAACTAACTTAGTACAGACACACTGAAACAGATTTCTCTGCTGTTTCTCTGAAACTAAGTTACTCAAAAATACAGTTTACTCTCTCAACAACTTTTGTTTGCGATGCGCACCTCGTTTGTGATTCGTTGTTTTTAATGTAGCGCTAAGTAATTCGTACGTTGTTTGTATTCCGACTCGATTAACCTCACTCTAGTGTTGTTGTTCACTTACAACGAGTAAAACATGGCGTTGTCATCCATTAGTACCGAAGCAGATGACAGATCTCTATAAAATTAACTCGGCTCACGGTTTAATCCGAATTACCTTTAAGCTCTTTTAGCCTGCTGTAAGCGAGATAAATGGATTCAACAAGAAATAAATAATACGGAAATTCTTCTCTCAAATTCTCTCTGTTAAAATGTTGATCTAATTTTTATTACTGTTGACTAGAGTCGATACGTCAGACTTCAGCGTATGGTACCCAAACACGTCATATGTTCTTACAATTATCTCTAATCTTATTGGTAAATTTATTTCGATGGAATCAAAATTTTTAAATGTATTTACGAATTTACGGTTAACCGAGCGTGATAGGTCAGCGGTAACACTATGGTCCCGTATTCGGGAGGAGGCGGGTTCGAAGCTCCGTCTGATCATCCAGATTTCGGTTTTCCATGGTTTACCTAACTGACTTAAGGTGAATTTTTATTCATTTATCTTACATCCATATAGCATAATATCAAAATACTAAATTAGGCCCTGATATATTCGTTTGTTTATTATTGATTAAAGGTTCCGCCATTGTGTGTTGCCGGCTTCATTACTAATTTATCTGGCCTCTCAGCTCTGTGGGCAGCCTGATTGCCTCCACAGTCTCCCGTCCCCGGTAAATGCCGGGATGGTTCCTTCAAAATGGGATAGCCGAATTCCTTCCTGTTCCTTGTCCCTGTTTTCTCCCGCTTCTACTGACAACAACGCCAACAAGGCGTAAAAGAAAGTAATCAAAATTTTATCATAATATCTCATCGAATCATTCCTCGTGCATTGCAATTTTTTCTAATGCCTGTTTCTCATTCTGTATCTCTGTAGGTATTTCATATTTTTGAACATGTTAATAGGAGTAGTAGTTCTCAAAATTACATGAAATCTTCTGTTCTCTTAACTATTTGGCAATCATTCAGTTGGCAGACTCATTTTAAGATTTCTAAATTAAAAGGTATAATTGTAAAATGAATTCGGGAAATTCATGACCTTTATAATTATTTAATTGAATTAAACAAGTTTTTAATGGTTGTCTTTCGTGTTGTTGATATTTGAAATTGGGACCTATAATACACAGTGAATAAAAATGAAAATGGTTCCTCAGGAAATCCCTGAGGACGTCTTTCCAAACAAAATGGTAAATGGAGAGAATTATTAAAATATTGGCCATTAATGCTAAACAGTTAATGCAGGGAAAGAATCGACATAATTTTTTTCTTTCGAATCAGCCCTTGTTTATTTATTTATTTGTTGTATGGTTAAGCAACTGATGTAATACATATAAAAACACACAACTACAAGAATGTTAGTAGTATTAAAAAAATCGATGTCCTGTTGTTGCAGTCATGTTACGAAGGAAGTTGTGGCACTGAAAACATTTTGAAATGGTCCATCGTACTTCCTTAGAGGGAGTTCCTTGATGATGTGCTACACACTGTGGGAAGGAACTCCGTAGTCACAGACAGGAAAATCCTGAAGTCCCCAATTAAGGAGCTTGTTCTTTAGTTTGACGCACTGTACTCTCTTCAAATGGAATCCCGGATATCCAGTTGTAGGATCTTCAATACTATGTCACCATTTTTCCTTGACATCGAAGTCAAATATGTCATGCTATACTGGGATAGGACCAGACGGCACCTGTGAAAGGATCCCTGTGTGTAATTGTGAGGATGGGAGTACATGTGCCCTACCCGTGACTTAACCGGATTTGTCAGATTCGGAGTATTTACTTTAATGGAAGAATGATGTGTTGCCATCTGTCTCCGAAACGTGTAACTATGTTCTGTGTGTTAAGTTTAAAAAAAAAAAAAAAAAAAAAAAAAAAAAAAAAAAAGTGAGATATGTAGTTTATGAGGGAAAGAGTGGGGACCATCCTAAAATTAGCCTTGATCGCCAGAACTCTTTCCCGATCCAGTATGGTGGCGCTTAAAGTGCACAGCCTCATTGGTAGGCTCAACATTATTAACAAGATAATAAAGCCCCTAGACTGCTGTGTCTTAACTAACATATTCAACTGAAATATTCAATTTTACTCATTGTTAGGAACCACGTTGTGAAAACAGACGCAACAATATCTTGAAATTTCAAGCACAATGACATTATTCTGATTCACTGATTAGAATATCTTACGCGTAGTGCATATCAATTCTAAATTTCGAGATTTTAATTTGACGTTTACTGTATTAGATCCGCAGCAACACCGAATTCCCAAATCTAATTCTCTGGATACTTCTAAAAGATCGCTTAAAGTTAGATAGCTTTAAAACCTGTTAATGATGTTGTGGAACAATTATTTTTACGTAACTTCGTCACTAGACTGTTCTGCTGTTTATAACTCAATCAATCAATACACATTTTCAGTAACAATCATAAAAATTTCTTCATTAACATATATTTTATGCATTTATGTATATATCTGAAGGCATTTTCATAAAACCGTATATGATACATTTTCTATAACATCACACTTTCACTCATTTTTTTAGATACCTTTCAGGATGAAAATTTCATCTTCCTTAAATGTTCTTACATTCACAACTGACTTTAATATATGATCTTTGAATGCCAGCCTGACAGCTGGTTAGCCGTGGTTGAACTGCAAAACAGAGGTAAAAAACAATAGCAGCAATGAAAGATGCCAAACGTTACGGTACACTCCTTTATCTTTCGTCGATTTTTATAGTTCCTGGCTACTTTGATTTTTCTTGCTTAGCCAATGAGCAATCATAAAGGCCTATGGAGGTAGAAATTTAGCCTCTCCTATATAATTTCCACCACATAAATATGTTTTCCGTACAACCTCATGGGGTCGGCTGACATGGGGTTCATTTTCATCCCTTGTAAATAGTTTTTATATTTTTTTTGTCAGAATGGTTCGCAGCCTCTTTCGTTCGCGATGGGAAGTCGCGTACTCAGTGGGTTAATAAACGCTTTTGTTTCTTCTGTATCACTTTCTCTTTGTGTGTATTTTCTTGCAATTTTGCTTTACTATTTCTGCTGGTCTATCTAAAATTATTTCGACGTTAGATAATTAACTCTGAATTCCTCTGATATCATTTGACTCAATTTTAACATTCATTTGATAATGTTATCATCATAGTCATTGGCGTTTAAGGGTCAAATTTGGAAATTTTTCAAATGATACCGCATTTATCTATTTCGGTTAGATATCGAGCGAGATAAATGGATAGTAATAACAGAAATACGTTATGGAAGTAATGATACTTTTGCCCTTTAAGGGTCAAATTCTGAAAAAATCCATTTTTAAAATATGTTGTAACCACAGTGGAGTGCTTAACCTTTAAAATGATAACTCATTTATATATGTCAATCAGATATCAAGGGAGATAAATGACTGGTGACACAAAAACGCGTTGAACAAGTTTTAATACTTTTGCCCTTTAAGGGTAGAATTACGAAAAAATCCTTTCTTAATATATGATGTAACCAAAACGGAGATCTTAATGTTTAAAATGACACTTCATTTATCTATTTCGGTTAGTACTACAGGGAGATAAATGGTTTGTGGAACAAAAAACTACATTTTATAAATATTGACATTTTTGCCGTTCGAGGTTAGAATTTGGAAAAATTACTTTCTGAAAATTTGATGTAACCAAACCGGATACATTAAACTTATAAACAACACCTCTTTTCTCGATTTCAGTTAGATATGAAGGGAGATAGTGGCTTATGAAGAAAAAATACCTTTAGTAACTCGCTATATTAGAGTCCGTATTTAAGCTTGCACTAGTGTCTCATAGAATTGTTGTTTGGTGCCGTTGCAGGTGGGATGCCGGCCCGCAGGGGTGGTGTTGTGTGCGGAGGTTGGCGGCCCTGAGCCGTAGGAGCGGCGGGCAGCAGGATGGAAACGCTGGGCCGCCGCCGGTGATGGCCGACGCCAGACGCCCACGGACGATGCGCTGGTGCGCGGCGCCGCCGCTGCTGGCGCTGCTGCTGCTGATGCTGCCTTGGTTGCCTCCCTCCGCATGGGCGCACGTCGCATGGACGCCCATCTACGTCGACGGAAACAGTGAGTCCAAAGCAATAACCAGCTTTCAGTTTTACGTCGGTTTTCTATATCGCATAACCTCCCTTTTGCGTCAAACATTTCATGAAATGTATGAACCATGGTAAGGGTAACAGAGTAGCTGTCCCGTTGACTTTTTTATGTAGGGAATTGTTTTAACGGTAAGTGCGCATGTGCCTCAAAGTTCTGCTCATGTGTTCTTAACTATACTTTGATACAAGCAGCTACGATATCGATCACTGTCACCTGAGCTCATCTTAAACAGTAATCGCTTGATCGTTTTGATTTAGTTACGTTTTCTACGCACCTATGTATAAGTACAAATATAATTGTACCATATTAAACGTGAAACATATATTTTCTATTTCAGTCACCATAAACCTTTGGTTATAAGTATATATGATACAAATTCACCAAATGTAACGAAATTAGAATAATAATAAACATTAATATAAATTAATATCAATAACAATAATAATCATAATCTATATAATAAAATAGTTTTTATTTGTTCCGATTAAGAGATTTATTCTGCTGATGTCTCTCGCATCCTATTCCTTGTAAGAACGGTTATCTGATAAATTTCTCCAAGTTATTCTGCGATATGAAAGCTCTAAAAACAAAATATAGACTAAGGTACAATGCTATACGCTATAACCTAAGGAAGTGTGCTTTAATCGTTTTTAGATATTTTTGTCTGTTTATGGCAATTACTTGGATAAAGGTTACTATTTACTGTACAAATGCTATAGCGATAGTATCGTTCGTCCATTCGAGAGAGAAAGAAACATAAAAAAATATACAAAAAGAAACCACAGAAAAATACACAAAAAGTGGGTATGACCCATAGAAGTGTCACTTCTTTTTAAATTGTGAATAATTATTGTTGGACAGCCAAGAAACACAACACCCTCCCCACCCGAAATAGCATATGCATCCGGGCCGGAGAGGGCACAACACAATACTGATAAGTTGGCTCACGTTAACAAGTTCTTCCTAAATTTGTCTCTGTTTTGTAATCACTGGCACATATATTTTTAACCCGTGAATATTCATTTCGTCTCCTCCTCCCCTCTTGGGGATTCATTTTTTTTTTTTTTGGTCAGACTGTGTATATTACGTCTCTGAAGCCCACGTGACAAGAAAAGAATTTCACAAAACACATTTGATTCTGGACATATGTGGTCATAGAAAATGTCGCTACTCTTGCTGACTCCACAGATGTCAATAAGACATAATAAAACCTAGTAAGCATGAGTCGAACCTGCGTGGTTAGAGTTCTCTACTCTAACGATCTAAACACATATCTTGCATTTACCAGTACAAACGGCAGGTACTTAACAACACCTGTCAAGATAGACTGTAACCCCGCACCACTTTGCCGCTCACGCTGATAATATTAATCGTGCAGTTCCAATTAAATTTACTATACGAACATTATACAGTAATGCAGTCTAAACTAAAAGCAGTTTCAACGAAATAATTTTAATATAGATCAAAGTATTCTCAAAATAAGAATGCATCCTTGTTTTGTTAACTACGTATAATGCATACTAAACACAAGTGCTTTTAGTTTTTACCATTTAAATAGAGATAAAATTCGATATTGGTGCGAAATTTCAAGTTCGAAGAATAGAGCGTTTCCTTTACACATCCCGTAACAAAATTAGTCCAAAACTGAGTCATCTCTTAGTTATAATTTAAAAAATTATTAAAAAATATATCTCCGTCCAATAATTCACGAACCATAAATATCGATATCCAACATTTGGGGGTAAACATTTTTTAGAACATCTGTATTTCTATGCAACTCCCTTAAAATATA
The DNA here is from genome assembly GCA_031002005.1 of Vandiemenella viatica. Lineage (NCBI taxonomy): Eukaryota > Metazoa > Arthropoda > Insecta > Orthoptera > Morabidae > Vandiemenella > Vandiemenella viatica. The sequence continues at coordinate 162,101,606 of JARYHS010009186.1, forward strand.
ATTCTAGGAAGTTTTATTCGTATTTAGAAAAAAAAAACGCGTATGATTTTCAAATTTGAAGACGGAAACTTATTTTCTTTACGAGTACGGAATAGAAATAGCAGACATACAGACAAACACTTTTTAAACAATCTTATTTAATCATTATATGACAAATTACTGCAGATTGACTTGCTACGTGTTCCAATTATACCTTAGTGAACGACACGTTTACTTAACTGAAGGCCAATGAGCGTATTATTTGTTAACAACTTATATATTTACCTGTGCTCTTGCCCCGCAAGGAGTGTTCGGATCACGTTCCGCTTCAATAGACGCTCTGTATTTTCAGCCCTCTCTAAAATAAACCTGTTCCCTGAATGCAGAGCGCCTCTTCTTTGCCGGGATGTTTTCTTTTCGGGAGCGAAGCCGGGTCCTGCTTCATTTCGGAATATTTGAACTGAAAATGCGATTTCTGCAGGGAGTGTGTGTGGCAGAACCGAACGCAAACACAGCCCTTCCCTCCATCTCTCAGACCCACCCACCTGGGCCCGCCTTTTTCAGTCTGCCTGCTGCGGTGGTGGTACGACTGGCGCCTATTAAACGCTCTACTCAGGTTGATCAGTGATGAAAGATTATACAAAGCTTACACTCGATTAAATTCCGAGATGATCAAATAAATATATATAACATAACTAATATTTACGCAAACGGCGAAACTCATATCTTTTATGCCGCCAGCTTTCTTCCTCCTTTTCAGATATTCAGGCTACGAACATCATAGTTTTACTGCCTTCTTCTCAACAAGCCAGCGATTAACTTTGGCATTTACTTCAAAATTACACCACAACAGCAACACTTTCCTCCTTCCAATGTATAAACCTGCAACTAACTACGAAAATTATTTAGAGAAAACACTGGAAAGAAATATGAAGATTATCCAGTTTTTTCAGATTCCCACTGCTTTTATCTTTTTTATTTAAATTTTCACATTCATTTTCGCTTTAATAGCTTTAAACGTATGCAGCTTAAAAATTTGTTTTTTTTTATCTACAATCACAACTTGTTAATACACGGTTCCTACTTTTTGAGACTGTTATGTGAGTTAATAAATGTTAATCTGTGCTTTTACATCAGTTTAAAACTTTATTATCTGCATATGTTTCCACTATGGCGAAATACGTCCATATCATCATTTTTTTAACCATGTTTATATTCGGTTGGAATTCATCGACAATTCGTTTCATCATGCCATTAAATAATCAATACTATTACTATGATATATTCTGAAATTTACTAACCATTAAATAGTGCTTAACTATACAATATTGTTATGATTAACAATTTAATACTTTGTAGTTAGTGATTCCATGGCAGCCTGTGATCAAGGCCGATTACGATAAATTATATCTTTGTATTTCTGTCAGTGATCAAACATACCTAGACATCGGTGTCCTCTACGCAACATGTACATAGTTTCTTCTGTTAACAAAACCATTTTATTACAAAAACATAGTGATTCTGTTTTTAGATTACTCTGCATTTGACACTGTAGTTTTAGTGCTGCTTACTGCACTTAGATTACTTATCGGTTGTAAAATTATCATACCCTTATTTTTTTATAAATAAATAAATAAAATAAAGCGAGTCTATCATAATATCATTGATTGATGGAAGATAAATCTCTCACCAATCTCCGTATTATGAGCCGTCAACATTTCAAACATGTTGCCACATCGAACCAACACAGTGATTTCTGATTAAATATATTTCGTTTAGTGTCTTTTTCTGTACATTATTTCCATATATAATTTACGTGTGTTCTTATTAGATCTAAACAATCTCCAGAGTAGATTTATGATGCATTTTTTTTAAAAAAAATATGATTAATTTTAATATAACTTAACTTAGTCTACAACCCGAAGGTTGGTTGGATCCTCCCGAAGGAGGCATACTAAGCCATTAGCAAGCCTCAGCATGACAGACATAATAATTTAATGACTGAACACGGAATAAATTATTGAATTTAATAAAGAAATTAACGAATAACGTCTCAAGGATTTATTTAAAGATAACAAAGGAATCATTGTTTTTAAGTTAACAAGTCACAAAATATTTAATTTTTAAGAACATAAGTAACATAGATAACCCGAGATGGGGAACGGTACTGTGTATGTCGCTGCCAGACTTATTAAAGCATCTTGTATGGTTGCCAGCGATGAAAACCTACGGCAGTCTCTTGAATTATCAGAGCTGCCTCTGGTATTTGTAGGAAACAAATCTCGGCCAATCCGCAATGATATAGGAAGATTGCCTCGTACAATTGGCTGACATGCGATATAAATAACAATCTGTTACAACAGATCCTGTGATTGGCTGATAATAAATGATCAAACTGTCGCGATTTTCACCAAGTCCACTCAACCTGTAATTCTCGAATAACGTGTCCATGACACCGTTTCACCTCTTACACACTTTAAAGGGTCACCGCTAGTCTATGGTGCACTATTACTTAGCGCTTCTCGCTGGCTAAGAAACGCAGCACGTTTAAGAACTCGTTAATCTCCGCAGTTGCCGAAGATTACTGTGTCAGCATATCTGCCTATCAAAGCCTTAGACATCGTGCCTCGTCGTTTACAAGATTTCGTGTAACCTCAGAACTAAATGTACAAGGAATTTTAATGGCATCACTCAGTTTCGCAAATTTCCAGTGACCAGACCTTTATTCCGCACTCAACTATTACTTTCGCGTGTTAGTGAGCCGAGCGGAAGCTTTTATGATTACGACAGATGGATTTCGGATTCGCCTCGACCATCGCCAGTAAACGGTACGATGTCGTGCCGAGGATTAGGTTAAATACTTATTTGATACTAGCAGTTAGTAAACAAGCTCTGTACTCTCTTCTGTTAGCATGTTGGCTGACATCTGAATGAACACTTAGCATAATTTATCTAGAGTTATTATTATAGCTTACTTCTGTGATCAGGTAGCTTGAAAGGAAACACACAGGGTATAAAACAATTGGCTATTTATTAATAATACGTTGCGAAGGAAAGAACACTGTTACAAACACTTTAGATAAAGATATTATTTCGTAAACACACTGATTGCAATATAGTTATGATGGCACGGTTAATACTATTACGATATGGTTGGGAAGCAACGATAGTAGGCTTGGTATTGAATCAATCTCTAAATAAGTTGGAGGATGGAGTGACATAAGACAGTTCCTGATTTAATGCCATCATGAAATATTAGATAAGCTCAGCATGGAATAAATATATAGCAACAGATTACTTCAAATTGGTGATGTTGTGAGTCGGAAGATGTTGGCGCGCGACTAACTACCCAGAGCCTTCGCCATGATGGCGCGCAGTCAGTGCTAGTGGAGGGGGTAAGCTAACTTCCGATTGGCTAGTTAAGATTTTGGTACTAGCAACTGTTCTGACTGGCTACTAATGATGTCAGTGAGATTCTAGGATGGGGGTAAAGCTTTGCGTAGCCAATTGCATGCTGATGGTAGCATCTCACATCCTTGAACCACCGGTTCCACTCCCACGCATAACAATGCAACGGTAAGGTGGAAGTGTCAGATACCACGAGAACAGTGGCTAACTCAGAGCATCCGGTTCTAATGTTACAAACTGTGAAACAACTCTGGGCTGGTCTTGACTGCTACGAACGAAATGAAATAAAGATTTTATGCTATCCCTAAATCCCAGAAAAAACACTCAAGCGACATCCTTACCCTCGCTACTAACAGTTGTCCCTTTAACTGTTTAGAGCACTCGAGCAGGTTGTCTTCTCCTATCACTTCACTAAGAACCAAAACAAAGAACAATATACTTTTTTATCAATATTCTTTTTCTTAGATACTTCAATAATAATACAATATGCCAAATAACTTCATTTATTACTTCGTTGCAGAACAAAGCCATATTACAATTCTTCATAATGTTCATCACAATTAAGTTCCTATATTCAAATCTTTCACAACTCTTACATTCTTCGCGTTCATGCATACCGAGGCTGTTGCCTCCGCATCCTATCATACTAAACTATGACTGTATTCCTCGGTGGCATCACGCGGATTGTTCTAAATTTACTGTAGCTATGTTACGAGTGTACGGTTCTGCGAGGCAAGCTGGCTGGCGAGCCTATTGACAAACAATGGATTGTTTAAGATCCGAAACAAGGCTTCATTATTACACTTTGAATTACTATTACAGGAGAAAGAAACTTAACAACTAATTTTAAAATAAATAACTGTAATTAGCAAATACGATACGTCGGGGTGGGCTAGTTACATGTGGTATATATGTCACACTATCGCACAGTTACTGAAAATAAACATGTCCTGGAGGTAAATAGAATATCATAAGTTCTGAATGATTCAGCATGTAGGCTTTCAGTTATCTTATTTTGCTTCAAGCAGGATGCAAAGAAATGTTTGTTTCATCTCCCGAGACCTATCACGGTTCGAAAAAGTGGAGATAAGGTTTGATGTCGTTATAACAAACAAAACCTGGCGCAAAGTTGTGGGAACTTCTGAATAAGACCGGTAACGCACGGTCGTTGCAATAGAGAGAACGGGGTTTCGAATCTGCATCCGGCTATCCAGATTTCGGTTTTCGATGTTTTCCTGAAGGTTATGATCTAATTACTTTCGGTTTCTTTCCCGCAGTCCTTTCCACCTATAATGGTCTCTAACACGCGTACAGCCCTAAGCATAAAAACTTATTAATCTACGAACTACAAGTCACAAACAATATTAAAATATCATTCTCTTAACGAGATGTGTGTGTAAGTGAGTAAATAACGCTCCAAACTAGGAATCAGTTGTTTTTCTATATAGCTCGAAATACAAAACACAACTCAAAATGTTTGTAATTAATAAATTTTAGCTGTATTTTGACTTTCAGCTCATTACTTCATATACGCACATATGCAAACGTTTGTAGTGCGTGAAGGTGCATAAAATGCTACGAAATCTCATATAGTCTGTTTCAAAGTGGCATGATAAAATCAAAGTGATGCGTACAATTTCCCCACTTGTTTAACTTTATTATTTATTTATTTATTTTATTTTTTATTATAGCTTTATGCCTCGTCAACGTCATGCCATGAAAGGCGGGAAAGGATTGTGGAACAAGGAATTGGAAGGATTTCGGCCATGGCTTTTTGATGGAATCATCCCGGCATTCGTGTGGAGGGATTTGGGGAAACCATGGAAAACCCAAATCTGGATGCCAGGTCGGGGATTCGAACCCGATTCCCCGAATGCAAGGCCAGAGCGTTACCGCTCACCCAACACGCTCGGTGTTTAACTTTAAACTCCCTCTTAATATCACTAAATATGCATCATTAGGCAAGGCATTGACTGATTTTTATAAATATTGTAAATCTATGAAACCTCGTTTTTGAACCAAATATTTTCTTGAAATTAGTGTTATAGATTTGTAACATTACCAAAGGAGCAGACTGAGTGATAACATTAAAAATTACCTTTTAGTTATATTAATATCCTTTTTGCGTCAGTCGCTCTCAAAATTTGATGTTGGAAATGCCTTTCTGCGACACTTAAATTTTAACGACGCCATTAAAGAAAAGCAATTGCTAACATTCAATTTTATGACACTTTTTCATTCGTTTGACTTGATTCAAAGGGTCATCGCCTTTAAATGTGCAGTAATTTGAGTTAATGGAGGGGTTCTTGGCAATGTGGCCGCATAATCAGTCCTACCAACGGCGTGCGATGTTCTCTGCGACTAACGTCCCCGTCGAGTCAGCACTGCCGAGGCGACATTTCAGTCGGTTGGTGTTGGCAGCATTGCAGACTTGTTCGGGAAGATTGCCAGCAGGACACCAGGGACACCAGGAATGGGAGAAAAGGAATCTTTGACTCTTTTGGAAGCCGAAAATTTTAGTTTAGTCTAATCCAGTTGAAGTCGATATAACGTGCGTTGTTCCCTTCTAGTCATATCACATTAGGCGTTATAAAACAGTGTATCCCAGTAACATTTTTTTAATAAAATGGCGCCCTAACACAAAATAATTGTGTTGGAAAAATGGTGAATTTGATATCGTCATGAATTTTCAATTGTGTAGTTAGTTGCTTCACAATGTTTCTAAATAGAATATCATGTACATTACAGGTCTATATTTTAACTATTTAAATAAATACAGTATTTTCATCAAATACATCAATATTATCAAATATTTATAAAAAATGGCTTGCTATTAGTGAATTGTATGTAAATTTTTTGCTCTCTATATTGGAAAAAAACTTGAAGATACATCATATATACAACTTGAACCATGAAGCGTTGATAATAAATTTGTTATTAAATCGTAGGTGTTGCAAAGGAATTGGCAATACTCACATTCAGTTGGTTTCTATATGTCTTTAATACTTTTAAAATTATAAATAGCAGACTGGGCATGAATATACATGAAAAATTAACTGATCAATAACATATTAGTGTAAATTCGTTAATCTTTAAGTGCCAATATATCTTTATTACAGTTTCCAAACGGGAATATTCTTTCAGATATTCTGAAAAAAGAATTATGCTGATCTTGTTGCAGCATTTGAATGTTAAAAGCATGTGGGTTTGTTTTATAAATAAAGGATTATGTTTATAGCTGTGGTTGGCTGGATATAGGGTCACAACTAAATCAAAGTCCTCTTCTGCTATTAATGACCCAGCTTTGAACTCTAAAGTTTACTTTTGTAGGTTAAAACTCTAAACCTGAGAAACAAATGCTAAACTATACTCAATAGATAATACCCTGCTTATAAGTAACAGAAAACTTGAGCCTGTATTTCTTTATGAAACTAGTGAATGAACACCCAACAAGGAAACGCCAAAACTGAGTAGCGAATGAAAATATGCAATATATAACAAATAATTGTTTCCTTAGCTGAAATTCTAAGTGAAAATGTTATAAAAAAGGTTTTTTAAAAAAAGTATTTGAACACGGTGATTTGCCTCAAGCTGATATCAGTGCCTACACCAGGACGTTAAAGCACCTTCAAAGATTTAAAAAAAAAAAAATTGTTGTTAAAAATAACATTTTTCTGAAATTACTTAGTAATAATTCTCACATTACGAAAAATAATTTAGTATCTACGACAAGAAAACGAGAATGCTGCAAACTATATTTCAGTATCTGGTAATAGAATATGAACTATACATAAAAAAGTGGATATTACCCTCAAGTGATTTGATGGAACGCATCAACGAATGAGAGATTTTATGTTTTTTAGTAGTACCAAGATTTGGTTCTCCTATAATTACTGTTATTCCCAAGATAAAAATCGGATCATTCTGCTACAGATATACCTATTGAGTGGAATATTTAAAACATTTATGTTCAATCGTTATCCAGTTTCGTTCGTACAACTTTTAACCATTTTTCTTGATGCAACCGGAAGCAAAGCGTTTTCTTTTACTGAATCAATTCACATTGTCGATTAAAACTACGCAGGTCTATATCAGTAGTTAATTACTTATTTCAGTTGTCTTGTATAAGTTTTTTTTATTTGGACACCTTTAATCGAATGTTATAACTTGTTCAGAACCGATAACGTGTGAGGCTGTCTTCTGTTTCACTTACAGTTGTATTATACACATTACACAAATGTTAAAACATCTGATAAAATTCTAGTAACTGTTTCAGAGGGATTCGTATAGCTAGAAGGCAATTAATTACTGGAAACATGTTCGTTTCGTTTGTTCTTCCTCTTTCTGCGCACTCATTTCACTTTTAGATTAGTATTTTTCATTACTTCCTGATACTGCAGAGGAACGTTTTAGCATTTAAATTAAAGGCTTTTATTGCCTTGTTACTCTAACTAGTAATTGTAGCGATATTATTAATGTATGCTTCTACTTATGGTACATACTTATAACTACTATTTAACTCATTTTCCAATTATAATGAAGATAACATTGAGGTAGCCTATTCAAAAATCTTTAATCTGATTATCCATTTCTAAATACACAGGGAAATTGTGGCTTGAAAGACAAAATTAGTGGCAGTTTTAAGCAACGAAGGAAATTGTTGGACATTTACTTAGTGGTGATGTAATAAAATTTATGGGTATGCCAGAGAATGAAGTAATAATTGAGGTTAAGAATAAATTGCCAACATTAATATTACTAAATAAACCTTGAAGTCCGGTAATAGAAAGCGTAAAACGAATTTATTTCTTTGTAGAATATATAAATACTAATTAATTATATGGGAGTCACTACCATATTTTATTCATGGAACAATTCGTTTATTTCACAAATATTAACCTCTGTGAAACACATAATCGAATTACATATTGTTTGATAACCTAGAAATACGTTTACATGTTGTCAACTGCAATATAGTGGTTTCGATCTATGAAATATTTCTTGAAGTTTTAATTTAGTAGCAGCATATACGTTTTAAACGTAAGAATATCTACTAATTATAATAGTCAAACGTAAAACTGTAAAACCAGTGACGTAAAAGATAAAGTTTCTGTGACATTTTTACGCAGAATACCATTACATAAACATCCCCCGATCACATTTATACCGATGTCTGAGAATCAAGAATTGAAACAAGGAAAATTAAATTAGTTCATTCCTGAAAGCTGCAGGTATTTTATTCCATCCTAACACTGGAGGATATGCTTAAACTACCTTAGAATTATATATCTTCCTTTTAGAAACCTGTAAAACTTTTTTTCCACCTGTGTATACGCCCCTCCAAGCTCTGCATGGTTTACACAAAGTTTAGTATGGGTTATATCTTCTGTATGCTTTTTTTTTTTTGCTGTCATTCGACTGGTTTGATGCAATCTTCCATCCCTTCCTATCCTGTGCTAACCTCTTCATTTCTACATTCCCCTTACATCCCACGTCCTCAATTATCTGCTTCATATATTCTAATCTCTGTCTTCCTCTACAGTTCTTACCTTCGACTGTTCCCTCCACTAACAAATTAACCAATCCTGCATGTCTCAAAATATGACATACCAGCCTGTCTCTTCTTTCTGTAAGCTTCTTCCACAAACTTCTTTTCTCACCCATCATTTCCAAAACTCGTTCATTTCTTACTTTGTGTGTCCACTTAATTTTCAGCATTCTTCTGTAGCACCACATTTCAAATGCTTCAATTTTCTTTCTTTCCGGTATTCCTAAAGTCCATTTTTCGCTACCATAAAGTGCTGTGCTCCACACAAAGAGTTTTAAAAAGTTCTTTCTAATTCGTAGATCAATATTTGAAACTAAAAGGTTTCTCTTTTTCATGAAGGCTCTTTTTGATAGTGCTATTCTGCTTTTAACATCATTCCTGCTTCGGTCATCGGTTTTAATTTTACTTCCCAAGAACAGAATTCTCTTACTTCTCCTATTGCATCCGATCCTATTTTTATATTTAATCCACAAGTATTGGTATCATTTCTGCTACATTTCATCACTTTTGACTTGTTTTGATTAATATTCAGTCCAAAATCTTCCTTCACTATTTTGTTCATGCCATTCAGTAACACCAGTAACTATCTCCCTAAATCGTTCACACGTACACTACAACTGTATCTTTGAGTTTTTTCCGGTGTCTGCATTTCCTATATAAATGCGGTAAGCCCTTGCCAACTGACTTGTCGCAAGAAGCTGCTGATGGAATTTTGAGTGAGGGCCACTATCGTGATCTGTATGTCACTAATGTAACTTGTGTTCTATATGATCAGTGTTATATTGTATGAAAATTGGAAACCGTCCCAGTGTTCGTCTAGACCAGGAGTCCCCAAACTTTTTATCCCATCGACCCCTTCATAGAATATTTACCTTCTTATCGACCCCTCCCCCCAATATTAAGTATTTTATAAAAACATTAAATATTTTTGGCATTTCTGATGTTAAGCAATAAGGAGACATGCATAACAACCCAATTAAAGAATTTATAGTTCCCATAACTTCTAAAATCCACTGAACAATACTAATAAAAATGTAAATATTTTCACTGTTATTGTAATCTTAAAAATAAAAACAAAATAATTGATAGATGAAAAATTTGCCTATAGTTCATCAACAATACGTGTAATAAAACGTAAAATACACAATTTTATTTGAAAATTTAATACAAATTATATTGGCAGGAAACATTTCTTTGTGTCATCTTGCGACTACTGTTAAATACCTTAAAAATATGTTAACACATCTTTTATTAAAGTAGCTGATATTAGTGGGACGGATGTATCTGAACAGCAGCAGTAAGATTTTTGATATTCGATTGAAAACTGGTAAGTTTTAGTCGCAAATCACCACGATTTTTCAATTCCCGTTCCTCTGTTTTGTTAAAATTGCGTTCGCGTGGTTAAAACCAGCTTCAACAACGCGAGTAAGAAAGGTTCGGCCTCTGTTCTGAACTTGGGGTATTTAGTAGAAATATTAACATTGCTCCAAACTTCAATGAGGTTTTCAGTTTTAAACACCGCTTTAGCTTCGAGAACTACACATATTTCAATCAGCTCATCTTCTAACGCGTATTTCGAATTTTTATTGGAATATTCCCATTTTTTTCCTTTATACAGTTTAACTGACCTCTTTAGTATTAATCGACCCCCTTTCGACCTCCATGTATTAATATCGACCCCTTGGGGGTCTATAGCGACCACATTTGGGACTCCTGGTCTAGACGGCTACAGTAAAACTCCTTAAAACAGGCGACACTAAAACTCCTTAGAACGGTAATCAACACCGCCGGCATTCAGACGGAAAGTATGAGCCTGCGACAATCTGTTCTATAGATGTAAGGAATAACAATACGTAGGTACCAAAAGTGTACAGTACAGGAAGCGTGAAATGTATTTCAGATTAAATGAAATTTCACAATAAAATTGTTGATTCTGATGTAGTGCAAAAATATATGTATCATTAATGTAAACGCCTGTAATTAACAGATATTAACAGAGTCGCACTTCCCTTTTTGTGACTCAATTTTTCAATAATCACAATCCAGCAAAATCTGTTCACGGTGAAATTCTCTTTCTGAATGAATTAACAACAGGCAATGTCGGTACTGAACGCATAGCTTCATGTTTACTGTAGCAAACGAATAGCTTAATTGGCTCTCCGTTCAAACATGAAAATCTGAAACGCAGGTTGTCCAATACACGCACTAAACGTTGTCGAATTAACACTGCGCGTGTAGCAGGTACAAACGATACCACGCCACGGTAATTAGCGCGCAAATATTGCTGGAAACACGGGAGCGGAAACATCCCCACAGCCCAAATCCCTACTAACTTTCGAATACCGAAAATTTAAAGTAACCAAATTCATTCATGATTAAATGCTCTTCACCACTGACTCCAGGGCTTCTATCTCACTTATGATGTAAAGGTAAAGGTCACAAGGTTCCTTCTGCTCTTGTCGCTACCCACAGTATTTGCAGTATTAAAGTTCCTATTTTCCATTCCCAACCATGGACAATAGTAGACGTTGGAGGGGTCAGTGACACGGTTTCTTACTTCTAGCGGAGTTTCATCCACGACACTAATTGAATAACAGGCTGATTGGGCCTGGGTAGCTTGAAATTAAAAAGTTCACAGAAAAGTGACAAAATGGTTTGTTATTAAAACACTATTTCATGATTCCAAAAAATGTATTACTTTTTCTGGAGCACCATCAATGTTATTTCTCATGAAAAAAGAGATGATTATAAGAACTTAATTCATTTCTATGCTCTAAAAAATTGCCGAAATATTCGCCAACTTTTTAAGGAAATATTCACACTAAATAAAAAATATACATGGAGGTAGAAATGTCTCCTCTCAGTTTTTCTGAAGAACAGTAATTGACAAAAATGATGATAGTATTCTCATTCTTCCGTGGTTATAGGTATATCGCGAAACGTCAGCATTAATAGGACTATTTAGGCATGATCAATTCATTAACACACTACGACGTAGCAGTTTGTCTACAATGGTATCAGTATACTTAACTAATTCATTAAGTAAATTTCTGTCTGTTAAAATATATACAAATTAACGTTTTTATTCAAATTTGTGAAAAATTTTATTTGATAAGCCAAAATCGTCGCGTACTCGTGATTACAATTTCTGTAATACAGAATCCGTTTAGGATAATTTTATTTATATCACATGTCTACTTTCTATAATCAGTACAAATAATTCATTTCAATTTAGTAATCCGCTTTCGCGCCATTTAATTTCCTAAGACAAATTTCCTTTCGTGTAATTACATTTTTTTTATCAGAATTTGCAGTTATGATTTTAGTATTTCAGTCCTAGGTGTAAAACATAGTAAGAAATTCATCAGGATAAATGCAATGACCTTTTTCCACAACATTTTTTGTATGCTAGCAATACAGTGCTTTCATCTTCATTCTGTTCTGTTTAGCTAGCGTTTTTTACCATATTCCCAGATCGCTACAACTATCAGCTATCTGGAATTTTTCTAAAGTTTTCTAGGGCAGCATAAGACGGACTACTGTAGCAGTTTCAATTTCTGTTGTGAAAAATAAAATGCGGCACATATGGTGTTAGTACACGTTTCTGGAATACATGGAAAACACCCATCTCTGCGATATAGACGTGGAAAATTCCACCACACAGAATCTTTTAAACGCTGATAACACACGTGGGCAAAATTTCTAAACCTTTCTGAACCATTCTTCAGGTTAGCTTTAAGGGTAGAGGTAATTATAATTTATCTGTGGAATTAATCACATTTATGGTAAGTAACTGTGGCTTTTCCTGATATAGCCGACTTACTTGTCAAGTAATCAGAAGTAAACACATAGAGCTCAAAATAAGTACTGTGTGATGAGGAAAAGGCCTAACCCCACCAACTGTTTTAGATGTGTTATTACCTGCACGTATAGTAAATGACTTAGTTAAATTTGAACTAACGTCGGTTAGTAAAACTTTGGACCTAAACTTCTTTCTAATTCGTATTGTTACAGCTGCTGTTTCTATACCTAATCTCCGTAATAACAAAAAAATAAGGTTATGTAGAGCAACATGAACTTAAAATTCGGTCGCCCCGCGGCAAGTTATTCTCTCTTTAACTCCTTTTCTAAAGCTGTAGCGAAACTCGGATATGAAATAAAATTAGATGAAAATAATTTTTTTCCATATATGCGTATAACTTTATGACCCTTAAGATGGAAAAAAGTCATAGATACACTTTAAGGAAGAAACGAAACTATAAGCGATAGATTAGATCAACTTACAGAGAAGACCAAGAAATTTCATCATACTATTTTGGTCGTTCTTCCTGGTATTAATTAATAATTTGCAGCGGATACCAAACACAACTATTGCAACATTTAATTTGTACAGCCTCACTGACCAGTCACTGATTGTATGGTGATAATGTGATTTTCCATAATTTCGATCACCATTCCAAATTCAGTAATCCTATGGAACAGAAACATCTTACAGTCTTACGAGGAATCTGAACCACAGAATCGTTCTAGCATTCTCTAACTGGCTTTAGTACCTGTTAGGAAAATTTTAAAATTACATTCTTAGCCAGAATTTTAGTTGGGAATCATTGAGTAACGAGTGGAATACCGTGCCACGGTAAAGCCACATGATTCAAAACACAATAAAAAATATAAAATCCTTAAGCCGAACTGGAAAATGTGACCATTCAGAGGTTATGTCAGCACACAGTTTTTTCATTATTATTTGGCAGCAGACTGAATGATCCTCGGGGCGTTGATTCCCCGAGGAAAGCCTACATCGTAACTCAGATTCGAACCTTGGATATACAGCTCTCAGTCTATTCACGTTCCTCGTCATGCCGTGTTCTAGCAGTCAGTAAATTGTGACGAATTTTGTCTATGTTGTACCTTAATATAAGAAATCACACTGTTTCATAACTACCGAGGTACATTACATTCGAGCCACAAAAAAAGAAAATAAAAAAATTCTAAAAGTTTCAATTCATTGGTCGCATTCGGGAGGATGGCGGTTCGAATCCCCTCCGGGCATCCAGATTTCAGTTTTCCATGGTTTCCCAATTCACTCCAGGCAAATTCCGGGATGCTTCCTTAAAATGGCCATGGCCGAATTCCTTCCCATTCCTTGCCCCCATCCTTTCCCGTCTCTAAAGACCTCGCTATTGAGAGACAATAAGCAGTTAAAAAAAATCAATTCATTGGCCTCAAGTACTGAGTGACGGAAGTGAATTTTAACTAAATCTTTCCCGGACACGGTCTCTAGATCAGCAAAGTTTTCTTGAGGGTCAAGTTGTTTTCATAATTATTTTGTGAGACATGAAAGGAAGTTGTTCGATCTAGCTTTGAAGAGACAACTACGCTCCTTCTTAAGCGATAATTCCTTTGTGAGCAAAATGTATGCAGAGTTCATTAAAGATATATTGTGTTGTGTGAAGCTAGTCCCCTTCACAGACTCAAAGCAACTCTTCATTCTCAAAATTCTTATATATATATATATATATATATATATATATATATATATATATATATATATATATATATATATATATATATATATATGTATATATTTATGTGTGTGTGTGTGTGTGTGTGTGTGTGCTTTTTCCTTTTAACATTGAGATATGAACATTTCTCGAAGCACGACGTCAACTATTGTACGTAAGTGACTCACAAATATAAGATGTTTTCCTACTAAGTAAAACCAAAACCGATGTTTCATAGTGTCTGCCCAATTTGTATCTCCGTCGCCAGATTACCATCCCGTTTTTTTGAAAAAGTATTACGCTATTACAGCCATCATAATAGTTCAGACATAATTTTAAATACAAAATTGTTAAATTGTCCTATAACAATCACTCTATATACGTGGTACATGATTATATAATTTCACTATAGCAGAAGACACGAATCGGTTCTCTCAGATGCACTGAGGAAAAAGTTTCAGAGTGAAATATTCGATGGGAGTGGTGAAATAACGCTAATGGTCAACGTAAACTGTTGCAGGATTATATAGATATTATTTGTAGACTAAAATGTTTTACATTTTTACAAATACGTTTTCAGGTGGATTCTTAAAATTTACAAATAAGTGCCTGCACTATTGACATATATCGTACACCGAAAGTGGAACAGTTCTAATTACTCATATAAAAATGAGGAAAACATCGGTCTTTCAGTTATTTTATTTCTGTTATTCAGTTACTAAGTCACAAATCTTTTTGTACGTATGTAAAAACTCAGTATTTCCCATGAACATTTATAAATTAAAGAAATCCCACCTCTTCATTAAATTTTCACAATTTTTCCCGCATAATTTTCGAAATCATCATAACCCAAACGATTTATCAGGTATGAATTTCATAGAGTAACATCAAATAATTTTCTTACTGGATCTTCAGTGTTTTTGAAACAGAACCTCCGTCAAAACCTTATAGTTGTCTGCTACGCAATCTGGATGCAATACATTCACATGCATATTTATAAGCAGCTGAAAGTTTATTGAATCTACTCATTTGTCACTTTTTGCTCTAGTATAAGACGTCATCATAACAAATCCTACATAAACCGTATCTTGCTCTCAAAACACACACACACAGTTATGCTGTTTGATTTTGTCATTTTGTACTCACTGCACTAAACTTTAAACTTGAATAATTTAAGACATACCTTATATTTAAAAAAAAAGAAATGCTGCGTCCGCATACATTATTAATTTGTATTACGATAAAGGGTGAATGATAAAACAATAATATTGTTTTACATGTCTTGTACATAGAGAGATGTAAGGTCTTAAAACCATGCAACGTGAAAACCTTAGTTGTTTACAATCATTATCGCGATTTAGGTTCTGACTAATGCATACATTTTGCTTCTTTAGAAAAATAAAGTGAAAACTTAGCAGCTACTATCTCATCACATTGCATTTCTAAAATTTCAACTAGGAAACTGACATTCTTTTACAGTAATATTTTTTATCTATAACCCCGTTGTATCAAGTTATTACAGTTAACGGTATTTCTTAAAATCGAAAATTTACTGTCATTTGTAGATATAAAAATGAGATGTTTATTAGTAACTTTTAAAAACCAGCCTAATTTACTGGTATTGCGTAAGAGATCATTAAATAAGAATCATCATAAGTCCGTCAAATAAAGTATGCGTTTGCACAAACAAAAATTAGAATAATGTTTAATTGGCAGGGGCTGCATCCATGATGATTCTTCACGAAATCCCATTTTAATTTATACATTAGGTATGCTTTTAAAAAGTATTTTTAATAATTTATCAGTTCTACTTAATAAATACTGAAATAAAATACATTCCGATGGATTGCACTAAACTTAATTACATACCTAATTGACTGCCTGAAATTTAACATTTGATTTAACTCTCATATATAAATTTACATTTTATTCACATCAGAAATTTGACACATTTAAATTATTTTGTTTCGCGAGTTAATAGTATTCTCATTCCGTTTTGTCGTTTGTGGATGACGTGGGTCTGTTCTGACCGTGTCTGAACTATGAAGTATTTGTTCTAAATATAGTTTCTCAAAGCATTCAATGAAATTTTTGTTGTAAGACCGTATGAAAGTATCTTTTACAAATCATGATCGTTTGACACGCTCAATGAATGTTTTAAGTAGACATTTACCTACATTGAATCACCAATGAATGATCTTCAAGGCATTTTTTCGTGACTGAATTCACAAAAAATTAAACCGTCTGTCCAAAAGACGAAAACATATAAACATAGTGTAAAGCCGAATATGGATAGTTCCCGAAAATTTTAGTCTTTTCTATCATATGTTTAGTTAGTAAAAGGAAATGTCTAACTGCCTGACAAATATCTGCTACAAGATGATAATTGGGGAAACGTGTACAGTGTAGGTGGATATGGAGAATATCAAACAAATTTAATGAAAGATTTCTGAAAGACTGGAAAAAGGTTGATTCTCACTTAATCTTACCGTTGTTGAAATACTATAGTGGATCTAAAAGGAATGATATTTTAAACTATCACATGCTATACTGCAGAAAAAATTTACATTAGACGTTAAACTTATCTGAAAAATACTATTCATCAGTGGAATTTGCATTGATGGTTTGACTAAAAGATTAAATACATAGTAAATTTATCAGAAAAGAATAACATTTCACGTAGAGTTATCCGAGCCCATATAAATGCAACCGACTTCATTTACTGAGCCGTCGAGTAGACGAAACGATATAGGAATATAGTTTAACATAATACTGAAACAATATTACAAAAATTATTAGGTGCCAAAACTAATCGTCTTAGACTGTTATGAATTGTAGTATTAATAACAATTGATGCAGTTTATATATTCTTTTAAATTTGTTAACATTCTGCGATATTGATAACTGTTATTATCACCTACATCACTGCACATTTCGATGCTGCGTGATTTTCCGCCAGAACGATTACAATCATCTTTGAAACACAAATATCTTTTCCCGAAGTGTTATAATGTTTCTAAGATGTCTATTACCTTGAATAAAAGTACTCACAAGAATGGAGGGATGGAAGCGTCCCATATTTAACGTCCCTTTTGAATATTGTTTTATAAATACATAATGCTTGTGGTTTTATAACAATAACAGCTGTACGAAGCAAATACCGTGTTACAGGATAGTTACATCGAAAAATAACGAGATAGAGTATAGGTGTTACAATACATTTTCAGGCAAAGAAATATGAGAAAATGAAGTGGTAAATTATTGCATGTACTTTTCGTATTATTTAAATCGTATAGAGATAAATCCGATAGTACAGCTGGAACAGAATGAAATGATTTGCAGACAAGAAAGAGGCAATCCCGTAGCAGATAACTCGCATAGAGACTCTAGTATTAGAGCGAAGAGAATATAATAAATAATGGCTGCCGGCTGGAATTACTCCCAAAAGAGGATATCGGCTCGGGAGCCAGATGCGCTGAGATTGAAGTAATAGCTTAGCAAATGAGTATTGGAAAGAGCTTCCTCGGAATTAAAAGTCACCGGATCAGTCAAGCTCCCGTCCGGACAAGCGGATTTCGTCCCCAACTCGCGAAACACACTCGATGAGTTACTGTTTTATCCGCGAGGAAATCGTGATTGGCCCGAAACGTAACGGCTGGCGGATCACGAGCAGTTACAGGGGTGGCAAGTGTATTATAGTCCGTCACGGCCATTGCTGCTCTGGCCAACGGGTCTTCCATTTTTCTGTGCATCCAATGGACGCGTGTTTTTCATCGTCGTGAGGGCTGATTAAATCAGGCGGAGCAACAGCTAGCGGCCGCCTCTCCCCCGAGGGATCTAACTCGATTTGCTGCCATCGACCCCGCTACAAGCCGGCAATCTGTCTGTCCCGACGGTCGCCAACAGAGACGCAATTAGGCCCCCGGCCGCGGCGGCGTTGCCGTCGACAAGAATTGTTTATCATCAATCAATTACCGGCTCCGGGTAACGGATTGCATCGCCCCTCCCCTCTTCTATCCTCTGACCGAACACTGAAGAACGGGCAGAGGGAATCCTGATGGATGGTCCGCAGGGATTCCTTAGGTCTCCCCACCCAACCGCGTCCACACAGTTAAGCCGTAGCGCTAGGCAGCCTACCCAACAGGAAGACAGTAACTGTGCAGCGCTGTGCAGTCTACCAAACAGGAGACTTTACTAGGTACACCAGCACTATGCGTGCTCGACATGCTCGAGATATTTTAAAGCATTAATTACATTTAATCATTAAGAATTTAGAGAAATGGAAAACATAAATTATAAATAATAACTTATAGCCCTCTTTTCGACTATGTTATGCGTTTTTATGTTTTTGATTTTTGTATGCTAGGTCATCGAAAAATACCAATCCTCCGCAATACCTTACTCTTGAAACGAAGCTACCAGCATTACTTCCTGAGAATAGAAGACACAGTTAGTCGATATAACACAGAAGAACGATGAAAAATCCAATCGTATAAATCAACAAAGTCAAAACATTCTTCTTCTACACTTCACGCAGTAATCGACTTCCTGATTCGTAATTACCTCTTAGTTTTTTTCTTTGTTTCCATTTTGAGTGATAAATGTTTGTTAAGTTCATCATTTAGAATGCTGTATGTTGTGTTTTGTCTATGAAATTCCAAATGTTAACATAGATTTTCTTTATTTTTTGATAACTTACCCTTCGTCGCCTGGGTACAATTTGTTGAAAACCGTCCACTTGTTCCTTGCGTATGAGTACTATTTTTTTTTTTTTCCTCTGAGAGAGTTCCAACATATTTCTAAGGTAGTTCAATGGTTCAAATGCCACTCCAAGAGATCCCAAACAAACTGTTTTTCTGTAGAGTGTTTTATCCCTTATCATTAATGCCTCAGTTTTAATTTTCTGGGGATTCCTCCATTACCCTCCAGTTCAAGTGCGTGGTCGCAGCTTCACGTGGTTTTCTCCTTAGTGAACGAGGAAGCAAGAATTACTGTAAGAGTTTCTAACAAAATCATAGAGGAAATTCTCAAGATTTTTTATCATTTATAATCCACAATGGGGTTAAGGCTCTTGAGATTATACCAAATTTCACCAGCAACAACATCATTTAAATTTGCGACTGTTACGTATTTTATCTCAATATCATTTAAGTCTGCGAATCAGTACTACTAACTCTTAATAGTGGTGATATTGTATATTCACTGTCAAAATCCGAAAGCCTATAATATATCGCACAAAAAGGATAATCAGTTTTACCAATAATGGTAGTTATGCTTGAACCCATTTTTCAAGGCAACTTTGTTATATCAAGGGATCATAATTAGCTTCCATTGTGAAACACGTAATAAAATGCTACTAAGGTTCTACTAGCAGAAATAGATAAGTAATAACCGGGAATAAAATCCGAATTAATTATTAAAAACGAAAGCAACAATTCAACATTTTAAAAAAAAATTCAATCGATCATATCGAGATGGTTGTTTAATAGCATTGGTATGAATGGTTTAACTCCTTTTTAACACGTTGTATTGCTTAAATCAGCTTAATGGCGCTTTCAGTCATACTCTCTGAAAAAGAAAAAATTCCTGTGAGACCCTTAAAGCAGTTACTTACATTAAAAGAGCTATAGCGAATTATTTACTTACTCTTTCTTCGTTTTCGTTTTAAGTGTTACTTCCAGTTCAAAACTTTTTTTCCTTTCAGTTGTTACACATACGCCTAACATTTAGGCTTTTCAACTAGATCATTCATATTGCCTTTTATATTCTTCCCTCAAATTTCTCTACAGTCCAAAAAAAAAAAAAAGTGAAATTGTTTTAACAACAAGGCAAGACTGTTCTGTCACTGTGGTAAATATTATGCACAAATTCGTCTGTTAAAGTATGGATTTAATTATCTTAGCTCTCATATAAATGTATTTTACTTTCAAAACCATTGGTAAGCTACCTGAAAACGAGAGGTTCTGAGTTTATGCATCTAAATGCAACAAATGAATAACTATTACCAATTACAAACGGATTATGAAACTTTAATAGAATGTTTCAGGATATATAATGTAGGTTGCAATTTTTTTTTCCAGTGACCTTGAAAACTTATTAATTTCTCCGTATAATTCAGTTTCTATGCATGTAAATTAGTTCAAAATAAAACGTCGAGGAGAGTTTAATTTCACTTCGAATATTTTATTTATATTTTTTTTAAGTTTTAACTGAGTGTTAAAATTTCAATCATATATTTTCATCAATAATTTTAATAAAATTTAAAAAAATATGAATGACCGGAGACAACGTTCTAAGAATTGTTAAAGATTTTAATTCAAAGTTCTTTTTTATAATACGATACAGCAATTGTATGTTAAAATGTAATGAGCCAAAACAACTGTGAATTTTTAAAAGAAATTACGAATCTTTTGTATATTTTCTAATCAATTTTTACCGTTGCTTTTTAGATATATTTACAGATCATCAAATAGATAACTTACTTGTGTTTTTTTTTTTTTTTTTTTTACACATTTACCTATTAATATTGATGTTCTCATTGAGAAGTTATCCTTATATCCCGAAGATACATCTAAATCTACAGTCGACCAGTATACTTTAATCGTAAATACGTAGATGTCTGAATGATCAAAAAATATGTATATTTAAATTTATTTAAGAAAAGCACTATCTAAATGGTATGTTATTACCCAAGTTAACTAAAGACGTTTTTATACCATTTTAATGATAAAATTCTTGTTAAAATAAGTCAGTTTGTAACAGTACAAGTGCTGTAAGGCGGGCAATGTGGCCGGTCGCAAGGAACAGTGCTGGCGGGGACAGATGCGTCGAAAGAAAAAGTGCTACACACTTAAAGAACATTTTAATCTTCTGATATATGAAAGTAATTTTATTGACTGATGGCCATCCGGGAGAGAATGTGCAAGTAATATTAATAAATCACACTATGGCAAACAGTAAATGTCAAAAGAAGTGAATTTCGTTTATTCTCCTCTCTATATACATCCCGAGTATGCCCAGTCTGGCGACCGTGTTAACATTAAGTTGTTGTGTTAAGTTCCTTTGAGGCAGGGACAGTAACGATTATAGGACTGTGTAGTTACAAGTTGTTGAAGATTGTTGCCAATAAACACGAGAATCATGAATTAAAATTTGCAGACTTCCATGAATTGATATTTTTTAATACCTTGAATGTTAATAACGCAAATTTTTCTACATGTCTAAAAGCATATTTATAAAATTCATTCGCATCAAAAGTAAAACGTAAAAGCCGGTGGAAGTTACAGAATGTAAACACTCTTCAACAATATCATTTAGCAATCCTAACAACAATCACGCTAGATACTGTGATTAATTTAATTGCAAGTTCGCTGTCACGATTGAATATTAATTTTCCGTAGGCGTCACGTAAATTGCTACAAATTAGTGACAATCTGTGTCACACATTCGAAAAATTCGAAGATAGATGGCAATAAAAGCCAATTAAATTACTTGGTACTGTTGAAACGAGTTCTCGTTTCCGCACTAATGAACAATTATCGCTGCTTTGTACTCTCAGTGTGTTGACAAATAGGAACGAGTGCCGCTGCAATAACGATCATAAATCAAATTTACTGACCACACTCACCACTTAAAACAGATTCTTTTTTTTTTTTACAAAACAGGATATATTGATTCGGCTTTTATAACTGTTACAATGCGTAATAATAATGGCGCGTGTTATGAGAAGATGTATACGGTACTTTCTGTACCTAAAGAAAGATAAAAATGGGACATTTGTGCAGGATATTTCAGATAATCAGCTCATATATTATGTTCTTGTAACCGTGGTATCCTATTCCTATTGCACATCTGTAGAAAGAGAAATATTTGTCTTAATAGTGCATATTGTTTCTGTCTTCCTGATAGTATATTAATCACCATATGCTCCGTCCCAGTAACGTGAAAAACTTTCCCGGTTTTCCTTATATTACCATATTGCAGCACCCATAAAAGAAATCATACATACACGGTGATCCACGAAGATATGCAAACAATTTAATACGTTATTCTACAAGTAAAGCTTAAGAAAAACGTTCATATAAACATAGCTCCGCAAATGTTTAGTTACGGAGTTACGGCTAATAAAAGAATTTACCTGAAATTTAGCAACCTTGCTAATATGAAGCCATCGCAAAACTGTATGAGGATAACTTTATTGTCATCATTTTCCAAAATTAAATTATCTACAACTTCTGTTTGAAACTTTGTGCAATTGTCTAGAATTTATATATATATATTGTAACGTTTTGACCTCATTACCTGATTTAAAATTATAATTATTTTTAATTATCATGATAGGTAGAACTTGCTTGAATACTTTATACGAGAAATCACAAATGGTTTTATTTCAATTAATCACATGACATACATAACAAATTCGTTAAAATTAATTAGTTGTCCTTTTGTGGGCGCCAGGGTATTTTATATAAAATACACAAAAATTAAACAGTAAACGAAGTCAACATTTTGACTATTCACTTCTGAATGAAATGTTTGCTCCGGGCTATGTATTCTTATCTGCAGGGTCGTAGCTGGGCAATACTATGAACTTGAAAGTCTAGCTAGCACAGTGTCCTTCATTGGCGATGTATAATTACCGAATGTACATGTCTGCCGCCACACATTGGATGACGGTCTTCTCTGCTATGGACCAGTGTAGCACAGTTCCTCAGATGTCGTCCTTTGCCTGAGCTCATCTGCTCAAACAAAATAGCGGGTGTCCGGATCCAGGCAGCAGCAACAGTCCCACTCACGAATGGACTGTCCAGAAATCACATCGTCCGAACGTGCTGGCCGGCTGGCATCGAATATTCCTTCACTCGTTCGTCGTGCCACATGCAAAACAGAAAACTCTCGCCGATCACCCTGTTTGTCTACCTGGCAAGCACAAATCTCCCCTCCATTAGGCACTCACTATTCTCCCCTCGCTAATTCTAGGAACCGGCCTGCTGGCATTCCTCAGATCTGCCGCTCCACACTTGTACAATGTACACTGCGCCCAAACGCCCACTAAAATATTCCACATTTTAAATAATAAACCTATAGTTTATTAATGTAACTAGCGGTCACAAGACGCGTTCGTTACATATTCCCCCTGGTTCAGCAAATTTTAAATAAACTAGTTTTATTTAAATTTTCACAATACGAAATATACAAATTTTCCTTCCTCGTCCATTAATTTACAGTAATTATAAATCTGGTAACCTATTCTAACCTATTCCATCACAAGTTCCACCGACATGAATATTCAACCGAACATATGTCCCTTGGCTACTTTGTACATAGACTTTTCTTACTCCCATCCCTGATTGTGGGTAGATTTGTGCAAGCCTTAAATACATAATATAACCATTTCAAATTTAACCTTATAAGTAACAAATTATTGTAGTGATTTAGATTTTCTAGCACAATAACATTTTATATCAAATTGAAAATTTTACTTACACACCATTCTTAATAAATATAGCGCAATACATCATAAGTTGTGATCATCATAGATATTCAACACATAGGATAACACAATCTTAATATATAATGAATGAATAAAACTGGTAGAGAACATATCCTATCTGAATAATGATAATAAAACTTTTAAGCAGTGACGTCATCATCTATGAAGTGCAGGGTTGTCCAAAGCAATGCAAGATTGTTCCAAATATTTTGTTACTATGTCACCGCGAAGCAAAGTATTTGTAATGGATTTCCGCCACCATCCTTTGAATATACATAATGACAATTACATCCCCTTTTATCTCCATTCGTTACAGACCTCGCGTGATTTTTAAATTAACATGATCTCGATCAAGTGTACGCGGATGCCGCTCCAGTATACTTCCCGATTTCCCAAGACAACGTTATAAGTACATTTGCTCTATGGCATAAAAGAATTTTGTTCATGGAATGCTGATTCGCGTAATTCCTTATGAACAAAACAAAATAAAATATTATCTACCTAGTACCTTGGAGATCCTTTTCCCTTGGCTACTTGGTGATTTGATATGCCACACAACATCTGTGAAGTTCCAGAAATTTATCTGTAAATGTACCCCAACGTTTTGGAATCCTTCTGTCTGCCAGAAATCAAGTCCCAAAATATTATCTCGGCAAGTTTTTATCCTTTTCCGGCACATATATGCCCATCGTCACTATCAAGAGAAACAAGTTGCACTAAATGATCCTCGCGCGACTGTACCAAAACTTTGTGATCATCAGAATACTCTTTCAAGTTTCGTGAATTATGGGGTTAAAGTCATTGGTTCCATTAGTGAATAAGTAGCCGTTAACTGAGATTATCCTTTTCACCATGCATGGAATATGTATATTATAATAAACTTTGCAAAAGCTTCTTATTGGTGTATGATTGTGGACTGGTGCGTAATAATACTCGTTGCCCTACAGTGAAAGTTTGATTATGCTTTGGTCTTGCTATATCCGCATCATTCTCCTCATCCTCCACACCACCATTTCGCCAATATGTTAAATTACTGAGGCAAAACTATGGAGAGCCCTCAGCATCCCCGGCGAAATCTCATTGTTTTAATTGGTCACCCTGCGATGTTTCGCGTGCGGCACCAACTCTCAATTCATATTCACTTTCGTTCTGAATGCTATTGTCGGGATCGACGGTTAGAATAGCATTCACCTCCGGCGAACCCCCGCGTGTTTGCCCGTGACCATCCCGCTGACCATCAGTCTTCCAAGGTTTCTTATCGCCAGATTGGAGCTTGCTTCCAATTTTCTACCTCCCTTGAAACTTTGCCCGTTATTCTGATTATTTGGCCGGAAGTATCCATGAGAATTAGAGCGATTGTCCTGCACATTTTCCGCGCACTGTTCACGGCTCGCTCGTTGTCCTATGGCATCTAGATTCCGCAGTGTTTCTAATAAATCAGTGATATTCTTTACATATACAGGCGAGATGTGTTCTTGAACCCCCGGGCTGAAATGTGAGCTTATTATATCAATGAACTCGGCGTCCGGCATCACTGTGTCAAAATAACGACTTTTTACGACTAACCGTTCCACATACCTTTCCATTGAATCACCAGGTTTAGGCTCGTATTTTCCTTGGTAAATCGCGTCCTCGCTTGGTTTTGAATTTTTGCTGACCAGAAAGCACTCAAAAACAATTCCTTAAATTGTGTGTACGACATATCTGGAGTACATGCTACCTTTAACCATGAACGATCCTGTTCAAAAAATGACTGGCTAATGATTAAAAGTTTTGCCGAGTCCGGAACAGCTTTAATTTGAAAGTATCTTTCAAGGTCTTCGAGGTAAGCTTTCGGGTTTATCCCCCCCTTGGAACCAAATCTAGGAAGCTTTAACTCGATATTTCCCGAAAAAAAGCTGAGCACAACTAGCTTGACCTTGTCCATTGTTGCTAGCAGAGTTATTCCTTTCGGTTATTTTACTTTCCAAATTACGTAATTTTACCTCCGTTTCGGCAGCAAGGTTACGCTGTGATGTTTCTAGATTCTTTTGACTTTTCTCCATTTCTCCACGGAATTCTTAAGATCTCCAACTTCGGATCTTATTTTACCTAAATTTTCATCAACACCATCTTTTATTGAATGAGCAAACTCAGAAATCTGACCTAAATTTTCACTGTTTTCTGTGCGTATTTGTTCAATTGAACTTTTATTCGCTTCTACTTTACGGCAAATTTCATTGTTTGTTGTCTCAAGGGCATTGCAGGAGGACTTTAACTCCGTCTGGACTTTGCTTAAAAGAGTGATCTCAGAGCTAATTTCCTTTTTAAAATCATTTATTTCTCGGCCAATTTCTCGCGAAAAAGTAGCAAACTGCTCTTCAATTCTTTTGTGAGCCATTTCTTGTTTTCTTTCAAGACTCTCGATTTTACTAGACATTTGCACTGAGAGTTCAGACAATTTTTCATTGGATTCTTGAAATTGTGTTGTAAATTGAGCAGATAATTGTGAAAATTTCTCCATTAATAAAGCCGCTATATCGTTCATCTGGTGTTGCTGAGTCTGCAATGCAGGAATCACCGAGACGTTTTTCGTACTCATGTTGGAGGTAGTCTGAAAATTATCCAAATTCTCCTGCCCTAATTCAACGGTTGATTGGGTGGAATAAGCTATTTCTGCAGGATTATTGTCTTCCCCGATATGATCCCTATTTGAATTAGTGGGTGCTAGCTCCTGTGATAAAGTTGACCTTCGATTTTTTCTCTCGACACGTTAATAATGGTGCTGGACCTCAAGCGCATTACTATAAACTTCACGCTAATTTCAACTATTTCGTTGACACAAAAAGAATATTCCAATACACAACAACAAAGAAAAGAATAAGGATTGCAAAACAACACCATCAGAAAGACTTTACACTAATCTTCAAATAAAATGCCTCATAAAATCCGCGATTGCACAATAAAATCAAACCCAAAGAACATTCCACAGCACATTTAAATGGAAAATTACAAGAAGAATTTACTCATCAAATCCCTTCGCGGAAAAATGGTTTAAATATGAAAGGATATCGTTACCCTGGACATATGGCTCGAAATCCACACAAATATTTCAACAACAACTTAAAATTGCCATAAAGAAAGCATCACAACAATTATCAACGCCGTAATACAACAGAATTTGAGTGCGTTTGGACAAAACCCATTGCACATTCCCATGTCACACAAAATAATTATTATTTAACACACGCAATGCACACAAAATAAATTTATCTGATCTTATTGCAAAACCAACTTGCATCTAAGATCAACAAGTACAACATGAATTTATACATGCATTTATACGCAAACTAATACGAACTACTTTCTATCTACAAAATAAGAAAAGTTGCCAAGGACATAGTGCTGTCTTTCGTTCATAGCATAATTAATTTTTGCAACTAATAATCGAAAAGCCCCACTTGGTTCGCCATTGTAACGTTTTGACCTCATTACCTGATTTAAAATTATAATTATTTTTAATTATCATGATAGGTAGAACTTGCTGAATACTTTATACGAGAAATCACAAATGGTTTTATTTCAATTAATCACATGACATACATAACAAATTCGTTAAAATTAATTAGTTGTCCTTTGTGGGCGCCAGGGTATTTTATATAAAATACACAAAAATTAAACAGTAAAACGAAGTCAACATTTTGACTATTCACTTCTGAATGAAATGTTTGCTCCGGGCTATGTGTTCTTATCTGCAGGGTCGTAGCTGGGCAATACTATGAACTTGAAAGTCTAGCTAGCACAGTGTCCTTCATTGGCGATGTATAATTACCGAATGTACATGTCTGCCGCCACACATTGGATGACGGTCTTCTCTGCTATGGACCAGTGTAGCACAGTTCCTCAGATGTCGTCCTTTGCCTAGCTCATCTGCTCAAACAAAATAGCGGGTGTCCGGATCCAGGCAGCAGCAACAGTCCCACTCACGAATGGACTGTCCAGAAATCACATCGTCCGAACGTGCTGGCCGGCTGGCATCGAATATTCCTCACTCGTTCGTCGTGCCACATGCAAAAACAGAAAACTCTCGCCGATCACCCTGTTTGTCTACCTGGCAAGCACAAATCTCCCCTCCATTAGGCACTCACTATTCTCCCCTCGCTAATTCTAGGAACCGGCCTGCTGGCATTCCTCAGATCTGCCGCTCCACACTTGTACAATGTACACTGCGCCCAAACGCCACTAAAATATTCCACATTTTAAATAATAAACCTATAGTTTATTAATGTAACTAGCGGTCACAAGACGCCTTCGTTACAATATATATATATATATATATAAAAAAAAAAAAAAAATGGCCAAGTAGTTAATAAATTACAAATTTTCCCAAATTATTTATTTCCTTCTTTGGAATTTCTGAAAAACTACCGCAGATACACGTCTGGGACTTGTTTTATTATATTCGCCAGATCAATAACACAAAATAAAGGGAAATCGTGCTTTACTGTAACCTCGTACAGTTTTGCGATGGCTTCATATTAGCGAGGTTGCTAAATTTCAGACAAAATCTTTTATTAGCCGTACTCCGTAACTAATCATTTGCAGGCCTGTGATTATATGAACGTTTTTCTTTAGTTTTACTTGTAGAATAACATATTAAAATATTTGCATACCTTCGTGAATCACCCTGTATATGTTCACGATTGAGGAAAGCGACTTGTTGATCAAATTATTGTGATCATAGATAAAAAAATCATTGCTGAATATTATAAGTGATCATGAGTTATTAACTAGTCACATGACGTATTAGTGAACTTAATAGAATCAAAAGAAAATGGGTTTACACTTTAATATAACTTATTGAAACTTGAACATGGTGATACATCAATATGTTACTAACAATAAATAAATATTAAACAAATAAAAATAATACATTTTTCTACAAACGGTCAGAGATGTCAGCTTTGTTCCTTCTTGTAGGTATGATTCCAAACATTATGGACACGTCTTTATTCTCATTGATCAAACATGCGGATCAAAACGTTGTTGTATCATCTGGATTTTAGACGGCATCTATGTTTTAGAAACTAACTGAAAATGTACTTTTCACTTTTTTGTCGCACTAAATGTTCGCACACTTCTTTTCAGAATAATCAGAGGCATTTATTTATACATCTAAATAACATTTTATATTAAATAAGGTTTTTTAAGAACCAGTATTTTAGGTATACAATTATTTGTATTAAGAATTAAAGAGTTTTTAAGTTGCGAAATTATACAGACTAGTGTAAGCCCGTGACTGTTTTTTGCGTATCGTCACGGGTCTAGAATAGTTCCTGTTTCTATGACGCGTTGAACTGATGTGGCCAATTATAAATCTCTTATATCTATTATAAAATCTCTTGAGCTTGAAGAACTCAGAAGCATTAATAGAGGTAGGCATTAAAATCGGACAGTGACGATAGCACAATCGTATAATTGTTGCAAAGGTCATAGACTCGAACTTGCTTAAATACAAACTTGATTTGTATTTGACCTTAAAGTTCACTCTGCAAAATTGTTTTCAAAAAAAACCTATTTGCTTCAAAAGAATCACGTTTATTGAGACTGGGTAAATACTCATAATGATCATTGGTCATAGTATCTGTGACGGCCAGAGAACGTAATACACATTCCATATTATTAAACAGTTGAGCAACTCCGAAGAAATCAAATGCCAGAATAGTCGATTCGGTAATATATTTGGCCTGATATCCACTTAAAATAACCTAATAACTCACACACGTACAGCGATCATGAACAACGACCATTAACGAAAATGGTCAGTAAAATACCTAAAAGCAAATAAACCATAATGAATAAACTTTGGTCAAGCAACAACAATTGTGAAAGTTTTAATTAAATTGAAATTTATCCTAAGCTGGAATGACTATTTGGAATTCGTGGCTACAGCAGAGACATTTAGTAATTTAATTTTTTAAAGATTTTTTAAGTTGTTTTCATTAGTAACATGTTACTGAAAAACTGATCCACGTTTTTTCATCTGCAAAATTTATCAATATTTTTATAACTATCAAACGCTACGAAAAGGAAATTTAATGAGTGTATTATGGCAATTAATTTGGCAGCAGTTGCTTAGCTATTAAATTGTGGACATAACCAAGAATTTCTTCTAGTGATATTTCTCGTCGCTGTTTTGCGAGCCAAGTCTTACACGTGACACAGTTCTCCAGCCAATAGCTATGGAGGTGAGTGAATGAGTGGGTTAGGATATTGGACATTAGATTCCTGCATTTACTGATTACAATACTCATGACTGCAAGATCTGATATGTATTATTTGAAATTTCACGTTAATGACGTTAATAGCAAAACCGTTCTGTGCCTAAATGTTTGTTGTGAGATAGATATAATTGCAGTGTGTACGTGAGTGAGAGAAAGTTTAGAGCGTATAAGAGCAGCAAAACTAAAACAGAAATGTAGAGAGCTGTTTCCGTTACTACTTATGTGTTGTGAAAATAATGAGATTTATGAAACGAAGTAAAAAATAAAAAACTCCTTATAAATTAAACATAAATTAACGAAGCCACTTGTGGTTCGTCAGAGGAGAAGTTCATTAGAAGAAATTCAACCCAGTGAAAGCTGTTAAAATCATTAAATATGAGATGAAAGGAAACAGAGTAATTTCTATTAATAGAGAGCAGCACCAAGTTTTTTCCAGGAAAACTTAAGTCGCTGCCCGCAACCTCCGTCGTGAATTATTGATTTCAACTTTCTGTGTAAGTTAGCATTTCCTTGCTAGAGGACTACCGACCAATGGGTCACTCACGTGAGCATTCAATCGCTGAATCAAAGATGAGCTCGCTAAAAGGGGTCTGCATTACGAATGAGAGCTGAAGACTCTTGCAGGCCACACTGTTAAAACATTCACTGGCAGCGAAAACGTGTCTGAAGTGCTTTCTGCTACTGAAGATTTCCTTAAATTACGCCTGATTAGACTGAAAGTGACTATGAAAATTTTATGATAAGCAGATTTTGTGCTCATTATAGAACTTCACTTCAACTCCTAAAATTACGCTATAAATGACCTACAAAGTAACTCTGATATTTACAAGAATTTTCACCCAATCAGGGAGTAATTACTACTGATGATTTTGAAAATTAAATTCCGCAAATAGTATCCACCAGTACGTCAACGAGATTGTAATGGAAAGTCTCTGAATTGTTATTATTGTTTTTTATTACGGTAAATAAATGTATTTAATATTAGAAAGAACGTCTATATGTTCCAAGGAAAACGACGATCAAAATTAAATTTTTAAAATTTCACATATCGGAATTTTTATATTTTCAAATTTAATAAATTGTAATTCCAGCACTTTAAAATCCAACAACTGTTGAAAATAAATAACGTTAACACGAATGCACCATCAACAAGAGCAGTTAAGCTCTAGGACGATGCAAGACAGGAAGACAAAATTAAATGTTGAAGGGAAATAATAATGTATTAATAAATTTTGGAATTGCAGGTTAATCAGTTTTGTCATTCGAAATAATATATTTTAGCACAACACTTGCTGTGCAACAGTCATACTCGGATAACCCAGTTTTTTTTAATTCGTTATCAGATGAGGCAGCATATTTTCAAAATGCGACATGTACCATCAATATGTATGTTCAAGTGAAAACAGTGTTGCCATATGACAATTATGGCAATGAAATCAGCACCTATTTATTTTTCCCTCACGACTGAGAATGAAAATATTACATGACAGCGAGAATTCATATACAAATCCATGGAAATGGAGATGTTAAAATATTTTATGATCAAAATTTTTCA